>OZ017739.1:300562238-301309738 GCA_963969285.1 Odontomyia ornata | reverse complement strand
AGGTGAAGGTATTTATGCCCGCCGAGTCTGGCAGTGTGGGACTCCCATGGAGGATACCTTTGGACTACCCACTAAGCACACCTCCCCTGTCAATCTGAGAACCTAGCCTGGAACCGTTTGACACATTACTTCGGGCCAGGTCTCGTTTTGTTAAGCCGTGGGGCGCCTTCAAGCTGGGGAGTCCCTTTCCTAGCGGGAGGGGCGGAGGGAAGAGGAATTGCCAGAAGAGCGATCCCCCAGCCCCAGTGCCTCCGGCTGCTGTGAGTCCCTTTTATATTTTAGGACTGCCCGAGCATAATGTGCCACCTGGTTCCATTTGTCGACCGATTTGAGCATCACCGCAACTATATTATCCGGGGTGAGCTCTCCCGTCTCCCTGTAGAGTTCCCTTCGCAGCCTGGCCCATTTTGTACACGCCAAAAATGTGTGACAGGCATTGTCCTCCTCTCCTGGGCAAAACCGACAATCGGGAGACCGTGACTTGCCGATCTTGTGCAGGTACGACTGAAAACACCCGTGCCCGCTCAAAAGCTGGGTCAGATAGAAGTCAGTCTCACCATGCCTGCGATTTAGCCATGGTCTCACATCCGGGATGAGGCGCGCGGTCCACCTTCCCTTCGTGCAATTCCTCCAAGACTGCTGCCAATCGTTGAGCGAGCGTTGTCTCTCCTCGCGGACAACCATCTCCCTCACATCCTCGTTTCGGCGCAGGTAAATAGCGCGGCGCTCTCTAGCAAAGAGGGCGACAGGTATCACGCCTGCAATCACTCTCACCGCCGAGTCGGGGACTGTTGGATACGAAGATGCAATTCTCAATGCTCCTCTTCTCTGAACCTGTGCCAATCGTTTTCGGTATACCTCCTTGCTGAGAGCGTCGCCCCATACCTCTGCTCCATACAGTAGCACTGACCCTACAGCACTCATCAAGAGGCGTCTTCTTGATGGGCTGGGTCCCCCTACGTTGGCCATAAGTCGACTCAGGGCCGATATTCCCGAAGCAGCCTTCTCAGCCGTTGCCCTGATTTGCTCAGAGAAACTCATCTTCGAGTCGATCAGTAGCCCCAGGTACTTCACCGCTGGCTTCGATTCGATCTGTATATCTCCAATACTGATCATCCTTACTCTAGGGATTTTCTTTTTTGTCAAGATGACCACTTCGGTTTTCCCCAGTGCTAAACTGAGCCCGCGAGCAGTCATCCAGTCCCTCACCCAGCGCATTAGCATACCTAGCCTAAGTTGCGCTTGTTCGACGGTGCGTCCGGCAACCAGAGCCGCAACATCATCCGCATAGCCGACCAAGCGCGACTCATCTGGCATCTCAAGTCTCAGTAGCCCAGTCCTTTAGGTAGTTCCTTAAGAGCCGTATTAGATATTTTGGAACTTGAAAAGAGTTTTCCAGCGTGTCCAGAATATCCACCCATCTAGCGGAGTTGAAGGCATTCCTGACGTCGAGTGTCACCAACAGGACGATCCGTCGCTTGGTGCGACTATCTGCCTCTGCCTTTTGGACTGCGTTCACCACCTCTGCAATCGCATCAATGGTAGAACGTCCTGCTCTAAAGCCATACTGCCGAGGAGATAGGTCCCTAGCAGCACGAATCGCGTCAGTGAGTCTTCCCTTGATGAGTTTCTCTAGCACTTTCCCAGCCGTGTCTAGCATGCATAACGGGCGGTATGCAGACGGCGATTCGGGATTTTCCTTCCTCTTGCTGACCAGCACGAGCCTCGCCACCTTCCATCGTACCGGGAAAACCCCGTCCCGTAGGCAAGCGTTGAATGTGCTGAGCAGCAAGTCAGGACAATGGTGATAGACGAGCTGCAAAACCTCAGCTGGAACACCATCTGGACCTGGAGCCTTCCTCGCTTTCAGGGAGAGGACTGCCTCCTCCAGTTCCAGCTGTGTGAAGAGTGGGCTTCCGTAGGGCACCAAGTTTCCCCATGACCAGCTTGTAGCCAAGGCCCCACGGATCCCTATTTACATCGTCCACGAGGTCTTGCCAGCATCGGGCCTTGCTCTTGTTAATAAGCCTGCGAAGATATTTCCTGCCAGACCTGTATGCTGCTAGCCTAGTGTCTGCCTCCTCCCGTGGTCGCGCCCGCTGGGCCTCTCGCCGAAGTTTGTGACACTCGCTTCTTTGTTCGGCGATCTCGTTTGACCACCAGTATACTGGAGACTTACCATGTCGGGGTCTCCGACGGGGCATGGAAGACTCGCAAGCAGCTATGATGGTACTCATAGTTGAGTTCACCAAGTCCTTGGCTGTAGGCCCTCCACTCCCTGGCGGAGCTCCCAGCAACGGTGCGCCTGCCGTAAGCGCGTCAGCAAACCTCTCAACGTCCATCCTCCCAGTCCTCCATCCGAGGATTGAAGTTTGGGCATATGCACGCAGAGTGGCACCGTCGTGAATCTCAACAGCTATATACTGGTGATCACGAGCCAAGTAGTCCTCTAGTACTCGCCAGTTGTGTACTCTGGGTACCAGGGACTCCGAAGCGAGTGTCACATCGGGTATGGTTCCTACGCAACCCCAGCGGCGGAAAGTAGGGGTGTTACCAGTATTTAGGACAAAAAGCGCTGTTCTGGCCGCCATCTCCAAGATTTGCTTTCCCCTTGGGTCGGATTGTGGCGTACCTCATTCAATGGCTCTAGCGTTGAAGTCTCCCCCGACCAGCATGTGGCCCTCTGTGTTCGAGACAGCGTCCTCCAGGGCATCGAGTTTGGTTCGAAAAGATCGCATTACCTCGTTAGGCGTCAGATAAACACTGAAATATGTTATCCCTGAACACCGCACCCACACAAAACCATCCCCGCGTCCATGGCCCTGCACCTGAAGGCGGGCGCTGTCTCGAACCCAGATGGCCGAGGTACCAGATTTGTCAGGGTACCACGCTTGCGAGTCCTTGTTATGATGTTGCTCGCTCAGCAACAGGAGGTCAGCTTTCTTATCCCTCGCAAACTGCTCAAGTAGGTCCTGGGCGTTTGTGCTTCGGTGCAAATTGACCTACAGGATATGGATCATTTGAGTATCGATTTGGCTTTAGTTGGGGCCTCCTTGAAAACCCAGCATCTCCCTGTCCCCGGCTCATGTTTGAGGTCGCCGGGTGCTAGCTTAGCATCCTTGCAAAGAATGCATTTTGCCTCGTTCGTACACTCCTTCCTTTTGTGCCCCGTTTCACCACATTTGTAGCACAGAGATCTCCTGTCGGGTCCCCTACAGCCATACACGGTGTGTCCGTATTCGAAGCATCTGAAGCAGCGGATAGTGATCGCTCTTCTCCGTATCCTGCAGATCACCAAACCTATCTTAATTTTGCCCTTCGCCAGGATTTGCTGGGCGTCTTTATCAGCTAGTTCGACAATAGCCATGCGTTGCCCCCTTGTGTTTTCACGTGTCAATCTTGCCTTGACTTCACTTAAGCTGGGGAACTCCCTCCTAATGGCATCCTCTACTTCAGCTTTGTCCGTGACGCAGTCAAGGTCCCTGATTTCCAGGGTGGCCATTGGTTCGAGCGAGGCAACCGTTGCCACATCTCCAAGAACCTTTTGAACCGCATCACGGAATGCATCTTTGTTTGTGGCCTCTGGCCCGAATTCCACCAGCAAGCCACCGGTCCGGGTTGGTCGAACTGCTTTGATGGCAGTTTTGGTGTCGTCTGGCTTGACCGCTCCTTTAATTTCACGGAGGACATCTGCGTAGGTTCGGCCCTTAGTTGGTTGAATGGGCAGTGCCTCTCGCAAGGGTTTGCGCCTTGGTTTGCTTTTTGTTTTCTGCGGTATATCGGGGGGTTCTTTGTTCTTTTCGTGGTTGAGCTCTTTGTCTGTTTTCTCTAGGAGTAGCTTTTTGGCCGGTTTTTTCGCTGCCTTGTTTCGCACCACATGAAACTCCTCGCCTGGAGTGTCAACTTCGTTTATGGTCTCGTCCTTCCTCCTTTTCTCACGGTTGCCTTCAATTGGGCTACCGGCCATTCTTTTGCTGCTGCTAGGACCCACTGATGCCTCGAGGGAGAGCGTGTTTTTTGGTGCTTTTCGGTTGCAAGCCACCTCCGCCTGTAGTGCGTTATGCGGTCAAAAAGCTCCTCCAGTTCAAAAATGCCATTCTTGACACTCTTGCCAATGTTTTTCTGCACTTCGCAGGCAGCCCTCAGTTGTTTGACGATATTCCCCGCTTTCCGAGTAAGCCGCTCCTCTTCGGCGCGGTCAAGGGCGATTGCGTTATTTGGCGCCACCTCTTGGGAGAGGCCCCCGTTTCCTAGCCCTTTTGCTTCTATCGCTTGGGTGACGTTTGAAGTGGCGTCGGCCAACGGCAAAACTTTTCCCTCCCCCAGTATTACACTGGCCTCTGTTGGTGTCGCAGCTTGATCCGGATTGTGTACGTCTTGCACTGGGCGCTCCGGGGTGCGCATAGTCCTTCTACTGCGCCCAAAGGCCGAAATGATGCCAGGTTGCACAATGCACCCTGCCTTCTTTCGTTCGTTAGTCCGTCTGTGGTCTGTCTCCGATGATTTAACCTGTAATGTTGACTTTGACAGTGTTTCTGGGGTTTGCTGCCTCCCCCCGCAATCGGTGACTTGTTTTATCGGTGTTCTTGCCAACAACGGTTTTTGCCTGAAAGGGTTCTCCGTGCTAGCGTCCTGTTTGCTTGTGGTTTCATTTGTTGGATGTTTTTGATCTGTTGATTTTATTTGCTCCATTTTATTGGGTCCCCCCTCGGAGCCGCTATCTCCGTTCGTATGTATAGTCGCCTTTTTGGTCCCATGGTTATCTTTTCAGAGCAGGGAGGTCATGCGAGGGTTGGCACAAGCCCTTATGGGGACAAGTGCTCAGAGCCAGACCAGCGCTAATCGGGAGTCCGTCTCAACCGAACCTACACCACCAACCCAACGGTGCGAACTTCGAACGTACTCCGAGGCCTGCCAAGGTTTTACCGGGACGGAGACGGTATGATAGTTGAATTGGAGCCGTTCACACACGAGTTTCATCTCGGCGCTACTGTGCAAAGCAACTAGGTCCAAACCATCACATCCGCCAGCCCAAAGCGTCAATTCCAGTTCGTTGTCCAAAGCGTAGTCCAGATACAATAAGAGTCGTTACCTGTCATCCCAGGAGGGAACCTCACGGCACCCCCCATATCCTCGGGTCCGTGGGGGCGGCACTCCCCAAAGAATGCTAGCCTCCAAGAATGTTCTTGTCGACCGGCTTTCTCCCTGCGGGAATTTCCTCGGGTACGTGGGGGGCGGAACTCCCCAAAGAATGCTAGCCTCCAAGAGTGGTCTTGTCGACCGGCATTCCCCCTGCGGAGTTTCCTCGGGTACGTGGGGGTGGAACTCCCCAAAGAATGCTAGCCTCCAAGAGTGCTCTTGTCGACCGGCATCCCCCCTGCGGGGCGATCTAATCCTTTGGCTGATTCCTTTTTGCCGGCTTGGTTTGTCCCGCTACTAAAGAGGGGGCCTTCGGGATATGCGTGTCTTCGGGGCTTGGTTATCGTCCCGGATGTCTCCTTTTAAAAATGTTGCTAGTATCCGGGGCTTTTTTATCGTCTCGTACCACTTTTGTAACTTTTTTTGGGAGGCTTCTTTCGTGTTCTGTATTCACGTACTAGTATGGACCACACGCCAGTCTCAGCAATGTGTTAAGACCTAAGGGTTACTTATTCGTAAAATAAATTTTACGAATTGGTCTATCACAAACTAGTATGCAATTTATCGTACACGCACGTTCACAGTCAACTACGTTGGGCGCCAGTTAACAAACTTTTAAAGCTTTTAACAAAAAAATATAACTTTATTATTCCGACGGGCAGAGTCTCCTCGTCGCGTTCAAAATTCAAAAATACAATGCAATTTCATCAAGTTAGACAATTAAATTTATACTATTAAATAGTTTATGTTGCACTTTCCTAAATGTGGGAAAGTGTTGCACTTGAGCTGGATTCGCAGAATTTCCGCCGGTGTCATATTTGCATGCTCAGCGTCTGGGTTTTCGTGAATTTGGATTCAGAACGTGTGAATTGCATCGTAATTAAAATTTGCTCGTTAACTTATATATATATATATATATATATATATATATATATATATATATATATATATATATATATATATAAATATATATACATATTGTTTATATATAGCAAATAAAGAGATTAATTTCTCCTTAGTATTCCTCACGCTAAATTTAAATCTAAATAATTTTGCCCCTACTCAAAATAACTTTATTCCTTACGGCACTGATGCACCAATATTATGAACATGTTTTACTAACACTAAAAAAATTCTACTACGCGTGAAGGGGAATACTGGCCTTCCTGTAGTACCTATTCCTAGGCTCGTCATCACATGAATCATTTTTAAACTCAAAGCTTTTTTTAAATGCGACTAAAAAATCTGTTAAATATGGAATGTAATTTCCTACTTGTTTTTCCTTCTTTTTATTCTATCCATATAAAAATGCATGTTTGAAAAATCCATTCATTAGTTTTAAGATATGGTGATTTGAAATATAAGGCATTTGGTTTTTTCTTCATCTCGAAGTGAGCAGTGGTCAAAGTAAGTTTGAGAACGTACATATACTCTAAATGAAAATATTCTAAAAACCACACGCTGAAAATTCAACGAGTTGTGAACGTGTTACCTTGTCTTAATTAATTTAAGAGACAATACCAACGTTAATGAAAAATGTTTGAAATATAGTCTTGTTTGTTGAGAGTTAACTGCACATTACATACATTAAGTTTATTAAAAGGTGGAAATTCATAAAATGATGATCATCCGCTTGATAATATGTTTTCATCCATACAAGTATTATTGGTAAAATAAACTGACTCATTGTTATTTGGTTTTAAATGGAAGAAACTCAGAATCAAAAAATTGCTCTGATCATTTGAAAATTTCCAGCTTCGCTTGAAAACCAGTGAATTTCAATCCAACCAACATCAGACATCACGTTATTAGGTCATCACCCCAAAAGAGTCGACAAAGAGGTGTGAAAAATTTAACAGAAAACGTCACCTCTTCAAAACCACGTTTTGAGACATGTTTCTCAAATTACGTTGCATAATTACGTCAACATTTGGGATTTCTCGGAATTGGACCAACGAACTTTGCTAAGACCAACAAAACAGCATCGAATGCGACACAACATCCATTTCGATTTCAATATCAAGATATCAAACAATTCAGTTCCGCTACTGATAAATAGCATCATGTCTATATACAGGTTGTAGCTAACTTTCGGATTAAGAATGGCAAAGGAGGAAATTGGTAAAATAAGGTACCATTAATAACGACAATTTAATAATTCGCTGATATTTTAAAATGTGAATAAGAAGTGGGAAGGGAGGTAAAGAAATTTAAGTTGAGAAAGGGTTGCCGAGCTTGAGTTCCTGTTTGCATTTGTTGTTTATGCTAGTTTTCATAATATATTTAAGGGTTTTTGTTGTTGTTTGTGTGCTTTATTTTTGAAAACGTAAGTCATATTGAAATCGTGACTCGTTTGTCCACTCGTTCGTGTGTACGTCATAAGGCCTGGTTGACGGATTTGATGTGAGGAACTCTTGAGGGTTTAGATATTACAATAAATTACTTTTCAGTGATGTTTAAGAGTGTCGAATCTGGACTACACTTTGAAAAACGAACTGGAATTAATGCTTTGGAACGGCGATATGATGGTTTAGACCTAATTGCTTTGCACGGTAGACACTCGTGCGAGTAACACAATAATGTTCATTTACCCAATATTGCAATTACGGATGGTAATGTTCATTCACCCAACAAAAGAACTACGTCAGAATCGAATATTGCACCATATGTTGAAAGTGCTGTTAGCAATCAATTGCTCTTTCGTTATGTTGATTGCAATTCAACTAGGTCAGGTAATATTGATGACACCATAAACAATGCCGAGTCAATCAAAGAACAATTGACTGATTAATCACCAGTGTTTGTTTCATCAGCCTAAGTGATAAGAGTCGTAAATAAATGGATGGACGTCGCAAGTATCATCATAAAAGGAGTTGGCGTTTTCTTTTTTATTAACAACCGAAATAAAAATAACAACAATGATGACATAACATACGGCTGCAGCCACGATGTTAACAGCACATTGGGAGCAAAAACGGCGTTGAACACAATGACAGTGAAAACGGATGAAAAATGGAGATTAACAGACAGTCTTGTCCAGGCTGAGATTCCTGATGCGAACGCCAGCGTGTGATAAAAAAGAAAATCGGGAAACTTGTAATGATTTTCTACTTTCTGATCGAACGCGGAACCGACCTCTCATCGGTTCTAGACGTTAAGTCTGAGTAGTGCCAACGGATGGTACCAACAGGTCAACCAATCCGTGCACCGTAATCCATTCACGCGGTGACTGCTTGTCGGCCAGCTAGTTCGGAGAGGATTTCGGTCGCGGGTCTCCGAATGGATTACGCTCAATTACAATATTTCAGTCACCTGAACTTGCCCGTTTTCCAAACGCGTCAACAATTACTCATCCAGAACGAGAAACCTACATTACGTTAGTTCTGGATGTGATCTATCCACAGATCTCAAATCAAAAACGCTACAAAATCCCATAGGCGCGTTACCGATTCACCGACGCGGTACCGAAAAATATACTACTCGAACTTAAACCGAAGAAAACTACTCTAAAGAAATGACGAAACAAGCAAAGGTACCGCGTACCCCGCGCGACGCGAAACCGACCTCAGCGGATTTGTCGAAACCCTACCCTCGCGACGGCATACTTACCCTACACTCTCTGTTCCCACTGAAAAAGAAGAGTCACTGAAAAGGAAAGTCGTGGGTTAACTTAGCAATTCATGTTGTTATATATATTTTTCAAAAGAACAAAAATCGTTTTCCTTATACAAATGTTTTAAAGATCATACAATTAATGTTCGGCAATTTTTCGCATTTATAGCTGGGTATGCTTCGATACTTGTGTTATCGAAAGTATGAAGTTAGTCGTTTCTAATAATTAATGTTCATTCGTTTCGAAATAAACATTTTTTTTTTTCCGATTTCAAATTATACTATTAATGTTTTGGTCATATAGCATTCCGCAATTTGGATAATCAAAATTTTAACCCAAAAATATATGTATATAAGCGCGATCACGAAGAATTTCTCTATTAAGACTATTCATTTCAATTATCTACTAATGCACATTAAATATTGGTTTGCTTCTTTCGTAGACTGATTTTGTCGCGTGTTTTTGTAACGTATAACTAACGCTAAACAAGTCTCTAATTTTCCTACATACTAACTAACGATTCCTTCGATACAATATAAATTTCTAACCAAGGTATTCTACTTAAAGTAATAGTATCTCTTGTTTTCTACAGTTTGATAATCCGTTTGTATTAAATGGAAATTTTCCCTCTTTTTCGTTTTTTAGCACTCATCTACATCAACTATAAAAACAAATTAATAAAATCGTGTGCCAGTCTACATGCGTTTCGTCTACATGCGTTTCGTCTAAAAGCAACCAAAATAAGGAGAATTCAGACACAAAAAGTGTTTCTGATAAATGTCATCTCTCGTATGAATTGGACGTAAATGTTCTACCTTTTAATGTCTTTAATTTATAGTTATGCCTAAAATCAACGAAAGTACGATTTTCCGTCGTTTTTTTTTTTTTTTGATTATCTAGATAGCATTCTGTCATATAAAATTAATTAACCTCTATAATCTAAGGTTTCAAATGAATTTGGTATGCATTTATTCATATGATTAATAACTGACCGGTGAAAAATTTTCTTACGACCATTTTATATTTGGAATAACTTCATGCTTTCTTTCGAGTAGATAAAAATGGTTTCTTACTTTATTTATAGTTATGTTTAAACAATAAATTAATATTTTGTTTGTAATAAGAGTTTAAATGCGTCGATGTGCGACATCAACAGGCGATAGCGTAAATACACGCCTAAACTTACGATGTTAAAACTATTCCTGTCAGCAAATATAATCTACTTTATTTCGTTTTTTTTTCTTATCCGACAGTTGAAATGGTTCTTTTTCTAAGGGCATTCAGTCGGAATTTTCGCGCATTTTTTTTTTTTTTGTTTCACAGGACATTCATCTGCATTCGTTTCACACTTGTTTACGAGAGCGCATTTAGGAAGCCATTTAGCCAGTTGCTCTTCGAAAAATTGTTCTAGACAACGGGCATGCGCATATGTTTTGGAATCCTCCGGATAATATAAGCATACAGTTTTGGACAACAATCGAACGTCAGCTACAAATGTGGCAATGTCTTTGTAGTGATTCGGACTTGATGGATCCAAACGAGTTCGAATAACATCTAGCGACATAGGTTGACAAACTACTTCATAATATGCAGGGTTTGTTGCAGGTTCTGGCTCTCTAAATGGTAAACTTTGTTCGTATTGGCAATATAATTTTAAACATATCCTCTGTCTAATCTTTAATTCATTTGCGCCAAGTTCTCCTGCACTATGTCTTTCACATTCAGCTGAACTTGCCAGTTCCGCTAAATTAACACCTGACAAATCTTGCCACGTTTCACTTTCATCTGGTAAGGAACCTATAGCTGGTATGTGACAATTGTGGTGAAATACTTTTGGATATTCATCGCAACACATCAATTCACCACCATCCAAACCAACTGCACACCAATCTTCATTTGGATCGTCTTTCTGGTCAGCTTTCTCTTCAGCCACATTCGCAATAGCTGCTGAACTTTGGACTTGTGGCGATGTCGTCTTATTCCTACCTTCCGGAAGAACTTGTACTCCGTTCGAATCTAATTTCGCTATTGTTGCCATCAAAACATTTATTGAATCGTCTCGGACTTTTAATAGTTATTATCTTAACACTAACCTGATCCGATGTTTGATCCACGACCGTACTGACAACGAAAGATGATCCATTCATCTAGGTCGATATTGTCCTGACCTTGACCGTATGCTTCTATATTTGTTGAAAAGCCTTTTTGGCAGCAACACTTTCGCCGTCTCGATTCCTTTCCTTCGGTGTTCTTTCGGCGGATCCACTTCATGGGATTTTCTATCAAGAATGAGGTTAGAGACGGAACTCGGGAGATATCCGTTAGCAGTCTTACCTTTCTATAGATATTTTCGGCACAAACGAGAGCGAATACCGGAATCTGCCGCAACCAACAATTAGCAGTTGCTATTTTTGATTGCTTTCGATATTTCGCATCTAAGCCATAATACAATCACTAACCTAATTTACATATGTAAAATTAATTAAAGAAACAACAGTGTAATTTAATTTTATCTTTTTCACTTATAAATACTAAAAATCAAAAATGCATTAGCTGATTCCACGACAATGGGCACGATTAGCAGACGACAGCCACGAAAAATGAAGCCGACATGTGGCTGTCAAAAATTCCGGTTGTCACCTCGGACAAAACATCTGTGTGTGGAATGGCACGCCATATGGCGGCAATGTACCTCTCCCGATGTCGCCAGTGGCATAGTTTTCTCGATGGCCACGGTGGAGGGGCATTTCCAGATGGCTATGTCTCGAAATGTGCCGGGGTTGGATTAATTCTATATTTCGAATATTTATATCCACGGATCTAAATATTTGGACAGAAAAAAAAATATTTTCTGCACAACGATATCCGCACGACAGATGAAGTCCGCTGGCACTTCGAGGACATATCCATCTGGCAGGTTACAAGGGTTCGGGATCGGAATCACTTCGATTCCCGGGCGTAGGCGTCACATTACACATTCCCCCCCCCAAAATCGAAGTAATTACGATCCCGTCTCCTATATAAAAGGTCTTGGTTAGGGCCGTGGCGGGTCGAAGGTCGGTTTCGAAGGATAGGCTACAACCATGTTCGTGAAGACTCGACAGTGACTATATAGTAGGGAGTCGGGTGTTATTCGGAGGTCTTCGTCTAAGCAGAGATTTGGGGTAAGCCAAGGTTTCTCGTGGGAATTAGTTGCACTTCATCGTCTAAGGTCTTTTGCGTGGTAAATTCCCAGGGTTTTACCAGTCATGTCCGCGATGAGGTATCGGGTGGGGCTTATGACTTGTATGACTCGACACTTCACGAATTTCTTGTCTAGTTTGGCATTGTAATGTCGGGTGGCATCGCTCTGTCGGAAGTTTCGACGATATATTTCGTCGCCGGCCTTAAAGCCAGAAGGATGAGATCGCAAGTTGTACCGCTCCTCTCCCATCCGTCTACTTTCTTCAATCTTCTCCCGCAGTTGATCTCGCAGAAGTTGGAGCTTTTCGTGCGGTTCTAGAACCACGATTGGGTCCTCTAGCGATTTCAGCTGCCGCAATAGCCGGTAAGCGCTCCCATGACAGATCATGTACTGGCCGAACACTGCGAAATACGGCGAAATGCCGGTAGTGGCGTGGTACGACGAGCGCAGCGCACTAGTGATGGCGGACAATTTGCGATCCCAGTCCCTCTGATTCGGGTGGACATAGGCGCGAATGGCCGCTATGAGCGTACGATTCAGTCGTTCGGATGCGTTGGCTTGTGGTGAATAGACGGCAGTTCGTTGGTGGATGATGCCGTATTTGGACATTAGGTCTCGGAACTTGCTGGAGGTGAACTGGACCCCATTGTCGGAGACAAGTTTCTCCGGAACTCCAAACATGTGAAAGACTCGGTTCTCCAAAAAGCTGATTATAGGTCCAGTGTGCATGTTACGTAGTGGTTCTATGATAGGGAATTTAGAGAGCTGGTCCAGGACCACGACAGCTCCCGTGTGACCAGAAGCAGATCGAGGGTAAGGACCGATAAGATCAATGTACAAGCGCTGGAACACGCGTTCGGGGACCTCAACCTTACCCATGGGTGGCCGAAGAATGGTGTTGGGCGCTTTAGTGCACTTGCATAGCTCACAGGAGGCTACGTACGCTTTTATCTGTTGTGCCATCTTAGGCCAGAAGAAACAGGTTTTCAACCGCCTAAGTGTACGACCGTATCCGCCGTGCGCACTTGTTGGGTGGTCATGAGCCCGTCTGATAAGATCAGTGGTTAATTCTTCGGGCACCCACAACTTCCACTGTTCTTCTTCTTGTATGGGGTCTCCGGATGCGTGTCCCATCCGCTTATAAATAAATTCATCCGTCAACCGCAGTTCAGGAAGCTGGGGCTGTTGATTCTGGATAGTGAGAATCAGTTGTGTGTAGGTTGCTGACTTGAAGGCAGGATGGTCCAAATCGATCAATTGGGGGCTGTCGTCCTCTTGGACCAACTCGGCTCCTTCAGGGGCGAACATTCTGGATAGGGTGTCGGGGACTACATGCTGGCTTCCTTTTCGGTGGCGAATTGTGAAGTCAAATGCCTGTAGTTTCAGTGCCCACCTGGCCAATCTGCCGTTGAGATCAGTCTGGCTCATTAGCCATTTCAGAGAAGCGTGATCCGTAACGATTTCAAAGGTGTGTCCCTCCACATAGGCTCGGAAGCGTTTCACTGCCAACACCGCAGCTAGACATTCCTGCTCGGAGACCGTGTAATTTCGCTGGGCTGGGTTCAGCTTGTGAGACATGAAGGCTATAGGTCCCTCCTCGCCGTCTTGTGCAACCTGGACTAAGACTGCTCCCACCCCATGTTGACTCGCGTCACAATGGATTGAGAACGGTTTGTCAAAGTCCGGGCTGTGCAGTACGGGGGCTGTAGTCAGACTCTTCTTTAGCTCTTCAAAGGCTCGCAAGCTGGGCTCTTCCCAGACGAATTTACGTCCCTTACGCAGCATGTCGGTCAAAGGAGTGGTAATGGTGGCATAGTCACGTACAAAACGCTGGTACCATCCGCATAAGCCTAAGAATCGGCGTAACTGTTTGGTGGTCTTGGGTAGTGGAAAAACGTCAATCGCTTGAGTCTTTTCCGGATCGGTCTTGATATGGCCATGCCCAATGATGTGACCTAAATACTTCACCTCCGTCATCACGAACTGGCTCTTCCTTATGTTGATGGTTAATCTTGCCCTCCGGATGTGTAGAGCCACCTCCTGAAGCAGGTCGATGTGTTCATCGAAGGTCTCGGTTATAAGCAACAGATCGTCCAAGTAAACGAAAACTTGGTGCCGCAAAGGAGGTGGTATCACCTTATCCATAAGGCGCGTCATTGTTTGGGGGGCATTACACAATCCGAATGGCATGGTCACGAATTGATATAGGGGCCGACCTGGGACTGTGAAGGCTGTTTTCTCCTTTGAACCGGGGTCTAAAGGAATTTGCCAGAAGGCGTCCTTGAGGTCTAAGCTCGTGATGAAATGGGCTTTAGGCAATCGACTCAAAATGCCTTCGATCAACGGTAGAGGATATGCGTCCTTGACTGTGACGGTGTTCAAGCGTCTGGCATCTAAGCATAACCGGACCTTGTTCGGCTTGACCACTAAGGTGACTGGGGAAGCCCACGCGCTCTGTGATTCTTCGATTACGCCTAATGCTAACATTCGATCCACTTCGGCATATAACGATTTTTCCTTCGCCGGAGATATGGCGAAATGTCTTTGTTTTATGGGTTTCGCATCCCCCACATCTATAGTGTGGAACACCAGGGCAGTCCGCCCGAGACCTTCTTTCTCGTGCGATGGAAAAGCCGATATAGCCGAGTCAAGACGCAGTTGCTGAGTTACATCCAGTGTATGCCGTAATAAGTTAGTGGGTTGAGATTGGTCAGGAACGGTGGTGAAAGACTCCAGAGTCGAACCGGAAAATAGTGCCGGGGCCAAGTTAAATTTTCGAACGAAATCCACTCCTAAGTAAAGATTCTGGGTCAACTGAGGTATAATGAAAAATTCCATAGGTTTAGTTACCCCTTTAAAGGTGACATCCGTCATAATTTTTCCCACTACAGAGTGACGAGTTCCGTCCGCCGTGCTTAACCAGGAGGTGAAATGACGGATTTGGTCCGCGTGCTTTGCCAGTACCTCCCCTGCAAAATCGGCAGATATGCAATTCACACTGGCTCCCGTATCGACTAAGCCTGATACTCGTTTTTGCAGGAGGTGTACTGACGCATATGGCCGAACATCATCCCTCAATAATTCGTCTAAGTATATGTCCTTCAACACTTTCCTCGACTGCCTGACTTTTCTCCAGAAGCTCCGCATCCGACGCGTGACTCGCTTGCTTCGCGGTGGGACATTTGTGGCCAATTCCTCATGGAAGATGCGCTGTCGAGTAGCCAAATAATTCCGCAGCCTAACATGAAAAGGTTTTACATGCCAAGGAACTTTCGCCTCGCTATCATTCCCTTGCGCGTTGGCATCGGCGAAGGACGGCGTCGGTTGTGGAACTTCGGGAGAACTGTGTTTAGCGGTGCGAGTCAGCAGAGTTGGAGTCCTGTTGGGAGCTGGGTCATAACTAGTGATGGGATCTGGATTGGTTCGTCCGGGGTTTAGGAGTGCCGACGGGTGGTCGCGGCACTCGGTGGCAAGTTTTTTCGCCCTTTGCAATTTGCACAATCAGGTGCGTATGTGTCGGCCTTCCCGCAGCGGTAGCAGAAAAGCGTCGGCTCCGCTGGACATGCATAGAACCGATGTCCCGGTTGTCGGCAGTTCCAACAGACTGTCGGGCTTGTAATTGCTTCAAGGGAGGGTCGATCAATCAAGGCTGGGTCCTCAAGCTCCGGTGGTGCTCCGCTCCTCGGTACTGGTACTGGATCAGCAAGCAGGTGGTCCGCTGCCATCAACTCCGCGGTGTGATGATTTCGGGGATTTGGTCCCGTTATGCGAGGTTGTGGACGGAAGGTACCACGCCGCTCATCCAAGTGTTCTTGTCTGCGGGCATGGAGGCGCAATCCCTGTATGGTGTTGATGGGAAAATGCAGAAGGCTGTTCTGGAGATCCCAGCGCATATTCTCTCTGATAATTTCTACCAATTCGTCCTCGGGCATGGTATTTCGCAGGCGAGTGCTCAATCTCACTATACTGGTGTAGTACTGGTCGAACGGTTCGTGAGCGCCTTGTTTCCGTTTCTTTATTTGCTCTCTTAGCTCTCTCTCAGTGAAGCCATCCTCAAATCGATTGCGGAAGGCTGCACTGAAAGAGTGCCAAGTGGGACGTGGCGTTGACTCTTTAAAGCTCCAGTACCAGTCGGCAGCGTCGCCGCTGAACAAAAGATGTGCATGCCGGAGGAAGGCCGAGGAATCACCTCCCAGGGTGCTGGATACCAACGCCTGAATCCGGAAAAGGAACCGGTCCGCCGATATCATATCGTTGAACCCTGTAAAGTTCAGGCGCCAACTCTCCATGATACGAGGCGTCGGGTCTCGAAAAGGTGCCAATGCGTTCCCGGGGGGAATCACATCCTCGATTGACCTGTGGTACTGAACTGCCTCGGGGGCTGGAGGTACCAACGGAGGTCCGGTACTGTGTCGCGGTCTGTATTCGGGAGCTCTGGGATCCATTCCCGAGTTCCTTGGAGGTGGGACCCATTGCTCGGATTGTCGGGAGTGGGGCATCGCCACACTGGGATTTGGCTCCCAGCCAAGCGGAGTTCTCACGCGGCTGGATGGTTGGCTCAACGGGAGATTCTGGATCTTTCCCTCCAAGTTGCCAATCCTCTCCGACATATCCCTCATCAACGCCACGAGGGTGTCAATGGAGTGGGCGGAAGGCATGGTTGTCACCTCGGACACGACACTTGCAGCCGGAACTTCACCGCCTACTGCTCCTTGCAGGTCTAAGAGTGGTTGTGACGGTTCGGCTTCTGGCGCTCCTTTCGCCACTGCTCCACGCGTTGGTAGGGGCGTTCCGAGGGGGACGTCTAGGGCAGACCGATCTATGGGTCGCCGGCATAAGGGACACAGCTCTGACGTGAGGAGGAGCTGTTGTACACAGGCACGATGGAATAAATGTCCACAATCCAATCGCACGCTGTGTACGCCCTCCACTACGTCTTCGAAGCAGATCCCGCAGTTAGCTGGTTGGACCGTTTTGGATCTGGTCCAACGCTTGTCTGGGGTCCGCTTCGTTGCCATCTTTGATTTTTGCTGGGTGTGTTGCCAATGGGTATTCCTAAAAAAAAATAACAAGGTAAGTTACTCCTACTACTAACTTAATATATATGTGGAAACTTAGAAATGTATATTAGTGGCCGATAGTGGCGAGCTATTACGATAAGAAATAGAAAAAAAAATTTGAATTGAAATACCTTTCCTTTCCAGTGGTCGACCTCTTCAGCGGGAAATGAGAGTGCGTGGTAATCTGCCGAAGAAAGGGTGCTTCGGTCGATTTACGAAATTTATCCCCATAACCCACATACATTACAAACCGTTTCTAATCTACGTTAAATGACTCGACGAGACAAGTGGTAGAGCTACCGTAACGACTTTGTACGCGGTCAAAATTCCCGACGCGTGGAAGCATTCCGGGCTTCGCAACTCCAGCATACGCCACCGAACGTTGAACCGATACCACTCGTCTAACACGCATAAGAAATAGTTAGAATCCTTCCGCGACATAAAGGCAAGGTAGCCTTCTATTTTCTTGAGAGTCCATGCTGATAGGTAAACCCATCAGACTGGCAGTTCCATCAAGAAAATAGAAGGTCCTTACAGGGGTTAACCTGGGACAACACATCGGAAGGATTCGGTCGCGAAGCAAAATCAAACAAAGGAGAGCGGAAGATACAACTCACGTGAAGCGACCTCTAATGTGTATCACACAATTCCACTGCTCCTGATAGTGGGACTCGAGTACCAAAGTACCTTACATCCTCCGTAAAGGACCAACTCGTCAGAAGACGCGAAGTTCTTTCCCCCTTAGGATGTTTTTGGCCCCACGTTGGGCGCCATTTGTAATGATTTTCTACTTTCTGATCGAACGCGGAACCGACCTCTCATCGGTTCTAGACGTTAAGTCTGAGTAGTGCCAACGGATGGTACCAACAGGTCAACCAATCCGTGCACCGTAATCCATTCACGCGGTGACTGCTTGTCGGCCAGCTAGTTCGGAGAGGATTTCGGTCGCGGGTCTCCGAATGGATTACGCTCAATTACAATATTTCAGTCACCTGAACTTGCCCGTTTTCCAAACGCGTCAACAATTACTCATCCAGAACGAGAAACCTACATTACGTTAGTTCTGGATGTGATCTATCCACAGATCTCAAATCAAAAACGCTACAAAATCCCATAGGCGCGTTACCGATTCACCGACGCGGTACCGAAAAATATACTACTCGAACTTAAACCGAAGAAAACTACTCTAAAGAAATGACGAAACAAGCAAAGGTACCGCGTACCCCGCGCGACGCGAAACCGACCTCAGCGGATTTGTCGAAACCCTACCCTCGCGACGGCATACTTACCCTACACTCTCTGTTCCCACTGAAAAAGAAGAGTCACTGAAAAGGAAAGTCGTGGGTTAACTTAGCAATTCATGTTGTTATATATATTTTTCAAAAGAACAAAAATCGTTTTCCTTATACAAATGTTTTAAAGATCATACAATTAATGTTCGGCAATTTTTCGCATTTATAGCTGGGTATGCTTCGATACTTGTGTTATCGAAAGTATGAAGTTAGTCGTTTCTAATAATTAATGTTCATTCGTTTCGAAATAAACATTTTTTTTTTTTCCGATTTCAAATTATACTATTAATGTTTTGGTCATATAGCATTCCGCAATTTGGATAATCAAAATTTTAACCCAAAAATATATGTATATAAGCGCGATCACGAAGAATTTCTCTATTAAGACTATTCATTTCAATTATCTACTAATGCACATTAAATATTGGTTTGCTTCTTTCGTAGACTGATTTTGTCGCGTGTTTTTGTAACGTATAACTAACGCTAAACAAGTCTCTAATTTTCCTACATACTAACTAACGATTCCTTCGATACAATATAAATTTCTAACCAAGGTATTCTACTTAAAGTAATAGTATCTCTTGTTTTCTACAGTTTGATAATCCGTTTGTATTAAATGGAAATTTTCCCTCTTTTTCGTTTTTTAGCACTCATCTACATCAACTATAAAAACAAATTAATAAAATCGTGTGCCAGTCTACATGCGTTTCGTCTACATGCGTTTCGTCTAAAAGCAACCAAAATAAGGAGAATTCAGACACAAAAAGTGTTTCTGATAAATGTCATCTCTCGTATGAATTGGACGTAAATGTTCTACCTTTTAATGTCTTTAATTTATAGTTATGCCTAAAATCAACGAAAGTACGATTTTCCGTCGTTTTTTTTTTTTTTTTGATTATCTAGATAGCATTCTGTCATATAAAATTAATTAACCTCTATAATCTAAGGTTTCAAATGAATTTGGTATGCATTTATTCATATGATTAATAACTGACCGGTGAAAAATTTTCTTACGACCATTTTATATTTGGAATAACTTCATGCTTTCTTTCGAGTAGATAAAAATGGTTTCTTACTTTATGTATAGTTATGTTTAAACAATAAATTAATATTTTGTTTGTAATAAGAGTTTAAATGCGTCGATGTGCGACATCAACAGGCGATAGCGTAAATACACGCCTAAACTTACGATGTTAAAACTATTCCTGTCAGCAAATATAATCTACTTTATTTCGTTTTTTTTTCTTATCCGACAGTTGAAATGGTTCTTTTTCTAAGGGCATTCAGTCGGAATTTTCGCGCATTTTTTTTTTTTTGTTTCACAGGACATTCATCTGCATTCGTTTCACACTTGTTTACGAGAGCGCATTTAGGAAGCCATTTAGCCAGTTGCTCTTCGAAAAATTGTTCTAGACAACGGGCATGCGCATATGTTTTGGAATCCTCCGGATAATATAAGCATACAGTTTTGGACAACAATCGAACGTCAGCTACAAATGTGGCAATGTCTTTGTAGTGATTCGGACTTGATGGATCCAAACGAGTTCGAATAACATCTAGCGACATAGGTTGACAAACTACTTCATAATATGCAGGGTTTGTTGCAGGTTCTGGCTCTCTAAATGGTAAACTTTGTTCGTATTGGCAATATAATTTTAAACATATCCTCTGTCTAATCTTTAATTCATTTGCGCCAAGTTCTCCTGCACTATGTCTTTCACATTCAGCTGAACTTGCCAGTTCCGCTAAATTAACACCTGACAAATCTTGCCACGTTTCACTTTCATCTGGTAAGGAACCTATAGCTGGTATGTGACAATTGTGGTGAAATACTTTTGGATATTCATCGCAACACATCAATTCACCACCATCCAAACCAACTGCACACCAATCTTCATTTGGATCGTCTTTCTGGTCAGCTTTCTCTTCAGCCACATTCGCAATAGCTGCTGAACTTTGGACTTGTGGCGATGTCGTCTTATTCCTACCTTCCGGAAGAACTTGTACTCCGTTCGAATCTAATTTCGCTATTGTTGCCATCAAAACATTTATTGAATCGTCTCGGACTTTTAATAGTTATTATCTTAACACTAACCTGATCCGATGTTTGATCCACGACCGTACTGACAACGAAAGATGATCCATTCATCTAGGTCGATATTGTCCTGACCTTGACCGTATGCTTCTATATTTGTTGAAAAGCCTTTTTGGCAGCAACACTTTCGCCGTCTCGATTCCTTTCCTTCGGTGTTCTTTCGGCGGATCCACTTCATGGGATTTTCTATCAAGAATGAGGTTAGAGACGGAACTCGGGAGATATCCGTTAGCAGTCTTACCTTTCTATAGATATTTTCGGCACAAACGAGAGCGAATACCGGAATCTGCCGCAACCAACAATTAGCAGTTGCTATTTTTGATTGCTTTCGATATTTCGCATCTAAGCCATAATACAATCACTAACCTAATTTACATATGTAAAATTAATTAAAGAAACAACAGTGTAATTTAATTTTACCTTTTTCACTTATAAATACTAAAAATCAAAAATGCATTAGCTGATTCCACGACAATGGGCACGATTAGCAGACGACAGCCACGAAAAATGAAGCCGACATGTGGCTGTCAAAAATTCCGGTTGTCACCTCGGACAAAACATCTGTGTGTGGAATGGCACGCCATATGGCGGCAATGTACCTCTCCCGATGTCGCCAGTGGCATAGTTTTCTCGATGGCCACGGTGGAGGGGCATTTCCAGATGGCTATGTCTCGAAATGTGCCGGGGTTGGATTAATTCTATATTTCGAATATTTATATCCACGGATCTAAATATTTGGACAGAAAAAAAAATATTTTCTGCACAACGATATCCGCACGACAGATGAAGTCCGCTGGCACTTCGAGGACATATCCATCTGGCAGGTTACAAGGGTTCGGGATCGGAATCACTTCGATTCCCGGGCATAGGCGTCACATTACAAACTCTGCAGAATGCCCCAGATGTTAGAGCGGTGGAGGGAAAATATAAAGAACATCGAGAATTCGATGGTCGCATTTGCAATCGCTACCAAAGCGACCGTAGCAAGGGTCGTAAATCTCGAAATAATAACGAACCACAAAGAGATTACGACAGAAAAAGACAGGGGTGACCAGGCAAATAAAGCAACCTTGTACGATTTTATCGCCAACGTTGAAATGTGGCATAAGAACTGTACTCAAAAACGGAAGCCCATAATCTCTCACAAGATAGGGAGTCGCAAAGTACAATTGCTGCCCAGTGACCCGAAGAAGAAAGACTAATCCGAAAAGTGGGAGATGTTCTGAAAAGAATACGATATACATGTGACTCGCAAAAATCAACAAAGCAGCAAAGATTGGGCTCCTTGAACTAGAGGAGCTCCTAGATCACATACGGCATTATCGGAAAAGCTGGTTAAAGGCCGAAGAGGACCAGAAGGCCGAAGAAGAGCAGAAGGTTAAAGAAACACTGAGAGCTAAGTCTAGAGGGCACGTGCAGACAGCTCCACCATCAAACATCAATAAACGAATGGTGTCCTAGCCCCATCAAAGGACATCGAGATAAAGGGGTGTCAGATAGTGCCAACAAAAGGAGCGATGAAAGCCGCTAAGAAACTCCTTCAAAAAGTGCCAGTAAATAAGTTCGCACGGACGCCCAACAAGAAAGAAGACCTGATGCGAAAGAGGAGAGAATGCAGCTCTGGCGAAGATCCCGGCAGCGGCAACTGATCGTACAACCGCAAGTTAGCCGATCGTACGCGGAGGTGCTGCAGGGTGTCAAGGAAAACGTAAGGCTTGAAGACACCAACACTGGACGGCCAACGTGGTCGGGCCATACAGCTTGAATTCGGAGCAGAGGCCAATAATAAAGAAGCATTTTACGACGCAGTAAAGAAAGATTGGTAAAAGCGCAACTGTAGCCTCGCTCAAGCTAATGGCAACGACCGAAATAAGAGACATTGACTGCATCATGGATCTGGCCGAGGTAGAAGAGGACATCATTAGGGAGTTCCTTAGCGTGAGAATGATCAAAGCGAGGCTGACACCAGAAAACCATAGAGGACAGCACATGGCCATCATTGACTTGACCGAAAAGGACGCCGAACAATTTCTCAATAAGGGCAAAGTAAGAATAAGGTAGGTTTTCTGCAGGATATGGCAAAGAGCAGCACCTTGCAATGTTTAAAATGCCTTGGCTATGTTCACACCACACAAGTATACAAAGGACTCGATAGGAGTTCCATATATCACAAATGCGGTGAAATGGGGCATTAAAACAGAGAGTGTACCAAGGAAGCACACAGTATTCCTTGCAAGGATGCTGATCCAAGATTGGAATTCGGGCACGTCTTGTGATCAGGAAAATGCCGGGTTTTCCAGGAAACCCTAGCCAAAGCAAAATCAGATCTTGGATGACCCGCATGGTGCAGCTAAACCTACACTGTAGTTCAACCGCCCAAAATTTGGTTGAGCAGTTTGTGAGGGACACGAAAGCCGACTTTTTGCTGCTGAGTGAGCAACACCATGATAAAAGTTCGGTATCATGGTATCCTGATGAAACTGGTACTGCCACCGTCTTGATTCGGAATAGTGGTTTCCAGGCGGAGAGCTGTGGATTCGGTGCTCAGGGACCACTCGTCGTACTAAACACCAGAAGTACATCGACTTTCCACCGTATTGGCTGGGAAGGAGCAATGCCTAACGTGACATTCACTTCGGTGTCCTTAGTACGGAAGGTACACAATGGGAGAGTATATATACATTGTGCTTGAGATCAATGATGTTGTCTCCCGACGTCCGTGCTCTCTGCTTACTACAATTAAGTGGAGCATCGGAAGGATGGACGTCGAGAGGTTTGTCGAGGTACTCACTGCAAGTGCTCCACTGCAGGGAGATTCGCAGGGGACGGAAGAACTGGCAGCTCAAAACGTGGTGAACTCAACTATGAGCATCATCACGACTGCTTGCAGCGCTTCTATGCCCCGTCGAAAACCCTGGTGTGACAAACCCCCACTGTACTGGTAGTCGACCAAAATTCCTGAAAAGCGAAGGGAGTGTCACAAACTTCGGCGTGAGGCTCAACGGGCACGGAATCCTGCCGGGGCATCCTACCGGGTGGCAGCATATAAGTCGATCAGGAAACGCCTTGACAAATTTATTAACTACAGCAAGGCTCACTGTTAGCAAGATCTAGTGGCCAGTGTGAATAAGGATTCGTGAAGCCTTGGCTACACGCTAGTTATGCGGAAGCTTGGTGCCCTTCGAAAACCTTGCGTACGTGATACGGAAAGGATGAACGAGATAGTAGTGGCGCTCTTCCCCATCCATCCCGTCCATGTTGACGCTGTGCATGGTGAAGCAGCCGCCGAGTGTCTTCTCTTGACACAGCCGGAACTGGAAGAGGCAGTCCTTTCACTGAAAGCTAGGAAGGCTCCAGGTCCAGATGGTGTTCTAGCTGATGTGTAGCAATTGTCCTGACTTGCTGTTTAGCGCATTAAACGCTTGCCGATGGGATAGGGACGGTACGATGGAAGGTGGCGAGGCTCGTGCTGATCAGCAAGGAGAAAATAAATCCAGGATTGCCATCTGCATACCACCTGTTATGCATGCTAGACACTGCTGGGAAAGTGCTTGAGAAACTCATCAAGGGAACACTCACTGACGCGATTTGTGCTACTGAGGACTTTTCTCCTCGGTAGTACAGCCTTCAACTCCACTTGATTTTTAGATATTCTGGATACGCTGGAAAACCCTATTCAATTTCAAGAATATCTAATGTGGCTTTTGAGGAACTACCTGAAGGACCGAAGCCTGCTCTGTGACACGACACACGGCCAACGAAGGATGGAAGTCACGTTGGGTGTTGTCCAGGGATCTATAGGTATACTTGGTCCATGCCTGTAGAATGTGTCTTAAGACGAGCTACTGAGACTGGAGATGTCAGATGAGTCACGCTTGATCGGCTATGCGGATGATGAAGCGCAACTAAGGGTAGGTATGCTAATGAGCTGAATGAGAGACTGGAAGACTGCTCGCGCGGTTTGAGTGAAGTGGTCATCTTGACAAAAGAGAATCCCTAGAGTAAAGAGAAGAGGCATTCCAATCGAATCAAAGATAGCAGTGAAGTACCTTGGGTTAATGATCGACTCAAAGATGAGTTTCTCTGAGCAAGTCAGGCCAATGGCTTAGAAGGCTGCTTCGGGAATATCGGCAGACAATGCCTGCCACACACTTTTTGCATGCACAAAATGAGACAGGCTGCGAAGCGAGCTCTACAGGGTGACGGAAGAGCTGTCAAGGACAAGTTCTTTCCAAACCACAGCACTTGCCTCTGCAATAAGTGTACAATTTGTATGAAAACAAATAGAATCACCTGAGCCAAGTCACTTTTAAAATTTTTGCAATTATGAATATGATGTAATCAATAATAACACCAATGGTGAACAAAGCATGTAAGTTAGAACAATACCAGACATCTGTACAACCACAATGACAGCAGCAAAGACTATTCGCGGCAGGGACGGCAAGTAGTCCACCACATGAGAAACACCACGAAGCGAAAAAATCTACCCCTAACCTACATACAGGCACAAAAGCTGCGGAACGTGCAATTTAATTCACTGTGCCGTGGAAGTGGCTGAGGAGTATCGACTCCAAAGCGTTGCTTTGTGTTGGGCCGTACCATATGAAGATAATTTTCTCCTGTTCAGGATGGTAGGTCAAGTGAAACTAAGATTGGTTGGAACAGCGACAATACTATTTGCAACGAAAAATATAGAAGCCTACCCAGCAGATGTTGGCAAAAATAGGTATAGTAAGGACGACACCTACACGGAGAAGTAGTCTCACCTTTTGTGTCCATATCGCTGAAAGACACAACTGGAAATTGATGTTAAACACACCATTTCTCCCTACCCATGGTGCAACAGGCTAGTCCGGGAAATTAGTCCGTGAAATTGGAGAACCATAATTTATGAATAATTACCTCGAATAATCGAGCCGCGTCTAACAGTCTTCGACAGTAACCCCAACTTACGCACTAAGGAATCCTGAGTGGACTGTAATACCTGAGTAGTTGTGATGGTCTAGTCCACAAGAATATAAACGATATTGACGCTGGTCTAGCTTCTAATATATCAAATCAGCCATCAGTATAACCGATTCGGAGCCGCCAAAAATGAAAGACCTATAAAAAATGGGAAAACCCCTCAAAAATTTAACCCCTCGGAATTTAATTTCAACACCAGAATAGAGGAAATATAAACAAACGGAAGACACTTGTTGTTTTGATCAGGCATGCCTACCAACGTTGAAAATAAAACAAAACCAACTCAAAAAGAATACAGGGAAAAAGCTCACAACGAACATGTGTGCTAGCCTTCATTTTCCAACAAAGAAGGTTGGGTCATGGATAGCTGAAGATCCGGAAGGTAAATGGTGGCGTTGGAATCCACGATTCCAAGAAGTTGCAACCAACTTTTCTGAAGGGTGTTTTAACGGGGCTGAAATCCCACCCGAGGTTAGGACGGACCTGAAAATGAATGAAGAGCTCTCTTTTGTTTTGACAACCTGAGTGGGAAGGACGTATCAGCAAAAAAAAAGAAAAATTCGATTCGACTCATACTCGGTAAGCCAGGATCATCTTTATGGAGTTGGCAACGAAGGAAAGAAACGTTGGCTGAGTTTCCGAGTTTAGCTCTTCATGAGTTTCCCCAAAAATTTCAGCTATACAAGTGCACGCCCGGAGTTGCCGTTAATCTGTTCAGGGATTCACGCTACGTACGAAAGTTAACCGGATGATGAATTTTACGAGTATTTTAATTCTACATGCATTATAACGTAAAGTGAATCGGTATTTTTTTTATATTTCATTCAAGAACGTGCGAAAAAAAATTGTGCGACTTGGTTAGAGAGTGTGTGTAGGATTTTTAAGGTGCCTAGATTTTGCACAAAACTTTTGTAGGCGCTGAGAAAGATTGGGCCCCCTTTTGGTCTCGTTTTCCAGCTCCCGATGAATGGCAATTAAGTGTCGCGATAGATAGATTACGGGATTGTCACGGAAGTTTTCTGGCTGGTTTTTTCCCTTCTTTTATTCAAGGTTACTATAAAGGCAGTGTCGAGAAAGGGGAGCTATCTCCGGTGATCGTGATAGCTTTCCATGGAAGTAAAGACTCGGGTGCGAGCCAAGCTCATCTCGAGGCTTGGCGGATAAATTTATGGGTCGGCGAGTAGCGTCCACGCTCGCCTCCGACCGAGCGACCCGAGACCCAAGATTCCCCCGGCCGGAGTCGGCATTTGTATTCAGATATTCCATTCGAGACAGTTTTACCTCCTAACAGAGCTCACCCCGGATAACAGAGTCACAGTGATGCTTGAATCGGTTGACAAATGGAACCATGTGGCACATTATGCTCGAGCAGTCCTCAAAGATAAAAGGGACTCACAGCAGTCAGGGGCATTGGGGCTGGGGGATCACTTGTCTAGTAATTCCTCTTCCCCTCTCCTCTTCCATTAGAGGAGGGATCCTCCCGCTTGAAGGCGCCTCATGGCGTAACAAAACGAGACCTTTCCCAAAGTAATGTTTCAAACAGTTCCAGGCTGGGTTCTCAGGCTGACAGGGGAGATGTTTAGTGGGTAGTCCAGTGGCTTTCTTGCAAACATGGGAGTCCCACACTCTGTGTGTCAATGAAATTCACCTCCCCCACAGGGTGTCGCGCAATTCATGGAGATTTCCTCAAAAATACTGTTTACAAACCGTCAAATGTAAGTGTCTGTTGATGAAAGTTTTACAGAAATTTAAGATTCAAGATCTTTGGCTTGGTAATTTTTTCTACTTTTTACATATTGCCAATTCATAAATAACTCAGCCTAACAATATTTAAGCGGGTTTTGCCGTAGGGCTTTTCCCGGAGTACCTTCCAAACTAATTAGTTTTATTACCTGAAACTAATTAGTTTTATTGCCTGAAATTAAAAAGTGTTCGATATATATATATATATTTTGTAAAAGCGCATAGAAGATTAATTAAGTAATAATACTGAAGAAGGGAACAATTAGTTCCCGAAATACGTATTTGTTACAGTAAAGTTAATTAAATTTAGTGAAATGAAAGTATTTTAAAATAATAATAAAAATAATTTAACTTTCCACCATTTCCGCTAATATGCAGTAGGAGATTCCAAATTTTTTCGCAGCCTCATCTTAGAAAAGCGCAACTTGTGCTCAGATTACCACACTAACAAGTCGTCAGTGAAGAGGTTCACCTAGATTCCGGACTTATATGCGCCCTTACGCCAGGAACATCAGAGGTGAATATGTGGAAAAGAAATGGGCCTAATATAGGCCCCCCGTTGGACTACGAGTCAATAAAAAATGTGTCTGACTTACCTCCACCAGCCACCGCAAAGGCAGTTCGTCCTCTCATGAAGCTGCCTATAATTTTCACAATATTGGCCGGAAAGCCAAAATTTATCATGTTAAAGAGAATCCCATTGATCCATACAGAGTCAAAGGCTTTCTTCACGTCGATCAGACAAGCTACAACAAGCTTCTTGTTGCGCCAAGTTCTCGTTACATCGACTTGAAACACGGCCGTAGCATCTACCGTTATGTGGGCTTTTTTGAAGCCAAATTGTTTTTCCGGCACAGTTCTTGAGCTGTATGATGCCTTCCAGTATTACCCTTTCAAGTAGCTTACCAATATTTAAAAGCCGCGAGGTCCACGTCAGTACTGCCCGACTTCTTGGGTATTGGAGATATTTTTGCGCATTACTGAGGGGAGCAGCAAATATTAATGCAGTTATTCAGAATGATCGCGAGGAGAACAAAAAACAGGGGGAGGCTTTTTAAGCACATGATTGGAGATTCCATTTTTGGTATTTCACTCCAATTCCAACAAAGTGGGGGATTTGAATTAGAGAACCTGGTCAAGCACAATTCCTCATGGTCCCTGTCTTAATTCGTTGTGGTGCTGCTCACTAACGAACCAAAGAAAGAGTCCTCACTTGCTTTCTCTCCTTGAAGAACTTCCGCGAAATGTTTTGCGATAGAGTCAGCAATAGCTTTGTCAGGCATGAGCATGGACCCATCATAAGTGAGGACCTGGGCAGCCTTTTTCTGCCAGTTATCCTATTGATATGAAGAAATATACAAGAATCTGGTTTGATACTTTCCAGGGCCTGTTCAAAGCGCTCATTAGCAAAAGCCGTGGCTCTCCTCGAGATCATTTGGCTTAGAGATATGATAGAGAGAGAATACATTCATACCCGCAGTTGACCATATTTAAATTGCGGTGGTAGATCCTTGCGAGTAGCTTATTTAGCTAACTACATCTACGATGAAGCCCAAGATATCTTCTAATAAATCTCGATAAAGGTAATTTGTTGAGGATTTCTTAATGGAGGTCTTTGAGTTTCTACATGCGACACCCTCATCGATTTCAGGAATAGAAAGGTTTTTCGATCTATTGATCGAAATTTCATTCAATTTTCCGTCGAGGTCAACACTTACTGCTGCAATATCAATTTGCTTGTATCAAATGACAAATTGAGGATCTGCAGCCTCAAGCTTCACACCCATTTTCACTCTTAAGATCAACTCAGCCAAAACAGGGTCAGACTCGGCGCCAAGAACACCAGACTCGGAATTCCTCCAACTGTGGGAGAGATTTACCAGATTGGCAGACACGATGAAGAAGTCAATAATAGACGAGCTTCAGTGGGTGGTAGGCTCTTGCAGGGCAATCAAGATGAGATAAATATTTGATTGAACCCAGTTGGAGATAGTTGTTCCATAGCCATTAACTGCAATTTTTCCCCATGAGGGATGCTTTGCATTGAAATCCCCTCCCATGGAATAGAAATCGATTTTTTTGCACAGAATAAGCAATGCTTCCAAGTCATCAATGAGTTTCCCCACCAGATATCCATGTCAAATATATATCCCCACAAATTCAAAGGTGCACCCTCGTAGCAAAGAGTTTATTATCTCTGCTTCAATACACTTCAGACTTGGAAGCAGTACCATTGGACTTTCAGGTGATCTTTGTGAGCCGTAGCAGCTCCGAGAATTCCCTCTGGATCATCACGCCTGATGATCTTGTATTTCCTAGATGCATTCTGTGTCTTTCTTTGAGTCTTGTTTCCAAAATAAACAAGAAGTCTGATCTATGGCCGTTCAAGTATTCTTTAACAAAATTCCTTTTATAGCGTGGAGCTAGTGAGCATACATTGAAGATGGAGAGTTTAATGGAACTCATCACGACAATAGACTTTAAACCCAAATTCCAAGTACACCGCTTTTTTCTTCACTAAAATTATTGAGTTTTTTATAGTGAGAGATGAAAGAATCCACTTTTCGAATGAGTTTGAACAAGCCGCTACCGACAAATTGTTTGCAATCAGTGTTCAAACTCGTATTTCTGTCATTCTGTGACTGCTGTTGTTGCTGTTTGGGTTGCCGTATAGGCTAAGCTGCAGGCTGCTTCTTTGCGCCTTACAAAAGGGTAGAGTACCAGACCCATTCTTGTACATAACTTTTTTATAGAGCTGGTGATGGGATCACTCCTTTCCTCTTTTTTTCAGGAGATTCTTCGTTCTCTCTTCAACTTCGTTTGCTTTAGGACAACCTATAAAACTTGCAGAGTATCCCTTAGCATTGCAGTTCACACAATAGACTGTAGTAATTGAGCAAACACACAAATAGACCGCTCGAAAACCTTCCCAACCCTTAACCGAAAGATTTCATTTCTTCCATTCATAATTATAATTTATACAATTTTCTTTTGTCTTATTATCATTAAATGTGATTTTATATCAATTTTCCTTTATGTCAGATTTAAACACTTCTCTTTAATTTTTTTGTTTGTTATTATTAAACGTAATTTTATCTCAATTTTCCTTTATATCAAATTAAAACGTTACCCTTTAATTATATTAGTCATGAAATTTAATTTTTATCACTATTTGAAATCTTTCTCATTTTTCTTTTACTGCGGTTAATTTTGTTTTCGAGCAGTCACAATATCAAACTGCTCTAAAACCCTCCTATCTCCTATAAAAATTGCAATTTATAGCAACTAGCACAATTGGGTTGCTAACATGTGGGAGATTGTCATTTGGAATAGGAAGACGAAAGGCTCCGTGAGCGCACACATGACATTGACGAGGAAGAACCAAGTAAATAGCCCCAGGCGGGAAAAGTTTGATACAAAAAGAATGTTTTTCAGTAACCACATTACAGGGAGGATCAGGCAAGTGAAATTGAAGCCCTAGGATCGATACACTGTGGTGAAATGGAAGTTCTGGAAACGGAACCTGTACACAATGGTGAGACGGAAAACGGATTAGCATGTGACTCAATTTGTACGTATACCGAGAAGCATCCCGATGAAGCGCCTAAGGTAGGAATTGAAGGAGTAACAAATTCGAAGATGAAGATAGAGACATGCGATTGAAGCTTGAAGGACGCAGTAAGTAGACTCAATTTTTTACTTAAACGGGGCATGCACATTGGTCATAACAAGTAATTCCGGTTTACACAAAACATACGAGTGTGTGCAAAGGGGAATGCAAAAGTGATTCTATAGGGTTAGGACTTCCATTTTGCTTTTAAAAAATAAGAAAAAAACTTTAAGAACTTTATAATGTTTCGAATAGACATGCCATCTCAAATAGATGCAGTGAAGAGGAGGAGGAACAATTGTCATCTTATGCGCAGCGATACGACTTATATCATTTATTACGGCCAAAATGAAATCGTAATGGGGAAGAAATAAAAATTTTCTTATAAGAACGGAAATTTATCATAAGAACTGAAATTTGAAGTGTGATTTGATACGTTCCTTGATTAAGTGCGAGACAAAAAATGATAAAAAGGAGGTTCAAAGGGTTTCGCATCGCGATCGAATATCTCATGGTGCTCGTCAATCTTCGATTTTGGGTGATAAAACCTTGCCTACCTCAAGTTAGATGAAGCCCGCAATAGCAGTCAAGAACACGGGAACCAAAGCAAAGCAATTTTTTGAAAAGTGTCTTCCGCCAATTTTGTTTGTGATTTTGGATGGATCTTACGCGAATTAAAAAAAGCCATGCGCAATGTGACACAAACACGAGGGATGATTTTACTTATGAAATGCTGAGATATTGCTTTGATGATCAGACGCGGTAGCATTGATGCAAAATTACCGAAATTATGAGAAGATAACTCCTCGATGAAATTATAATCTAGTCTCAGCGTGAAGATTGATGGCGGTTCATTCCCAAATGCAGATTTGATCAAAGACAAGTGTAAAAAAAAACTAGATAATACACGGTGGATATTTGCGTGATTAGATACGAGTGCGTGTAGGGTCAGAGTAAATTGACCGCGAGTGAAATGAACAGAGTGGAGTTTGCGAAGATTCTGTAGCAAGATGTGAGGAAGAAACCGAAATCCAAGATTTTCTAAGCGATCAACAAATATTTTATTGTGGAAACCGGAAAAACGATCAAATTACTCGTTTTGTGAAATGTAGTACGCGACAATTAGCGAGTGAATAGAAACCATCTGGCGATAAAAGAATAGGTGTGTTGGTTGCAATCCCACACAATTAGTATGTGCATCGGTATGTGATTTATTTTACAGCGAGATTCAAGATGGGCAATTATTGGAAAAAAAATATAAACTACAAAAGTGAAGTGGCTTGCCTAGACTTTACACCGCTTGATGAGACCAAATCAAAGTCGGGTTTAGTTGTCGTTGGCTTATGGACAGGCACTTCCGCAGTTGTGATTACTTTACCGGACTTAGGAACTATATATACGGAGAAATTGGGAGGGGGAATCATTCCTCGTTCAATATTGTTGGCAAATTTTGAAGGAACCAATTACTTTTTATGTGCCTTTGAGGTAGCTCCATGTTTTATTTCAGTTTGAATGAACCGGATGAGTCACTTTCCGATAGGAAGAAAGTAATCCTTGGAACGCAGCCAACTATACTGAAAACATTTGAATCGTTTTCTACAACCAATGTTTTTGCTTGCTCTGACCGTTCGACGGTAATATATTCTTCGAACCATAAGCTTGTTTTTCTTTCAATGTAAACCTTAAAGAGGTGAATCGCATGTCTTTGCTAAATGCAGAAGTGTATCCAGATTGTTTGGCATTGGCTCCGAAAAGCTCGGTGATTTTAGGAACAATTAATGAGATCCCGAAATTACACATTTAAATCATTATCATCGTAACTATTCATTTGTAAATGTAAGTTGTTTTTACCAGAGTAAATTCTAATCTAAAATAAGCTTTTAAATGAAGGTGTCTTAGTTAGTCGTTGATAAATGATACTATTTTCAAAAGAAAAGGTTTTAAAGTAGTCAGGGCTTGGAAGGACATTTATAGCTGCGTTGTACAACCCCAATTGATATTTGCAGGACAGTAGGGAAAAAAAGTGTTGAAATAATTTTTCCTCCCTATATTTGAGATGCCAGATTTACTGTATATATAGCTTAGGATAGAGTTCGGATGGAACTTATGGCACCATAATGTAATCAATTGCGTATAAAACCTTGTTATCGCACGATCAATTTGTATGAATCCACCTGAAAACTTCAGAGCGATTAATTTGCATGTTTCCATTTTTAGGGTTTTGTACTAAAATACAAAACCCTATTTCAATCACGACCTGTGTCCGTCTGTCCGTCCGTCCGTCCGTCTGCATGTCACAGACCTTTTTCTCCGAAACTATAGAGGCTACAGCCATGAAACTTTGTAGAAAGGTCAGAAGTGGTGACCTCTTGAAAGTTCAAGGGTGGAAAAATTTTTCAAAGGCGTTTAAGGGGGGTCTCCCCATATAAGGGGGTGACCCCTCAAAAAAAAATTTTCACCATTGGTAGTCGAGTAGGGTGTCATTGGAAAGGTCTCAATGAGATCTTTTCAAAACAAGTCTTAAAATTGTCTTATGACTACCGAGGGGGGCAGGAGAAGGGGAAATGTACGAACTTTTCGCGTACCCCCCCCTCGCGATTGGACACCTTCCATCCGAAAAATCTGAAAAAAATCATGAATGTAGGCCTTTATGAGTACAACAACAACAAATACATGAGAAGTCGAAATTCACTCAACTTTGTTAGTAATAGTATGAATTATCGATTTTGTGTTTTCTTGAATAAAATCTAAACGGTACTCTTAAACTCAATAAAATTTCGCAAAGAGATGACTATTTATAAGATTGATCTTTTCGGAAAGTTTCGTAAAGATCGAATAGTATTTACCGAAGTTATAGCGATTTGAATTTTCCTGCATTACTATGGAGCAATATGCCCTGTATTACTATGGAAACATATTGCTATGGAGCCATATGCGCTTTTTACCGACTTAGACACTACAGCTTTGCTAGAATTTGCATGGAAATTTCAGGAGTGATAGGTATTAAGAAGATGAGTACATACAATTGAAACAAGTCGAAGAGGCAGGAGAGAGCTCCTAGCAAAAGGGCTTTGTAACCATTCTAGGATTCGAAAAAATAGGCCATGAATCGATGATTACAGTACAGAGGAGTGGCCCCTGAAAAAAAATTTCATGAAAGGTAGCCGATATGAGTATCAACTGAAAGTTCTCTATGAGAGCTTTTCAAAACAGTTCTTAAACTGACAGTTTTTGCTTCAGTGGGAGCACAGGGGGAGAAATACATGAAAAATGTGTTTCCTCCCTCGCGAATGGACACCAGTGATCTAAAAAATCTGAAAAAATATCAAAGAAGATATTTATGGGTATAACTATAACAAATACCTCAGAAGTCAAAATTCGTTCAACTTTGTTAATAATAGTATGATCCTCGAATTTCACATTTTCTCCAATTAAATCGTCTTTGACATGTTTCTTGATTTTATTCGTTGCTGGTTACTGCATTTTGTAAGTTGAGTACAAAACCCTTCTGACATGAGCATAGGTCTGTCTACCCAACTTGTTATATTTATCACGTTGTGCAACTAGCGAAAACTTATGTATTTAATAATTCTTATTCTTGAAATTACATGTATTTCTTACTATGGAGCTATAACTTACTATAGAATTTTTTCTGTAGCCTCAAATATCTGCACTTAGTTAGGTCTCAACCCCAGATATTTAAATGAGCATACCCATTGGTCTAGTTTTTAAAAACTCAACTTTATATTCATATCTATTTTAGTCCGTTCTTGAAAGCGAGCATTTTTTTTTGTAAATTTATGAAAAATTTTATATGGATAATATAATAAAAACCATGAATTGTTAAACGAACAACGTCGGTCTTTTCATTTGAGCTCTTTTGGACCGGGTATAGGACCCGGTTTAGTGGAAGGCTTTTCCCACAATAATGAGCTATCCATCGGGCGCGCTCCAACTTTCTTTTAGTTTCAGGGACTCTCACGGGTTGAGTGGCCTTGAGACGAGGTGCTTTTTTATAGCATAGGGTTATGTGATCCGATTGCATAACTCTATGACATAAATTGGTCATCGGTATATTTCGTTTCTGATAGGAAGGCTCATACAAGTTATGTTGTATGAGTTTTCCACTCCGAAGGGAAATATATGGCCGCTGCAACATTTTTGGATCTTGATCCGGTTGGGCGGATACGATGGGGCACCACCACCATCCGGTTGTCCCACTGTTGTTTGTGGGCCATGAGAATTGCCGGGTAACGACGAGGTTCCCCTAAGTCCGTCTGTTTTGGCTTGGTCCGGCTTGTTCTTTGAACAAGCAATTCTTCCCTTTGTAGTTACATACGTTTTTCGATTTCGGTCGACCTGCTCTGAGACCCAAGAATTCGTGAATGCGAAATTCTTTTAAGTGGGTCCTTGTGCTGGGGGAATGAACCCGCCCCACGACACCGCAACGCTAGCCTGTCAGCGCATTCATGCGTCCCCAGACAAGGGCATTCTCGGCGGATATTAACATCTTCTTTCGCCGAGGCAGCAGACCATCGCTGCAGTCCTATACGGACATTTTGATACCTAGCTTTTCACTACACGACCTCTTCTTTTTTCACGTCCTTCGAGATTGGATATTCAATTAACTTGTGTTGCTTGTTGCATTTTACGCAACTAACTTCAAGCCCGCAGTTAGTAGCGATGTGGCCAAATCGTGGGCCATTGAAGCATTGGAAGTGCAGTTTTTCTGTAGACGTTCCCTTTGTATCTTCGGTGCAGTAGGAACTTTATGTCCTACGCTTTCTTCACTTCAAAATCAGGTTTCAACGGGACTAAGAAAGAGGAGAGCGTCCTTTTCTCCCTCCTAAAGGTTATAGTCGAGAAGTTTTTTGGTGATAGGACAAGAGACCTGATATTTCGAATCCCTTGCAAAATTTTGCGACAAGATTATGCGATGAATGGGACACAAGCGCAAGATTCAGAGAATTGACTAAAGATGATTCATATAAAATTGCAACGTATTTAGATCTGCGTTATAAATATAATTTTTTACCAGCATTATCATGGAACAAGTTGAATCTAAATTGCTTGTTATGATAATTAGTAAAATCACAGAGTTCAAAGATATAACGACTTCCACTCATGATGGCGATGGTATTCCTTCGCCCAAAAGGTGCCGAACTAAAAATATGAATGAAATTCCGTTTGCTTTCTCATCAATGATAAATTCATCATGTAGTGAAAGTAGTTCGATTAAATGTCCGTTTAGGACTGCGGCGATGGTCTGCTGCCTCAGCGGAAGAGGATGTTGGTATCCGCCGTGATTGGCCTTGTCTGGGGACGCATGAATGCGCTGGCAGGCTAGCGTTGCGGTGTCGTGGGCCGTGGTAACGTACTAAGTGTTGAAATTGCTATGTTTAAAGAACATGTTGGACCGAGCAAAAACGGACGGACTGGTGGAGACTTCGTCGTTACCGACGATTCTTATGGCCCACAAATAAGAGTGGGGCATCCAGGTAGAGGTGGTGCCCCCTCGCACCCTCCCAACTAGATCAAGATCCAAACGTAGACGTGACCATGTGTTTCCCATTTGGGTGAAAAACTCATACGAAAGCACTTTGTATGACTCTCTCCCTCCAATGGGAAGCACAAACGTAAGCAATTTATGCAATGAAATCTCATATATCTTAAAAGGGCACGCGAGCGAAAGGCCACTCTACCCGGCAAGAGCCCCTGCTAACGACAGAAACCCCATATTAGCGGAAGAGCCTACCATCCATGCGGGTCTCATACCTGGTCAGGTTGAATAAAACAGAAAGACCGAGGTTTTGAAGTTTAGTGATTCATTTTATTAATTTTGTTCGATATTCGTACTGACATTAACAGAATGTTACATTCAACTGCTATCTATGACTACATTCACTTTACTCAAAAAAATATAATTGAAGCTGCCCTTGAACTCGGTGCAGTGTTGATAAATGCAAACTTTGTAACTCAGAAAATTATACGTTTGCTTTTTGGCTAAAAAGAAAAACCTTCGTAAATTTATTCCCGTTAATTTTTCAATAGCTAGTAACGTTAACCCCCCCAAAATATTTGATTAAGAATACTTTAAGTTCAATCGGTAGGGGACATCCAAAATATTTTATAACCTGATCAAACAAAACAAGGAACGTTAATTTACGTAGGCCTGTGGACGTAAGCAAATGTATATCCTATTTTTGCTTGTTTCATTTTTCCAATGCATGCAATCTTTGGAAGTGAAATGGTTAAGCAGCCTTTATTTGAAATATTTTAGCCAATTACTTAATATGTTAAGTTCTTCTTGGTCCCGCTAATTAAGCTAAAACTTACTTTCTAGTAATCTACTTGCGGTGATAAATTTTTCCCGGCAAGTAACCGGACGGGTTATTGCCTATCGGTAGCATATATCGGTTATCACCACGTCTTCTTCGACCATGAGACACATCACGCGGGCAAGTGGATATCCAAACGCTACTTCCACGCTCAAAAATTGCGATGAGAGACAGAGAACTTCCTTATGGCGAATTTCATCCTCCGGACGTGAAAAATCCACGAGACGTTGATTTCGATGAATCACCTTAGTTAAGTGCGCCAATCCAATCACGCTGACATCAATTAAGTGCAGTTTGCCTTCCGAATTGATGATTTCGGGTATGAGTGCCCTCGGCTAAGGACTTCTCCCAATGATATCCAAATTTGAAGAGCTATTTGCACAGAAACTTTATATTGTTCCGTCAAAAGTTTCTAACAAATTCGCCCCGCAATGCTGTATAGTCGGACATTTCAATTTCGGTATTCCTGTCTTAATCGCAGCAGGCAAAGTAACGGGAAATCGCAACGATACCACAAATAACACGTCCCAAACACATGATGAAAGGAAACAATCGCAAACGAGTTTTCTTCTTCTTTTCTTATCACCGCTATGAAAAGCACTTGTATTTATTAATTCACCCTCTAGCCAAAATAATAATTACAAATTATTGTCACGTTGAATAATTTAATCATTGACCGCTAGCGACTTTAAGCCCAACAAGTCGTCACTCGTGTGACTTTAGTTCGTACAATCATAACAATTTGCTATTCATATTGTTCTTCTCAAATCGATGAGCTTTTCGATTCCAATCTCCACAGACCTGGTCGCTCAGATGTTTTTGCCTTAGCGAGTTCTCAGCTCGCTAATGTGCCGCTGCTATCGCAACTATATCAGAGCATATAACCACATGTTGCTGGATGGCGAACGTATCTTTATCTCTAGGACTATTCAGCCAATCACGCTAGCGGCAACAAAGGAAATGTTTCCTTCCAAAACTGCTCTATCAGCAGCGGGCACGGTTTGACGCCGATCGCTCCATTGCATTGATAAAATGTCACACGAGTGAAGGTAAAAACAAGGTAACAGTAAGGGAAAATCACAGTTGTATGTGATGGAGTGGCGCACATCTGATTCAATTGCACAAGGAGGTCGATTTCGCGAGCCACTTTCTTTCGAATTTCAAACACTTTTTCACTTTTGGGGCCATGACTCTTTCACTGTGAATACTGGTTAATTCATGCAAGCACGCAGTGTCACAAACGCGTAACTTCTTTTCTCTTGGTTAAATCGCATCGCGCAAGAATTTGAACGAGAAGATACTTTCCACCTGTGCGATGCTGTCGGAACGAACTCAAACAAATCACTTTGACTGCGAAACGGATAATACTGGCGGAGATACTTTGAGATGTCCCCCACTTATCGATCCGTCCAAAATTTGTCCTTTTCTTTTTCGTGTAGCAACCGGTAAAAATCCCATCAGCTGAATTCGATCAGCCTAGTTAGCTTGCCTTCCGTGATATAATACATCGTTGGGGTGTATTAGATCAGCTGTAGTAATCGAGCAGTTATACCAGCAAACTGCTCGAAACCCTCCTATCTCCTATCTAAATTGTAATGGCAGATTTAAAAATAAAAATATGTAAATTTTCTCCTGTAATTGTAGTTTGTAGAATAGTTTTTCTTCTTATTGTTGGTAGTAAATGTAACTTGATAGTAATTTTCCTTTATATTAAAATTTAAGTGTCTAGTTAATAATCTTTTATATAAAATTTAAATTTTTATTACTAATTAAATTTTTTATTTTCTTCCTTCATGTAAATTTGTTCGCAGCATGTAAATTTTCTTCAGTTTATTTAAATTCCTTTACTTCATTTGTAATTTCTTTAGTTTAGTTATAATTTCCCTACTACAATTAAATCCTGGTTTTTGGTTAAAAATTTGAATCTGCCCATTACAATTTAAGATGTGGAACCCCTGACTTAGTGCAGGGCAACGGTGCATTACATGATGGAATGCATTCGAATTCAGCTGGGTGGACAGCTGATAGGATTTTCACCGTAGGCACGGAATGTGAAAGCCAAGACAAGTTTTGAACGGATCCAAACTGGACAAAGGGGAGTCTGCTGAAGATCGCCGCATAGCGCATACGCCGCGAGAAAAAAGAAAACGGTTAGGGTAGAACGAAAGCGAAGGAAAGTCGTGGTGTGCAATGGAGTGCTGAAGAAAAGTTTATATTGAAGATAAAACTCTTTTGACAAAACAATTTTTTTGATGATTGTGTTGCCCTTGCGCCCATGGGCGCGGCCCTTGAGTTATTCCTACTCGTCGTGTATAATTGCAGCTTCGCACCGATCACTTTGTCTTGGTTTCCGCCTGAAATTTTAAATCTTAATGTTCCTTTGTTCAAATAATTTAACAAGAATATTCAGTGAATGTGTTTAGATCAATAAATTATTTCCATCAATTCTAACTGGGAAAATTAATTTTCCACTGTGGCCTCATTGAAGTCTGTTATTTTGCAATCGGTTCATAGTCAATAGGTGAAAGTGGAAGTGTAATTGAGACGGAACTTCGCTGAATGCTTGAGAGTGTTTCATACTAAATGCATTCACAGCTAGACCTAGCCGTTCACTTAAACATCGGCATTCTCGACTCGATATCATCACATCGACTTCATCATCATCACGGGCGCTATTTCACGACATTTCGTTTAAAATAAAATCCAATCTTCACACTTGGCGTGCTACTTCTGGGAAACATATTGAAATGATTGATTCTGGTGGATTGTGTCGGTCGGTGTTGTAAAATATGTGCAGCAGTATATTTCCTTTGGTTGACAGAAACAAGAAAGGATTATCAAAAAGTTTCAAAACAACAGAAACTAATTCCAAGCATGACATTAATTTTCACAATAATAATAATAAGTTTGTGAACAGTGTTGCTTATTAAGTTACGATTTGTGCTATTGTTAGTGCTTGCCGTCGGATCCACGACATCAAGATGGGGGGTCTGGTCCGTTAGTCTTTCAACAGAAAATTCGTCAAAAAGTTTGCACATAGAAATTTTGTGCATTTCGGAAGGGAGATGCATGCGTTGCAACGATCTTGGAAAGTGTAATCGTGAATCACAAAGTCGCGACGATATAGTGAAGTAAACGCACCGAAAATCCATTTAAAAATCGACGAGGATCACAAGACGCAACTGATGGTTCGTTCAGAGTGAGTGGTCCGACATAACTTTCCTCATGAACATGTTCCCAGTTAAATTGAATAAGTGCGAATCATTAAATGTGAAGAATATCGAACAGTATTTAGATAAGAGTGTCGAATTCATGAAAAATGATCCCATTTTCAAAAACAATCCTATGTAATGGACTATCAGCAACTTAAAAATAGTTTAAGTGAATGTACTGTGCAATTTCTATTTAGACTTTTGAGTTGTAAGAAGCAAATAAAAAGTGTCATTCTATTGCAGTGCGATTAGTGGTGATGTGGTGATATTCCAGCACGGAATATCACCACATCACCAGTGGGCGCCCGGGGTGGATGTCGGTGAGTACCGTTTGTTTTTATTTAATTGTTTATTTAACTGTTTTATAATAATAATTTGTTGTTGTTTTTTTAACGTGATAAGCTAGATTTATAATAAAAATAAAATTCGTTGACACACCATGGTCCTGTTTTGCGATGTAATATTTTGATTATTCCAAATATCAAGAAAGAAGAGAAAAAAAACGAAAAAACCATAAACCGTAGTTAATTTAAAACAGCTCTAAACTTCTTTTTGTTTCAGGGACTCTCGCGGGTTGAGTGGCCTCGAGCAAGGTGCCTTTTTATGGCATAGGTGTATGTGATTTGCTCACATAACTCTATGATATAAATTGGTCATCGGTATATTTCTTTTCTGATGTGAAGGCTCATACAAGTTATGTTGTATGAGTTTTCCACTCAGAAGGGAAATATATGGCCACTGCATCGTATATGGATCTTGATCCGGTTGGGCGGGTGCGATGGGGGCACCACCGCCATCCGGTTGTCCCACTCTTATTTGTGGGCCATGAAAATCGCCGGGTAGCGACGAGGTTACCCTAAGTCCGTCTGTTTTGGTTTGTTTCAACTTGTTCTTTGAACAAGCAATTCTTCTTCCCTTTGTAGTTAACTACAATTTTTCGACTTCTGTCGCCTTTTCTTTTGAGACCCAAGAATTCGTGAATGCTTTTACAGTGGGTCGTTGTGCTGGGGAATGAACTCGCCCCACGACACCGCAACGCTAGCCTGCCAGCGCATTCACGCGTCCCCAGACAAGGGCATTCTCGGTAGATATCAACATCTTCTTTCGCCGAGGCAGCAGACCATCGCTGGAGTCCTTTACGGACATTTCTTCTTACCTATTCACTGCACAGCCTTTCCAAACTCGTAATTTTATGTGCGAATATAAAATTTTTTAAAACAAAATTTACTGAAGTAACGAAAATTTAACTGAAGTAAAGAAAATGTAACTGAAGTAAAGAAATTTTAACTGAAGTAAAGAAAATGAAGATTTTAAATAGTAATAAAAGTTGAATCTCATAACGAATATACCTGTATGTAATTAAAGGAAAACGTTTAAATTTTAATATAAAGGAAAATTGATATGAAATAACATTTAAAAAAAATAATGAGAAGAAAAAGTATTCTACAAATTACGATTACGAATATAAATAATTACATATTTTTTCAAATCTGCCACATAAAATTTTTAGTAGGGAATGGGAAAGTTTTCGAGCAGTTTGCTTGTGTGAATGTTCGACTAATACAATCATTACAAATATTGGAATCACTGTTTAATACAAACGAAAAGCTGCAAGGCTCGACAGAAACAGACGATATGGACAATCTAGTGGCCGACCTTCGAGAGTATAGAAAGGAAAATGATTACCTCTTCATGAGGATCCTTTTATGAGGTGGAAAACAAATTCAAACAAATTACATCACCTTTTGCCAATAGTGCGCCAATAATTATCAGCTCCTCCCAGTAGCTTAGCCAGTGAGCAATTATCAAGCGGAGCTGGTTCAATTTATGATGAACACCGGAACAGACTGCTGGATACAAAAGCAGCCAAACTACTCCTCATAAAATATAACTCACGGCTACTTAACTTTCAATACTGATTTAATAAAAACGTAATACTTAAACAAATTTTTCAAATTTTTTACAATTTCGTCTCCGCATCCATTCCTGTTCCGTTTCAGCCTAGATTTTATTTTGACTTCTGGTTCTCTTTCTGCTTCCGTTAAATCACTTCTGTTGCATCACTAATTTTCATTGATGTTACGAAAATTCTTGATGTAGATGCCAATGGGTGACTGCAGGCTTCTCTTGAATCCCTCCTGAATACAATATCTTTGCAATACAGTTTATAAAAAGCTTCCAGTATAACTTTACGGATGCCTTTATGCAACGCTTGAAAAGCTGGCTTTATTACATTGATGTTCGAAACGTTAGGAAAGCCACGACTGTTAGCAGTTTTTATAAGAAGTATTTCCGACAATTACCGGAAGCTTTATCTAAACTCTCCATAAAACCACTGGTTTTCAGCGTATTAAGGTGTTTTAGAGACGTTTGTAAGAGATACTCTTTCAGTAATGGCCAACCTTCTGATAAGAGGCTTTATGAAAGTCTTACAGAGGTTGGTACTGCAATTTTGAACCGTATCGTGTCCCAATTGCTACTTAGGGTTTCATCTACTGTCGTGTTCCAGCGCAATATTAAAGATAATTGGGGTTTGTCTATCCCCTTGTTTTAAACCTGATTCCATTATGAAGCTTTCATCCATGAGTTGAGTTAAATAAATAAAAAAAAACATACAGATGCCCACAAAAGTCAGCATTCACCGCTTAAAAACGAGGAATGGGCAATATAAAGGTTATCGATTTATCGATAGTGCCCTCAGACCGGGGAACCAAACGCGTCCCCAGGGTTGCGGATAGGGCAGTGGCGGATCCACGGGGGGGGTCCTCGGGTCCGGACCCCCCCCAGGAGGGTCCGGGCCCGATTGGACCTGAATTTTGAATCCTGATATTCTGTCGCCAAAAATTTGCATATTATATTTCACGATTCGAAAATTCAAAAAAGATTGTAATGTGCAAATGAATGATTTCTCGTATTTTGACATACATGATATTATTATTAAATTCAGTTCACTACATTATATTAGCGATAGTGCGAAAACTAGGAAAAATCTTAATCGTTTTTGAAATTCCGCGGTTTTTTGAAGAATTCTTGCAGAATTTCGTCTTCTGTTAGTCCAATTTGTGGATGGATACTCAAAGAAGCGAGTCCATTCAGGCGCTCCCGTCCCATTGTACTTCTAAGATAGTTTTTTATTCTTCTCAGGGTCGAAAATGATCGTTCTGGAGTTGCTGTTGTTACGGGTAACACTGCCAATACTCGTAAGATCGTGTTCACGTTTTTGAAGCATTTTTCATTGATGACCTAAAAAATAACGTAAAAATTGAATATTTAGCATTCGATAGGTGATATAAACTGATACTGGAAGTGAAAATTCCGATCTAAAGTTACTCACTGATAATGCATCGAGCGCATTTTGAATATTTTGATCGGAGATCCGTTGCCTCCACATTTTGATCTCTGAGATAAAATTCCTTTCTGAACAGTCCAATATTTCGTCATAAAACTTGTAAAGATCTGCGCATTTTTCCTGATCAAATTCCTGTTTGGAAGGAAATAGTTGTCCGAAACTGTAGAAGATCGATTTGTGTTTTTCGAACCGACTTTCGAGATGGAAAATGTAAGTATCAAGGAATGGAATGTAGAAGGCAATTTTGTAATAATCTTCGACGTTTTGTGTTTCGATGTTGCAACGGTTTTTTTGTTGACTGCAACGACGAGGCAATTTCATATCAATTTCGTATTCGGAACAGATTTCAGCAACATTGTCGTAAATGATACGAAAATTTGAATCAACGTTTTCCCGCTTTTCCTTGATATCATTCGTGACATCATCAGCTAACTTCGTGGCTTCTCCTAGATCTTGATTTTTCGTCTGCAATTCCCGACTCAGAGGCAAGACGATAGAATTGATCGATTCCATTATATGACAGGAGATTTGAAATTCGATTGTCAAAATCGCGGTCAAAAGTTGAGAAGCTTTTTGTGAAGTATCTCGATCTTTCCAATTTTTTATTTCTTCCAAAGCTTCAATAACGGCCGGTTGAAGTTCCAGGTGAGTTGAAACTGCTTCATGAGACTGAGCCCATCTCGTAACAGCGAAAGAATTCAATTTTTCTTTCCTCCGGTCACTCTTTTTCGGCATTTTCAAAATTTCTTCCTTCAAAATGCTTTGTCTCTTGGGCCAGTGGAAAAATGCTTCGATTGTTCCGATAGTTCCTAACGCATTTTTTATACCTGATACTCCGCAAGCCGCATTGATGGCCAAACTGAAGCTGTGGGCGGCACAATGAACGTAGATTGCCAGAGGAAAATGAGACCTGATATGGGCTTGTACTCCATTGACTTCGCCACTCATAACTGGTGCACCGTCGTATCCTTGACCAAGCATGAATGAACAATCAACGCCGATATCAAGTAAATAATTCCTTATAGTGTTTCCTAAGCCTTTGCCAGAAACGTCGAACACTGGAACAAATCCAAGAAAATCCTCGCAGACATTCAATTTCGGATCCAAGTATCGTACGCACGTGGAAAGTTGCTCTATGCTAGAAATATCAGTCGATTCGTCCGCCAAAATTGAAAATCCTTTCGCTTCGTTCACTTTGGCAACAATTTTTTTTCTGATCAGTATGTGACAAGTTTCGATTATTTCATTCTGAATTGTTTTGCTTAAATACGTTGCATTTTTCGGAGCTGTTAAGAGATGTTGCTTCAGAATATTGTCACTTTCAGCTCGATATCGTAAAATTGCACGAAAATTCCCTTCGTTCGAGGATTCTTTGTCAGTTTCATTGCCAATCCTAGGCTTATACAAAGGTCCATCGTCTCTGTGACCACGAAGAGCCATCCCTTGCCTGCCACACAAAACAATAGCGCCAACTATGGGTTTAAGTCTCTCATAATTTTCTTTCATGGTTTTTTCCTTCTGCTCGTCGATCATCAAATCAATGGGCTTACTTCTTCCAAGTTTAATATCACGTAGGTGTTCAATACCGAAAAAAGATTTTTTATGATAATCGAGATTTTCGTGGTTTCGGAAGGTTTCTTTCGCATGCTTCCAAACATTGAACGGTTTAGTAACGAGCTTTCCTAGCTTGACATCATGTGTCCCACCGGCTTTAACACCAAAAGCTACGCAGTACTTACAATATCCACCGTCTTCTTTAGCAGAATATGCTAACCAGCTAAACTCTTCCAACCATTTCGTTTGAAATGATAAACTTTTGACACCAGCTTTTGATTTCGGAAATTGAAATGTGGCCGATGGTCTCCATGAATCATCGATAATTTTGAGTAATTCGTCTGGATTTGGTGCATTCCGCAGATTTCGAGCAACGACGCCTATGTCGTTTTTAGGAAAATGCACGTTATTAATTTTAGTTGATGCATTTTTTTCAGTCAGTCGCTCGCTGGGAACTGACACATCATGAGAATCGGTAGTGTTGTTTGAAAATGAATCTTCTGCTGATTCGACTGTCTCAAAAGTACTTTCTCCAGCATTCAACTTCGATTCGTCAATCTTATTCTGAAAAGTATACAAAACTTCAATTCGTTTTTCATTTACGATCCACGGTTCATTCATATTATATTATATTATCAGATAATTATTTCCAAATGAGTAAACTTTATATTACTCCTAACAACATATTTTACGATTGATCTAGTACATTAACAATTGAAATTGTTTGAAAAAATGATTTTCGAAAAACGCATAAGTGAGGTTACGTTGTAGCTGTCAATAAGTGTTGATTTTGGTTGACTGATCCTCGAGGTGACTGTGTTGTGCTGTGGTGATTGTGGGTGGCGTGTTAACAGACGAGATAAGGCGTTTTTGCGTGCGCGTCGTCATTTCCTTTTAATTTGGTGGACAATTGATGTGCAGAAAATACTGCGATATAGAGGGAATACTTTTCCGGCGCCTAAGTGGGAGAAAAAAGGGGAAATACTTGCTTTAGCTTGCTTTACCTGTAATATTGTTGTTTGATATTGTTATTGTCAGCGAATTTCAAACAAATGTAAACAACAACAATATTACAGGTTACGTTTCGAGCTAAAGCAAGTATTTCCCCTTTTCTCTCTCACTTCGGCGCTGGAAAAGAACTCCCTCTATATTGCGGTATTTACCCCACATCAATTGTCCACCATATTGAAAAGAAATGACGACGCGCACGCAAAAACACCTTATCTCGTCTGTCAACACGCCACCCACAATCTTCACAGCACAACACGGTCACCGCGAGGATCAGTCAACCACAATCAACACCAATTGACAGCTACAACATAACCTCACTTATGCGTTTTTCGAAAATCATTTTTTGAAACAATTCTAATTGTTTGTCCAATTCCGCGTCAAGTCCGAACTTATTTTAAGCAACTAACTTCATCCCCGGCCACTTTTTTCATGTGAGAAAACATGGATTTACCGGATATTAACAAGTCCAAGGTACCAAATTTTCAACACATTTTTAATAATTATTCATTTGAACAAACTCTCAATTTCAACAAAAATCGCATCGGGACGTCCTTCCCCTTTGAAATACACCCTTTTTTCAATTTTTTTTTTCTCATTTTGGGCCGGGGCAGCCAAACTATACAAATACCCGAATTTTTTAACTTACCGATTCTTCCTTTTTTTTCTTCTCTGGTTCAGATCCGGGATCAAGACGAGTGAAATAAGCGAATAAATTTCTCTTCATGTTCTTAGCTCGACTCAAACGGAATGAGACCGATGAAAATTTCATCGGTCATTTCATCATGAAATTCTCCAACCTTTCGTATCTCCTCAAAATACTGACACAGTTGATCACAAATTACGACAGATCACGACAAAATGACTGAATGACAGATGCATTTTGTTACAGTAAAAGTTCGGGGAAAATCTCACGCCGAGGCGCTGCCATCGCAGTATTGTTGGCGCGCTATTTAAAATGTCGAACACGTGAGATATGTAGAATACAGAAAACGACATTTCTTGAATGTGCATATTTTCATATTCGTGATTTTACGTTTTTGTGACTACAACGCATAATAAATATATGCTTTGATTGTTTATACCTTCAATTACGGCGCATATATCTATAGATATATGCGCCGTATGTATATATATGTATGCACATATATGTAAAAAAAAATTATATACTCTGTCGTGAAGAGGATGTTCTGAATTAAAACGTATGTACACACAACAAGGGACATTATCATAGTTTTATGCGGGATGTAATGAGAGAATTAGAAAATGAGGTTATGTTAGGTTATGTTAGAAAATGAGGTTATGGTTAGGCAGAAATTTTTTGGACCCCCCCCTCGTCGAGATCCTAGATCCGCCACTGGGATAGGGGAAGACCTTTCTCGAAAGGCTCGCTGCGAATAACCAATAAGCAGCCGCGGACAATGGTCGGCAGTGAAGGGAGAGTCTCAGGACAAATACCTGAGTGTCAATGATCTTCACTGTGACATGACGAAATATATGGCGTCATCAATTATCCATATATCCTGGCAGTAGGTAAAATGCTATGGGAACGGAAACCCAGACAGACAACCAAACAATGTAGGTCCACAAGGGGAACCAAATTACGGTGCAGGGGGTCGGATCCCCAGTACCAGCGGCAGAGGGTAGTGAGTAAGCAGGCTCCCGGCCGTCGTCATCCAGCGACTGCAATGTTATAGAAATCGTGAACTTGGCTTCTGTAACAGATATAACTACAAGCAAACAGGACGCTAGTACGGAGAACCCTTCAGGCAAAAACCGCTGTTGGCAAGAACACCGATAAAACAAGTCACCGATTGCGGGGGGAGGCAGCAAACCCCAGAAACACTGTCAAAGTCAACATCACAGGTTAAATCATCGGAGACAGACCACAGACGAACTCACGAACGAAAGAAGGCAGAGTGCGTTGTGCAACCTGGCATCATTGCGGCCTTTGGGCGCAGTAGAAGGACTATGCGCACCCCGGAGCGTCTAGTGCAAGACGTACACAATCCGGATCAACTGCGACACCAACAGTGTAAGACTGGGGGAGGGAGAAGTTTTGCCGTTGGCCGACGCCACTTCAAACGCGACCCAAGCGATAGAAGCAAAAGGGCTAGGAAACGGGGGCCTCTCCCAAGAGGTGGTGCCAAATAACACAATCGCCCTTGACCGCGCCGAAGAGGAGCGGCTTACTCGGAAAGCGGGGACTATCGTCAAACAACTGAGGGCTGCCTGCGAAGTGCAGAAAAACATAGGCAAGAGTGTCAAGAATGGCATTCTTGAACTGGAGGAGCTTTTTGGCCGCATAACGCACTACAGGCGGAGGTGGCTTGCAACCGAAAAGCACCAAAAAGACACGCTCTCCCTCGAGGCATCAGTGGGTCCAAGCAGCAGCCAAAGAATGGCCGGTAGCCCAATTGAAGGCGACCGTGAGAAAAGGAGGAAGGACGAGACCATAAACGAAGTTGACACTCCAGGCGAGGAGTTTCATGTGGTGCGAAACAAGGCAGCGAAAAAAGCGACCAAAAAGCTACTCCTAGAAAAAACAGACAAAGAGCTCAACCACGAAAAGAACAAAGAACCCCCCGATATACCGCAGAAAACAAAAAGCAAACCGCGGCGCAAACCCTTGCGAGAGGCACTGCTTATTAAATCCACTAAGGGCCGAACCTACGCAGATGTCCTCCGTGAAATTAAAGGAGCGGTCATGCCAGACGACACCAAAACTGCCATCAAAGCAGTTCGACCGACACGGACCGGTGGCCTGCTGGTGGAATTCGGGCCAGAGGCCACAAACAAAGATGCATTCCGTGACGCGGTTCAAAAGGTTCTTGGAGATGCGGCAACGGTTGCCTCGCTCGAACCAATGGCCACCCTGGAAATCAGGGACCTCGACTGCGTCACGGACAAAGCTGAAGTAGAGGATGTCATCAGGAGGGAGTTCCCAAGCTTAAGTGAAGTCAAGGCAAGATTGAAACGTGAAAACACAAGGGGGCAACGCATGGCTATTGTCGAACTAGCTGATAAAGACGCCCAGCAAATCCTGGCGAAGGGCAATATTAAGATAGGTTGGGTGATCTGCACGATACGGAGAAGAGCGATCCCTATCCGCTGCTTCAGATGCTTCGAATACGGACACACCGCGTATGGCTGTAGGGGACCCGACAGGAGATCTCTGTGCTACAAATGTGGTGAAACGGGGCACAAGAGGAAGGAGTGCACGAACGAGGCAAAATGCATTCTTCGCAAGGATGCTAAGCTAGCACCCGGCGACCTCAAACATGAGCCGGGGACAGGGAGATGCTGGGTTTTGAAGGAGGCCCTAACTAAAGCCAAATCGATACTCAAATGATCCGTATCCTGCAGGTCAATTTGCACCGAAGCACAAACGCCCAGGACCTACTTGAGCAGTTTGCGAGGGATAAGAAAGCTGACCTCCTGTTGCTGAGCGAGCAACATCATAACAAGGACTCGCAAGCGTGGTACCCTGACAAATCTAGTACCTCGGCCATCTGGGTTCGAGACAGCGCCCGCCTTCAGGTGCAGGGCCATGGACGCGGGGATGGTTTTGTGTGGGTGCGGTGTTCAGGGATAACATATTTCAGTGTTTATTTGACGCCTAACGAGGCAATGCCATCTTTTCGAACCAAACTCGATGCTCTGGAGGACGCTGTCTCGAACACAGAGGGCCACATGCTGGTCGGGGGAGACTTCAACGCTAGAGCCATCGAATGGGGTATGCCACAATCCGACCCAAGGGGAAAGCAAATCTTGGACATGGCGGCCAGAACAGCGCTTTTTGTCCTAAATACTGGTAACACCCCTACTTTCCGCCGCTGGGGTTGCGTAGGAACCATACCCGATGTGACACTCGCTTCGGAGTCCCTGGTACCTAGAGTACCCAACTGGCGAGTACTAGTGGACTACTCGGCTAGTGATCACCAGTATATAGCGGTTGAGATTCACGACAGTGCCACTCTGCGTGCATATGCCCAAACTTCAATCCTCGGATGGAGGACTGGGAGGATGGACGTTGAGAGGTTCGCTGACGTGCTTGCGGCAGGCGCACCGTTGCTGGGAGCTCCGCCAGGGAGTGGAGGGCCTACAGCCAAGGACTTGGTGAACTCAACTATGGGTACCATCATAGCTGCTTGCGAGTCTTCCATGCCCCGTCGGAGACCCCGACACAGTAAGCCTCCAGTATACTGGTGGTCAAACGAGATCGCCGAACAAAGAAGCGAGTGTAACAAACTTCGGCGAGAGGCCCAGCGGGCGCGAAAACGGGAGGAGGCAGACACTAGGCTAGCAGCATACAGGTCCGGCAGGAAATATCTTCGCAGGCTTATTAACAAGAGCAAGGCCCGATGCTGGCAAGACCTCGTGGATGATGTAAATAGGGATCCGTGGGGCCTTGGCTACAAGCTGGTCATGGGGAAACTTGGTGCCCTACGGAAGCCTTGTATACATGACGCGGAAAAGATGGACGCGATAGTGCGGGGACTCTTCCCCGCCCATCCCGTCCGTGTTGACGCTGTCCATGGTGAAACAGCAGTAGAGTGCCCACTCTTCACACAGCTGGAACTGGAGGAGGCAGTCCTCTCCCTGAAAGCGAGGAAGGCTCCAGGTCCAGATGGTGTTCCAGCTGAGGTTTTGCGGCTCGTCTATCACCATTGTCCTGACTTGCTGCTCAGCACATTCAACGCTTGCCTACGGGACGGGGTTTTCCCGGTACGATGGAAGGTGGCGAGGCTCGTGCTGATCAGCAAGGGGAAGGGAAATCCCGAATCGCCGTCTGCATACCGCCCGTTATGAATGCTAGACACGGCTGGGAAAGTGCTAGAGAAACTCTTCAAGGGAAGACTCAGTGACGCGATTCGTGCTGCTGGCTACCTACCTCCTCGGCAGTACGGCTTTAGAGCAGGACGTTCTACCATTGATGCGATTGCAGAGGTGGTGAACGCGGTCCAAAAGGCAGAGGCATATAGTCACACCAAGCGACGGATCGTCCCGTTGGTGACACTCGACGTCAGGAATGCCTTCAGCTCCGCTAGATGGGTGGATATTCTTGACACGCTGGAAAACTCTTTTCAAGTTCCAGAATATCTAATGCGGCTTTTGAGGAACTACCTAAAGGACCGAAGCCTGCTCTACGACACGACACAGGGCCAGCGAAGGATGGAAATTACATCGGGTGTTGCCCAGGGATCTATCCTTGGTCTGGACCTGTGGAACGTGTCTTACGACGGGCTACTGAGACTTGAGATGCCAGATGAGTCGCGCTTGGTCGGCTATGCGGATGATGTTGCGGCTCTGGTCACCGGACGCACCGTTGAACAAGCGCAACTTAGGCTAGGTATGCTAATGCGCCGAGTGAGGGGCTGGATGACTGCTCGCGGGCTCAGTTTAGCACTGGAGAAAACCGAAGTGGTCATAGTAAATAACAAGAAATTCCGCTGAAAGTGAGGAAACAAAAGTCAGCATACACCACAGGAAATTCCAAAGAAGCAGTCTAAGCGATGAGTCATACTGCGATAAAGATTGCTACCGTGTTAATATACAAAGATAAATATTAGTACATTGCAAGTCGATCAAACTAAAGTGATTTGGGTGCCTTTAATACTTTAAAATGAGTACAAGAAAGGAAACGAGTTTGGAAGTGCAAAAAATTATCCTTAGTGAACGACTGGAAGGAAAGTCGTATGGCGAAATAGCTAAAAGAGTTGGAGGAAGGTGGACAACGGTGCAAACAATCATACGACAAGCGGAAACGGAAGGGAGAATACAAAATAAACAACAAACAGGTAGGCCAAAATCCTTAAGTAAGTGAGATGAGAGAGACTTGTTATGGAAAATAAGTAAGGAGCCACAAAATAGTGCTCCAGCAATGGCCACTGAACTTGCAAAGGCAACAGGGAAGCAAGTCAATGCAGAAACAATACGTCAAATTTTGCGTAATCGGGGTTATAACGGCAGAGTTTCGCGCAGAAAACGTTTCATGTCTCCGGTGAATGCAGAGAAGAAGCTTGACTTCGCTCGCCTGCATCTCAATTAGGACGAAAGTTTTTGCAATCAAGTTATGTTTAGTGACAAGAACAAGTATAATATTTATGGCTCTGATTGGCACGGATGCGCATGGAGGAAGCGGAACGAAGCATTGGCAAAGAAGAATTGGCATCCTACAGTGAAACACGGTGGAGGGTCAGTCCTCGTATGGGGTTGTATGTCGGCCGCGGGTGTGAGGCAATTACATTTTATTGATGGTACTATGGATCATTACATGTATTTGAACATATTACGAGGCAATTTGATACTTTCAGTGCAGAAATTAAGCCTACAGTTGGTTGGATCTTTCAGCCGGACAATGATCTAGAGCATACACCACATACGTGTCAAGGAATGGTTGCTGTATAACGTCCCTCACCAGCTCCACAGTCCACCTCAGTCTCCCGACTTAAACCCTATAGACCATTTGTGGGAGGAATTGGATCGCAGAACTCGTGAGCCATCCGTAAGTGTAACTATTAGGGAAGGGCGGGGTTCAAAGTGCCGGGGGTACTTTGTTCCGATCCAAATAGCTCCAAGAAAAAAGAGATAGCAATAAGTGTGTAGTCTGCAGCAAAACGTCATATTATCGCGCTGATGCGTCAGCTACTTTAGTTACCGTGTATCCGCGTGTGAGAGTGGTAATCGATTTGTAGCACATAAACATCACGTAAGTAAATTTTTTTAATTCTTGAACTATTTGTTCTATTTCGAAAAATTTTGTAGCTATTTGTGAGTGACTTGCTATTACTAGTTGTGAAAACTGTAGTAATTCTCTTTTTAATATAATTTTTGGGTTGTTGTAATCTATTCTATTATAATTAGAGGTTAGATTGAAAATGAGATTTGGGATTCAAAGTTCCTCTGATCGGGGGCTAGTTGTTTCTCGGAACAACGTGCTCCACAATGAAAAACGTAAATAATAAAATTGAAACTTTGTTTCAGGATGAGAAACTATGTACGAAAATTCAAACGGGGCAAGGTTTCGATTGACCTTTTGCAGCGGGCAGCTGATGCTTTTATCAAAAATGGTCGTAAGGTCACGATGGTAGCTCGAGAATTAGAAATATGTCATATGACATTGTTTCGCTTTGTTAAAAAGATGAAGGCTGGTATAACAGCAACTCTGGGCTATTGTTCTAGACAGATTTGCAACCACGACCAGGAAAAGATATTTGCTGATTATTTATTAAAATGTGCGTCAATATACTTTGGTCTCTTGCCTGAAGAAGTGAGGAAATTAGCATTTTCTTGTGCTGTTAAATTTGATATGCTTAACGTGCCAGTCTCTTGGCATAGAAATAAAGAAACTGGATCCGATTTGTTCACGGGTTTTATGAAGAGAAATCCATCACTGTCCATAAGAGCTCCGGAAGCCACAAGTTCAGGACGCGCATCTTCTTTTAACCGGCACAACGTTAATGATTTTTTTAAGAAGCTCGGTGATGTCATATTTAAACGTGGTTTGCTACCATCAAGAATATGGAACTTGAACGAAACAGGAGTCACCACTGTTTTAAAACCCCAAAAAATAGTAGCAAAGGGCATTAAGCAAGTGGGTGCCATAGTGTCTGTGGAGCGGGGAACTTTAGTGACCGTTGAATAAGCAGCGAATGCAGTTAGAAATACTATACCGCCCATGTTTGTTTTTCCTCGCCTTAAGTATAAAGACCTATTCATTTGTGATGGCCCTCAAAAAAGTCTGGGAGCTGGAAATAGCTCGGGATGGATGACGGCTTAAGAATTCCTCATTTCTATGGACCATTTTATAAAACAAAGAAAGCCCGCTCCCGAGGACCCAGTATTGTTATTGCTCGATAACCATCAGTCACATGTTGACATTGACGTGGTTGAAAAGGCAAAGGCCAATTCGATTATAATGCTGCCTTTTCCGCCACATTGCACCCATAATTTGCAACCCCTAGATGTTGCCGTTAACGGACCGTTTAAAACGTATTGTGCCAAAGCTCAAAAAAACTGGCTACATAATAATCCAGGCAAGACAATGTCTATTTATGAGATACCTGGAATTGTAAAACACGCATGGCCTCTTGCAGCGACGCCAAATAATATCACTAACGCCTTTAAAAAGGCGGTATAGGTATAAGCCTGACATATTTACGGATGAAGATTTTGCTCCGTCTTTCGTTACTGATCGACCTATGCCCGACACTAATATTTCTTCACAGCAGGGTCAAAACATGGAATCACAGCTTCAACAAATAACAGACCCTGAAGAGTCACAAGTAGGTGATAATATGGAAGCCATCCCAAGAAGCCAGCCACGACCTGAAACAATAGGATCAGCGACCAACGAACCTCAACCAGGACCCTCCAACATTGCTAATTATCCAATTAACGTCATTCAAGCCACATCAAATACATTTTCCCTTGAAGCTATCAAACCTTTACCAAAAGCACCACCAAGATCATCTACATGTAAACGACGGACAAGAAAATCTGCAATACTAACTTCTTCTTCTTCTTCTTAGCACTACAGCTCCTTTTCGGGCCTTCGCTTCCTGCAAACAGCGCCTCCAACTGTCTCGGTACGTTGACCGCGTCATCTAATTCCGAAATCCGAGCAGCGATGAACTGTCTTCGTCGACCGAGTCAGACCAGCGTTTCCTCGGTTTCCCCACTGGCCACCGGCCTTCAGTTCTCTCAACGAATACCTTCTTGGGTATCCGTTGTTCGTTCATACGATTCATGTGTCCAGCCCATTGCAGCTTCCGCAGTCTTACAATACTAACAGATGCGCCTGAAAAGAATGCATTGGCTGAGGAAAATTCAAGACGAAGAAAGAGCAGTAGTAAAATAAAGGTGAAGAAATTTGAAAAAAAGCCGAGAAGAAAAAGGCAACCGATAAAAACAAGCAAAAATATAAAGCATTAAGTAAATCCGCAAATCGTAAAGCAAATGCGAAACGAAAAGTTTTGCAAGAAGACGATCATGGAAGTGATAGTGAGGAAGACAGCCTGAAATGGTATTGCTTAATATGCTACGACTCATATTCTAATTCACAACCAGGTGAACAATGGATTGAATGCATTGTAATGATGTTACGTCTACGTGCGAACGAGGAACCGACCTCTTATCGGTTCTAGACGTTAAGTCTGAGTATTGCCAACGGATGGTACCCACCGGTCAACCGATTCGTGCACCGTAACCCATTCACGCGGTGGGTGCATGTCGGCCAGCTAGATCGGAGAGGATTTCGGTCGCGGGTCTCCGAATGGGTTACGCTCATTTACAATATTCAGCCACCTATACATGCCCGTTTTCAAACGCGTCACAAAACAAAACCATACGGAGAGGAAACCTATTATACGTTACTCCGTATTTCTTCATTTACTCAGTCGAGGACAAAAATCTAATTTTTACTTCGCGTTCCCGAATTTCCGACGCGGTGACGAAAAATATGCTACGCTAACTCAACCCGACGAACGCTACGCTAATAAAACGGCAAAACAACAAAGGTACCGCGTACCGCGCGCGACGCGAAACCGACCTCAGCGGATTTTCTCAAACCCTACCCTCGCGACGGCATACCTACCCTGCACCTCATTTCCCGCTGAAAAGAAGAACAACTGGAAAGGAAAGTCGTGTTGTTATTGAGCAATTCATGTTGTTATATATTTGTTTCAAACAAAAAAAAAATCGTGTTCCTTCTACAAATGTTTTAAATATCATAAAATTAATGTTCGGCAATTTTTCGCATTTATAACTGTGTATGCTTCGAGACTTGTACTATCGAAAGTATGAAGTTAGTCGTTTCCAATCAATTAATTTTCATTCGTTTCGCAATAAACAGTTTTTTTTCCAATTTCAAATTAACACAAAGATATATGTATATGAGCGCGATCACGAAGAATTTCCCTATTAGGAATATTCATTTCAATTATCTACTAATGCAAATTAAATATTGGTTTGCTTCTTTCATTGACTGATTTTGTCGTGTGTGTTTGTAACGTATAACTAACGCTAAACAAGTCTCCAATTTCTCTACATTCTAACTAACGATTCCTTCGATACAATATAAATTTCTAACTAAGGTATTCTACTAAAAGTAACAGTATCTCTTTTTTTCTACAGTTTGTATTAAATTGCATTTTTTCTTTTTTTTAGCACTCATTTACATCAACTATAAAAACAAATTAATAAAATCGTATGCAAGTCTACATGAGTTTCGTCTAAAAGCAACCAAAATAAGGAGAATTCAAACACAAAAAGTGTTTCTGATAAATGTCAGCTCTCGTATGAATTGGACGCAAATGTTCTACCTTTTAATGTCTTTAATTTATAGTTATGCTTAAAATCAACGAAAGTACGATTTTCTGTCGTTTTTTTTTTGATTATCTAGATAGCATTCTGTCATATAAAATTAATTAACCTCTATAATCTAATGTTTCAAATGAATTTGGTATGCATTTATTCATATGATTAAGAACTAACCGGTGAAATTTTTTTATGAACATTTCATATTTGGAATAACTTCATGCTTTCTTTCGAGTAGATAAAAATGGTTTCTGATTTTATGTATAGTTATGTTTAAACAATAAATTAATATTTTGCTTGTGGTAAGAGTTTAAATGTGTCGATGTGCGACCTCAACAGGTGATAGCGTAAATACACGCCTAAACTTACGATGCTAAAGCTATTCCTGTAAGCAAATATAATCTCCTTTATTTCGTTTTCTGATTTTTCTTATCCGACAGTTGAAATTGTTCTTTTTCTAAGGGCATTCATTCGGAATTTTGCGCATTTTTTTCACAGGACATTCATCTGCATTCGTTTCACATTTGTTTACGAGAGCGTATTTAGGAAGCCATTTAGCCAGTTGCTCTTCGAAAAATTGTTCTAGATAACGGGCATGCGCATATGTTTTGGAATCCTCCGGATAATATAAGTATACAGTTTTGGACAACAATCGAACGTCAGCTACAAGTGGCAATGTCTTTGTGGTGATTCGGACTTGATGGATCCGAACGAGTTCGGATAACATCTAGCGACATAGGTTGACAAATTATTTCATAATATGCAGTGTGTGTTGCAGGTTCTGGCTCTCTAAATGGTAAACTTTGTTCGTATTGGCAATATAATTCTAAACATATCCTCTGTATAATCTTTAATTCATTTGCGCCAAGTTCTCCTGCATTATGTCTTTCACATTCAGCTGAACTTGCCAGTTCCGCTAAATTAACACATAACAAACCTTGCCACGTTTCACTTTCATCTGGTAAGGAACTTAAAGCTGGTATGTGACAATTTTGGTGAAAAACCTTTGGATATTTATCGCAACATATCAATTCGCCACCATCCAAACAAACTGCACACCAATCTTCATTTGGATCGTCTTTCTGGTCAGCTTTCTCTTCAGCAACATTCACAATATCTGCTGAACTATGGACTTGTGGCGATGTCGTCTTATACTCCGTTCGAATCTAATTTCGCTATTGTTGCCATCAAATCATTTATTGAATCGTCTCGAACTTTATCAATTGGTTCCGTAAAACCTTTTGAGATATCCTTTGTACTTGGACTTTTAATATTTATTATTTTAACACTAACCTGATCCGATGCTTGATCCAACGATCGTACTGACAACGAAAGATGATCCAAAATTTCAATATCTGAATCCGAGTCCCATTCATCTAGGTCGATATTGTCCTGACCTTGACCGTATGCTTCTATATATTTGGAAAAGCCTTTTTGCAGCAACAATTTCGCCTTCTCGATTCCTCTCCTTTGTGCATTCCTTTCGCGCTTGAAATCTACGAAATCCCCGGTACAGATGCTTGTTGGCACCGCTTTGGCTGCATATACCGTATTAGAAGCGGCGCTCGGTGTTCTGTCTGGATTAGCCTGCCCGCGAATATTCACGCTCACCTTCGAGTTGTACACTGGGTTCGGGAAAATAAATGGGAAGTGTATTATAGTGTATGACGTCGGTAAACTCATTCGAGTTGACAATACCCACCATCATTTGGTTGAATTGAATTTGCCTGAACTGTCGGCACACTCCGGGACTTCCTCATGGGTGCGGCCACTACCTCCACACTTCACTCCCATGTGGCGGTCAAATCCTGTTGACATCCCACGACAAAATTGACGTGGGATGTGCGCTGGTCGCAACCAACGTGAAATGACAAGCCACCTAGCAGCAAAGTGTGTTAGTAGTGGTCACCAGTGGCGTCGCATGATTCATTACAGCATCATTTGTAAGAATTGGGCTCATTCAAAATGCCTGAAATCTAAACAAATTAATTTGTATGTTTGTCTGAATTGTAATTCTGATGAAGAATTCTCTGAATAATTATTTTTTAATTTCTTTGAGACTGACATATAACTATTACATAAATAAACCATTAATTAGATTATTGATCTCAGTAAGCTGAATTCTATGAAACTGAGTAAAGAGACTATTGTTGGAAATGTTGAAATTATTGATTTTTCTTTTATATTGAATTAAGATAAGTGGTTTTTTTATTTTTTGTAACCAAACTTTGGTCAAACTTGATAAATAATAAAGATGTTTATTAGTGTAATAGGGGAAGGTGGTTTGAGATGGCATTGATTTTGAAAGGATTCATTATTAGGAAACAGGTGAAGGTTTTAAAATAAATAGCAATTCAATATCAAATAATAGTTTATTATTAACAAATAAACAGTCAATAAGTTCAAAAAAAAAATACGATTTCTTCGAAAAATAATCAAAAATTTAATTCAGTCAAAAATCCATCTCACCCAACCCCTAAAGGTAAGATGGCATATAGCTAACAATACTAGCGAAAACCGCTTAGAGGGAGGGGGGAAGTAAGCAAATCGTGTTATTTAAGATAGTTACAAGTGGATTTACTTGCAAATATCACAAATAACATGTTTAGCCGTTTTTGGTAGTCCTATGCATTCGGCGTGGCACCGCTTAAGGCAAACTTGGCATTGTAGCCATCACTCCCTCGAGCGTGAATGACTCCAAGGCCCCATGCAGTAAATGCAACATTGGTCTTCATCTTCCGAAACAACAGGTTCTTCCCCGTCACTAGAATCTGCCAATATGACTCTTTTTTTAACTTTTCGAGCGGATTTCCTCAAATTTGTTGCTTCTTTTTCAGCAACAATAGCTTTCAGAAGTGCTATATCTGAAGATGCATTCAACAATCCAAATTTACCCTTTTTACGGATTATTCGCTTTGTGTGCGAAGATTTTGGCAGCGGAGAAATATCTGCTATGGTTGGACTTAGCTGGGTTTGGTCATTGACCTGAGAGATCACAGGCACTGAAGTTCCTGCCTCCAAAATATTGGTTGACTGGAAAAATACAGGCTCTGAAAGCGCCAGTTCAGCTTGCTCGTTTGACTGAGAGCTTAGATCTTGTTCGTTTGACGTGAAGTTCTGCGCATCATTATTGTCACCCGGTGTTATAGTGACAGAGTTCACAGATTCTGTATGTTCGGACTCAGCTTGATAGTTTGACTGAGATTTCTGTACATCACCATGGTCATCTGATACTACATAGACAGATGAATCTGCAAGGTCATTGTCCGTAACAACTGCAGGGGCATACATCCACTCAGGGAAAATGCTTTCATTTAACGGAAAAATATCACTCGCAGCAAATCCATTTTGACCATTGCTTACTGTGGTCGCTCGAAGATAAGCCAGCTTGAATAGCTCAGCCACTTGTAACTGTGTGACAGTTCTTCCTGGATGATTTCTTAACCACTAATGCACTTCTTGATTATAAAATATGTTAAGTGGGCCAAAGAAACTTACATCTATTGGCTGCATTTTATGCGTGCAGTGAGGTGGAAAGCAAAACAGGATGATGTTATGTTCTTTTATATATGTTAATACATCCAAATTTATATGACTGGAGTGTCCATCAAGAAGCAACAGAACCTTACATTCTTTTGACAGATTAGCGTATTTAACAAAATGCTGCATCCACTTAAGAAACACTTCTCCGTTCATCCATCCTTTTTCTTGGGCAAAACCAACAGCGCCAGCTGGAGCATGATCCATTAATTCTGCTTTCATATTTTTCCTTGGAAATATGAGGACAGGAAGTATGAAACTTCCAGGAGCATTAACGCAGCAAACTGTTGTAAAGTGTTGTCCTCTTTCAGCACTCGTTAGAACAACTACTTGTTTTCTGCCTTTTGTTGCAAAAACCTTTGGGTTTTGTGATGGTACTGTGCTGAATTCGGCTTCGTCAACATTCCAAATTTGATGGGGTTCGATGTAATATTCCTTGATGACATCAACTAACAACTTAAAAAAACTTTCCACTTGGGCTTTGTTGAAGCCCCGTGCTGTGGCTGCCGATGTAGCTTCAAGTATTCGAAGTGATATAGAGGGATTCCGTTTCCTAAAACCTTTCAACCAGTCTAGACCTGCCATTTCATTCTGCTGAGAAAATCTATGAGGAATTTTTCTAAGCAACCGCTATTTGATATGCCAGCCTTCTCAAATCGGTTGTAGTCATTCCAAAAAATCGCACCTCTGGATTATTTTTTTCTCAAGATCTTTTGTGAATGTCGCTTTGTGACCAACTAAAAATCCTTTTGAGGAATCACCCATCTCTGCTTGACGTCGGAGTGTAGTAGCTGGAACGTTGTATGCTTTTGCCGCCATCTGCCATCCCGTTCTTTTATCACGAACGGCTGCAATGGCATCTCTCATATTCGTTTCGTCCCAAGCCTGCCTTCCAGATATTCTGATATATGGCGCCATTTTAAAATAAAACAAGTTGAGTAAGCAGGAGAGTGCTCCTACCAGAAGGTCTTTGTAAACATCCTAGGGTTAGAAACAAGTTTTCTAATGGCGTGAATCGATAACTTGAATTAATCATCCAATACTTAGAAATGAAATCGTTCAAATTTTTACAAAAGATGCACAGTTTCTTTCATAAGCACAGTGCAGCCGCCATTTTAATCTAGCTTAAATGATTTTTCTGAATGCTCGGCCGATTAACCATGTTCAAGTTAAACACTATTCCTTAAATTTTCATGAAAATTGAAAGAAAATAAAAGTGCCTAAGTCAATTTTAAATATATATATAGGGTTTTCCAGTAAGAGGTGTTATTTTGAATAGATCTTCTGATTGAACACCTTGCGACTTCTTCCTTTGGAGCCACGTGATAAAAAAGGTCTACGCCAATAGCCCAGCGTCGATTCAAGATCTCAAAGATGAAATTCGTGAGGCTATCGAGGACATAGGGCAGTCACTTTGCGATTTGGTTATGGAAAATTTCATGAAGAGGATATGGTCCTGTAAGCGTGTCGTAGTGGTTATTTGCTCAATGTTAGTTATTGCTATTAACGGCATATCTTCTTCTTCATAATGAAATAAACATCCGATCATTTGTATTAAAAATGGCATTTTTCTTTTAATATCAAAATAACACCTCTTATTGGAAAACCCTATATCAACCATAAACACGTGTTATTGTTGGTGTAATTCCATATAATTGAAATGGCTATAACTCACTTGATTATGATTCGATCTCAATTAAATTTTGTGAACATATATATCTTATGTTAGTCTATATAATTGCGATACTTCAAGAAGTTTAAAGATACCGTTTTGATTTTATGGGCAAAAATGTAAAATCTACAAATCATACTATTATTAACAAAGTTGAGCGAACTTCGATTTCTAAGGTATTTGTTGCCCTTGTACTCATAAAGGTCCACGTTCATGATAATTTTCAGATTTTTCGGTTGAAAGGTGTCCAACCGCGAGGGGGGGGGGGGGGACACAAATTTTGGGTACATTTTGCCTTCCCCTGGACCCCCTAATTCATAAAATGATTTTTTTATTTCAGATTCTAAAAGTTCTAATCAAGGCCTTTCATTTGATACCCTACTCGACTACGTTTGATGAAAAAACATTTTAAGGACCAATTCGTTATTAGGGGAGACCCCCCTTAAACATTTTTTAAATTTTTGTCAAGGCCTTAACTTTTGAGAGACCATCACTTCTGACCTATTCACAAAGTTTGAGCATTCTAGCTTCTATAGTTTCTGAGGAAATCAGCTGTGACGCACGGACAGACGGACAGACAGGTTGCGAAACTAGTAGGTCTTTGTAAAAAAAATTTTACAAAGACCTATAAAGGCACATTTTAGATTACTATCGTCGCTGATGTAGAAAACAAAATAGTATTAGTAACTTCATAGTTTACAAAACAATTATTAAAAGTGTTGTTAACATTGGCTATGGGTGAGATGGCATACCCATGTGCCATCTTATCCGGTGGCTACAGAATCAAGAAAAAACATCGTACTTCTATTATATTCAAAGTTACATATTTCTTGTTGACACATTCTATTCAACACATTTGGCCACATTTATGTGCATATAACTTACCGGATATCGTCTCGTGAAACACTCACAATTTCGATTACTTTTGAACGAACTAAAAATTTCCGCGAGGCCAATTTTATGATAACAGCTGTGGTGTTCGCTTTAATCACCCTGATGCACTGGCAACGAACTTGCTAGAACATGTATGCGTCTGACATCTCCTCACTCTAGTGACTGCTCCACTGGACTGCAAATAGCGAACATATGACGACTGTTCCATCTCAACCACTATGCCATCTTAGACCACATTACCCTACTACTTGATAAGTAAATAACGGAACCACCTACCTCAACTGAAAAACAACCAGCCCCTTCGCGGGGTGAGTTGTTCCTTATCGACTTGTTACTGAAAAATTATCCATATTATTATTTGAATGAAATTCACTATAAAATGAGAAACTAGAATATATTTTGCGTCTATGTAAATAGGAATGATGGATCACAAATCTTAATTTTTCATTCATAATGCAATCTATTCCAAAATCGAAACGTCGAACCCCGGCCTCCCCTACTAGCAAAGAGACCCTGAAATCTGCTCTGCTGTGTGCCTGGATAAATATTCCACCCGAAATTACTGGAAATCTCGTTCTTTCGATGCGAAGGCGTTTAGAAGCTGTTATTAAGGCTGTTGGAGGGCCTACGCAGTATTGACCTCACGTTTTTTGGTCATTTCCGTTCTTTTCGAAACATGGGTCGTAGTGTATGCTGACTTTCGATGGATTGAACTTTTTTAGTTTTCATGGCTTATTTCTTTCTGTGTTCGGATTTTCTTTATTGTTATATTATGAAACTTATTTTTAATGCCAATAAAGCTACTTTTACGTTTTCATTGCATCCTCTCTTATTCCACTGTACCATATGCGTATTTTAACATGCTGTATACTGACTTTTGTGAGCCACTGTAAATAAACCAACAGAAATAAGAGCCATAATGTAAGCTAAAGTAAAAATATGCAAAAATTTGAGGAGGATAAAAAAAATTCCTCCATCTTGTTGATTCTCTTTGCCCGCATAATTATTTGTTCTAACTAAATAAAATGCTATCTTATATGAAGAAAATGCAAGACATTAAACCAATTGCGATTCATCTCATGCAAATTTGGGGTGAGGTTGAAATTACTTCAACTTTTTTTTCGAGTATGATTTCAACAGGAACTTATTGAACTTAATACGAGCTTTGATAAAAAACAGTGATTTTATCCATAACAAGTTGGGTAGACAGACCTATGCTCATGTCAGAAGGGTTTTGTACTCAACTTACAGAATGCAGTAACCAGCAACGAATAAAATCAAGAAACATGTCAAAGACGATTTTGTTGGAGAAAATGTGAAATTCGAGGATCATACTATTATTAACAAAGTTGAAAGAATTGTGACTTCTGAGGTATTTGTTTTACTTATACCCATAGATATCTCCCTTGATAATTTTTCCAGATTTTTTAGAAACACATTTTCCATGTATTTCCCCCCTGTGCCCCCACTGAAGCAAAAACTGTCAGTTTAAGAACTGTTTTGAAAAGCTCTCATAGAGAACTTTCAGTTGATATTCATTTCGGCTACCTTTCATGAAATTTTTTTCAGGGCCCACTCCTCTGTACTGTAATCATCGATTCATGGCCTATTTTTTCGAATCCTAGAATGGTTACAAAGCCCTTTTGCTAGGAGCTCTCTCCTGCCTCTTCGACTTTTTTCAATTGTATGTACTCATTTTCATGATACCTATCATTCCTGAAATTTTCATGCAAATCCTAGCAAAGCTGTAGTGTTTAAATCGATCAAAAGCGCATATGGCTCCATAGCCATATGTTTCCATAGTAATATAGGGCATATTGTTCCATAGTAATACAGGAAAATTCAAATCGCTATAACTTTATTAAATACTATTCGATCTTTATGAAACTTACAGAAAAGATCAATCTTATAAAAAGTCATCTGCTTGCTAAATTTTATTGAATTTAAGGGTACCGTTTGAATTTTATTCAAGAAAATATAAAATCGATAAATCATACTATTACTAACAAAGTTGAGTGAATTTCGACTTCTCATGCATTTGTTGTTGTTGTACTCATTATTCATGATTTTTTTCAGATTTTTCGGATGGAAGGTTTCCAATCGCGACGGGGGGGGGTACGCGAAAAGTTCGTACATTTCCCCTTCCCCTGCCCCCCTCGGTACTCAGAAGGCAATATTAAGACTTGTTTTGAAAAGATCTCATTGAGACCTTTCCAATGACACCCTACTCGACTACCAATGGTGAAATTTTTTTTTTGAGGGGTCACCTCCCTATACGGGGAGACCCCCCTTAAACCCCTTTGTAAAATTTTTCCACCCTTGAACTTTCAAGAGGTCACCACTTCTGACCTTTCCACAAAGTTTCATGGCTGTAGCCTCTATAGTTTCGGAGAAAAAGTGCTGTGACATACAGACGGACGGACGGACGGACAGACGGACACAGATCGAGATTGCAATAGGGTTTTGTATTTTAGTACAAAACCCTAAAAATTGGACTGCATCGAAAACATCACCAAATGAAGAGAAGAAGATCATCGATGGAAAGTTTTGAATTAACTCGGTAACACCGTTGAGCAAGTAAATCGCCAATCTCGCAGCATTCTTAAAGATTCTTGGTTTTCGGCCAGGTAAAAGTAAATTTTTATGTACACAAGACATTCAGATATGAATCGAGCGATAACATGCCAACAAAGACATCCCGCTGAGCTATTGAATCCCAAAACAAACAGACGTCGAGATTGAGACCCATATCGCAGTCGAAGGCGGACGAGCGTCTTTTGTGGAAATTTATTCGATTTCACGGGCATAAATGCCTCAACCCGAGATTTCCTCCCGGGATAACGAAAGATTGAATGTCGTCCGTTGAACGGATCGAGCAATTTCAGTTCAGGTGAGTCAATGGCAACACAAGATGCAAAAATGCACGTATGATAGCATGTAAAGTATTTAGGTACACATACACAAGTATGTGGGTGCCTTCACGTACATGGGCATGAGGCACAAGAGAGTGGTATCAAATTTTACATTTTTCGATCCGTGAAACTTAACTCCATCGCAATTGCGATCACAGATCCTGCCTACTGATAAGGTGCAACCATCTGGAAGGATCACATCACTGATATTGAATAAAGATCCTGAATATCAGCGTGACGCGCATGTATCGCGTTCACATACTATATCAGGTTGCTCACACAAGGAAATCCCAGCGAAAGGGATCTGCGTGACTTGATCCTGGTAAAAATATGCCTTCCAAATGTTTAAATTTATTAAGTCTTACTATGCGTGTATAGAATTGGTCTAACCAAAACGGCGAAAACTTATGAAAGTGCGCTTTGGCCTTAATGCAAGCAATTTTGGTGTAGACGAGAAGGGGAAAAATTGAGAACTCGAATCAGCCCGCGGAAATGGCGGTACTATGTGGAACTGAAATATGTACAAAAATATTTCAAGGAAGTTGCGTGTTCCAAATTATATCCGAAGAAGTATGCTCTCACACTTAACCCTCCTCATTTAAAACGTGCGCAAAAGTTCATAGAAAAATAGCAAGACCTAGATGAGCTCACCATGTTCAATCAATTAAATAAGAAATTACCGGAACCATGTGGCCCATTGAGTGCATTAATATAATTTTTGGGGGTATTTGATCCAGAATCTACTTCAATTTAAATACATACACACCAAAAATTACGACTGCGTTGGGTTAAAACGTCTTAGGATGTTCACGTTGGCATGCTGCACAGAATGAGGTGCGCGATCAACAAGAAACCCGGACAATTTATTGGCGATTAGCATGGAGAAATGATAACTTACGGATGTCTAGTTAAGACTGTCTTTTATTGACTGGATGGCTTTTGGAGCGAGATCAAACCGTCGTTAATTATGTCATCTCCAAGGAATGCTCCATTTGTCATTGCAACGAAGAAGATTCCAAGCGAAGCTGGGAGAAAACCATGCGTGCAGCTCTGGGGGCGCATTAATTGCTAAAGACGGGAATTATTGCTTGCTAATCGTTTAATCCATGGGATCAAGAAGAAAGGGTTCGTGAGCTGGTATTCAGTGCATGCATGGCTCGAATAAATACAATAAATAAATAAGGACGCTTGGAATGAAACCATGATATTAATTTCATTTTGTTAGCATCCTGAGGGAATATTTATTTTTATCTGGAATGGCATGATCAATGAAATGAATAAAATTTAAAGAGATTGGTAAAGAACTTTCTCATAAGGTAATTTACAGAGAAAACGGAGCAGATCGTTCCAGCTCCTCGTAATGCAAATCAAATGTTTCCTCCGTATTTAAAGGTCGGAAATATTCTTCCTTTTGAATGAATGAAATGAATTAAAACAATTTAGATAATTTTTATTCGATATCATGTATGGATTTAAAAAAAAAGGCATGGTAAAGTACGTACGTAAAGGATGGCTCAGATTCGTTTTTCCATATAATGATTCCGGACAGCGCTTAGAAAACTGAGATAAAATAACGAATTAAACTGATGGCTAAGTAATAATAAATGTTTCGGAACTGCGTTGCGGGATCAAAAATTACTAAGGACAGCTTACTGTACTCATTTCAAAAGTTGTATTCTGTTTATGATAGTTTGTGAAGGTAGGCGGATCATTTTTGCAACTAGTAATAGAAGTAGCAGTAATGACTATACCAGCCAATTAAAGCTTGTCCAATCTCCCATGAGATACTTTGGATGTTTTCAAGTAAAGCCTCTGAATGGATTAAAGCCGCTTAATGGATTGTATCAACTAAAATGATCTTCACAACATTAATAATTTTGTCCCTTTGTCGAGCGATAACAGGCCCTTTGTACTTTTTCTTCTCAGAATGTTTGTGCTTGGGGCATGGGGTGATTGTTTCCAATCTTTCAGACTAATGATTTAACATTTAATATTTTCTCATTTATATGGTTCAAACTTAGAGTACATCCAGCGATGGTCTGCTGCCTCAGCGGAAGAGGATGTCAGGATCCGCTGAGATTGGCCTTGTCTGGGGACGCGACTAATGTATTTTGTTAAGCACCGAGTTAAAAAAAACAACCCGAGGTAATTTTTACGTAGCTATTATTTTAATATCGAACTTGTATCACTTAATGTAGGCTAACAACTGATTTCTTATGTTCTATTAAGTTTAACATTGGTTCGGATATTGTTGCTAAATTAACAATATTACTTGGCGATATTGCGACGCTATGAATTTTATGTTCTGGCCTAGATAATTGTTGGATATTGTCCGTAGATTTTGCAACATATGATATTGCACCAACAGCTGAGTTCGATTGAACTTTATCTAGGTTGCCATCCAATGACTTTACATGAACTTTATTTGGGGCTTAACTGAATGAGATGCAGCTTTGTTGGGAGCATTGTCATATGTTACTCCTCCCCGGTTTAAATAAAGATTCACCTGCATCTTTTTATTTTCTTTTGGACATAATTTTAGCTTCATAATAATGGTTAACAAGATTATTGCCAGTGCTATTATCGTAACAAGACTTAAACTTATTCCATATGAAATATTTTTGTGCACTTTCAGTTCCTTGATTTCTTTAATATCCTCAAATTGGTTGGCCATTAAGTTATCAAATTATATAGACTTTGGAAATTTAGACTCAAACATACTATCCTGATAAAAGTATTTATCCTCATTTAAAAAACTTCTTGACCAATTGTAATTGAACAATTATTAAATTTTACAAGATAAGTATTTTTTAATACAATTTTCTTATCATCACAATTATGCTTCAATTCTTCCCCATTTGCATTTTTATTAGAGTCATTTCATCATCAATAACACAAATTTTTGTTTAGTTCTAATATTTAAATACAATTTCTTCTTATAACACAATGCTGGCTCAATTTAAGTTCCCTTTAGCTCAATTCTACAATAAATTCTTCTTCACTGTTTATTTCATAATTGCTTTCATCAGTTAATGGTGTAATCAATTTTAATTCAACGGATACATAGTCTTTGGGTATTTTGATTGCAATAACAATATATTTGCCCTTGTACTCGAAAATTCCAATTTTTGATAACTTTAACTTGTAAAAATCAAAATGATATTCATTAATTTCATTAGCTGTGAGAATACTAGGATGAATCAGATTGTATTTAGCTGACGCTATATTATCCTGGATTTGATCAACTTCATTTTCTAGAAATTGCAATTTAATCAATTGATTTGTGAGCAACTGTTTTTGAATCAATTTTTTTTGTAACTCCCCCTATTCTTTCAAAGGCATTTAAAATTTTTCTTCTATCACTATTTATAACTCATTTCAAGAATTCTATTGATTCATTGAAATACTCATTAAGTTTTATGTGCTGATTTAGCGATTGAATTGAGCTTCGACTATTTTCTTCCACAACCTGCAAATGTTCTAAAATTTCTTCTCTATCAGTATTATCCGTAGTACCAAAAAGCCATTTCTGTTTAGTACCAACAATATTTAATAATCCCCGCTTTTGCTTGGTATTAGGGATAATGGAATGTATCTTTGCCTCTATTGTTTTTTTTTGTTGTAAAACTATATCTAGATTATTTATATCCAAATGTTTTAAATTCACCTTTATGTTAAGAAGGGTTTCTAAAATACTTTCTGGATTAATCATATGTAAAATTGTGTTCGTTTGATTGATTATCTGCACCTCTCTTACTCTAATTTTCACATACCCGGTTTGCTCCCTAATTGGCGTCAACTGTAGGACTCCTAGTGCTGTTCGTGTTATCATCAACATTCTGATCAGTATTGTCTGTAAATTTAGATGGTCTTTTTATATTGCTTGGATGAACATTATGCAATTTTCTAATCTTATACCTATTTTCTTCTTTGTACCTGCCATGCTTGTAAATTTTTATATGACCTTCCTGTATTCGTGGTACATAATTTTCTCGTTTCTCATTAAGTTTGGTAATCTTTTTTCTTTTGCCTCCTGAACTAACTTACTCAGTTTTTAACCGACTTCCAAAAGAAAGAAGGTTATCAGTTCATTGCGTATATTTTTTTTTTGCTTTTTTTTTTTGTATGTTCACGCATAACTTTTTGAACGGAGATGGATAGAAGAGTCCTGTCTTTGGGAAATGATACGTCTTTCTTCCAGTTAGGTCCCGTTTAAAGGATAAGAAATTGAAGTAACGGCTAAGGACTTTTACCGTTAAAACTAAAAAAATTCCGACTTTCACCCCGATTTTTCAGCATAACCGATTGACGCGTGTAAGGATTTTGATAGTAGAGGTTTATGAAAGACAACATATTGGCCTAAAATGTATCGGAACAGAATTGAAATCCTTCCAAGGGCTTTGTAGATATTAACAGCTAAATATGATACATTGACGTCAAGAAATTGAATTTAAATGGTATTTCATACGAAAAGTGCCAATTAGTTGGCACGCTGCAAGGATTTGTTGGGGATATCGAGTCCTTTGGTGACGGATGATAGAAATGATCAGTATCCTTAATTTTCTGCATAAACGGTACTTTTTAGTCCATCATTTGTACCGGAAATAACCCATAAATTAATTCTAAGTGTGGCATAAATACAATAGTTAGAGGAAACATTTCAGGACGCTTTCCTCTTCCGCATTCATTCTTTGCTTACCAATGAGCTTGGTATAGGATCCTTCTTACATCCTTAGACGTAAACGGTACATATAGGATTAAAAAATTCCCTGAAGAAATAATAAGGATTGAGTGATTGCAAAATATAGAGTTGACTCGTTACTTTTGATATTATATCTACATTATAACATATGCCCAGGAATCTAAAATTAGTGATTACCATACTAAAAACCGGCGAGAATCGCAACCTAAAAAGAGATACATTTCCTGCTATAATTGATCATAGCTGTACAGATGAAGATAGAAATGCATAGCCGAGTTTTCATCGAACTATATGGTATGATTTTCTTCAAACTTTCATGAAAATTAGGTGCCATAGTTAACTGAAAACGAAGGCGATGGGTATCGAATAAACGTGAACGAATGGTTAAGAAGGATATTTTTAAGTAAATTTCATGAGATTGATTGCGGAGTGAACTTTATGTTTATATATATAAATACATATGTCTATACATATATGTATATATTTATATATATATATATATATATATATATATATATATATATATATATATATATGTATATATATACATATATATATATATATATATATATATATATATATATATATATATATATATATATATATATATATATATACATATACACACACACATATATATATAGATATATAGATATGTATAGATATAAATATATATATATATACAGATATTTCCCACTAAAAAGGGTGAAACAAAAAACTTTTAGAAAAAAAAATAAAACCGACTTCGGAGTGCCCTAAAAAGGATGAAATAAATTTTTTTGTAAGCGGTGCCATATCATTTTTTCCCCCATTCTTTTGTGATGGTGCAGATGTTGGAAGTATCTATGCTGAAATGGGGAAATTGATTTGGCACCGCTTACAAAAAAATTTATTTCATCCTTTTTAGGGCACTCCGAAGTCGGTTTTTTTTTTTTTTCTAAAAGTTTTTTCTTTCCTCTATTTCTTCTTTTGTTTTTCTAGGCGATGTTTGAATAGTTGAATGATACCTATCATCCTAATTACCAACAACCAACTGAATTTTTGCCTCAACTGGTAAACTTTTATCATCTATACCTGTTATTTTTTCTAGAATTGTGGAATGCTGCCTCTCAACACCCGCGTTACCTGTATGGTTATTAGGTTTGGTTCAATGTACCTCAATATCATTTTTACCAAGAAATTCCTTAATTTGCTCTGATTTAAATTCATTGTCCATTATAATTCTTTTAGGTTTTCCAAGCTAACTGAAACGTTCTATTGTACTAAAATTGTTTTCTTAGCTAACCAATTCTGTCATTGATAGTATAAGCTACTGCAAATTTGGTCAGTTTATCTATTCTAGTTACGAATTATCTTTTTTGTGAATGAAAAATATCTAGATGGATTATCTAATTTTTTCCGGTAGGTGTTTCTGTGATCTGAAGTTTTGGTTTGATAGGGTTCCTATCATAGTTTATCTCTTTACACTTATTGCAGTCGTTAATCACTAACTGAATGTGTTCCTGAAGCTTTGGATAATATATTTTGGATTTCAGTGAGTATCACGTTTCTTTGATGCCACTGTGCATTGATTCCTGAGTATGATACAGTGAAATCTGTTTATGGGCTTCTTCTTCAGTTTCTATTTCATGAACTCTATTTGAACACCTTACAGAATTCACTCCTCTATCATGCAAAAATAATTCTATTATAACTTGTTGAACCCGGTTATAATCATGATCCTCAACTTCCGAAAATATTCCCGTTTTACCTTTTTTAATAAATCTAATTAATACATCTTTGATTTTATCGATTCCTTCAAGTGGATTTAAGTAAATTATTCTTCTTCCATGCAAACTTTCAATCTCTTTCCGGATACTATATTTTAATATAAGTTGTGTTCGAAATTCATTAACAATTTCTTCCTTAATACCTATATGATCCAATTGCTGTTCGTCTGTAGAATGAACAGTAGCAGTTAAAGCTAAATTAGAATCATTATCGTTATCATCTTGGATTTCTGGTGTGTTTTCTAACCTACTAAGGAAATCTGCGACAACATTCTCTTTACTCTTTAAATACTCGGTTTCAAAGTTATATTCTTGAAGTTTTAAAATCAATCTCTGATTCCGTTGAAAAAATTCTTTGCCTTTATATTTACTATTCAAATATTTAAGAGGTAAATGACCAGTCACAATTTTAAATTTGTTGCCATATAAATATGGACGAAAATTTGATACAGAATAAACAATCGCTAAGAATTCTTTGTCAGTGACACTGTAATTTTGTTGATTGAGGGTCCGAGAAATGAAATACACCGGATAACCATCTTGCGATAAAACAGCCCCAATTGCGTAGTTACTCGCATCTGTAGTTAAAACAAATTGTTTCTCAAACACTGGCTACTTTAGGATAGGATGTTCCATAATTAACCGTAAAAGAGTTTCGAACGTCGATAGATATTGTGGATCCAGGAGATTAACTTTTTCGTCCTTTTTTAAATACTTTATCATTGGATAGGTCACCTTGGCATAATCCCTGATAAACTTCCTATAGAACCCCGTCATTCCCGGAAATTTTCTTAGTTGTCGCTCCGTTCTAGGCAAAGATAGCTCTTCAATTTCTTTTATCTTATTAGGATTTGGACTTATTCCCTCTTTGCTCAAAACGTGTCCCAAAAACTCTGTGTTTCGCTTCATGAAGCTACACATATCTCCTGGAATTTGTAAATTGTGCTGTTGTAAAATTTTAAAAATGATCTCTAAACATGTGAAATGTTCATTAAGCTAGTAGAAAAAATTAAAATATCATCAAGATAAACGATACAAATTACATTTATCTGTTCCCGCAAAACTTCGAACATCATCCTTTGAAACGTCCGAGGAGCATTTTTTAAGCCAAATGGCATCCTTACATATTCAAAAAGACCCATTGGTGTTACAAACGCCGTTTTTTCAATGTCTTCCTCAGCAATAAGGATTTGATGATATCCTTTTGCCAGATCCAACGTACTGAAATACTGTGCTTTCCCCAGCTTCTCCCATATACCTTCGATATTTGGTAATGGATGCTGATCATCCACCGTTACTTCATTCAGCTTTCGATAGTCTACTACTATCCTGTACTTCTGAATCTCCGAATTGTCTTGTTTTTTCGGAGCGACTATTATTGGTGGACTGTACCGACTATTGCTTTTACGAATTATTCCTTGACTTTCCATTTCCCCAATTTGCCTTCTCACTTCACCTTAATGTTTCGGTGGATATCTATACAATTTCGAATTAATTGGTTGGTCAGTCGTTGTTTTAATACGATGCACCATAGAATTTGTATTTGTCAGTTGATCACCCTCCTTAAATATTAACCCTTCATACTTCTGAAGCAACTTTTCCATTCCTCTTTTTTCTTCATCGTTTAAATGTTCTAAATTAATTTGCTTTATACCAGTTGCTTCTAGAATATTTACTTCCTCTGTTAATTTTGAAATGAAAGGAATTTTCTCACCATTGATTAGAATTATTTCCTGATTGCTCATATCTATTGATTGAACATTCCTTCCAATCCAATCCATACAAATGAGAAAATCATATTCCTTATCAATTGCAATTTTGACCCATCTCATTCTAGCATTAACTGACTGTTTAAATTGAGATGGATACCTTTTTTAACTTGTTCTGTAGATTTTTCCATAACGTCTTTAATAGTATTAATTAGTATGGGCTTCGACTGAATTTTTTTAAAGAAGTGGCATGGGACTCTATTAGAATTTAACAAGCTGATTGTGGACCCCTATCTATCATTGCTATGAAGTCGTCATTATCGAATGGAAGTCTAATGAAATTTTTTTTACAATCCGAAGCTAGTTTTTAAAAAACTCCTCAGAACTTAATTGATTCACATCTTACTTGTTTATATTATCTACATCCATTAGTTCTAACCAATTTCTTTCTATTCTTCTCTGCCCTGAATTTCTATTATCCCTTACTTGCTGCTTTACTTGAGACGTTTGATCGGAAATATTTCATCTGCCTTGATTACCCTCATTTTGTCTAACTTGATTTGATTCACTTTTTCAAAATCAGTTCGATTCACCTGGTTTAAACACTTCCGATTTATCTCCGATATTTCTCACATTATTATTCAATTCGTTTTTACTAAACTGTCTTGAAATATTAAAACTGGAACTTTTCTGGGCCATTTTTATCAATGTTAAGATTATATTTATCCTGCCCTATGTACCCATGTAAAATTTTTCTTATTCTTGAAAGTGAAAATTGGTTTGGAATCTCTGCTGCTAATGTGCCTGCTGCTATTACTTTTATTTTAGGAATTAACGCACTGCTTGGACATGCTACAATTTCTTCACTATTGTTACTAAAACTAGCCCATTCCCTAATATTATCCACAATTTGCTGAATTCTATTTAATAGTTCATGAATAGTAAATACCTTTAGATAGCTGATTTCCTTAGCTATAGTTATTTGATCCTTCGCTGGTCTATAGTGAACTCGCAATCTTTATTTACACTGCTCCCATGATTGAGGTACCTCTGTTGCAAGATAGTTTTTGGCATCCCCGATTATCTTCGCATGGTAGATAACTTCAAACGCATGTTGCATGTTCTCCAAATTCAGGCAAAATACGGTCGATTGTTGCTGTGAACGATGATAGTGTCCCAGGTTCCCCTTTGAAACACTGAATATGCTTGATTCGTTTCTCTACTGTAGCTCGAATGTTCATTAGCTAATTCTGTCTTAATATAAGCTCTGTTAGGGCCACTATGCATTGTTCTATTTGTGGTTGATTAGCCAGTTGTGATATTGCTCGATAAAGTCGTCGTTATTGTTCTTCAATGCTGCTCTACGTCGTGTCTTCGTATTATGTTAAATTTTGCTTCACTATACTTCGTTTCCCGTTCTAACAAACTAGACCCGAACACTTTTATAACCTGATTCGATCACTTTCGTCTAACAATATGTCTTCTGAGAAACACTAATGTATTTTGTTAAGCACCGAGTTAAAAAAAAAAAAAAAAACAATTCGAGGTAATTTTTACTTTGCTTTTATTTGAATATCTGCTAAATTGACAATATTACTTGGCGATATTGCAACGCTATGAATTTTATGTTCTGGTCTAGATAATTGTTGGATATTGTCCGTAGATTTCGCAACATATGATATTGCACCAACAGCTGAGTTCGATTGAGCTTGATCTAGGTTGCCATCCAATGACTTTACATGAACTTTATTTGGGGCGCTATTAACTGAATGAGATTCCGCTTTGTAGGGAGCATTGTCATATAAATGCGCTGGCATGCTAGCGTTGCAGTGTCGTGGGGCGAGTTCTTTCCCCGTAGCACAAGGACCCACTACAAAAAAAAATTCGCATTCACGAATTATGGGGTCAAAGAAATGTCGACCGAAGTCGAAATGGAGGTAACCGACTAAGGGTCAAAAGATATTGCTGACTCAGAAGGCAAACTGGGCAATAAGTCTCGTCGGTAACGACGAAGTCATCTCAAGTCCATCTGTTTTCCCCCTGCCCAGTTTGCCTTCTGAGTCGGCAACACCTTTTGACGCTTAGTCGGTTACCTCCTTTCGACTTCGGTCGACATTTCTTTGACTCCATAATTCGTGAATGCAAATTTTTTTGTAGAAGGTCCTTGTGCTAGGGAAGGAAGAACCCGCCCCATGGCAACGCAACGCTAGTCAGCCAGCGCATTCACGCGTCTCCAGACAAGGCCAATCTCGGCGAATCTCAACATCCGCTTACGCTGAGGCAGCAGACAATCGCTGCTATTTCACTACAAAAATTTTCATGACCTTGTAATCACAAGATACTGTTTCAATAATTATTATGTGTGAATTATAGTTTACTGAGTTTTTAGGAAAATTTAAGCGGTTAAGCAGCCTGATATACAATACAAACAAATTTTTCTGATGAATTTTAATTTAACTATATAATCTATTTAATGCATTTAAGATTAAATAATAAAAACGCTTGTTAAATTTTTAATTTTTGATTACTGAATTATTTCATATGTGTATGCTGTTGTGTTACACACGAATGCAACGCGTTTCGCCCTATCAAGACATTCTCAGGCTATCGACTAATTTACAAATTGGTTACTCAAATCATGTGCTTTCAATAACGGGATGTCGCAAATCACATCCAATAATTCACTACTAATTTTTAACTGTACCTTTAACAAAAATTATGCGCTTTTTAGAACGGACTATTGTAAATGAAATCATAATAGTTCGAGCTCCTGTAATGTGCAATCGTTGATTTTATATACGCTACATTTATCACCTACTTCCACTTTCGGTTTTATTTTATTATTGAAAACTAGTTTCTTTAATGAATTGTTATTGAAAAACGCGGGATTAATATCTTAACTGAATAAAATTGATTTAATTTGTTGATCCGTATTTCTAACAAATGGTATTTTTTCCATAATTTAGTTTGAGGATCGATATCCTTTTCAGCACATAATATTTTTCGCGCTTGATTCTAGACTTTTTTACGTAAAACGTTATAAATGTAGCGTTTATTGTTTTCATTATTTTGAGCTATGTTCACAATATTTTTCCATTCTTTAGCAAATGTTTTGTTTGATAAGGGAATTGATACCAATCGATCTACCATTGAGTGAAAAGATGTCATCTTTATATTCCATGGATGATCGGAAGAGCAAGAAATAATCGCGTCAGAAAAAGGAGGTTTTCTGTAAATATAGAGACTTAATTTATTGTTTAGATTTTTTAAAGAAAGATCTAAGAAATGAATTTCATTATTTCCAATGTCTACCGTGAATTTAATATTATCTTCTAAATTATTTAGAATATTATTCAGGAAAACTGATAATTGTCATTGTGAGCCCGTCGAAATGCGAAAAATATCATCTACGTACCTAAACCAAACTAGGATATAATTTAACAAAATATTTTCTACAGAGAATAGCTTGTTTTCAAAACATGACATGAAGTGTTCAGCCAAGAATGGAGATGCTGTAAGACATTCTTTTGGGATGTAAGCCTTCCCATTTAAATAGAAATAATTTCGGCTTAGGCATGTATTCGTCAGGTTTATCAGCTCATTCGCCTCGTTCACAGAATCAATTTTACTTCTTATATCTTCAAATAAGATACTTTTTAGTTTTTGAACGGGAATAGAAGGAAATAAATTACATACATCAAACGAACCAAGTTTTCCTGAATAATATTCTAAATAATTTAGAAGATAATATTAAATTCACAGCAGGAATTGGAAATAATGAAGCTCATTTCTTAGTTCTTTCTTTACAAAAACTAAATAATAAATTAAGTTTCGATATTTACAGAAAACCTACTTTTTCTGACGCGATTATTTCTTGCTCTTCCGATCATCCATAGAATATCAAAATGTCATCTTTTCACTCAATGATACATCAATTCGTATCAATTCCCTGATCAAACGAAACATTTGCTAAAGAATGGAAAAATATTGTAAACAAATGTTAGCTCAAAATAATGGATACAATAAACGCCACATTTATAACGTTTTACGTAAAAAAGTCTAGAATCAAGCGCGAAAAATGTTATATGCTGGAAAGAATTCTTCATCTTCTTCTTTGTAGCACTACAGCCCCTCTCGAGACTTCGCTTAGAGATAGTTGGAGTATCTCATTTTCATGACCGTATTGATTTTTTCGGAATTTGGTTTGGTCGGTACCATGCTCCCGTGTGCTTGCTCAGCTATGATATGATCTGATTAAATCAGTACATATCACCACTGAGTGAACATTCGTAGTCTGTCCGAAAAATCCCCTGAACTAATTCAATTCATGCTCTAACCACTAGACCACACAGACTGGAAAAGATATCGATCCTAAAACTAAATTATAGAAAAAACCATTTGTTAGAAATACGGATCAACAAATTAAATCGATTTTATTCAGTTAAGATATTAATCCGGCGTTTTTCAATAACAATTCATTAAATAAATTAATTTTCAATAATAAAATAAAACCGATAGTGGAAGTAGGTGATAAGTGTGGCGTATATAAAATCCAATATAACGATTGTTCTGCAATTTATATAAGGGAAAAAAATGAAACTTAAAGACTAGACTAGCCAAGCACATTACAGAAGCTCGAACCATGATGCCACTTAAAAGACAAAAACCATAAAAATTGGATTTGATAACATTCAATTATTGCATAATATCAACGGAGGCGCGATCTTAAATAAAACTGAAATTTTAGAAATCAATAAAGTTAAATACTTAGGTTTAAATATAATCAACGACCAACTAGATTTCATTTGCAATAGTCCGGTATTAAAAACGCATAATTTTTGTTAAAAGTACAGTTAAAAATTAGTATTGAATTATTGGATGTGATTTGCAACACCCCATTGTTAGTCGATAGCCTGAGGATGCTTTGATAGGGCAAAATGTGTCGCATTCATGTGTAACACAACAGTATATACATATGAAATAATAAAGTAATCAAAAATAAAAAATTTTACAAACATATTTATTATTTAATCATAAACAAGATCAAATCAATGCCTTTGAAAAACCCTATAATGTATTTAAATCCACCGTAGCAGGTCTCAAGACCATTTGAGAAGGGAGGAGAGAACTCCTTGTTCCCTAATCCACAGCTCCCATGATTCCTCATTCTAAACCCCCGATTTTTGTTTGTGGTAGGGAGATGAATGCCAGTTACGCAAAGAGTTTGGGACTCCCGTGCTCACAAGAAGGCGACTGGACTTCTCACTAAACACCTCCCCTGTCAACCTGAGAACCTAGCCTGGGACCATTTGACACATTACTTCGGGCCAGGTCTCGTTTTGTTACGTCGCGAGGCGCCTTCAAGCTGGGGGGTCCTCTTCTAGCGCGAAGGAAGAGGGGAAGAGGAAGTGCCATAAAGTGACTCCCCAGCCCCAACACCCCTGGCTGCTGTGAGTCCCTTTTATTTTTTATCACTGCCCAAACGTAATGTGCCACCTGATACCATTTGTCAACTGATTCGAGTATCACCGCGACTTTATTATCCGGGTGAGCTCTCCCGTCTCCCTGTGGAAGTCCCTCTGCAGTCTGTCCTATTTTATGCAGGCAAGAATGTGTGGCAGGCATTGTTTCTTGGGCAATACCGACAATCGGGGGACCGTGACTTATCAATCTTGTGTAAGTAAGACTGAAAACACCCATGCCCTCTCAAAAGCTGCGTGAGATAGAAGTCAGTCTCACCATGCCTTCAATTTAGCAACGGTCTCACATCCGGGATAACGCACGCAGTCCATCCTCCTTTCGTACAATTCACACAAGACTGCTACGAATTGTTTAGTGAGCGCTGTCTCTCCTCTCGGACAACCATCTCCCTCACATCCTCATTTCGACGCAGATAAATAGAGCAGTGCTCTCTAGCAAGGAGGCCGACCGGTATCACGCCTGCAATAACTGTCAACGCCGAATCAGAGAATGTCGGATACGAAAATGCAATCCTCAGCGCTCCTCTTCTCTGTACCAGTGCCAGGCGTTTTCGGTATATTTCCTTACTGAGAGCGTTGCCCCATACCTCTGCTCCGTACAGTAGCACTGAGCCTGCAGCACTCATCAAGAGGCATCATCTTGATGGGCTGGGTTCCTCTACGTTGGCTATAAGTTGACTTAGAGCTGATACTCCCAAAGCAGCCTTCTCAGCCAGCCGTTGCCTTGATTTGCTCAGAGAAATTCATCTTCGAGTCGATCAGTAGCCCCAGGTACTTCACCGCTGGTTTCGATTCGATTTGTATGTCTCCAATACTGATCATCCTTACTCTACTTTTTTGTCAAGATGACCACTTCGGTTTTCTCCAGTGCTAAACTGAGCCCGCGAGCAGTCGTCCAGTCTCTCACTCGGCGCATTAGCATACCTAGCGTAAGCTACGCTTGTTCAACGGTGCATCCAGTGACCAGAGCCACAACATCATCCACATAGCCAACCAAGTGCGCCTCATCTGGCATCTCAAGTCTCAGTAGCCCGTCGTAAGACACGTTCCACAGGTCCGGACCAAGGATAGATCCCTGGGCAATACCCGATGTAATAGCCATCGATCATTGGCCTTGTGTCGTGTCATAGAGCAGGCTTCGGTCCTTGAGCTAGTCCCTCAAAAGCCACATTAGATATTCTGGAACTTGAAAAGAGTTTTCCAGCGTATCCAGAATATCCACACATTTAGCGGAGTTGAAGGCGTTCCTGACGTCCAATGTCACCAATAGGACCATTCGTCGCTTAGTGCGACTATGTGCCTCTGCGTTTCGGACAGATTTCACCACCTCTGCGATCGCATTAATAGTAGAACGTCCTGCTCTGAAACGGTACTGCCGAGGATATAGGTTCCCAGCAGCACGAACCGCGTCAGTGAGTCTTCCCTTGATGAGTTTCTCTAGCACTTTCCCAGCCGTGTCTAGCATGCATAACAGGCGGTATGCAGACGGCGATTCGGGATTTCCCTTCCCCTTGCTGATCAGCACGAGCCTCGCCACCTTCCATCGTACCGGGAAAATCCCGTCCCGTAGGCGAGCGTTGAAGATGCTGAGCAGCAAGTCACCATTGATAGAAAAGCAGCAAAACCGCACTCGGAACACCATCTGGACATGGAGTCTTCCTCGTTTTCAAGGAAAGGACTTCCTCCTCCAGCTCCGGCTGTTTGAAGAGTGGACACTCTACTGCTGTTTCACCATGGGAAGGGTCAACACGGACGGGATGGGCGGGGGAGAGTGCCCGCACTATCTCATCCATCTTTTCCGTATGATATATGCAAGGTTTCCGTAGGGCACCAAGCTTCCTCATAACTAGCTTGTAGCTAACACCCCACGGATCCTTGTTCACATTGTCCACTAGGTCTTATCAGCAGCGAGCCTTACTTTTATTGATCAATTTGCGAAGACATTTCCTGGCCGACTTATATGCTGCCACCTGGTTGCATGCCTCGTCACGGTTCCGCATACGTTGAGCCTCACGTCGTAGCTTGTGACTCTCCCTTCGCTTTTTAGCGATTTCAGTTGATCACCAGTACACTGGGAGTTTGCCGTGCCGGGGTTTTGATGGGGCATAGAAGTGCAGCAAGCAGGCGTGATGATGCTCATAGTTGAGTTCACCACATCTTGAGCTGCCAATTCTTCCGTCCCCTCCGGATCTCCCTGCAGCGGTGTACCTGCCCTGAGCACCTCGACGAACCTCTCGACGTTCATCCTTCCGATGTTCCATCCAGTTGAGGAAAGCCGAGAGCACGGACACCGGGAGATAACATCGCTGATTTCAAGCAGAATGCACTGATGATCACTGGCTGAGTAGTTCTCTAATACTTTCCAGTTGTAAATCCTCCGTACTAAGGACTCCGAGGTGAATGTCACGTCCGGTATGGTTCCCTCACAGCCAATACGGCGGGAAGTCAGCGTATTTCCAGTATTTACTACGACGAGTGTCGTCCTTGCCGCCATTTCCAGGATTCGTTTTCCCCGCGGATCTGTTTGAGGCATGTCCCATTCGATTGCTTTAGCGTTGAAGTCTCTCCCAACGAGCACGTTGAGCTCTGCGTTCGAGACCGCGCTCTCCAGAGCATTAAGCTTGGCTTGGAAAGATCATATCGATTCGTTCGCCGTTAGCTACTCACTAAAGAAGATGGTCCCTCAACACCGAGCCCACTCGAAATCATCCTCCCATCCAAAACTCTCCGCTTGGAAATCACTGTTCTAAACCCAGATGGCGGCAGTACCAGTTTCCTCAGGATACCATAATGTAAGACTTTTACCATGGTGTTCCTCACTCGCAAACTGCTCTAGCAGATTTTGGGCGGTTGAACTGCGGTGTAGTTTTAGCTGCAGGATGCGGGTCATCGAAGTTCTGATTTTAACCTTGGTGAGGGCTTCCTGGAAAACCCGGCATTTTCCTGATCCCAAGACGTGTCCAAAATCAGGTCTTGGATCAGCATCCTTGCAAAGAATACAGTGTGCCTCCTTCGTACACTCTTTTCTTTTATGTCCCATTTCGCTGGATTTGTAATATAGGGAACCCCTATCGGGTCCTTTGCATACTTGTGCAGTGTGACCATAGCCAAGGCATTTGAAACATTGTTCTGGAATTGTTCGGCATCCTTCTCGGTCAAGTCAACTATGGCCATGCGTTGTCCCCTATTGTTTTCTGGTGTCTGTCTCGCTTTGATTCTTCCCACGCTAGGGAACTCCCTTTTGATTGCCTCTTCTACCTCGGCCAGAGTTTAACATTATTGAAAAGTGGAGTAAGTTTTCAGTGAAAGGTTTGGATTCTCAAATTTAAAGAAATAAATTCGAATGTTTGTGGTGTTGAGAATTCAGAAACTATCAAAAATACTAAATATTTAAAGTTAATAATTATTCAGTCCACATAGCCGCGCCAATATGCATGCATTGATTTGCTTGCAAACTTCTTATTAAAATTTAGTTGAGACTAGCTTGTTGTGGCTGAAAAAGGGTTATACCATTTGTGAAATAAATTATTGAAATCCTTATTCCACGTCTCATAACAACTTGCAGATTTCTAGGACATTTCTCATTCGAATTACTCCTACTCCCCCGTAAAAACATTCAAGCTGCATCACTTTATTCAGCTGTGCTCGAATGCTAGCCAATGTGAAAAAAATCGTTCAATCCGAGTATGTCACGCATTTTCCAGCTAAACTAATTATAGCTGAAACAGCCAAAGGTCCTATTTAAGATGATCCATTATCATTTACAATCTATTGCCATCAATCTGACCACTAATTTATAATAAAAAGTCTAGTCCTGGTGCGACAGCAATTTTCTTATATGCTACGTTTCTGGTATTTTGGCTGACAATCGCCATCTATGGGTATCTATCACCAAACAAGACTCTTGATTTCTATGTAAGCCACAAAACCAGTTCACTTCTTATAAGTACATATTGTTACCATGAAGCCATTAGCCATGACATTTCTCCACATGAATACGCTGAGGATACGCTCAATCTTGGAGCAATGAAAAACCTTTCAAATACGACGTCGCGCCCTCAATTATTACTTTGAAACGCTCGCAACACTTGAAAATTGCCCGTTTAGCACGTAAAATATACTACTCCGTTCCTAACAATGATCCAATAAACATTTTCGCGTTGAATTTGAACTCGGAAAACCCCCTTTTCGTTCAATATGAACGCTTAGAATCCTTTAGTACGGACGGTGACACACGCGGTGCATGTACGTTTCGAAGGTTTACTTCACGTCGCGGACACTGCCAGGACCTATATAGCGACAATGCGACAAATTTTATTGGGTTCAATAAACAGTTGTTGGAGATGTTAAAACTTGCTAATTCTAGATGGCCCGATGAAATGGTGCAACTTTTGACACGTGAATCAACCAACGGGCTCTTCAACCCTCCCCATGGGCCAAACTTTGGTGGTTTGTGGGAGGCAGGAGTGCGCAGCGTGAAGAATCATCTAAAAAAGTCATAGGGGGTAGTACGCTTGCGTTTGAGGAGTTGACAGCAGTTTTGACACAGATAGAAGCGTGTTTAAATTTGCGTCCTATTTCGGTTTTGAGGGACGATCCTGATGACCCTCTTCCATTAACACCAGGCCATTTCTTGGTGGATGAGCCATTGATAAATGTATCTGATGAGAATTATTGTCATCAACCTCGTAACATTTTAGATAGATAGAAATTATGTCAAAAAATGACATACGATTTTTGGAAAAGATGGTCAAAAGAACATTTGGTTAACTTAAATCCACGCTGCAAATGGAAAAGTAAAATTTTTGAGCCTAATGTAAATGATGTTTTAGGTATTAGAGAAGATATGATTCCACCGGCTAAATGTGTAATCAGTAGAATTACACAGAAACATCCAGGTCCTGATGATATAACGAGAGTCGTGACAATCAAATGTAAGGATGGAGTTCTGAAAAGATGAGTTAGTAAAATTTGTTTGCTTACTAAATAACTATTGCATCAGGACGTGAATGTATCTTGTCACGGTGGGCGGTTAGATTTTAAGTTACTTTGTATAATTTTAAAATCTTTTAATTTTGGTTTTTGCAATAGTACATTTATTTGAGTTTGTAAAATTGAAAAGCTATGATCATTTTGTGTATATGAAGGACAAGTCTTTGGGGTGCGGTTATGTACGATCGAAAACTATGAAGTGAGCTGTTTGCGCATAACGCTTTAGCCATCACATACGAGATGACGGTGTGCATCTATAAGAACTCACCAGCAGCTTGTCACTCAAAAAATAATGAGGCTGTGCCATGATCAAATTGTAAGAGTTTTTCCGATAAAATAAATCAATTGTGTGCTTAAAAGTGGTATAATTAAAAATCAAAGTTCCTTGTTTTATTTAGTGATTGAACAAAAATGAACAGTCAATATACTTCATTCGCATTACATTTCTTTACACAGAACATATGAATACTCATGCTCTATCAAACTGCGAAGTCTTTACTCAACGAATAAAAAGAAAGAGTCCATGTGTTACATAGTACCTGAAGCAATAAATACCTTACCTGCCTGTTGTAACATATTTCAAATAAACTATTCGTTTATGCGAAGATTCACGTGTACTAATAAGTGGATCATTCATTTATAGCTTATGTTTTTACATTCGGTTATTTATGAATCACACTGAAGAACATACTAGACATGGGTTGTGACTATCAAGTTACAAACATTCATCGCATAAATAAATGCAATACGATTCATAATTAAATTGTTTGTATTCGCGTCTGAGTTATGATAGCGGCACACGATTGAATTGTCATATGTGGACAATATACGGGAAAACGTGTGTGGTAAGTATATTATAATATTAATGTTTACAGAGTTGAGCTATGCTAAGTATAATGATGATTGTGATAAACATAATTTAATGTAGGTACACTTCTTATCGTAGGATGAGCAACATATGCTGCATTGCTTTTCTTGAATGGAGTTTCCTACAATTAACGGGGTTCCTTAAAATGAATCCTTAACGATTATTTCGTCTTTATCATTGAATTTTAAATCGATAGCCATTAAATAAAAAGCGAACTGCAATTTACAAATCCATTTAACTGGAGGAAATCGCAACTAAAGATAAAAATTTAGTTGAATTATTCAATTTGCCTTTCGAAACGTACAAGAATTGTTTTGAACGTTGCTTGTGCCGATGCAACTGCACTTCTGCAAAGAATACTAATATCCTTATTGACTTTTTAGCACTCAACTGATCCTGTAATTTCATCGATTATTTAACCATCAATACTATTTAACTACTCGCTTACTTGTATATTCCCAGGAAACACCATCCTCGTGTCCGTTTTTACTGAGATTTGTAGCTCTAGCTCCTAACCATCTTTCCGAAAATAATTTCATGCTTGGATGCTCAGAGATAAATCATCAATCTGAGACCAGCATAGGGGGAAGATTCCAGTGATGACTCTATTAAAGCAATGATTTCGTCTATTATAAGGGTGTCTTGTTTCTGTTCGTAGAATAATGAAAGGAAACTTCTACGTTTTCAGCTCAATGCTTTGGAATCTCCAAACTGATTTTTGAAAACCTCAATCCAAATAACGAAACTTTATACTATCTGCAACATCTTTGTGTGATTAGTACTGTGGAATGAAATTCAATACGGATAGCATATATCTCTTTTTTTATGGATTAACCAGACCCTTTGCTGGATCTTCGAATCAGAATGCATCAGTCATGGGGATTTGATGTTTTCACTTGACTGAATATTTCTCTTCTCAATTCGTAACGAAGGATATTCTTGGATTAGAAAAGTACTCTCGAAGGATGAAAAGTTAAATAGAACACAAAATTTATGCAGGGGTGGAGTGTAATGGAAGAGCAAGAGCAAATCGTTTCTTTTAAATAATTTAGGAGTAAAAGTAAGGGTAAAATCAGTAAAAGTAGAACAACGTCTTAAATTCCTAGATGAAGATGAAGGTCGACATTATTTATTTGGGCAGCATTTTTAACTTCAACCGCAGAAAGATGTATCGCGACATTTCATTCATATTCACTACAAATAATAATACTGGCGTCTTGGTTGTCTACTGTTCATAGTATCATAACAAAATAAACACAGCATGAAATAATAATTAATCGTCGATGTGTGTCAATGACCAGTACTCGCGTCTTCCAATAAAGCCAAATCGAAATTATTAGAAAGGAATTCACCAAGCCCAGGCCCGATAAAATACATAAAACCCGAATATTGACTTTTACTGTTTGTTTTATCTGATTTGTATGCTCGTGCACCAGCCGCGCGGCGGGATACAGGCGCCACTTTCGTACAGGTACCACTTTCATGAAGGTACTACACGCAGCACACGTTGCTCAAGACGCGGGAGATTCCCTTCGAACGCAACTGTATCTTACCTACATACTTGCATGCATCGTACAGGTGACTATCAAATACCTTTGACCATTGAGGATGTCATTAAAACTCCGTAAAAATATCTTTGACAAAAATTCCCATAAATACTCGTTTGATGTCATGATCACTTTTTTCTTACTTTCCTTCAATCTGTTCTTCGTGCGATCGTTCTTGTCTAAATTTCGATTTACGATTTTAGACATTTCACTATGAAACCTTGGGTGGTTGGTTACGAGACTAGCGTGAGGCAACGTAAATCAAAACGTGTCCATCTTTCAAATTACCCTCACTTGGAATTGGGATACGAAACCATGTTTGGGGAGCGTGAAATTAAGTCGGTGATTATTCTGATGCATAATCAAGTAAATGCATAAAAATGAGTACAGCAAGTACTGATACGAGTGGATACCTGTAATATGCACTAATTTAATGGAAAATGCATAAAATGGCAAAACAGGCTTTTTCAGCCATAATCAGCTGAAATAACCAAGAAATCAGCCTAATTCGATTAATATCTGACAAAGCTTCTAGTTAGACCGATTTCCACTATCATAATAATGTTCTCAGGTTGACAGAGGAGGTATTTAGTGGATAGTTCAGATGTCTTGTACATCTAGGAGCACCCCACTCAGGTCGTAAATATTGGATAGTCTAAAAAGTATTTTTTGTCACTAGATGGTGTTCGTTGTCATATATTGGGCAATACTAATCAGATGGAGTGAAACTGACATGCGTTTGAAAGATGACATTCCAGTCTACAATTCTCATATAGACAGTTTTGTATTTCGTCATTCGTGTCAAAAGTTGTATTCATTTAAAAATGAGTGAAATTTCTGAAAAAAACTCGTTATATTTTACAATATCACTACCATCAAGGTGAGAATGCATCGCAGGCTCATGAAAAAATTTATGGTGTCTTCGCTCAAGAGACTTTATCTAAAGCCACAGCCAAGAGATGGTTCGCTCGCTTTCATTTTGGAAATTTTGATGTCAAAGATGCACCTTGCTCAGGTTGACCAATCACTGAAAAAGTCTATGGAATCTTACAAACATTGAAGAAGACTGACACATAAGCAGCCATGATATTGCTAAGGAACTGAATATCTATCACTAAACAGTTTTGAACCATTTGCGTAAGGCTGGATACACAAAGAAGCTCGACGTTTGGGTGCCGCATGAAGTAACACAAACAAATTTGATTGACCGAATTTCCATTTGCGAAATGCTAATAAAACGCAACGAAATCGAGCCATTTTTGAAGCAAATCATTACGGGCGATGAAAAATGGGTAAGATACGAGAATGTCGTTTGAAAAAGATCATGGTAAAAAATGTGAATCATCATAAACGACTTCAAAGCCAGGATTGACACCAAAAAAGATTATGCTGTGTGTATGGTGGGATTGGAAGGGAATTGTTTATTATGTAGTGCTAGAACCTGACCAAACACTCAATATGGCTCTGTACTGTCAGCCATTAACCAGATTGCAACAAGCGACTCAAAACAAGCTGGGTAAACAGACCTACGCTCATGTCAGAAGCGTTTTGCACCCAACTTCTCAGAAATGCAGTCACCAGCAACGAATAAAGTTTAGAAATATGTCAAAGAGATGCGCACGTTTTCAATGGTCGCCATTTTGTTGCAAACCAACAAAAATCACTCAAATCATGAATTCCAAAAAATATTAATGTTATTGATCTTATTTGGAAATTTCAAGAAGGTCAAATCAAACTGCAGTGACTCACTCGATGGAAAGTCCTTAAAATTCCAATGTCATGTGTTATTGTTGTTGTAATTGGTGAAATTTCAAATGGCTATAATTTCCGTGTATATGATTCGATTTTCATCAAACTTACAAAGTTTCAGGCATTTATAGGAGTACTTAAATATTGAACTTCATTTAGTTTAAGGGTACCTATACGATTTTATTGGGGAAAACGTGAAATTCGAGTATCATACTATTATGAACAAAGTTGAGTGAGTTCTAAGGTATTTTTTATTGTTGTACTCATAAACAACTACCTCCACAATTTTTTTCAGATTTTTCAAATCTCAGGTGTCCAATCGCGAGGGGGGACCCAAATTGTTCGTGTATTTCCTCTCCCTGTGCCCCCCTTGAAACAAAAAGTATCAAACGAAGACCTAATTTGAAAATTTCTTATTAATAACTTTCATTTGATGCCCATATCGGCTACCTTTGATGAAATTTTTTTTTCGAAGGCCGCTCCCCTATGTTGGGAGACCCCTCTTAAATATCTTATAAAACTTTTTTGTAGTCGAACTTTAAAGAGAGCGCCACTTTACACCTGCATACAAAATTTGATTTTTCTAGCTAAGCAGTTTGCGAGAAAAAGTCCTGTGACACACGGACGGAAGGACTGACAGACGGACAGACAGGACGCGATTTTAGTAGGGTTTTGTAAAAATATTTTAACAAAACCCTGAAAACCAACCAGAATTATCAATAGAAAGGGGGTTGTCTTCCATCAGGACAATACCAGACCACACACATCTTTGATGATCCGGCAAAAATTGCAGAGTTTGGCTGGGAAGTTTTGATGCATACATCGTATAGTCCAGACCTTTCACCATCAGACTACCACTTGTTTTGGTCTCTGCAAAACTTCCTTAATTAATAGAAATTCACTTCAAAAAGGGACTGTGAAAATCACTTGGCCAAGTTTTCCACCGAAAAACCACAGAAGTTCTACACAGATGGAATAATGGCTCTACCCAAAAAATGGCATAAGGTCTTAGTTAATAATGGACAATATTTACTTAAATAAAATCGATTTTAAATAAAAGTAATATTCAATCGAAAAATGACAAAAAAACGCTCAATACTTTTTTAGACTTACTAATGCAATATATATTACTTATTCCATAGTCTTCCTCATTTGTTTTTCATATCAGAAAATACTGATGTTTTTTTAGAGGCAGAGAACATAACAATGGCAAATCTGTTTCCCGATTATTTTGAGGTTAGTTCTGTTTGGGGATTCACGTCACACCAACCTTTAGTGACGGGAAAAAGCAACGATAATCCACAAGCAGTTGTCAAAACACGATTACACGCAGAAAAAGTCACCGTTTAGTGCCCCTTCTCGGACGATGGGATAAGCAGCTGCCCAGATTCCACGGAAGATTTTTTGGTCTTGTTTATATGCCAAGAAAACCCTCCAATATGGAATCCAGCATTTTGAGCTTGTGGACCGCAAAATCTTATAAATATCTACTCAAATTTGAAGTATTTGTTGACTCGGCCTGATGGAAAAGCAAAATGGTGGAGGTTTTAATTGGTAGGATTAAGTAAATTTGTGGTATTTTAGTCTCAAATTCAGTACTAAGTGAACGTACTTTTAACTGATAGTGTTGATCGAATTTATTTATAAGTGGCTTAAGGTGAAAACATAAATTTATTGTAATAAATTGAATGCAAAAGTTTTCTGGTAGGAATAAGCTTTTACCCGCCTAACTTTTTTTCCGTTAAATCTGAGTTGAAACCCGGTCAAGTCCTTCAAAGTCAAAGTCAAAAGCACGGTATTCAATAATAATCGTTACAAATTTTCAAAGAATAGGAAAAGCAACTTCCAAACAATAAATATACTAAACACCCTTTCTAAATTTATAGATTATTAACCAAAAACGTTGAGTAAAAAACAATATCAAATTCAATTTACTTAAAATTATTGTATGTTTTGTGATTCAATTAGTAATAGGAAACAAACCAACCACCGTTATTCATAAATTAATTGTTATATTAACCCAACAGAACAGTTAACTCTTATCCTACTTCCAACATGTAGGAACATTCCCGCATAGGGAGAGTGCTGGCCGACAGGAATACTCTTGGAGACAAGCATACTTTGGAGAATGCCACCGCGTTCGCGAGCAAGTTCCCGCTGGAGGAATGCCGGTCAACTCGCTCAACTAGCTTTCTTTGGGAGATGCCACCCCCATGGACCCAATGATATGGATAGTGCTGTTACGACCGAACAAATACCACCTATATACTCACAAACAAGGAAGCACAGACGCCAATTGTTATCAAAGCATATACTTGTCATCCAATGGGCATACGCAAAGATCAATCCGCAATTTACGTCAAACGTACATGATAAGCTTCACTACGATCAAGCACATAAGCTTTAGGGTGTGCTTCCAGCGAAGTGAAGCCGAAGAGAGAGAAAGAGAGCCAAAAGATGAAACAGAAGCTCTCCTTCGCTCAATTTGCCAATTTTGTTGTAAAAGTCTACAAACGAGACGGAGAGTAAGACACAGTTTCATATTTGGCACATTTCGGCGAATATGGAACAAAAGCTCGTTTCGCGACCATATATAAACACTTGATGGAGTACTGAAGAGCAGTTTTGTTCGAGTCCAAAAGGGAGCGTGCTGCTATCCATTAGTTTTTTTTTTTTGTTTTTGTGGTAGGGAGGTGAAGGCATTTATGCCCGCCGAGTCTGGCAGTGTGGAACTCCCATGGAGGATACCTTTGGACTACCCACTAAACACCTCCCCTGTCAATCTGAGAACCTAGCCTGGAACCGTTTGACACATTACTTCGGGCCAGGTCTCGTTTTGTTATCCATCCATTAGTTTAACCGTACGTGTAATAACGCGATTTAAGTTTTAGACGGAGGTATTGGTCAGTGCCCAACCAAATGGTAAGGGGTGAGGTGTTGGCTTGCGCCGCAAACCTCGATCGACCTTTTAGCTTTCCACACCGTGTGGCCACCTCGAACCATTGGAACGTCATGTTGATTCCCTCTGCAGGCTGACGCTCACCTGTGGACGCGGCAAGTCAGGGTAAAAGTGAAAAGCGCTTCACCCAATATTGATAGTTAATTATCAATTTGGTGTTAATATAAATGTTTTGAAAAATGAACCAAAAAATATAAACCATTAATAAAATAAACGTTTGCCCTTGCTGATTTGGTTCAGATGGATAGAGTAGCAGGTAAGTGTGGTACAGTGAGATCTCTCCCCGGGAGCCTTGATGATGTACTATAAATCGAGCTCCCAGTTCATACCAGTATACATAGGGTATACGGGTTATGTATCAGTGCCGTGATGCTCCTTCTTGGGATAACAGGCAGTGACCCTGACTGAATTTGTACTACGCTTTGGACAACGAACTAGAATTGATGCTTTGGACTGGCGGATATGATGGTTTGGACCTTGTGAGTTTGTACGGTACCACCGAAGTGACATCGTGCGAGAATGGCTCCAGTTCAACTATCATACGTCTCAATCTTGATAAAACCTAACTATCATACGTCTCAATCTCGATAAAACCTGGGAGTACATTCGAAGTTCCCACCATTGGTTTTGTGGTGTTGGTTTGGTTGAGACGGACCCCCGATTAGCGCTGGTCTGGTTCTGAGCACTTGTCCCCATAAGGGCTTGTGCCAACCCTCGCATGGCCCCCCTGCTCTGCAAAGATAACCATGGGACCAAAACGGTGACTGTACACACAAACGGAGATAGTGGCTCTGTTGCGAGCAAACAAACACGACATACCTGTACTCATATATACTTACGCTTCACCACTGAAGTAGTTGCGAGCGAGAAAATACTGCCTATATACTCACGCTTCGCCAATGAAATTAGGCAAGGGAGCTCATACGCCCACTGTTATCGAAGCCTGTCGTCCAATAATCAAGCGTAAAAGTAAAGAAGCAAGCGGAAAAGTAAATAAAAAGATTAACCCGCAATGCGCTTAACACGAATTTTCACATCGTGAACGACAAGCTTTGGGTTTGCTTCCAAGACAATTAAGCTGAAGGGAAAGCTGAAAGTTCAGGCCAAAACGCTCTACTGTTCAATGTCCCCAGTTTCACGAATTCGCCCCAAACTATTATGAGAAAGCCAAACGCTTAAGCGAACAGCGCTCCTTCGCTCAATTTTCCCAGTTTCGCATATTCGCCATCTGACTAAGCGAGATGGATTGGGGAGGAAACCCTTGTGAAATGAGAGCGCAGGTATTTGGCTACTCAGCACTTTTAAAGAGAATTGAGGTCAAAAGCTCTTGAAAGAACGGTATTTAAAGTTCTTGGGCGAGTCCAGTAGGGAGCATGCTGCTGCCCATTCATCAGTTTAAAAATACGAGTAATTACGCGATTGAAGTTTCAAATGGAAGTGTTGCTTAGTGTTCAATGAAATGGTGAGGGGTGAGGTGTTGGCTTGAGCCGCGATCCTCAATCGGCCTTTTGGCGTTCCACGCCGTGTGGCCATCCCGATCCATTTCGTTGAACACCAAACAATACTTCCGTCTGAAACTTCAATCTCGTGGGTAGCAGCACACTCCCTACTGGTCTCGAACAAGACTGCTCGCCATAGCTTGCCCAAGAACTTTAAATGTGAAACGCGATCAATGGGAAAAGATTGATTTTATCTATAACTGTCATAAATAAATCATCAGAAAATTTCACACAGGACCAAATGAACCTTCTAAATAAAGGCTTAAAATACGCGGTCACTAGCAACAATTTCCCAGTGGAGGAGATTGTCATAGATATTGAGACTGGAATACGATTCATGGATTCTGATGAAAAGCAATTTGTACGCAAGAGAACGTCGGAGATAATTAAAGCAAGTCGATTAGGAGGAATGAACGAAAATGCCGGATGGAAGCTGTTAAAAGTACTTAAAGAAAAACCAGTGTATGTTAGGGCAGAAAAAGGGAATTCTGTGGTAATAAAAGACAAGAAGCAGTATGATGATATGGTGCTTGATAAATTGAATACCGGAGATTACCACCAATTAAGAGTAGACCCCCTACTGGAGTTGATAAATAGAGTGGAAAAAGTCCTTAAGGAATCAAAACCAGTAATTGGTGACATTAAAAACTTAGAGTGTCTAGCCCCTGCGTACCTAGAATAAAATGTCTGCCCAGAATCCATAAGGAGGGGAATGAATTAAGGGAAATTATCGCAGCCACTAATGCACCTACTAGGAATATAGCCCAATGGATTTAAAAAATTTTGCACAACTTCCGTATAAACCTAGCACGCGATCAGTGAAGAATAGGAACGAACTGGTGGAGAAGTTTCAAAATGTGAAAGTTGAGGAGGGCTATTTATTGATATCCAATGATGTCAAATCACTGTTTCCTAGCCTGCCAGCGTAGCAGTCCCTGGCACTGTTTGAAGACTGGCTGTTGAAACATAGTGATTCAATGGAATGAAGAAGACGGGTTGAATGCTATAGTAAATTAGCAGCTGTATGTATGAATGAAAACTATTTTATTTTCAGGGATAACTTCTTCAAAGGGACGATAGGAGCAGCTATGGGTAATCCTCTTTCACCTCTGTTGAGTAATATTTTCATGGATTGGCTGGAGTTCGTGGGGCAGAAAAAAGGAATGATGCCTAAGGTATGGGCCATATATGTGGACGACATTTTCATGATGGTTAAAGCAAATGAGTTGGAAGAGTTACTTCATGTACTCAATGGAATACACCCTAAAATAATATTCACGATAGAAAAAGAGAGTCAGGGCCAATTACCGTTCTGAATTTTTTGATCATAAAGGCCAAAGGGTGATTAGAATTGGACATCTACAGGAAGAGCACAAGTACCCAGAGAACAATCCCCTGTTCTTCTAACCATTCTTATGCACAGAAAATGGCTGCATACAATTATATGATCCACTGAATGTTCACAGTACCATTGAATTACCAGGGTCTGGAACGAGAATACGGCTTACAAAAATGAGTACAGGAGGAATTTGATCGAGCAATGTATTCGAAAAATGGAGAAGCAACATAGAAGAAATGGGCTAACTTCACTATTTCTACAAGAACGATGACAAGTAACGAAAATGGATGCCAATCATTCATTCATCAGCTACAAAAAGATTGGAATGCAATTTGAAAAAGACAGGATGCAATACGGCTAGCTCGAGCAGAAAATTAAGCGTTGAAATAATTCTTGGAACAACTAAGGATGGCAAGAAAATAGAGGGAAAGAGTGGAATCTATAGGATCAGTTGCCTGAAATACGATAAAGTATATATTGGACAGACGAAAAACTTGGCAACAACAAGATTCCAGGAACATATTAAGGAAGCTGAACAGATCATCAGAAGAGCTGGAATAGAAACAGAAAGGTCATCATTAGCCAGACATATTATTGAGGAATCTCATGTTATTCAATGGGCTAATCTGGACATAGTACAGGAAGTCCGGGACTGGAAAAAGTAGGATGCTTGCGAGTCTTTATGGATCTTGATAGTTCCCAGTAAACAACGTTTAAATATGGATCTAGGGGATGGATATAGTGACCTAATTAAAATCATCAAATAACTAATTTTTTGTAATAAAATTTCCACAATTACTTTACTTGCCATAGCTAACCCGTAATCACATTACAACTTTTGTAATTTCCGGTAATAAATTTACCTTTAAGCTCTTTGTTAATTTTATACCTGCCTCAGCTAACCCTTAATTGCACTTTAATTGTTTGTTATTTCCCGTAGTAGTACTTAAGGATATTTATGTTCATTACCCGATGTATCTTTTCTGCCATTAAATGTGAAAGGTTTAAATGTTCGGATGATTGTAAGAAGAGCTTCAGAGTACCGCCACTGATGAAGAGGATAACTTGTCCTCGAAATACCGGTATCTGGTTAAGACAATTAAGAATAAAGAGCGCTTAAAAAGGAAATTTTATTTTTTCAGTATCATTACAGGTGCTATTACTACCGAAATGCAAATTGTACTAGTACTTTGTTGAATACCCCCTGGGGTTTTTGAGAACGGCAGCACATCTTCACGGCATGGAATCTACTAGAGCCCGGCATCTTTCTATTGGGATTGACTCCCACGCTTGCTTTGCTGTGCGCCATAATTCATTCACATTTTGAGGATTTTCTTTAGACACAGCTTGTTTTAAATCAGCCCAAAGGTTTTCAGTGGGATTGAGATCAGGGGACTGCGGTGACCAATTCATAACGTCACCTACATTAGTAGAAAACCAATTTCGTGATATTGCACTGATATGTTTTGGGTCCTTGTCGTGCTGATAGACCCAATTTAATGGCATATTCAACTCAATGTAGGGCAACATAGTTGTATTCATAATATTTATATAGCTAATTACATCCATATTGCCTTTAATCCAATAAAGTGAACTACTTGTTTTGGTGGTGTACTTCGGACTACATTCAGTTCTTCTTAGTCTTCTTACATACTGCCTGCATCCTTTAAATCCGAAAGAACTATTTGGACTCATCGCTCCATAATATGTTACGCCATTTGCTCACTTGAACATGCCGAGGTTGTAAAAGTGGCACCTTTCTTGGACTTCTGCCAAACAGGTTTGACTCAATCAACCTTCTTCTAATCGTCGATGCATGAACTTGAAGGTTTAACTCCTGTTTAACTTTGGCAGAGCTCAAAAATGGGGATTTAACCATTCTAGTGATTTTTCTTACATGACATTCCTCAAGTTTTCGTTTCCGTCCTCTTGTTTCCATTTTTTTTTTCCACTTTTTGGTTTTTGCAATCATTTTGGTAGAGTATCCAACAATGTCTTGTATAATCCTATATGTTTTACCTTCTGAGTTTTTTTTATCAGTGCTCGTTGTTCATCAGAACAATGCCTTGAATTTATAATTAAAGTAATGAAAATCGTGTTTATATTATTCAGTAACACTCAGTTCCTAAAAAAATTACCGTTTATTTTACTTGTCAAATTGTTTTTACTCCAAATTTAATTACGCTGCTATTATTTTGCACAGTTCATAATGACTCACAACAAGATCACTAACGGTTTTTATTTTTCACGTGCAAGGAAGTTCAGGTGAAACTTTTACTTTGCATAGCCAAAGCTCTGACAAATAAATAAAATTTAAAACTTTGATCTTGAAATACTATTTAAGAGTTGTAAATCCACCTTTTTAGAACTACTACTTTCACCGCTATTAATCTGCACACAACTACGAGTATAAGTTGATCAGGAAAGTCCTTCGGAAACTGATAAACAACAGCAGGCATTGCTGCTGGTAAGATTTAGTGGACAATGTGAACAAGGGTCCATGGAACCTTGGCCACAAGGTAGTTATTTATTTATTTATTTAAATTCCATTTAACAGATAAAACATAATCCAATTACAAAATGGAACAAAACAACAAGTTGGGTAGACAGACCTATGCTCATGTCAGAAGGGTTTTGTACTCAACTTACAAAATGCAGTAACCAGCAACGAATAAAATCAAGAAACATGTCAGAAGACGATTTTATTGGAGAAAATGTGAAATTCGAGGATCATACTATTATTAACAAAGTTGAACGAATTTTGACTTCTGAGTTATTTGTTATAATTATACCCAAAAATATCTCCTTTGATAATTTTTTCAGATTTTTTAGATCACGGGTGTCCATTCGCGAGGGAGGAAACACATTTTTCATGTATTTCCCCCCCTGCGCCCCCACTGAAGCAAAAAACTGTCAGTTTAAGAACTGTTTTGAAAAGCTCTCATAGACAACTTTCAGCTGATACTCATATCGGCTACCTTTCATGAATTTTTTTTCAGGGGCCACTCCTCTGTACTGTAATCATCGATTCATGGCCTATTTTTTCGAATCCTAGAATGGTTACAAAGCTCTTTTGCTAGGAGCTCTCTCCTGCCTCTTCGACTTGTTTCAATTGTATGTACTCATCTTCATGATACCCATCACTCCTGAAATTTTCATGCAAATTCTAGCAAAGCTGTAGTGTCTAAGTTGGTAAAAAGCGCATATGGCTCCATAGCCATATGTTTCCATAGTAATACAGGGCATTTTGCTCCATAGTAATACAGGAAAATTCAAATCGCTATAACTTCGGTAAATACTATTAGCTCTTTATGAAGCTTTCAGAAAAGATAAATCTTATAAATAGTCATCTCTTTGCTAAATTTTATTGAGTTTATAGGTACCGTTTAGATTTTATTCAAGAAAACATAAAATCGATAAATCATACTATTACTAACAAAGTTGAGTGAATTTCGACTTCTCATGTATTTGTTGTTGTTGTACTCATGAAGGCCTACATTCATGATTTTTTTCAGATTTTTCGGATGGAAGGTGTTCAATCGCGAGGGGGGGAGGGGGGGGGGGTACGCGAAAAGTTCGTACATTTCCCCTTCCCCTGCCCCCTCGGTACTTATAAGGCAATTTTAAGACTTGTTTTGAAAAGATCTCATTAAGACCTTTCCAATGACACCCTACTCCACTACCGATGGTGAAATTTTTTTTTTGAGAGGTCACCTCCCTATATGGGGAGACCCGCCTTAAACGCTTTTGAAAAAATTTTCCACCCTTGAACTTTCAAGAAGTCACCACTTCTGACCTTTCTACAAAGTTTCATGGCTGTAGCCTCTATAGTTTTGGAGAAAAAGTGCTGTGACATACAGACGGAAGAATGAAAATATAAATTTGTACGGGCATACGGTGGCACGAAAAAACTGTTTGCCCGAGAAGAACGCGATGATTGACGAAAACGTAAGTCTGCAAACAATGTTAATGAAATTTGATTGTGGCAGAGTTGATATAGAAAACACTGACCTAGAAACATGCGACGGGACGACAGAGTAGGCAAACGTAAGAAGGATAAACGACAGTCATAGGGTTGATATGGGACTTTGAATTTGTAAAACAAGACACGAGTAAATTTACGCTGGACATTCCCTAACGAATAAATGAGGTAGGAGTGTCGGGGAGACCAAACTACAGAGCAATATTCGAGGATAGGACGTACAAGACAGATGAACAATCGGATGGGGCTAGATATATTGTTAAATTTATGAGCATGCCTGAAACTAAATCCCAATATTTTCGAGGCCCTAGTAGTCACGATTAGAATGTATGCATCAAAATTGAGCTTACGATCAAAAGTAACGCCAAGATCCTTAGTAGAGCTCACAACAGCGAGTGGGACTTCATTCAACATACAGGTGAAAGTCAGTGGAGAATGATTTACATTAAAAGTCATTTTATAGCATTTGGCAACATTAAGACAGAGGTAGTTAGATGAACATCAGTTACATAGTGCAATTAGGTCCATCTGAAGATATTCACAATCTTGTACAGGTCTGATAGCTCGAAAGACTTTGAAATCATCGGCATACAGTAGGTAGTTGGAGGCGATAACCGAAGGAAGATCATTTATAAACAATAGGAATAGGAGGGGACCTAAAATGGAGCCTTGAATATAAGTAGTTCTACAGTAACGAACATAACATATACGAGAAGAGAGGAAGGAGTCCATCCATAATAAAAGAGGGCCAGCAACTCCAAAAGCTTCCAGTTTGTAACAGAGAAGTTGATGGTTCACCGTGTCAAACGCCTTCGAGAAGTCAGTGAAGACGACATCAACCTGCAATCGATTGTCTAGGGCCTTAGCAATTAAATTAAATTTGAGGTCATAGAACGACCTTTGAGAAACCCAACTTGTTCCTTCGACAAGATAGGGGTCAATGAAACTGAAAGCCGGTGTTGCGAATTCCGGCGTACCGACTTTCTCCCATTCGCAACTTCAAATTGCCGCCATAACATTTTCACCTTCCTTTGGGCACTCCTACCTTTTCCTCTGTGTATTTATTTATTTTTTATCAACATTTTTCCAATTTCCCTTTAATTTTTATTTCCACATCATCACAATCCTACCCTTTTCCCTGATTTCCAATTTCAACAAACTAGTAATATAATAGTAATTTTAATCTTCCCACTAACAACACTCCCTACATTAACAAAATTTCATTCCATTCATTTTTCCTAACAAAACCTAATTCCTTCCGTCATACTTACAAATTCTATTCACTAGTTCCCACTAACAAATTTTATTTTTTTTTACTAACGAAAATTAATTCACGTTTCCCTACTAACAAAATTCAATCTCATGCCCAGATGCATCGTTGAAGTTGCTAATCTGATCAATGGAAGATCGACAAGTTATAGCTCCATTGGTTGCGTCGCGAGTTCTCGATCGGGGGTCTGCTAGAACCCTGAGTTCAAGTTCCCCCGGGCGCAGGGAAGCATTCTTTTTGGGGTATCGGTAAAACCAATAGCTTCCGTAATGTATATGTGACACTTGTAAAAATTGGGAAAAAAAGGCAGTTGGTATTTAACTGGGAATGAGGATTGGACTAAAAAAGAGTAATTGCTTTGAGTGAAAGTGAAGTGAATTTTTGGATTTGAGAATTTCAGCAGAAGGTCAGTGAACTAATTTTTCAATGTGGGAATTGAGGAATAAGTATTGAAGGGTGTTAATTTTTAAGTTACGAAAAATACAGAGGTCAGAATTTGAAGTGTACGAGATTAATTTTTTATGACCGAAGAAGAAATAGAATAATTTAATTGTGAAGTTGAGTGGCGAAAGTTTTGGTGTAACGCAGGGCAAAAGAAATTACATTCGTTGTGGAATAACTTATGATCCATGTGGAAATACTAGTGAGAGAGAAGAATTTTTGGTTTTTGGCCTCCGGGATTAAAGTTGGTGCGAGTTTGAAGTCGAACTAGTTGAAATAAAATTAAGTGCCGAGAGTGATTCTTTCTCAAAAAAAAAAACAAAAAAAACAGAAAAAGCAACAAAAAAAACTGTTTTGTTGGATTTTGAAGAGGGCCAGGTGCCAGAATTAAAGTTTTCGTTTCTGCAATTAAGCCAGAACAATGGGTCGGAGAAGGCGATAAGGGGCCGTTGCGTGCTCCTTGATTTTCTGGTATCGATTGAATTTTCGAGTTAATTTAAAGTTAAATTTTCAGTGGCCCCACACTCTTGTTTTTGTCATCGCCGAGCGCTCGGAGATCAACGAGGAAAAGAGTGAGTATTTATTTGGTTTATTTTCCTACTATAGTAACAACATCTCATCATCAAGCTCGTTTTTTTCCTTGTGCTTTCCTTTATATAAAAGATTTGAGTTGATTATTTTCCTCTGTACGTTAAATTTTAAAGGGGTTTTTTGTATTGAAATCAAAATTGGTGAATTTCCTGTGTAGAATTTCATTTTTAAACTAATAAAACGGCTATGTCGAGATAAGAGCATCATTTTTCATTTCTCAAAATGACCTCTCCTTTTCCCATCCTTTTCCCGCCGTGTTAGTATTTACATATAAGGTGGCCCAGCACGAGCAGGGGGTGTCCCGGAAGTCCCACGACACGACTGAGCGCTAGCCGGCCTCAGTATGCCACCCCGGGCTACGCACCCCTCTGCTAATACTAAATATCTGCAACTGCGGTGACTTCCGTGGTTGCTACACCGGTTATGTACCAGACGCTCGAGTCATTTCGGGAAACAGGAAATTAAGGAAATAGGACTATGATTGGACACAGAAGAAGGTTCGCCACTTTTAACAATAGGAACAACGTTTGCTCTTTCATAATAAGTACGGAAAAGTAGGGAAACTACCAGTGATGTTGAAGAGAAAAGCCAGAGGGATACAACGTGAAGACGCTAATGACTTGACAAAAATATTCGGTAAGCCATCAGGACCAGGTGATATATTAGGATTAAGTGAATTAATGAGGGATATAACTTCGATATTGTCAGAAAAAAGTGAAGAAATGTCAATGGAGTGAAGTGCAGGTGTATTAACGGGATCGGAGACATGAGAAGAAGGAATAAAAGTTGACGAGAAGAACTGAGAGAACAAGTTGGAAATATCCTGTGGAGAAGAGCTAGCTATATTATTCCAGCGGACGGAAGGAGGGACAGAAGAGGAGGACTTGGATCTAATGTATGACCAGAATGGTTTCGCATTATTCGCCATGAGGCTACTGAAGTAGTTCCTTTTTTGCGACAAGGCGCAGATCACAAAAGCGGGCTCTGGATTCTTCAGTACCACAACGCTTGAAATGGCGGTGTGCTTTACTTTTAGCATTCAAGGCACAAAGTACTTGTTTAGTTAGCCATTGTTTGTGCTTTACTTTGCGAAGAGCTTGTAAAGGTGTGAAGTGGTTACTCAACTCATAGAGGTAATTAGAAAACTTACTCAGAGCTTCCTAACACTCTAAGTTATTAAAAACTCCTGCCAGACAACCAAGCTCAGCTCAGAGGCTAGAGCTTCGTAGTTTGCTTTGAAGAAGTTGAATTTTGGAGAAAAAGTAAAAGTACGACTTGACAAATGTACAATGGAGAGATCGAGCGATAATGGCGGATGATGACTATCAATACCCACTAGAGGATTTAGTGCAATGGAAACAGATAGACAGTCAAGGGGAAAGTTAGAAAGAACAAGGTCAAGTACCCGACCATTAGAATTAGGGATATTATTGAATTGCGGTAGCGAACAGAGTGATAGTGTGGTGGTTATATTATATTATATACAAAATAACTCAAAAATATTCATTCCATTCATAAAATATACTGTACATAAAAATACTTTACCTTTGACACATTAAACAAATCATGTAAATCTAGTTACCTATATTGTTTTTAGAATTGTATATGTAGATTGTAAATTGATGAAGTAAGTTCAATTCATTCAACGAATTCAGTTCTTTCTCAAATATTGTATTGAGAAAGTTAATTAATAAATATAATTTAATTTGTTCAGTTCGTTCTTAGTTATTGAATTTTTTGAATTTATAATAAAATATTATTCAATACATAATCTTTCTAATTGGAGGAAGAAAAGTTTATTCCTATAAACAATCACAAACCTTTAACAAGGACGAACAATTGGTGACCCCGATAAGGCACAAGCGCCTCTTATTGAAAATCCAGGTCTTTTTCAACACGTGGACTGGCAACGGAAGTCGTCGTAACCTTTAAGAAGGACGAGCAGTACCACGCTATCTAAGCCCGAGCTGCTATTGCGAATATAAAAAACGAACAGAAGCAAACTGTCGAGGCTATAGCTGAGAGCGTTCTCTCTTCGGCAAAGTCACATATTGTAGGAAGTAATTTAGAATCAAAGGAAAGTCCTGTTGGTGTCAGTGCTACACTACGCGAACGGAAGAACCACACCGATCTCTCTGGTATCAATAATTATATGCAAGGAATCAACACAACAGTCTCAGATTTGGCAACCATTACTGAGAATTTGGCACTGAATGACAGTGGCAAAGGCAGGCTAGTTATATTCAAGACCTCCAGGCTAGAATTTTTAAGAAGAAATTGTGAGATTCCCTCGCGTGTCGTGGAAGATCGAATTGCGAAGAAAGTGAATTAATTTGATTTTTCGTGGCGATTGAGTCGGTTTGTGCGATTGATTCACACCTTGATAGATGAAAAGTTTTGTGTCAATTGCGTCGGCGACGGTAGAAATATTATTTCGTTTGAGCAGAAAAACAAGCGAAAAGGTCAAATCGCGATTTTATTTGCAATTTTCGCCAATTGGTGGTACATTTACGGTCGTGTGTCAGCCCGCCCACCAGCGAAACGCAAATTAGAATTGTGAGCGATTTCGAATTTAGTTATAGCATCCGGACAGAGCCTTAAGAGCAAAGCAAAACAATCATCAAATCAGCAGGCAGCCATTGATTTAGTACCGCGAATAAACCGAGAACAGGCGGCAAACGGCGAAAAGTTCCAGCAGAAAATTTCAATCAGTGAACTCGTAAGACATCAAAAGTGGAAAACGACGAGCGAGGAGCGAATATCCAAGAAGGAATTTAAGTAAGAGAATTTATGTACAACATTACATTCTACACACATTTTAAATTCACACATATATACCAGAATTTTTAAATATTGCTAAATATTTTTTTAAAAAATTTTTAGAACTGTAAATTTTAACGATTAGATCGCAGATTAAGGGTAGGATATATCCTGCGAAATGGGGAACATATCCAGCGTAGCGCACCCAGAACCCTTAGGGATTTATTTTTGCAGGAATATTTATATAATTATAAACTAAATTATGTTTGAAGATCATTTTCATGATGCGAGTCCTTCAGGGGATTCTACAGTAAATACTGTAGCAGTAAAGCTACCTTCATTTTGGAAGAAGTTTCCTGAAACATGGTTGAAGCATTCGGAGGCTCGATTCGCTCTGGCTGGGATTACGACAGAGTTAACTAAATTCAATTTAGTTCTGGTAGCTCTTGATCCTGAAGCAATTAGGACAGTTGCTGATCTAGTAAATAATTCTTCATCCACTACTCCCTACACAACTTTAAAAGAAGTTTTAATTTCCAGACTTTCAGCAAGTGAGAATACGAGATAAAGTCAATTAATCTCACTTTAGGAGATAGACAGCCCTCACAACTTCTTTGTGAGATGAAACAACTTGGGGGGGATAAAGTTGGAGATGATCTTTTAAGATCATTATGGCTTCAAAGACTACCGGAAAACATGCAAGCAATATTAGCATGTAACCGGTCCAGCTCTTTGAATGATCTGGCATCAAGTGCTGATAAAATTTTCGAAGTTTCAAATAGACCATCAGTATTTTCATTTGCAAATTCCTCCAAATCAGAACCTAACGTTCAACAACAAATTGCAGAGTTAAGAAGTCAAATTGCAGAACTTACTAAGGCTGTTGGAGAATGATTAAGATTTAGAAGTTCACGTTCACGTAGTTCATCCAACAGACGCTCAACAGATAGAGGATTTTGTTGGTATCATGCTAAATTTGGTGTCAATGCACATAAGTGTATTGATCCATGCAAATTTATTAACAAAAATTCTAAGGAGACTTTCAATAATTCAAAAAAACTAAATCCTCTTAAGTCTCCGGGGGCAAACTTAAGTGGTATTTCTTCTAGCCGCTTTTTAATTCTCGATCATTCTTCAAAGAAGAATTTTTTAATCGATACAGGTGTGGAAATTTCCGTGATTCCGAAATCAAATAATTTGAAATTAATTCCATCGGGACTTAAATTTTCTACTGCTAATGCATCTTCCATTGATACATATGGCAGAAAGTTATTAACATTAAATTTGGGACTTAGAAGAGATTTTTCATGGAACTTTATAATTGCTGACATTACACGTCCCATTATAGGAGCAGATTGCCTTGGTCATCATTTCGGTCTTTTAGTAGATGTAGCTAATAAAGCTTTAATTGACCCAGTTACCAATCTTAAATCAATAACTTCTATTTCTTAGGAAGATTATTCAAATTTATCAATTCACGTTCAATCGGATGTTGATCCTAATGTTAAAGAATTATTAATTAAATTCAAGTCGATTACCTTAGAATCTGATTTCACTAAAGTTTCAGTACATAATCTGGATCTCCAATCATGTCCAAATCTAGACGTTTAGCTCCGGACAGATTAGAGTCAGCGAAAAAAGAATTTAATTTTCTTCTGGAACAAGGCATTTGCCGTCCTTCAGACAGCAAATGGTCCTCACCATTACACATGGTAAAAAAAAGTAATGGTGAATGGCGTCCTTGTAGAGACTACAGACGTTTAAATGCCATAACCGTTCCAGATCTCGCAGTTTCGTAGTTTAATGGAACCAGCCCATATGCTGGAACCAGCTGAAGTCCATCGAGCGAATAATGCTATTATGTTGATAGCTAAAATGCTCGGGTGAAAGAACATTGTAGTTCTTTCACTTAGGACAACCAGCAATCCTCAAACAAAAAAAAATGTTCTTATTCGTTCCAGATCGTTATCCGATTCCTAATATTCAGGATATTACTAATTTTCTGACCGATTGCAAAGCATTTTCAACTTTAGATCTTACCATACCATCAAATTCCAGTCGAACCCGAAGATATTCCAAAAACAGCTATATGCACACCGTTTGGACTCTTTGAGTTTACCCGAATGACCTTTGGACTATGCAATGCTGCGCAAACTTTCCAGCGATTTATTAATTCTGTATTGAAAGATCTAAATTTTTGTTTTGTATATCTTGACGGCATCCTAATTGCATCTAAATCAGTTTCTGAGCATTTAGCTCATTTGGAAATTATTTTTGAAAGATTACAAGAACATGATCTTATAATTAACATTTTTTTATTGTGGTAGGGAGGTGAAGGCATTTACGCCCGCCGAGTCTGGCAGTGTGGGACACACATGGAGGATACCCTTGGACTACCCACTAAACACCTCCCCTGTCAATGTGAGAACCTAGCCTGGAACCGTTTGACACATTACTTCGGGCTAAGCCTCATTTCTCTACGCGTTTAGGCGCCACCGGGCTACAGGGATCCCTTTTCCAGCGGAAGGAGGGGAAGGGAGAGGGATTTCTAGAAAAGAGACTCCTCCGCCCTGGACGCCTCCAGGCGCTCAAATATGTTCCTTTTTATCTTAAGGACTGCCCGAGCGTAATGTGCCACACAGTTCCATTTGTCAACGGATGTGAGCATCTCTCCAGTGAGTTCATCCGGAGAGAAATCTCCCATTTCTTCAATGAGGTCACGGCGCTGCCTTTCCCACCTCTTGCATACGAAAAAATGTGTGGTAGGCATCATCGACCTCTCCAGCACAGAATATGCAGTCAGGAGACCGTGACTTACCATTCTTGTGCAGGTAAGACCGAAAGTATCCATGTCCACTCAGTAGCTGAGTTAGATAGAAGTCAGTCTCACCATGCCTTCGAATGAGCCACGGCCTCAGGTCACCAATAAGGCGTGCGATCCACCTACCTTTTTTATCGCTCACCCAGGACTGTTTCCAATCACTGAGTGAGCGTTCTCGTTCTTCGTGGGCGACAGCATCTCTGTCGCATTCGTTCCTCCGCAGGTATATTCTGCGGCGCTCCTTGGCAAGGAGGGCAATGGGTATCACTCCTGCGATAACCAGCACTGCCGACTCCGAGACAGTCCAATATGCAGATGCAATCCGCAGCGCTCCCCGTCGCTGCACCTGTGCCAAGCGCCTTCAATACAGCTCCTTGTTGAGAGCCTCCCACCATATCTCCGATCCGTACAACAGCACAGATTGTACTGCACTCATCAGAAGTCTCCTTCTTGATGAGGTGGGACCCCCTATGTTGGCCATTAGCCGGCTGAGAGCCGAAACACTCCCTGTAGCCTTGTCAGCTATTGCCCTGATTCGCTCGGAGAAACGCATCTTCGAGTCGATCAAAATGCCCAGGTACTTCACTGCTAGTTTAGTCTCAACGAGTGCTTCCCCAATGTTGATCATCCTTACTCTAGGGATTCTCTTCTTTGTCAAGATGACTACTTCGGTTTTTTCCAAAGCTAGGCTGAACCCGCGAGCAGTCATCCAGTCCCTCACTCGGCGCATTAGCACACCCAGTCTGAGTTGCGCTTGTTCAACAGTGCGTCCCGACACTAGCGCCGCGACATCGTCTGCATAGCCGATCAAGCGCGACTCATCCGGCAGCTCGATTCTCAGTAGCCCGTCGTACGAGATGTTCCACAGGTCTGGGCCAAGGATGGAGCCTTGTGCAACACCCGATGTAACTTCCATCCTCCGCCGACCCTCCTTCGTCTCATAGAGCAGGCTCCGGTCTGTCAGGTAGTTCTTCAAAATCCGCATCAGATATGCTGGAACTTGAAAAGAGTTTTCCAGTGCTTCGAGAACATCCGCCCATCTAGCGGAATTGAAAGCGTTTCTGACGTCAAGCGTCACGAGCAACACAACCCTTTTGCTTGACTGGCAGTGAGCCTCCGCTATTTGGACCGCGCTCACTACTTCCGCTATCGCGTCAATAGTGGAGCGACCTGCTCTAAAACCATACTGCCGTGGAGATGGGTCCCCGGCAGAACGGACCGCGTCAGTGAGTCTTCCCTTGATGAGTTTCTCGAGCACTTTCCCAGCCGTGTCTAGCATACATAACGGGCGGTATGCACATGCCAACTCGGAATTTCCCTTCCCCTTGCTGATCAGTACGAGCCTCGCCACTTTCCAGCGATCCAGAAATACACCTTCGTAAAGGCAAGCGTTGAACATACTGAGCAACAAGCCAGAACAAAGCTTGTGGACAAGCTGCAAAACCTCAGCAGGAACGCCATCTGGTCCCGGTGCCTTCCTTGCTTTCATGGATAGAATTGCCTGCTCCAGTTCCATCATTGTGAAAGGTGAGCATTCTATTGGTGTTTGTGCATGAGCTGAATCGACACGGACAGGGTGCGTGGGGAATAGTGCCCGTACGATCTCGTCCATCTTCTCTGCTTCATGTAAGCAGGGCTTCCGTTGGGCACCAAGTTTTCGCATGACCAGCTTGTAACCTAGGCCCCACGGATCCCTATTTACATCGTCCACGAGATCTTGCCAGCATCGGGCCTGGCTCTTGTTAATAAGCCTGCGAAGATATTTCCTGCCGGACCTGTATGCTGCTAGCCTAGTGTCTGCCTCCTCCCGTGTTCGCGCCCGCTGGGCCTCTCGCCGAAGTTTGTGACACTCGCTTCTTTGTTCGGCGATCTCGTTTGACCACCAGTATACTGGAGGCTTACCGTGTCGGGGTCTCCGACGGGGCATGGAAGACTCGCAAGCAGTTATGATGGTACTCATAGTTGAGTTCACCAAGTCCTTGGCTGTAGGCCCTCCACTCCCTGGCGGAGCTCCCAGCAACGGTGCACCTGCCGTAAGCGCGTTAGCGAACCTTTCAACGTCCATCCTCCCAGTCCTCCATCCGAGGATTGAAGTTTGGGCATATGCACGCAGAGTGGCACCGTCGTGAATCTCAACAGCTATATACTGGTGATCACTAGCCGAGTAGTCCTCTAGTACTCGCTAGTTGTGTACTCTAGGTACCAGGGACTCCGAAGCGAGTGTCACATCGGGTATGGTTCCTACGCAACCCCAGCGGCGGAAAGTAGGGGTGTTACCAGTATTTAGGACCAAAAGCGCTGTTCTGGCCGCCATGTCCAAGATTTGCTTTCCCCTTGGGTCGGATTGTGGCATACCCCATTCAATGGCTCTAGCGTTGAAGTCTCCCCCGACCAGCATGTGGCCCTCTGTGTTCGAGACAGCGTCCTCCAGGGCATCGAGTTTGGTTCGAAAAGATCGCATTGCCTCGTTAGGCGTCAGATAAACACTGAAATATGTTATCCCTGAACACCGCACCCACACAAAACCATCCCCGCGTCCATGGCCCTGCACCTGAAGACGGGCGCTGTCTCGAACCCAGATGGCTGAGGTACTAAATTTGTCAGGGTACCACGCTTGTGAGTCCTTGTTATGATGTTGCTCGCTCAACAACAGCAGGTCAGCTTTCTTATCCCTCGCAAACTGCTCAAGTAGGTCCTAGGCGTTTGTGCTTCGGTGCAAATTGACCTGTAGGATACGGATCATTTGAGTATCGATTTGGCTTTAGTTAGGGCCTCCTTGAAGACCCAGCATCTCCCTGTCCCCGGCTCATGTTTGAGGTCACTGGGTGCTAGCTTAGCATCCTTGCAAAGAATGCATTTTGCCTAGTTCGTATTCGACGCATCTGAAGCAGCGGATAGGGATCGCTCTTCTCCGTATCCTGCAGATCACCTAACCTATCTTAATTTTGCCCTTCACCAGGATTTGCTGAGCATCCTTATCAGCTAGTTCGACAATAGCCATGCGTGGCCCCCTTGTGTTTTCACGTGTCAATCTTGCCTTGACTTCACTTAAGCTGGGGAACTCCCTCCTAACGGCATCCTCTACTTCAGCTTTGTCCGTGACGCAGTCGAGGTCCCTGATTTCCAGGGTTGCCATTGGTTCGAGCGAGGCAACGGTTGCCGCATCTTCAAGTGTCTCCTGCGTAAAGAAACAATGATAATCAATTAATGACTGTTAAAACAACAATGATTTATTCCTCATTCCTACAAACAATTTATGCATATATTTTGCATGGATGCACAATTTCTTTTTATCGCGCGTGTGAAGTAATTAGTGCCATCTCAAGCAAGTCAATGTTCTTCGATTGAACTTTGAGGAATTTGCTTGAGGTAGCAATAATTTTACAATAGGTTTATTGCTATTAATTGGAGCATTTGCATGAACAAGCTAAACAAAGTTCAAATGCTTATTACAGGAAGTTTATTGGACTTGCAATTTGGAGCAATACAATATTGTATGAATAAGCTAAATAAAGTTCAAATGCTTATTACAGTGAGTTTATTGGACTTGCAATTAATTTGGTACAATGCAATACAGCATTAAAATGAAATTGATAATGACTACCTTATGAATAAATTCTTCTAAATTCGTATTGTACAATTTTTTAATCTTAATACCTATAGTTACTCTAACATAACCGCCCACTAAGAGCCGTCAGGGTCTTAAAGACGGTGGTCGTTGTACCATGTCGTGAATGAGGAAGGTTGTGATGTGCAGTTTATCTCTCTAGTTTTAGTTCTTCTGCATAGATAGATGGTGATGATAATTAGTGCAGCAAGTATTGAACCAGAGATGCTGATGGAAATTGTTGATAGTGTTGTATGTGGCTTAATGGCTTTCCATTGGATTCCATCAATCGCGGTGGCTAGCTCTTCCTGTTCATTTATCAGAGTTGTAAATGATTCTTCTGTATCGATTACCTTTGACACATTTAATAATTTGAAGTCCGCATGTTGTAACGTAATATTTAATTCCGGAACAGTTGGTGCGATGTAGATTGGAAGAGAGCGTCCCTCGTGTGTTTGATCTGCTACAAGGATGAACTCTTTGGCTTGCAGTTGGCAATCTTGAGTGAGTTTGATAGTCCCTGTCCCATTGATTAAAATGTCTTGTCGTAGTCCGCTGCAGACGGTCTGGGCATGAACTGGTTGTGGGGTGAAGAACAACCAGGTGTTGGTAGACATCAATTTTTGCAGAACTAATGACGGTGTCCGAAAATAGGTTTGTGGGCAAGTAGGTTGATTGTGGAGGCTGTAGAGTTCTCTGATGATACAATTTGTCTTGGCTTTCATGTCAATTAAAGTTGTACTGGAGAGAAGGTACGTCCCAAGTGCCAGTTCTGATGCAGAGGCTAAATTTGCACTTGTTGTCTCGAAGTATAGTTGGTCGTGGTAGTTTATCCCCATGATTAAATTTGGAATGTTGAACGCTGCAAATAGGGTAGATGTATGTTGAATAGGAATAGCTGTTGCTTTAATTAGATCGAATTTCCGGTTGTCAATGATTGGTAAGTATCCATAAATTTTGATGTTGTTTTCATTTGAGGTAGTTGTGACTTTTGAAGTTGAAGAGTGCAGAATTGCGAGGTGAGCTGGTAGTAATCCTTGTGTTCCTTGAATAGTTTTTTGCAGCTCTGCTATTTTGATACATTCTAGTATTCCTTGCTTAGTGTTTATGGCCATCAGAATGTGGGTGTACTTTAGGTCTACTTCTGTTATAAAATTGATGGCACGTTGATATGTTCCTAAAAATTGTATATGTAATTGGTTTGAATCCACCATAGAAAACCACTTTTTTGACGCATTTATCTCTTCCAGTGCCTTATTCAATTGATCTGAAAATCGGTTAAGTTGTCGGTTGATTCTGCTAGTTGTGGTATTTAGCCGTTTTGTGACTTGTAGTGCTATTTTTCCTTGATGGTTGATCAGATTTTTTAGTACTTCTTGGTTCGTTGATAGGTGTTGCACGTCCGTAATGATTTCATCATTGACCCCAAAAACTGCTGTAAGCATTTGTCCAAAGATTCCACGTTTCTTTCGGCTATGCGTGAATCGTATTAGATTGATTTTGTGCTTGGTGTCGTCAATAGTGTTCGATATATGGTGGACAAGATCCCAGCAGTGCACTTTCTCGGTGATACGTTTACCCATAGAACACATAGAATATATACTAGAATTTATCCTCCCCATATTCCTCTCATCGGTGGCCAGGTCTGAGAACGGAAGCTCAATGTTGATTCGCAAGGTCCCTCGATTCAGGTTAGCTTTCCCGATACTCTCCATGTACAGGCCACCATCCAGACCTGTAATCGTAGCTTCAGATAATACAGGAGGTAGTAGGACCCCAATAACAAGGAGTGTATTAATCACCAATGCCGAGAGACTTGGAAGACGACCAGTAGTAACTTTCCTCTTCTTAGGTGTGTCCGGTGTTTCGTCTGGGGGTCGTTTGATTGCCTGTTTGGATGATTGGCTGTCTAAGTTAGCTGGAGTTGAGTATACTTCTGCCGTTTGCTCTATTTCCTTGTTGAATGGTAGCTTGCAAATTTTCACTATAGGGCGCTTTTTGATGGTTCCGTTCAAGTTCAGAGACACTGTTCGAACCAGCCCATCTGGGCCAGGATGTGTTGCGACAATTCTGGCTAACGGCCATCGCATCGAAGGGATGTTATCGGTTTTCACAAGAACTAGCTCGCCGACTTCCGGGTTTTCCTGTATCTGAAGCCACTTAGACCGTTGCTGTAGACGTTGTAAATATCCTTGTGTCCATCTTCGCCAAAAGGATTGTTTCATCTGTTGGACTAAGTGCCATCTCTTCAGTAACGTGGGGTTGTTTTCCCAAGGGTCGTCCTTGACTTCGAAGAGATGATCACCAGTCAGAAAATGACCTGGAGTCAGTGCAACTATGTCTTTTGGATCATTGCTTATTTGAGTAAGTGGACGAGAGTTCATACACGCTTCGATCTGAGCTAACAAAGTGTGCATTTCTTCAACGTTTAAGATTTGGTGGCCAATCGTCTTGTACAAGTGTCTTTTCATCGTCTTTACGCCGGCTTCCCAGAGGCCACCGAAATGTGGGCTGCTAGGAGGTATAAATTTCCATTGAATGTTGTGATTTGCAGCTTCTGAACGACATGCTTGTAGAGAGGCTCTGTACACGGCTTGCAACTGTTTGTTGGCTCCTAGAAAGTTTGAACCACAATCGCTATATATTACTTGGCACTTTCCACGTCTCGCAACGAATCGTTTGATGGCTGCAATACATGCACTTGTCGTTAAATCAGACACGAGTTCCAGGTGAAAGGCCTTGGTTGCCATGCATACAAAGACTGCGATGTATGCTTTAGTGGTCTTGGCACCTCTACCTCCGTTCCATTTTATAGTGATAGGCCCTGCGTAATCAATTCCAGTGTGTAGGAATGGTTTCTCAAATCGCACTCTTGGGGCTGGTAAAATTCCCATCTGTTGGGTCATAGGCCTAGCGGTCATTTTGAAACATGTCATACATTGCCGCACGACTGTTAGTCCTGATATGATCCAATATTTGAGCCGCAATGTCGCCAACGTCAGTTGGCTACCACCATGTAACGTTTGTTGGTGAGCTTGTCGGATTAGTAATGTGGCTAACGGGCCTTTCGGGATGATAGCTGGGTGCTTAGCTGTTTCTTCGATGAGTGCATTTTGAAGGCGACCGCCCACTCTGAGTATCCCTTCAGTGTCAATCCAGGGAGATAAGGATTTAATATGACTGTTCTTCAGAACTGTACCGTTCGTAGATATGGTTTGGATTTCCTTCTTGAATGCAATGCTTTGCGTTATCCTCACACATGTGTTTGACGCTTCTCGAAGCTCAGCTTTTGTCAGGCTTCCCAATCGTTTCATTTTGGGGTGTTTGGAATTGAAGGCGAAACGCTGGCATAGTGCTACGATCCGTTGTAGTTTGTGAAATGACGAGTACCTGGTTAATATATCTGGTTGTTCTTTAGTTGTAGCAACTAGTGATACTGTTTTTGCTTCTTGTTCCTCTTCACCGGTTAGTTGCATTACTGGAGGCATTCGAATGCTGCGTGCGTTCAGCCAAGCTGGTCCATTCCACCACAGATCACAGTTGATGAGTTCCTTTGGATACATGCCCCTTGTCGCGATATCAGCTGGATTGTTATGGGTACTGACATGGTACCAGTGTTCGACTGAGCTATGCTGCTGAATAATACTCACACGATTAGCAACGTATACCTTCCATTTCGCCGCAGGACTCCGAATCCAGGAGAGGACTACTGTTGAGTCTGTCCAGTAAAATCGGGGAGCGTTATTCCAATTGTGTGCTTTAATTACCTCAGCCATAAGTTTAACCAGCAATACTGCTCCGTTAAGCTCCAATCTAGGAATTGACTCTACATTTATTGGAGTGACCTTCGATTTAGCTGCTAGTAAAGTGACCTTGGTTGACGTTGTGGTCACTACGCGAATATAAATAGCGGCAGCATAAGCTGTTGATGATGAGTCGCAAAACCCGTGAAGCTCAAATTGATGGGACGGACTGAACTCTATCCACCTTTTTATTCTTATGGCTTCCAAGTCTGGTAGTTGTTGTCGTAACCGTGTCCACTCCTTAGTTAAATTGTAATCCAGTGGTTCATCCCAGTCCTTTTTTGCAAGCCATAGATCGCGAATCATCGTTTTCCCTATGATGGTGCATGGCTGTAGCCAACCAATAGGGTCGAACAGCTTAGCAACTTCTGCTAACACAATCCTTTTTGTGAGAACCTTTTCGTCGCTTGGATTCACGATCTTAAATGAAAATTCGTCTGTGGCTGGGTGCCATTGTATGCCCGGGGTTTTGATTTGCTCCGTGGCTGCTATGTTAAATGGGAGTTGTGTTTCTCTCTCTTGAATTGGAATACGCTCTAATAGCCTTGTATGGTTGGAGGACCATTTTCTCAAATGGAACCCACCTTTTCTTAGAAGATTGCGCAGTTCATTTTGAAGCTTGAGCAGGTCGTCTAATTTATCTGCACCCGTTAGCACGTCATCAACATAGAAGTCGGTTGTTAGGGTCTGTGAAGCTTGAGGAAATGACGCTGATTCATCTGCAGCCAATTGGTGTAGTGTTCGAATCGCCAAGTATGGAGCACATGCAGTTCCGTATGTGACTGTCCTCAATTGAAAATGTTGAATTGGTTCTGTTTGGTTGAATCGCCATAAAATCCGTTGGAAGTGCTGGTCTTTCTCATGTACGAATATTTGCCGGTACATCTTTTCAATATCGGCTGCAATTACGTATTTATGCTGCCTCCACCGCATTAAAAGATGGAGTAGGTTTCCTTGAATGATGTGCCCCGTATAAAGAAGATCGTTTAAGAATTTCCCCTTGGAACCTTTTTGAGATGCGTTGAATACCACTCTAAGTTTGGTGGTACTACTGCTTTCTTTCACCACAGCATGGTGTGGCAGATAGTAGGCCGTATCCATCTTCATGCGGTCTGCAGGTACTCTTGACATGTGTCCTAGGGTAATGTATTCCTCCATAAAATTCCGATACTGCTCATATAAAGCTGGGTTACGTGTCAATCGATGTTCTAATTGTCGAAATCGTATGTACGCAACTTTTTGTGTGTCACCAATATCCGAAAAAGGGTCTACATTGTGCTTGAATGGTATGCTAACAGAGTACCTTCCTGATGGTTGCCGGTAAACGTTCTGCACGAAATGAGCCTCATTTGCTTTCTCTTCGTTTGTGAGGTGTCTTGTTTCTGGAAGTTCCTCTGTTTCCCAAAACTTCCGTACCGATTCCTCCAGTCCTTGATAGGACACAAAAGCACATACTGATGTTGATGGTTTGCATGGAACAGTGCCGAAGAGTACCCATCCTAATTTCGTTTTTTGGGCACATGGCTTACCAGGTAACAGTCCTGGCAATAACAACTGATCGTAAAAGTCCGCTCCGATGAGAATATCTATGGCTGACGGGATGTTGAAATTTGGATCCGCTAGATCATCAATCGTCAATCCCTTTGGAATTGTCAAAGGTATTTTGTTGCATGGTAGCGGTGTAGTAATCGTTGCCAGAATGAGTGGTTTGAAGACAATTACCTCGGTTTGCTCAGATTCAGACTTGACGATAGCGTGTAATTTGGTTTCTCCTTTTGATGTTACATTCTCCATGGCACCAATGCCACTGATTCTGAACTTGGCACTTGTGCGTGTGGCTTGCAAAAGTTGTGACCGTTGTGCTCCAGAGTCCAGCAATGCTCGAAACGTTACATCTTCTCCATCTGGACGGCGTACTTTTATGTAGGCAGTGGCGAGCAATATGTACGTCTGCTTCGTGTATACACCGTGGCCTTGTATGGTTGGTGGAGCCGATGGTTTGCTTCGTAACGTGTCTTCTGTAGCAGGTATGTGCAGTAATGTGTTGTGTTTTTTACTGCAAACTTTGCATCCATGTGTGGACGTGCATTTATTAACCCTGTGTTGTCCGAAACAGTTAAAACACAGATTAGCACTTTTAACAACGTTGCGTCTTACTTGGACATTGGCTTGTTTGAATGAGTTGCATTCAAACAGCTTATGTGTGCTCTTGCACATTGGACAAGAACCCTTTGCGTTTATTTGTGTCGTATTCGCTTTCACTGTTTTTGCTTTCGCTTTTCCGGTGGATAAGGCTTCTAGCATCGAAAACCTCTGTTTTAAGAAGTCCAGAAACTGTTGCAATGATGGAATCTTATTTGAGTCAGAGATGGTTTGTTGCCACTCCTTTCTTGAGTCTTCATCAAGCTTCTGATTGAGCATGAAAATGGTTGATAGCGCGAAGGAATCAGCGTTCAATGTTTTGATTCCTGCGAGTAATTGATTCGTTGTATCAAGCATTTGCCTTAGGCCTGACGGGTCGTTGCGTGTGCAGTTCTCTATGTTGAAGAGTCGCTGCATCATCCCTTGTGCTATGATACGATGGTTATCGTATCGCTCGCAAAGTAATGTCCATGCAGGATCGTAGTTACCTTCTGTAACGCTTAAGTGGTTAATGAGTTGTTCCGCTTCTCCACGAAGGGCACTTCTTAAATATTGAAACTTTTGCACATTAGTCAATTGCGTGTTCTGATGAACCATGCTTTTGAACAAATCATGAAATGCGAACCAATCGCTGTATACACCATTGAAAGACGGAACTCGAATTCTCTCTAGTTTGACTGAATCTGGGAGAACTGATGATGTTGCTCCAGGTGTGTATCCGTTGATTTTAGCCTGGAACAAAGTAAGGTAATCCATTGTTAACTCTTCCAGACGCTCAAACTCCGTGCAGTATTGTTCAAGTTCCTTCTTGTTTTCCTTCAACCGCGTGTACTCTGCATCCTGCTGTTCCTCACACTTTGCCCATAAACCCTTTAACTTCTCTATCCTCGTTTGGAAATAAGCGAGGCTGTGCCTTGATTCGCTATCCTTCTTGAAGTTCGTGATGAGCCTTTGAACTTGTTTGAAGATAGTATCTTGGCCACTCATAATGACTTTCCCTAAAAGCCAAAGACAACTTCTCTCTGAAGTTTACAGGTAACTCAACGGCAAGTCGCTTGAATTGATGAGGTACCAATAGTGTAATTGCCACCACGAGCCCAATGTTACTCTAACCGTCCAATATGCGAGCCAGTTTAGCGCACAATTGACTAACTCTGCCTTTGTGTGTACTCCTTGTACATGTAGTATTTCTTGAATAAACTGCTATCCGTTAACTTCCCTTTGGATTTGGTAATTACGCTCCAAATGAACTTCCAGTGTCCAAGTGCAGTTCCTGGTTGACGTGTAGTTCGCTAATCTCAATGTTGATCGTCCAACTGCCAAGGCGTAGTGTGATTCCCGCTAGCGAAATTTCTCCAAATCCAATGAAGTTATCCGGCTCGACGGACCAATGTCTCCTGCGTAAAGAAACAATGATAATCAATTAATGACTATTAAAACAACAATGATTTATTCCTCATTCCTACAAACAATTTATACATATATTTTGCATGGATGCACAATTTCTTTTTATCGCGCGTGTGAAGTAATTAGTGCCATCTCAAGCAAGTCAATGTTCTTCGATTGAACTTTGAGGAATTTGCTTGAGGTAGCAATAATTTTACAATAGGTTTATTGCTATTAATTGGAGCATTTGCATGAACAAGCTAAACAAAGTTCAAATGCTTATTACAGGAAGTTTATTGGACTTGCAATTTGGAGCAATACAATATTGTATGAATAAGCTAAATAAAGTTCAAATGCTTATTACAGTGAGTTTATTGGACTTGCAATTAATTTGGTACAATGCAATACAGCATTAAAATGAAATTGATAATGACTACCTTATGAATAAATTCTTCTAAATTTGTATTGTACAATTTTTTAATCTTAATACCTATAGTTACTCTAACACCAAGAACCTTTTGAACCGCGTCACGGAATGCATCTTTGTTTGTGGCCTCTGGCCCGAATTCCACCAGCAGGCCACCGGTCCGGGTTGGTCGAACTGCTTTGATGGCAGTTTTGGTGTCGTCTAGCTTGACCGCTCCTTTAATTTCACGGAGGACATCTGCGTAGGTTCGGCCTTTAGTGGGTTTAATAAGCAGTGCCTCTCGCAAGGGTTTGCACCGCGGTTCGCTTTTTGTTTTCTGCGGTATATCGGGGGGTTCTTTGTTCTTTTCGTGGTTGAGCTCTTTGTCTGTTTTTTCTAGGAGTAGCTTTTTGGCCGCTTTTTTCGCTGCCTTGTTTTGCACCACATGAAACTCCTCGCCTGGAGTGACAACTTCGTTTATGGTCTCGTCCTCCCTCCTTTTCTCACGGTCGCCTTCAATTGGGCTACCGGCCATTCTTTTGCTGCTGCTAGGACCCACTGATGCCTCGAGGGAGAGCGTGTCTTTTTGGTGCTTTTCGGTTGCAAGCCACCTCCGCCTGTAGTGCGTTATGCGGCCAAAAAGCTCCTCCAGTTCAACAATGCCATTCCTGACACTCTTGCCTATGTTTTTCTGCACTTCGCAGGCAGCCCTTAGTTGTTTGACGATAGTCCCCGCTTTCCGAGTAAGCCGCTCCTCTTCGGCGTGGTCAAGGGCGATTGTGTTATTTGGCGCCACCTCTTGGGAGAGGCTCCCGTTTCCTAACCCTTTTGCTTCTATCGCTTGGGTGACGTTTGAAGTGGCGTCGGCCAACGGCAAAACTTCTCCCTCCCCCAGTCTTACACTGGCCTCTGTTGGTGTCGCAACTTGATCCGGATTGTGTACGTCTTGCACTGGATGCTCCGGGGTGCACATAGTCCTTCTACTGCGCCCAAAGGCCGCAATGATGCCAGGTTGCACAACGCAGTCTGCCTTCTTTCGTTTGTTAGTCCGTCTATCGTCTGTTCCCGATGATTTAACCTGTGATGTTGACTTTGACAGTGTTTCTGGGGTTTGCTGCCTCCCCCCGCAATCGGTGACTTGTTTTATCTGTGTTCTTGCCAACAGCGGTTTTTGCCTGAAAGGGTTCTCCGTGCTAGCGTCCTGTTTGCTTGTAGTTATATCTGTTACAGAAACCAAGTTCACCACTTCTATAACATTGCAGTCGCTGGATGACGACGGCCGGGAGCCTGCTCGCTCACTACCCTCTGCCGCCGGTACTGGAGATCCGACCCCCTGCACCGTAATTTTGTTCCCCTTGTGGACCTGCATGGTTTGGTTTTCTGTCTGGGTTTCCGTTCCCATAGCATTTTACCTACTGCCAGGATATATGGATAATTGATGACGCCATATATTTCGTCATGTCACAGTGAAGATCATTGACACTCAGGTATTTGTCCTGAGACTCTCCCTTCACTGCCGACCATTGTCCGCGGCTGCTTATTGGTTATTCGCAGCGAACCTTTCGAGAAAGGTCTGCTCATATCCGCAACCCTGGGGACGTGTTTGGTTCCCCGGTCTGAGGGCACTTTCGATAAATCGATAACCAAACTTATAATTAATATTAACAAATGTAAATTTTTACAGACTGAGATAAAATTTCTTGGTCATTTCATTTCGTCTGAAGGCATTCGTCCAGCTCCAGACAACTGTCAAGATATTCTTAAATTCAAATTACCTGAGACTATTTTAGAACTTAGACGATTTTTAGGCATGATAAATTTTTATCGTCGTTTCTTGCCCAATGCAGCTCAACATCATGCATTACTTAACAGTTATCTAATAGGAGCTAAAAAGTCAGACAAAAGAAAAATTAACTGGACTCCAGAAGCTATTGAATCTTTTAATTTTTCAAAACAACAATTGTTCGAAGCAGCAGTATTAGCTTTTCCTAACATGGATGTTCCTTTAGCAATTTTTGTCGATGTTTCAGATATTGCCATTGGTGCAGCACTCCAACAACGCATAAATGATGACTGGCAACCCTTAGGTTTCTTCCCTAAGAAACTCAATCAAGCTCAAAAAAATTATAGTACTTATGACCATGAATTGTTGGCGGCTTATCAAGCAGTAAAATATTTTAGATTTTACATTAAAGGTCGTTCTTTCACGCTGTTCACAAATCACAAGCCATTAATATATTCATTTCGGCAAAACCCAGCTAAAGCTTCTCCAAGGCAACTCCGTCAACTAACATTTATTAGTGAGTTTACTACAGACTTTCGACATATTTCTGGCAAAGAGAATGTAGTTGCTGATTCTCTTTCTAGGATTTCTCAAATGGAAATTCCTAGTAGCCCAGTCATATTAGGTAAAAGAAGGGGTCAACCTCGGAATGAAAGATAATAAGCTGCAAATTGGTATGAACCTTTGTTTTGTCATTCTCAATGTTGTCTCAAAAGTCACAATCGTTATCGTGTTCGCGTCTCAAGATATTCAAGGTCAAAGGTCACAAAAATCGGTTTTTCGCGAATATCTGGCTTCCTATCGGTTAAATGAGATTTGCATTTATTATAAAAGTTGTAGGCTATAAAATTCCCTACAACTTTTGTTTAAACTTTTTTTTCATACGACCAACCGTTTTGAAGGTAGAGCGCGAAGAGTGCACATCGTACAGTCATATACGGCCTAATGCAAGGTCAAGCGTGAGTTATGGTTATCAGTACGTTATAAAGTCAATTATTTACTTGGAAATTATAATTATTAAACAATGCCTATTATTTATGTACTAACTATTAATTATTTATATTTAATTAAAGTAGAACCTAAAGAATGGGGCTGGATGCTTGAAAATGAAATCCTGGAGCCCATACGAACGTTATTACCTCCAGCACCAGCCGAACTACTAAACGTAATATTTTGCAATTGCAAAAATGGTTGTGGTTCCCGCTGTGGATGCAGAAAATCAGGGCTACAATGTTCTTTAGCTTGCGGCCAGTGCAACGGACAAGCTTGCCTCAACGCTTCACTGTATCCAAGTAATCCCGATGAAGAAAATACATATGATCCCGATATTCTGGAAGGTTTGGAGATGAACATGACAGATAATGAGGATGATGACAATGAATCGAACATTTTTGAGCGACAAGAAGAAGAATACCAATTTGCAGCTTATTATCTTTCATTCCGAGGTGAAAGCCCTAATATGACTGGGCTATAGTACAATAGATTTCAAAGCCATTTAAGAAGCACAAATTGTAGATGAATGTTTGAGAAACTTGAGAACAAATTCGAAATTTAAGTTTTTTTGTGAAATTTCTGATAAAACTATCAGGCCTTACATTCCAGAAAAATTTAATGAACAATTTAGCACATCCTGGAGTACGAACTACTCGTCGCATTATAGCAAGCAAATATTTTTGGCCTTCATTAAATAAGTATGTTGCAAACTGGACTCGAAGTTGTTTAGATTGTCAACGTTGCAAAATTTCAAGGCATAATAAAAGTGAAATTAAGAATTTTCCATTGGTATCTAAACGCTTCAAAGCAATTCATATCGATATTATCGGACCATTTCCTTATTCACAAGGTTTCACGTATTGCTTGACAATTATTGACCGATTTTCAAGATGGCCAGAAGCTATTCCCATGACAAATATAACAGCTCAATCTTGTGCGGAAGCTTTATGCAGTGTTTGGATTGCACGTTTTGGAGTTCCTGAAACCATAGTTACTGATCAAGGTAAACAATTTGAATCACAACTATTTGGCGAACTAGAAAGGAATCTAGGTTTTAAGCGCAACCGTACTACAGCTTATCATCCTCAAGCTAACGGTATGATCGAAAGATGGCATCGTACGCTTAAAGCGGCCATTATGACACATAATAATCCTTCATGAACCAAGAGCTTACCTTTTGTGATGTTAGGTTTGAGAACAGCAATCAAAGAAGATCTCAATACTTCTCCAGCAGAGCTACTTTATGGAGAAAATATCAAAATTCCTGGTGTTTTTCAATTCCATCATTTGATAACCAAATACGAAACGATTTTGCTAAAGATCTGAAAACTGCTATGTCGGTTCTCAAACCTATTCCGGCTGCAAATCATGGTAATAATAACACAAAAATTATTAAAAATTTATATACATGCACCGAAGTTCTAGTCAGGGTAGATTCAGTTTGTCCATCGCTTAAACCACCATACCAAGATCCCTTTAAGATATTGCAAAGAAAAGAAAAATATTTCACTATTGAGGTTAATAATAAAGCGTGTAATATTTCGGTAGATCGACTAAAACCTTGTTTTTCCGCAATTAAGAAAAAAGTATTGGGTCTATAACTTAATTCGTGCGGGTTTTTTTTCAAAATTTTAACGTTTATTTAAGAAAAAAATTTTACAAGAATATTATTCGAAGTATTGCCCATCTAAAGCTATGACCTTTTCCTATCTTTCTGGCAATTTGTGGATCCCATCCCAAAAGAACCTGCGCCGGCTTGGCAACCAAGAATGAATCAAGCCAATTTTTGATATCCTGCTCTGATGTGAACCGTATTCCAGTGAGGGCGTTCTGCGTCGATCGGAACAAATGGTAGTCAGAAGGGGCGAGGTCTGGGCTATAAGGCGGGTGGGGTAAAACTTCTCATCCACTGTTTTCCAAATAGTTTTTAACCGGAAAAGCAATGCGGGACCGAGCGTTGTCATGATGGAAAATTATTGCCTCGTGTCTAGTCGCATATTCCGGGCGTTTTTCGGCTACTGCTCTCTTCAAATGGATTAATTTTGTTCGGTAGCGTGCTGCATTGATTTTTTTACCTGGTTTTAGCAGCTCATAACACAGCACACCTTCTGATCCCACAAAATACAGAGCATTACCTTCGCGCCATGGATATTCGGCTTTGCCGTTGATATGGCTGATTGGCCGGATTTCACATATGATGTTTTGCATTTGGGGTTGTCGTAACGGATCCATTTATCACCACCAGTAACAATCCGATGCAAAAATGACTTCCTTTTGTTGCGTTCCAGCAGCATTTCGGACATGCAAAACCGCCTTTCGACGTCTCTCGGCTTGAGTGCATGTGGAACCCAATTTCCTTGCTTTTGAATATATCCAGCTGCTTTTAAACGTTTTGAAATGGCTGCTTGAGTGACACCTAAAGATTCTGCGAGCTCTTCTTCTGTTTGGCAACAATCTTCATCGAGTAATGCTTCCTGTTCTTCATCTTCAAACTTTTTTGGCTGCCCAGGACGTTCATCGTCTTCCAAGCTAAAATCACCACTTTTAAATCGTGCAAACCACTTTTGGCAGATTCGTTCAGCTAGAGCATGTTCACCATAAACTTTCACCAAAATACGATGACTTTCGGCAGCAGTTTCTTCATATTAAAGTAATGAAGAAGAATTCCCCGCAAAAACACTTTTTCAGGAACAAAGTTCGACATATTTGAGTGGAAAAAAATTACTGTTGTTAACGCTTCACATGAATGGCATACACTGAAAATACGTGCAATGAAAGTAGCTTTCCAACGCAGGTTCGGAATATTGGAACGATGTAATACTATACAAGTTACGCCATCTCTTAGCAAACCGTACGAATTAAGTTATAGACCCAATAATAAAAAATAATGGAAATATAGAAACCAAAAAAGTATCGTTTGACATCAGTAAAAATAAAACAAGATTTATAATAAAATATTTATGAATAGCAAACTTTAAGTCTCAAAGAATAATTTTACAGTAACAGTTAACTAACCCCACATAAGTAGTTTTCCTTTTATCGCGAAATATAAATATTTCACTAGGGGGGAAGTTCTGTGGCGGTTATACTATATTATATTCGAAATAACTCAAAAATATTCATTCCATTCATAAAATATACTGTACATAAAAATACTTTACTTTTGACACATTAAACAAATCACGTAAATCTAGTTACCTACATTGTTTTTAGAATGGTATATATAGATTGTAAATTAATGAAGTAAGTTCAGTGAGTTCAGTTCATTCAACGAATTCAGTTCTTTCTCAAATTTTGTATTGAGAAAGTTAATTAATAAATATAATTTAATTTGTTCAGTTCGTTCTTAATTATTGTATTTTTTGAATTTATAATAAAATATTATTCAATACATAATCTTTCTAATTGTAGAAAGAAAAGTTTATGCTTATAATCAGAAACAAACTAATACTGACAAGAACGAACAATAGGAACGAGGAGAGAGATAAAGAAGATGCATCGGTTGATGAAACAGAGAAAGGAAGGTTCTTCATCGCACTGTTCCCAAATTAAAATCACCGCATACTAGAACTAAAGATTGCGGATGATGCAATAAGACATAAGAGGACACACACACACATTTACTAATTTTATGTTGTTAAGTGAATTTTAACTCCTATGGTACATGTATTTGTTGCTGTTATTCTCATCAAGAACTGCCTCCATGGTTTTTCCGGACTCAGTTATCTAATCACGCACTTTTCCCTACCTCCCTTGGTGTAGATAGCGCAAGTTCAAGACCTATTTTACTAATTTCTCATGGAGGCCGCTCATTTCATCCCCCAAATGACTAACTTTGGTAAAAAAATATTTGTCCATTTCCTATATGGGAATAATGTACTTTTAGAACCTTCGAAAACAATTTTGATTGGCGAATCTTCAAGAGGCAATCACTTCTGAAATAACTACCTATAGCTTCGGGGTTAACGTACCGTGGCCCACAAACGGACGGACCGACAGATAGATAGGTCGTGATTTCAATTCCGTTATGCAACATAGTTCAAAAGCCTGAAAAAGGGTATTTTAAAAAGTCTGGAAGGGGATTTCTATATTCTGTCCCAAAAACTATTATTTGAATCTATGATTATACAAAAGAAGGAAAGTCTTTGATTTGATTTGGTATGCCAAGAAATCTCTCAACCTTAAATTCTTTAATTAGTCGCCATTGATATTTCGGCCAATATCACGCACCTCCCGACTTTTGGTTCCTTTCCATGTAGCACTCAAATAAAATCTATGAACGTTGGTATTTAAGATATTTTCAACCATATTTTATATTCATGATTCAAGATCAGATACCATTCTGAAATGTTATTCTCAATCAGGTAGCGTACAGAAACAAAAGTATTGTAATGAAATGATATTAACGATCGTGCCGTGATTTTTAACGGATCCAAATCATAGCGTCAACGCAAGACCGAATGCAATAACTTATTTTGCGGTTGATATGATAACATCAGGAGCGATGAGGCTTGAAAATATACTCGTATGAAGCCAGAGTTCTTTAGTTTACTTGCAGAAATCCGCCTACCGTGCAAAATTCCATGCTCGTCGAACGCTCTTTGCGGCAAAAGCCGTGCAACAGATCCCTATCAAACAACAACAGCAAAAAGACATTGCGCAATTAAATCTACAGAGCTACCAACTTGCAAATATACATCTTGTCGGAGAGCAATGTTTTTACTGAAGCTCTGCGTGATCGATCGGGAGAACTGATTGCGCCCCGCAATGAAGACGTTACAATTGAAATCAATTAGGGGTAGCAAACGTGACTGAGTTAAGTAATTGAACTGAATTAGTTTTAATGGCGATTCCAGTCAACGCGCTTGATAATAGAAAAGTCAAATCAGCAGATGCAGAGTATCTAAGATGAAATAAAATTTTGGAGGCATAAAACATTTCATAGTTCAGTTACAAACGTTTGAAAACATGAATGCCACCCTGCAGTAACGTAATCAAAATTTGTTCAGGTCCCTCGCCAGTTTACGAGTATATGCCCGTATGAAATATTAAACCTACACAGATTTCCTCAAGCTTTTACGACCTGCCATGGCAGGAAACTAAAAACTGAAAAAACGTGGAAATCAACACCAAACAGGTGATACGCACGTCGTGAAAACATGAATTTCAATGTTGATTGGCGATAAAAGCGACGACAAAACGACATTGCTGACATGTATACCAGTTATTTCAGGTCATAAAGTTTATACTCTAAACAGATAAAAGATACCCATTAAATGCTTAACTACGGGCAACTTGGTGTCGCCACGGAGCATCCTAGACCGTCTCGGAAGGTGAGCTAGCAATGCTGCGCCTCCAACGGTATCTGGCTAATCAAAATTGTCAGCTCTTCTTACAGCTTGTTAGCGTAATTGCCAGATAAGCGTTGAGTCCGGCCTGACTGCCCATTTCCGTGTTAATTTATAGGGGAACGTTTACACCGACGACCTCCGTTGTGTCCACTTTGATTCGTTCTGAAACAATATCCGACCATGTTCAAATGACGTCGTAAATACGTTCGGAGTGTAACTGTCGAATTAATTGCTAATTTAAATGATAAGGAATACTGTAATGTCCTAATTCATACGATAACGTCGCAACAAAGTAATATTCGTGGCAATCAGGAGGGATTTTTGCTTTTTTTGTCAATGATTCTTTTTAACGTTTCGTTTTCTTATTTGAGATTTTTCAATGTGGTTAGTGAATTCAGGAGATACCCCAGAATAAAGTGAAATCACAAAAATAGTTAAGTGAAGAGAATTAAACGAATCTAGCTCCATTCGACAATGAATAAACCGTATCCACCTAATGATAAATACTCTGCAAATAGTGATGAAAAGGGTAATTCCAAAGTCATTAGTTTTCAGGAGCCAAATTTCAAAATTACCAATATAAAATATTTTACATAGTATAGTGAATAAGTAAGTTCAAAGTCCGTGAAGGACTGCAGCGATGGTCTGCTGCCTCGGCAGAGGAAGATGTAGATATCCGCCGAGAATGCCCTTGTCTGGGGACGCGTGAATACGCTGGCAGGCTAGCGTTGCGGTGTCGTGGGGCGGGCTCATTCCCTCAGCACAAGGACCCACTACAAAAGAATTTCGCATTCACGAATTCTTGGGTCTCAAACGAAAGGCGACCGAAGTCGCAAAAATTGTAGGCAACTACAAAGAGGGGGAAAGCCTTGTTCAGAGAACAAGTGGACCAAGTAAAAACGGACGGACTCAGGATAACTTCGTCGTTACCCGACGAGGCTCATGGCCCACAAATAAGAGACGGACAACCGGGTGGTGATGGTGCCCCCTCGCACCCGCCCAACCGGATCAAGATCCATATCTGTTGCAGTGGCCAAGTATTTCCCTTTTGAGTGGAAAACTCATACAACATAACTTGCATGAGCCTTCCCATCAGAGGAGAAATACCCCGATGACCAATTTATATCACAGAGTTAAGCAATCGGATCACATAACTCTATGCCATAAAAAGGCACTTTGGGCGAGGCCACTCAACCCGCGATAGTACCTGAAACAAAAAGGAGGTTAGGATGTGCCCGGTGGCTGGCTCATTTTTTTGTGGGGAACGCCCTCCACCGTACCGGGTCCTATACCCGGTCACATCCAACGGAATGGAAAGACCGGGATGTCCATTTAATTCAAAATTTCTTTATTTGTTAGTTTTGGCATAACTTCTCATCAATATTTGGTTATTGTCTAAATTCTACTATGACGTTTTTAAGGCACTTTTGTGTTGATTCGATATAAATTTATAGTTACGTATTTTCTTGTTTTAAATAAATAAATTAATAACAAGTTGGGTAAACAGACCTACGCTCATGTCAGAAGGGTTTTGTATTCAATTTACAAAATGCAGTCACCAGATCGAATCAAATCAAGAAACATGTCAAAGACGATTTTATTGGAGAAACTATGAAATACGAAGATCATACCATTATTAACAGAGTTGAACGAATTTCGACTTCTGAGGTTTTTGGTATTGTTATACTCATAAATATCTCCCTTGATAATTATTTCAGATGTCCATCCGCGACGGAGGAAACACATTTTTCATGTATTTCCTCCCTGTGCCCCCACTGAGGAGAAAAGTGACAGTTTAACAACTGTTTTGAAAAGCTTCCATTAAAACTTTCATTTCATACTCATATCGGCTACGTTTGATGAATTTTTTTTTTCAGGGGCCACTCTCCTGTACTGTTATCATCGATTCATGGCCAATTTTTCGAATCCTAGAATGTTTACAAAACCCTTTTGCTAGGAGCTCTCTCCCACCTCCTTGGCTGGTTTCACTTATGAGTATTAATTATAGGTACTCATCTTCAGTCATTCATTAAATTGAATCAAGTGTTCAAAGCATGCACCTTAAACGTTGAAGTTGGGAAAAAATAACTCAAAATTATTCAATCTTCGCATTTAAAACAGCCACTATTTTGTTTTACGATTACTGATACCACTAGCTGAACCGATTCTCAAAGATATACATGACACTTATCATTCCTGAAATTTTCATGCAAATCCTAGCAAAACTGTATTGTCTGAGTCGGTAAAAAGCGCATGTTGTTCCATAGCCATATGTTGCCATAGTAACACATGCAGCGCATATTGTTCCATAGTAATACAGGAAAATTCAAACCGCTATAACTTCGCTAAATTTCAGGATAGATCAATCTTATAAATAGACATCTACGCACTCAATTTCATTGAATTTAAGGGTACCGTTACGATTTTATTCAAGAAAACATAAAATCGATAAATCATACTATTACTAACAAAGTTGAGTGAATTGCGACCTCTAACGTATTTGTTGTTGTTGTACTCACCAAGGCTTACATTCCCGATTTTTTTCAGATGTTTTAAGATCACAGGTGTCCAATCGCGAGGGGGGGAAACAAATTTTTCGTGTATTTCCCCTCCCTGTGCACCCCTCGAAGCAAATTTTGGCAAACTAAGACCTGTTTTTAAAAGTTATCATCAAGACCTTTCATTTGATACCCATATCGGCTACTTTCAATGAAATTTTTTTTCGGGGGGTCACTCTCCTATATGGGGAGACCCCCCTTAAATACCTTATAAAGTTTTATTTGTAGTTAAAATTTAAAGAGATCATCACTATACACCTACACACAAAATTTGATGTTTCTACCTTAAGTAGTTTCCGAGAAAAACTGCTGTGACACACGGACGGACGGACGGACGGACGGACAGACGGAAAGACGGACAGACTGGTCGCGAAACTAGTAGGGTTTTGTAAAATTATTTTAGAAAACCCTAAAAATGTTCTCTTTGACAAAAAAAATTTCCCCTAATAGAAAAATTGAAACTTTTGTCAAACTAACACGAATTATGTAATGATGTAACAATACAGACTATTCAATCAATAACAATACATATCATTACATCATCAATACAATACATGTCATAATATCATATTAATGATGTAACAATACATATCATTTAATAATTAAATAGTACATATCATTCAATCGATTTATGCTATGATGCATATATTCTCAATGCATTTCATTCTTAATATTTACATGTATCATATTCATATTCACATTCCTAATTTTCTGCTTTTATTTACGATCGTAAATAAATTGAATGTGAAATGAATATGAAACCCATTTCGTTCACACATGTAATATGAATCTCTCATGAAGACTCATTAGTAAAACCTATTCACAACAAATGTGTGAACTAAGAGCTATTTTTCCTTTTTCATCGATGATGACACGCGACACTCGAGTTTATAGATATGGGTCAATATTGGCTGCATGTCGATCAAGTGCATGACGATGAATCATATGAGTTCATGTGTGTGGTATTTTTCTGCATGTTAAATTTATGAGTAATAAATTAGAAATTAGGACATTTTGAAATTGTAAGAAAGAAATTTATGAATCATAGATTTCTTTGTTACATTTGGTTTGCAAGTAAAGAAATTGTATAAATACTCATAATTAATAAGGAAATACAATCAGTATATTGAAATCGCTTGTAGAGAAAGTTATTTTCTATTTCTGCGGAACCGCTGCGACTCGTAGCGAGTTATAGCACTGTTTCACATTAGTTACCATGGCGCTAATGGAGTTCAAGATTCCACGCCAGAAATCTCTGCGGCTCTGCCGCTTGGATAGGTATTTTCAATCAAAAGTAATATTATATTAGAAGGGTAAATTCTACGCTAGTTTCTTATTAAGCAAGAAGGACACCCACGAGGACGAAACATTATATGGCGACCCTGGCCTACCGGACAAGGAATTAATTGAATACGAGGATACGGTTAACGCAGGATTAACCGAAGAAGATAAACGAATTGTTAATGAGGCGTTCGAAAAATTGGTAAGGCAAGCTGAGGAATACCAGCCTGTGCCCATAAGGAAAATCGAGCATCGTGCACCACCTTATGTACCTACGAAGATAGGTACATAAGGTGGTGCTCCATAGAGGCAGATACTAAAGAAGAATCCATTAGCGAGGATTTAGAATTGAATTTACCGTTTCTCGAGGAAAACTTTACAATGGCTGATTTTAATCTAGAAACAGCTAGGAAATTAATCGCTGTCTTTGATGGCAAACATAAGGAATTAGATCCTTTCCTTAAGATTTTAGAAATTTTACACGCAACTCTGTCAGCTAATGCAAAAGCTAGCTTAATAGACTTTGTTGTAAATGTAAAATTGAGTGTCACCGTCAGACTTTCTTTGGCCAATACTTCTGTTTCTACTTTTGACTCTTTGAAATCAGAGTTGCAAAATCGTTACAAAAGTAATAAAACTGTCCCGCAAATTCATACACTTTTGAGCGGTACTTACCAGAAAAAATCTTCCGTAAGCAACTACAAGGACAAGATTCTGAATTTAGTTGATGAACTTAATCAACTGCAAATTCAGGAATTAGGTAATCAAGTTTCCGCTAACGAAAAGAAGATAATAACGCAAATGAATGACACCTATGCACTAACTGTTTTCAAGAACGGACTAGGTGATCAGCTAAGAAGCACTATTTTTTCGGCAAGACCGAAAAGCTTTGCTGAAGCCGCGTCTCTTGCGCAAGAATTAGAAAATGCAGAGACGCAAGCCACCAATAGCGTGATGCATTTCACTAATGACTCAGATAGAAAAGGTAGAAAGCAAGGTAACCGCTATAAGAAAAACAGAGGTCAAAGATATAATTCGAATAATAATGATGCAAACAATTATAATAGCAATCGCAATTATAATAGCAGCAACAACAATAGTGGTAATGGTAATGAAACGAACACTCGTTACCAAAGTAACCAAAACAATGATAATTATAGAGGTCCTAGACGTAATAGAAGAAACAATCATAGGAATGACAACTATAATAATAACGGTAATAGGAATTACAATAGTGAACGAAGGACTGTACACGTTGTTACCGATCAGGGAAACGTGCAAGGCTCCGGAGAGGATCTTCAGAACCTCCCGGATCAAAGAGTTCAAAACTAGAGAGAAAAATATTTAGAATTACCGAAAATTGTACAAATTTTGTAAGAATCTATAATTGTAATTCAGGAAGATATTCACTGTTTTTAATCGATACCGGAGCAGATGTGTCAATTCGCAAAGAAAATATTCAATTTAATTTAGAGAACTCGATAGATACTAATAATAAAATTAAGTTAACGGGCATTACCAAAGAGATAACTACATCTCTGGGTACAACTAATCTGAGCTTAATAATTGGGAATTATAAATTAAAAGAATCATTCCATGTTGTGCAAAGCAATTTCCCGATAAGCACGGATGGAATCATCGGTAGAGACTTAATGGTCCATTACTTGTGTAAAATCGATTACGAGACGTTTACAATAACCTTCAACGTAAACGATGAAGACATCATACTACCAATGGACACACGAAGCCAGGAACAGTCACAGATAAATATTTCAGCCAGAACTGAGATGATTGTCCCTGTTAACATAGAAGTTTCTGAGGATAGTATTGTCCTTAACACAGAAATAGAAAAGGGTGTTTTTGTAGGAAATACTATCATACCTGCAAAAGGGGTTCGACACATAAAAATATTAAACACTAATGACGAAGACATTGTCAAAAGGAACTTTAATGTTGAAGTAGAACCATTAAAACACTATAACATTTTTAAGTGGGAAAAACAAAGATATACCAAAGACAGATTCAAGAAGCTTATAGAGGTTATGAACAAAGATATTCTAGACAGACCTGCAATGCATAATTTACTTGAGATGATAGAAGATTTTCAAGATGTGTTTCATTTGGATGGAGAAAAATTAGAAACAAATAATTTTTACAAGCAGAGGTTACAAACCGTAGATAAAAATCCGATTTATATTAAAAATTATAGATTGCCACAATCCCAAAATGAAGAGATCCTACAACAAGTTAAGGACCTTGAAACAAATGGCATTATAGAACCATCAATAAGCCCATACAACTCACCTCTTTTGGTTGTACCATAAAAGAGTGCAGATGGAAAGGATGGCGACTGGTTGTGGATTTTACACGATTTAATGACAAGATTGTCAGCGACAAGTTTCCTTTGACAAGACTTGAAGACGTCTTAGACAAGTTGGGTAGAGCGAAATATTTCTCTACGCTGGATATGACTAGCTCTATTCATCAAATTGAACTTGAGAAAGAGTCTAGACCATTGACGGCATTCTCCACCAGTGATGGACACTACCAATTTAAAAGATTACCTTTCGGATTGAAAATTTCATCAAACAGCTTTCAAAGGATGTTGACTATAGCTCTTAGTGGCCTAAGTCACGAAGCATTCCTGTATGTTGATGACATCATAGTATTTGGTTGCAGCATCAAACATCATAATGACAACCTTCCTAAAGTATTACAAAGACTGCGTCAGCACAATTTGAAATTAAATCCTTAAAAAATGCCAGTTTTTGAGATCAGAGGTAGTATACCTGGGTCATTTGATAACCAATGAAGGAATCAAGACTGATCCAGCTAAAAATGGTACTATCAAAAACTACCCTGTCCCGAAAAATGCAGACGAAGTACGCAGATTTGTGGCTTTCTGCAATTATTACAGGCGTTTTATTCCTAAATTTGCTGAAACGGCGAAGTGTTTGAATGCTTTACTAAAGAAGAATGTAATATTTAGCTGGACTGAAGAATGTCAGAATGCATACGATACTTTGAAAAGAAAATTGATAGAACCTCCAATCATTCAATATCCAAATTTCAACAAACCTTTCATATTAACGACTGACGCTTCTAACTACGTTTTAGGCGCAGTCCTATCTCAAGGAGAAATTGGACAAGATTTACTAATTTCTTATGCAAGTAAATCTTTGGCTAAACACGATATTAACAAACCTACTATCGAGAAAGAACTCTTAGCCATACATTGGGGCATAAACTTCTTCAGACCCTACCTCTACGGAAGAAAGTTTGTGGTTGTGACTGATCACAGACCACTGGTATCTTTGTTTACACATAAAAATCCTTCGTCGAAACTTATCAGAATTCGTGCTGACCTGTCCGATTATGATTTTTCGATTGTATATAAACAAGGTAGTATGAATACCAATGCTGATGCACTATCAAGGATCGAGCTAGACTCTGAGACCTTAAAAGCAATGATACCTCCAGAAAATGATGAAACAGCGAAGAAGAAAATATTAGCTATTACCAGGCAAATGGCCTCTAAAAATGAAAATCAAAAAAAGATAGTCGACGACGAGAGCACCCAGACATCGGTAGAACTTGATCAACTCTATTGTTGGGATTGCACGAGTTTGTCAGACATCACCGGTGTCATGAAATTAAAATTTAATCTGCGCAGAGAAAATAAAGTTTCCGTTATACGTACAAAAAATATTATAGAAGTGCACTGTAGCGATATATCTGATGCGAAATCCGTTTCCATCAGGAAGAAGCTAACAATAAAAGATGGTACCACAAGAAACAAAAATAATGAGACAATTGGCGATAATCCATATCCGAAACTCGTTTCGATTTTGGAGAAGCTATTGAGATTCGCGAATCGAGAAGGCATAAATGAACTCTCATCATCTTGTGAAGATATTATTTTTGAGTCTATAGACAAAGTAATATTTAAAAGAATACATATTTAATATGTTGCAACATAAAACAAGTACGCAAAAGAAACTCAGAATCATGATATACAAGCCACCAACTAAGGTAATAGATAAAACAAACCAAAAGAAGCTAATAGAAGAGTATCACAACTCACCGCACGGAGGACATCTTGGGGTTCGCAAGACATTGTTAAAATTAAAACAACGATATTGTTGGAAAAATATGAACAATATGGTTAAGGTTCACATAAGAAATTGTGCAGCATGTCAGACTAATAAACAAGTAAGACATACAAAAGAAAGGATGGTCAAGACTGACACTCCATCAACAAGCTTTGAAACGGTACAAATAGACACCGTAGGTCCATTAAGAATTTCGAATAACTACCGATATATATTAACGTTACAATGCGAATTGACGAAATTTGTAGTTGCTTTCCCTGTAGAAAATAAGGAATCACAAACAATAGCTAAAGGACTGATAGAAGAATTCATATTAAAATATGAACATTTTAAAATACTGAAATCTGATTTAGGGACCGAGTTTACAAATAAACTAATGGGCGATATATGTAAATTGCTAAAAATAAAGCAAATTTTTTCTACTCCATACCATCACCAAACATTGGGTACGGTTGAAAGAAACCATCGCGTACTTAACGAGTATATGTACTCTTTTGCAGATGACCAGCAATGGGACGAATGGATTCCGTACTACACCTTTGCATATAATACTACACCACATGTAGACACAAATTATACACCATATGAATTAATTTTTGGAAAACTCCCTTACCTTCCAAATGATTTAATTGAGAATAAGGATAAAGTCTACAATCTTGAAGACTATTCTAAAGAGCTAAAGGTTAGATTAAGAACATCCATAACAAAAGCTAGGAACATAATACAGAATGTCAAATCCAAAAGAGTTCAAAATCAAATTTATACAAACCCTATACACATAAACATTGGAGATTTGGTATTAATCAGAAATGAGAATAGAAAAAAACATCAGCCTCCTTACAAAGCTCCTTTCAAAGTCATAAACATTGAAAATAGTAACGTAATAGTTGATATTAATGGGCTCCATAAAGCAATACATAAGGATAGAATAAAAGCATATAACGTTGTATCATAATAAAAACATTATATGACTTATAAGGATAATAAGAACACTTAATTATAAAGAATCATCATAGTTTTTAATATAAGAATATATATAAACATTGAACAATATGTAAATAATAATTTTTTTTTAGATTCGTACTAAGATATTGAACTAAGCTCAATATATTAACACTCATCTTGAGGTTTAGGGTGTAATTATGTAACAATACAGACTATTCAATCAATAACAATACATATCATTACATCATCGATACAATACATATCATAATATCATATTAATGATGTAACAATACCTATCATTTAATAATTAAATAGTACATATCATTCAATCGATTTATGCTATGATGCATATATTCTCAATGCATTTCATTCTTAATATTTACATGTATCATATTCATATTCACATTCCTAATTTTCTGCTTTTATTTACGATCGTAAATAAATTGAATGTGAAATGAATATGAAACCCATTTCGTTCACACATGTAATATGAATCTCTCATGAAGACTCATTAGTAAAACCTATTCACAACAAATGTGTGAACTAAGAGCTATTTTTCCTTTTTCATCGATGATGACACGCGACACTCGAGTTTATAGATATGGGTCAATATTGGCTGCATGTCGATCAAGTGCATGACGATGAATCATATGAGTTCATGTGTGTGGTATTTTTCTGCATGTTAAATTTATGAGTAATAAATTAGAAATTAGGACATTTTGAAATTGTAAGAAAGAAATTTATGAATCATAGATTTCTTTGTTACATTTGGTTTGCAAGTAAAGAAATTGTATAAATACTCATAATTAATAAGGAAATACAATCAGTATATTGAAATCGCTTGTAGAGAAAGTTATTTTCTATTTCTGCGGAACCGCTGCGACTCGTAGCGAGTTATAGTACTGTTTCACATTAGTTACCATGGCGCTAATGGAGTTCAAGATTCCACGCCAGAAATCTCTGCGGCTCTGCCGCTTGGATAGGTATTTTCAATTAAAAGTAATATTATATTAAAAGGGTAAATTCTACGCTAGTTTCTTACTAAGCAAGAAGGACACCCACGAGGACGAAACATTATAATTAGTACAAATTATCTACCGCGTTTCGACCATAGAATACCATGCATGGTTTTCGACTAAAAGCTTATAAAACCAAAAAAATCAACGCATCACATAACTAGTATATGATTAACCGTTTAACTAGGATTATATAATTAAACCTAAAAACTAGGAATATATTCAAAAATTATAACGAGAATTTAATTATTTCAATAAAATCAAGAAAAAAAAATTTAATCTTTTCCTTCCTTCCTACAAGGGGTACAAGTTCTTCTCCAACAAATTTTATGGAGATCGGTGAATACTCTGCGCCACCAAAAATGCGAATTTGTGAGCGTATGGGCAAACGGTCAGAACACGAGTTGTGCCCGATCAATTATAATACAAATGTGTCATCTTATTAGTGAGAATCTGCATCTTATCGGGATCCGGCCCAATATGATCATCCACAATGCTATAGTGAGTTGGAGTGACAGTACCTTGGCAAACTGATTGAGATACTAAGAAGAAGTCATATCTCTCCGGTAGAGTGATAATATCATCAACAACTGTCCCCGGAGGCGGATTATTTTGATTTAGGAAATATCGAGTATTAATACGCTTGGAAACGATTACAAAAGCAAATTTGGGGCCTTCCACAACTCCAGCTTGGGTATAAATTTCCGTGAGACGTTTCCGGGTTGTATCACTTTTAATCTTGGCTACTTGATGGAATTAACCTCACCAACACCATCTCTATAGAGAAGAATACGAAATGGCAACGATCCGTGCAAATGACGATATTCTTTAAGTGCTTTAACCACGTTCAAAGCAATTTCAAGAGGTCCGACACTTGTGGAATATGGATTGGAAATAATTGCTGCCGAAAAACTTCTGCGGAACTAAACTCTGAACACGTTTTCTTGTGGTGGAAATCTTCTGACTTGTAATTTGTATGGAGCAAAAACAAAACCACTCGCGCGAATCCGTCAGAGGTCCTCGATTCACTTCGAATTGCTACGGAAAGTCAAAATCGACTGACTTCTACAAATCGCAAAACATATGAAAACCCGTTTGACTGTTCTTTGTCGTGAAGTCAAATAGTTCGCAAAGGTATCAACGGTACTCAGTAAGCGGAGAATAATCCAAACCGAATTTGAAATAAAAGTCTTAGGAGCACTGATAAAGACATGCATGCAAAAGCTAGTATAAATTCCTATTACTTGAGATAATGCACTGATGACTGGTGTACATTGCCGGTGAAGCGTTCGCACGGCAACGGGGTGAAAACTCCTATTAGCAGTAGTCGCTGCGACTCCAACATTCCGTATGGACGATGATTTTCCTGTTGTTAGTGCCGAACGATTTAACAAACAGCGCACACCTTATGACAACGATATCTTCCACAATAGGAACTATTCAAGTTATCTGCGGCCGAGTTAGGTAAAAGCCTCCTCTTCTCCGGAGTCTGCAATATATGTTAAGAAATTAGGTTGGAACGGAGATGAAAAACGGTCTGAATCCTTACTTTTGGCTGGTGAGTATGCAATTCTGCCTTCCCCAATGAGCCAAAGAACTCCACGACCAATTGTCCTCTTGCGATGGCGCTGCTAATAGAGAAACTTGAAAATCTACTCGCTAGGAGTTAACTAAAACAGTACTAAACCTCACAAGTGCTCGGCACTAAATCTTAGCTGCTTTTTGGGTGGTTTTCATTCCTCTTCCCAAGATGCCCGAAGACATAAGTTCTTAATGGTCAATCTATACTGACTTTTGCCTGCTTCAGTTCCAGCGCCACCTCTCCTTGCGCTATGCCCGCTGCTCGATCACGCTAGCGCACGACATTTTTTCCGTAATCCTCTGTAACGCGAGTGAAAAAAGATGATGAATGATCCTCGCACACCTTATGAGTTACAACGATAAAAACTTGGCTTACGGAACCTCTCGGAGATTTTAAACGGTTTTCCTCGTGCCGATTTTCGCGTTTTTTCTCCAATACGGAAGAAGTCAGGTTATTCCCTCAAGATGGAGGCGACAGTCTTCGGCAACCACAATGACATCTCGTCACTTTAGCCAACCTTGCAAATACGTAGAGGAACATCGAAACACTTTACACCTATCTTTTCGATGCAAGCCTCAAAGTAGTTTGCAGGTTTTTATTTTTATATGTGTGGGTGCGCACACTGAATGAGTATAAATGCAAATTATGTACGAATAAACAGAATTGCTTCTTGGTGGTTGTTTATGTTTTTCACTGATACTATTATCGTACGGTTTTATTGATAAATTTGAATTCATTTCCAATGTAAAGAAACAATAATGAATAATGCGTAATAATATATCGCAGTTTTTCTTTGATATCAAGTTGATTTGAATCAGAATTGGTGTGCGAGGTGTTGGTTAGTTCCGGATTATTTTAAAGAAGACATTAGATATTTAGAAAAAATTCAAAACTGAATAGTCATTAATGTCTACTTGTCGCCGCCTATAGCAATATGCGTTTAATCGTACGGTCTTCACTTTTCAAGTAAGAATTTCAATTTTCTTGATCACCAGGCTGTAGGGGTGAAAGAGATAGGAAAGTTTTAGAGCAGTTTGATAGGATGACTGCTCTATTACTACAAAAGTCAGTTTTGTTTATTTGATATCCGCAGGCCAATTTTCTTTTTTCTTTAAAAGCCGTCGGGCCTTACTTTGTTGTAAGAGCAGACGCGTTTCGACTACTTCGAGTCATGTTCAGTGTCTAAAGAATGTATTGAAGCGAATCCCCTTCAACACATCCTTTAGGCACTGAAGATGACTCGAAGTAGTCAAAACGCGTCTGCTCACACAACAAAGCAAGGCCCGACGGCTTTTAAAGAAAAAAAATATTTTACATAGGTTTGGCGAGTACCCTGCTTAAATACAAACCCCCATAAAAATCATTAATTGTGTTTTTCTGTGTGTCACAACAATTTTCCCCAGAAAATATAGAAGCTACTGTCATCACATTCTTTGAAGTCTATTTGATAATATGTAGAATTTTTTGGAGTATTAAAAATTTTCGTAGCTTGGTAATACGTATGGTGATAATAATATATTTGGTGGAAACGAAACTAACTAGACTGAAAGTGGAATTTAAAATATGATATCGCACACAATATTCGAAATTAGGAAGCCTGCTAGAAAGCGAGGATTTGGAGTGGCATTTATCGTTGGTAAGGAGTTCAAACCTCATGTTATTGATTTTAAGGCAGTGTTACAGGGAATTTGAGAAGGTAGCCAACTTCATCACCACTTAAACATAACCATCGGGAAACGTTGTACGAAAGATGTATCCTCGAGCCAAACTGGGATAGGAAACTTTACCATGTATTGTACATAGTTCTAGTAAAGTTAGAATAAAGAATAAATTCTAATGTTAATGGCTACAGTAGCGTAGATTTTAATTTCCTCAAGTTAAATTAATGCAGCTGAACTTAGCTTAGTTAAACTCGGCGAAGTTCACGATACCCCTCCCGTATGTGCACGGTTGCTCCACAACGACATCATCTGTGATCATCAACCACGGAAAGAACGAGTCAATAGGATGCGTGAGGAAGAATTCATCGTAGGAACCGACAATGTGAGGAAATTCATCGCAGGCAACAGGAGAACACTTTGATCATGCAAATAAACCTAATGATCCCAGCGGCAACATGAATCTAACTTTCAATGCGGTGGCGGAGGCGGGCCAAACCAGCGTGTTGATGGTGAAAGAACAGGACAGAACACGTGAACAGGATTCTCAAAACAACAAACACAAATTTACGGTACAAAGTCTTGTTGTTGCTGAGGGCGTCACAAACTGGGATAAATTGTGGAAGGAAGTCCAACCAGAAGAGTTAATGGATTCAAAACTCAAATGCCTAGTCGAAACTCCAGTCGAAACTTCAACGGGTGAAATATCAGGAATGTCGCTAGAAGTGGTGATGATAAGCCGGTCAAATATAGCGATGAATATTATCTATCAATAGAAGAAATTACCAAGCAGATTTCAGCGTCAATGCATGTAAAAAGCAGGGGTAGTGTTAAGTTCTTTGAGAAGTCAGAGATTGGTCGAAGGCGTCCAATCCTTATGGATAACAACGTGGTGTAGCTCAGATTAGCATCATTGTGTGTCCCAGGAGACATCGGGTCTGCATCAAATGCAGCAATAGCAGCAACTACAACAAAAATCATTTGAAAGACAAAAATTTAGTGAGACACCATTTATGAAAGCCAGTGACATGGACGACATGCTGTTTGAATGCAAAAAACAAACAATGATATTTACGTGCTAGATACGAATTACGCTTATGGGGGATTCAGTCCCCTTAACCTCTTCGGAGCATCCACTATCAACAATACATTTTCCGAGCCAAGAAACGGAACCCTCGGGCCACCTACTTCACTATGAAATGCACCGCCAAACTACACGAACAGCCCCAAAAGACGCGGCATCCGCAAGACTACAACGAATCAAACAACGCCGCTGAAAGTCGAAGCTTACAATCAGATAATTCTAGTATATGTAGTGTTAATTCAAATCACTTGGATTCAGCATGAGATCTGAATATCTTGAAAAGAAGAAAAAAAGGCACACAAAGTGTCTTGTCCAAGGTATAAAATATAAAAGTATTACTTATCTGATAATGCTCAGTGGTCCACGCAAAATCCTGGTAACCGCCAGCACTCACATGGCACCAAACATAAGTACACAACAATACGACTATAGTTGGAACAGGCCAAATGTCCGTCACAGTGACTATTCCGAAAAAATATCTACGACTCCGAATTTCGGAAACACCATTTGAAGTGTGATGAAAATTGCGATGGATGGCCGAAGCGGGTTACTACTTCTGCAAGAAAAGGAGAACTATAAGGTTCACTCCGGAATTAGCGGTGCTCCGTTGGGAACCGGTTGATAAAAGGGCGAGGGACAAAGGAAAAGCCTTCTTTTGTGATCGAAACGTGTAGTGGCGAAAGCAAAAATAAAGTGTTTGTTAAAAAAGGGGTGCGGTGGACTAAATGACATATGTAGGGAAAAAGGAGGAAAAAAAGGAAAGAAAAAAACAGAACCAAAATTGTTGTCGACGTCAATCACCACCGGGAGAAGGATATTGACCATCAATTGGCCATTGCACAAGTGCGACCCGGGAAGAGTGCGTGGATTTAGTGCAGGATCTTTTTCGCCGTGATGTCGACGACGGGAGTTCTACCAAGAGCCCTCCTTATTAGCTAGGTTAGGTGACAGAGGTTATTCAAAAAAAAATTGTTAAGATTTATTTTTGTTGATAAACCTTATTTTATTCATTATTTTGTTGATAAACCTTATTCATTCATTATTTTGTTGATAAACTTTACTTTATTCATTGTTTTGTTGATAAACTTTATTGCACATCAAAGAAAGTGGTATTATTTTTTACTAAACTCACTTCAAAAATATAGAAATTGTTCTTTTCAGTAAGTGTAAATATCGCGCGAATTTTATCCTGGGTCGAGCGTTGGGACAAAAATAAAAAAACTTGAGATTCGTGAACGAACTTTTATTGCGAACAAGAGCGGGGTTTTTACAATAAAATGGTTCTTGATTTCTAAATTCGAACTGAATGGTTTGAGCTTCCGAACTTAAATAACTAAAAACTGAAAAACTATCTTATTCTATGATACAAATGTTTATCTTATTTGCTTATTGCAAATATACTGATGATACTGCATTCCTATTTCACATGATTGAATTTTGTCTGATTTGCATATTAATCATTTGCTTATTATGAAATCTAGCATGGGTCATCTTGCACATCTGCATATTAATCATTCATTTACTTTCGAATATAACATGAGACAAAGAATGAGTCATTGGGTCTTTGTCTTTTGTATTTAATTCTTGATTTGCCAATGAAGTCACTCGCGTGGGTTTTCGTCAGTGTGGTTGATTTTTTTGGTGATGTTTGATGATGCTTACATTGGCAATGTGATATCTCATCGGAGAACGACTGGAGTATATAGCCTCCACAAAGAAACAAATGACAGAGACCAGCACCTGATTGACTTTGCATGCAACACAAATTTAGTCATACAAGGTATAAACGAGACTGAGCGAAAGTAGAAAAGACAGGAACTTTGTTCTAATAAATTCGAGTTTTTTTATTCAAAATAATTTTCTCCGGCTATGATACACTGTTTTGCACGATCCAAAAGTTTTATGAAAGGGTGTTTCAGGTCATTGACCGGAATGTCCTTCAGCATGTCGGTACAAGCCTTTTGGATGCCCTCTATGGACGCAAAGCGTTTTCCTTTCATGGCCTAATGCAATTATCCGAATAGATAAAAGTCACAGGGAGCCATATCAGGCGATTTGTAGTCAAAAAATCAGTCACAAGAGTGGTATGACAAAAGTCTCGTTCTTTTGCACAGACCTTTCGTAAGCTCAAATGATCGGTTAAAATGCGATAAATCGATGTTCCGGAGACATTCAACTCCAAATGTATGAATTTCAATGATGATTTTGGCTCATTTTTGATAAATTCACGCACAATTTCGATGGAGTTTTCGGTGATCACTGATTTTGGGCGGCCCGTATGTCATCGTCATTTATGTCCTCATGACTATCTCTGAAACGTGTAAACCACTCATGAACTCTGGCAAGAGATTGACAATCATCACTATAAACTTTTTTAAGCAATTCAAATGTTTCGGTAAACGTTTTACCTATTTTAAAACAAAATTTAATATTACCTCTTTGTTCGAAACTCATTTTCGCACCGATGACACAAACATACTATCACTTTAGATTCAATAACTTCACTTCCACTGAACCGAATGTCACCAAACTTTCACTGGAAGTCAGGGAGGGATGTAACTTTTGAACACACTATCTCATTCCCAGATGGTGCCACAAAAAAAATTTATGACAAAAGTCTCGTTTATTCTCGAATTTACCTTGAATGTACATTCAATTTGATTCTCTGTTCGACACATGCATAAAATGACCTGGATTTCACTGGTTGGTAAGACACAAAACCAGATCAACCATGTTCTGATGCAACAACGTTTGACCCCGAGCATATTTGACGCTCCTACATACCGGGGAGCCAATTATAACTCAGATCGTTACTTGGCTAAATTAACCTTACACTGTCGTATGTCAAAGGGGTATTCGGCGAAGAGCAATTAAGACCGTGGCAGGACAGATGATTGGACATCAAGCCCGGCGGAAAAGATATGATTGGTTCGATGATGAGTGCCAGAATGCGCTAGACGAAAAGAATCTGGCGTACAAGCAATATTTACGCAGGAAAACCAGGACGAAGAGAGAACACTATGAAAATCTCAGAAGAGTAGCGAATAAGATGATTCAAATTAAGAAAAGAAAATGCTTTGCCGGCCAATTGAGAAGCATCCCTGTGAGTCTAGCGAGCAACAACACAAGACAAGAAACAAGGTTATTAGCCTAAGGCTATGCTCTGCCAAGATGACATCGGCAACAACATTGCTGATGGGAACAGGATTCAGAAAAGATAGGGCTCATGTTTCAAGGACCACCTTAATCCTTCACACAGCCCCAATGCTTTGGAGCCTGTAGATTTCCGTTGCCGCCATGCGGGAGAGCTCGTCGAGATAAGCAACGAGTGTGCTTTGAAGGGGCAGTTGTACTTGTCCCCACAAATTTCGTGGTTTTTTTCTGAAAACTGGCGAACAAATACCGCGTCGAACTAATTTGATTTGGTTCGTTTTTGACGGATACAAATTTGAAACGAGATATCTTATGAATTTTAAATAATTCTAAAACAACACGAGATAAAAGTATGTTCTAGTGCTTTTTCAGTCATGTTCCATTGCCCTTGGCGTGAAGAAATTTTCATCGACCTCAAAGCCGAGCCAAGGATGGTCAAAAAGCTGAGAAAAAAGAAATTTCCCTAATCGGGGCACTGACGACAACTCGATTTCGTGCACAATTTGAAAGATTTCCAAGCAAAGTGCATTTGTGAAATAGTATTTTCGGTAGTACAGAAAATTCTTATCGCCGCCGTCGTCATCGTTTGTATTCCTATTTGAGTCATATTTTGCCGCAAATCGAAGTCAGTTTAGTGCGAACGCAAAGCGGTGGGATTCGAATTGTGCAATTCAATTTGTGGTGTTTGTGCGAAATTTCAGTCGTAGCTCTTGCCATCGAAAACATCGAGGAAACCATTGATAAAGAGCCGGTTTTTCCTACCGCGAAATATTTTGCACACATCATCCAGACTGACCACATAAAAACCAAGAATAAACGAGCGGGAGAACGGTTTGCAAAGTGTGTTGGTTCGATGGTTTGCCGCTATTTCATTCTTTTACCTATTGATCAGCTTGCCCATGCCTGGAGCCGATGTAATGAGTGAAAATCCTAAAGTGGTATGATACAACAGCGATCGGTGCACCCGCGGCTACCATAGTACAAAAAATACTGCCAAATCTCAGTGTTCATCCAAAGGCAATATAAACAAAATTGGAAGTTAAATACTGTATCAGACTCCGAAGAATCCATTTTCCCATCGCTTATCTATATAAAGTTCAAAATAAACGTAAAGCTTCCAAAGAATGGTACAAGCAGCTACTTGCTGAAAAGCAGCTGACACCATCACTGGAAGCCGATATTTATCGACAACTAGGGTGGAAGGACAACGTAAATCATTTGCAATATGAGTACATCGCCTACAAAGGTCAATTGAAGCCGATCGAAAATCAGGACAATCATTATATTACTTGATTGAAAGATGTTTTTTTGGTAGTAACAAAGTCCATGATGCCTTTATAGCGTATAGACATTCAGTAGAGGTGTTTAATTGGCGTTTCCTATCAAAAACAAGACCAGCCTACTGACGCTTTACTAGCTTACATCTGCGCTGAGAAATTAAATAAAACACATCGAGGTGCTTCGACTAATTTAGCATATTATACGAAAGCTGTAGTCAATCAAGGGATGGCTTCCACCTGGATATGCCACTCTTTTTTGGGGGACGTAAGTATACATGCTAAAGACGAGATCCTCTTGACTCTCAGCCGCGTTCGCCAGGCCCAGTCTGTCGTTTTGCTTTGGCAATACATCCCTTCAGTAGGTTACCTCGTTCTCAACACCGTCGAACAGAGTCCTACAATCACCTAATTCCTGCAGGCGAAATTTATTTGCAGTGGGCCCTTGTGCTGGAGAAAAGAACCCACCCTAAGGCACCGCAATGTTAGCCTGCCAGTGCATTCACGCATTCTCAGTCACGGCCAATTCCGGTGACACCAACATCTTCTCTCGTCGAGGCAGCGACCATTGCCGCAGTCCTTTACGGACATTTATATTCCTCAAATTCATTACACCTTGGTAACCTCTCAACTCCGCATCAATACCTAACTCACCGACGACTTTGACACAAATATCGAACCAAAGCAGGGAGATGGACTGATCCTATTGCTACTCAATTTCGTTCTGGAATATGTCATAAAAAAAACAACCTTTCGGTACAAGAAAAACGTTTCTATGCAAATCGAGGTGTCTTATGCGGACGACATGAACATTTTGTCACGGTCCACAGTGTCTTATTTGTATAGCCTAGCTTGAAAAAAGTCATAATTCCTACAAGTTTTGATCGCCATTTTTCAAGTATAAATTAAGTTTGAAACATTTTTCATAAAGATACACGGAACAAAAATAAATATGAACAGGTGCAAAACAGATAAACATTGGAGTTCGAAGAAAAATTGCAGAAGTCTATGTCTAGCATTCATTGCGAACAGTCGTGTTTTTGAAAATTAAAACAAATTTTTTAAACGCCACGCTAGTTTTTAAATTAGAACATCTTAGTATATCGTCGAATTATTCTAACAGTTTATCAAATATCTGGATTTTACTTGCGGAGAAGTTTCAAGAAAGAAAAAACAGAAAACTTTTTCACTGGGGGCATGGAGGCCTCCAATGGTTTACTACCGCTGGAGGCCTAGAGCCAAGCATTCCAAATGCAATTAATGAAAAGGAAAATTGAACTAGAAAATTTTAAACATGGGAAGCGTATTACGTTATCAAACGAAGAACTAGAAACAGTTATGAGAAAAAATGTAGAAATGAAACTCCGAACACAATCTTTTGAGGAAATGATTTAAAAGCAATCAAACGCCAAAAAAACTAAAACGATTAAGCCACAAAATACGACCAGAACATAAGAAGCCATGACACATAGGACGAGCGAAAATAAAGTAGCCACGCAAAAGGCTCAACAAGGAAAGAAACCAATAGTACAAGATTAAGGGAAAACAGCAGTTTATGACACCGATACTTTAATATGGGCAGATGTACTTGCTACGATGTATAACGAAATGGATACCATAATGGATTGCCTAGAAAATATAGGTAATATAAATTGCGAATCTAGTGATAACTTTAATGAATATTTTAAATCTATAAATAAGGATAAGAAGCCAATTGGTGTATCTGTTGGTTTTTTCTGCTAAAAATAGTAAGACTATTGGTAAAGCTCTTCCGATTAATGTATTTGGGTAGTGTGGAAAGGATTTGGTTTGGCTATTAGCAGCCGAGCATAAGATACAGGGACGGATGCAGGGGGGTGGTCCGAGGGGTCCGGACCCCCCCCCCCCCGAAATCTCAGACTTTTTCAAAACCCCTTGCAGCACACGGTCTTTCAACCGTATAAACTAAATGGTCCACATCACAAGTTGGTACATCACAAATATGATTCATTCCACTTTATTTCGTAATTTTCAGTTTATTTTCACAACTTTTCTGGTCAAGATCACAGTAGTAATTGAGTGTTATTATCATGCCACATGCATTAGTAGTACTATCGTTAGATGACTCGCAACCTACTGTAGTGCGAGAAAGATGCATAGAACGGAAGCCGGTTTTGAAGACAAAGGACGGAAAGCGAAGATCTATCAAAAGCGTTCCCAATAGTTACCGATTATTCAGTGTATCGATAACTATTGATAATAATCGATAGTTTTCCCAACATTTCCTAACACAATTTGACATTTAGTGTTGTGGGGAACAATTCAAGATTGATTGACCGCTCTAATGACAGCGGTGGGATCATTAGTCATAGGGACAAAAAGAATCAATCAATCTTGACTGGCAATTAATCATACCAGTCGGACTTTCGTTTTTGGAATATTGTCGATACTTCTTTATCTTTCTCGAACCTTCTCGGATTTTCATTTTCTGGAATTTTCTTAGACACGGGGTATAAATACCTGCCGGGCCCGGCCGGGCAGTCAGTGGAGCACGAACAAAATACGAAACGCATACGAACCGTTTACGATCAATGAATTGTACGTGCGCGAAAAATCTACGTGTAAGACGGAAATAATAAAGTTTAATAGTCCAGTAAATATCGAGTGAGTTATTAGTCGGTTTGACCTCCCACAGTGTTGACATGCATTTGCTTCATCGTCATTAAAAATGGCACCTGTTAAAATAACGTCCTTTTTTAAACCGACAAATGCAAATGGTAAACGCGAATGCGAACGATCAGTTAAACAGGCTGAAAAAGTATCAACAGCAAAAAAATCGCGGCATGACGAGGAAAATGATCATCAACCGGAGCCCATAGTAAGTATTTTGAATTTTCACCCAGTAAAATGTTGATTAAAATTTGAGTTTAATAACTAAATTGAATGCGTTATATCATTTTCTTTTTTATAAAATTTTCATGAACGTGGAAAGTAAAGAAACTTTTTCCGCTCGAAATTCACTGAACAGACTTTCGTACAATTGCATCATATTTTATTGATGTACTGTTTGATGGTTTGCAGTGAGGTTTTAAAATTATACAATTCTAATTCGTTGACGTCGTTTTGAATTTTTAATCTATATAAAGAAATTAATTTCAAATTTTACAGTGTAAGATACTTTACATGTTATCTTCAAATATGTTGTGGCAGAGCGGTTAGAGCACAAGCTCCCCACTCAATCATCGCGGGTTCAAATCTCACTAGTGACGATTTTTTTTTTTTTTGTTGAAACTGACTGTAAAAAATTATTTTTAAAATTATTTTTGCGAGAAAAAACCAATAAACTAAATTTTTTCAAACGAATACTGTGTAAATCGAAGAAAAAATTTGTATGAATTTCAAAAATTTCAAGATCATGTCCATGATGTTCAATGGTTCGGTAGAAGAAAACTTGAAAATACCGAGATGTACAATCTCCTTGTAAATGCATGGACACCGGATGCTGATTTTGTGTTTCCAGCAACGAAAATGAACAAAAAAATCTGAAATTCCAACTTTCGTGGTTACAAAAGTATCCTTGGCTCACTTACTCAGCCTCAGAAGACGGCGCTTATTGTCGAGTTTGCATTTTATTTGCGCAAAAAGAAGTTGGAAAAGGAAAACATGAACGTTTGAGTTCATTTGTGCAAACTTGTGCTAAAGATTGGAAGAGAGCTTTAGAGAGATTTAAAGAACACCAAACGAAAAAATATCACTTGGACGCCCTTGGAGATGCACAGAATTTTAAGCTCATTTATGAAAATAAGAAAAATGATGTCATTGTCAAGATCGATCAGAGCCGAAAACGGCTGCAATTGGAAAACAGACGGAAGCTTGCTCCCATCATTCGTGCGGTTTTGTTCTGCTGCAGACAAGGACTGGCGCTACGAGGACGTCGAGATGATGGCCCATTGGCGCTGGAAATTCCAGAAGAGAACGACGGGAATTTCAGGGCACTTCTGCGTTTTTCTGTGGATAGTGGAGATGTAGCACTGCATCAACATTTAAAGGTAGCTGGTTGTAATGCAACATACTTGAGCCATAGAATTCAGAACGAGATCATTGATGCTGGAGCGGAAATCATCACAAGAGAGTTGGTGAGACGCATCAATGAGACGAAATGTTTCACTGTAACCGCAGATGAAACGTCTGATGTAAGTGGAATTGAACAATTCACGATTGGAGCTAGGTTCATTCAAGAAATCAAAGGGAGACACACGATCAGAGAAGATTTCTTGTGCTTCGTTCCTGTAGAGGATGTGACTGGCGCCGGCCTTGCAAATACGCTGCTTACAACTTTGCAGAAACTTGGAGTGGACACTCATTTCATGAAAGGGCAAGGTAAGCTGGATAAAACTCAAATTAACAAGGATAAAACTCAAATGAACTAATTCAAAATTGAATTACTATAAAATATCATTATATAATTTTAAACATTAATGTATTAAATAAAAAATATTTTTGTCCAATATTTAATGTAGTATAACTCACATTCATCCAATAAAACTTAAATTAGCTAATTAAAAAATTAAATCAAATGGAAACTCATATGAACTAATTAAAACTTGGATCCCTATAAAAAAGCATAGTATAATTTTAAACATAAATGTATGAAAAAAATTTTTTTATCCAATATTTAACGTAGTATAACTTACATTCATTCAATAAAATTTAAATTGACCGATTAAAAAATTCAACCGAATGAAAACTCAAATGAACTTATCAAAACTTGAATCACTATAAAATATCATCATATAATTTTAAACATTGTTTTATATTGTATGAAATAAAAAATACTTTCATCCAATACCAAACGTTGTATTACTTGCATTCACTCAATAAAACTTAAATTAACATGAATTAGCTAAAAGTAGAAAAAGAAAGTGAAGTTTTGGAGCTACTTTTCATTGAAGTTTTGGATCAAACTTTCTACAGCATAGAAAAATTCACTCTCGATTGGATTTAGTGACTAGCTAAAAAATTATATTTTTCAACTCAATTAAAATCTTATCTGAATAGGATTTTATAAAACCTTTTGACAAACCTAGCTAAATTTGATTCTTGAATTAATTTTAGTATGAAATCTAGACAAGAATTCTGAGTACTTAAGAATATATATACATATATTATGTGGATTAAATACTATAACAGTTTTAGAGTCTTGCTTAAAAATGATTTTTGAAATATCTTGAAAATCGGATTTTAATTCGATTTTGAAAGAGTCTTAAAACCCAAACCAAGTTGAGTTGAATAGTGCTTTGAAAATTTCAATTACACAAGTTCCTGAGTCGGATTTATAAATATAGGAGCTCTGAAACCATAGAAAAAACTTTTGATTTGCAAATCAAGGATTTTAACGGTTTATTTTGAAGGTTATGATGGAGCTCGAGCAATGAGTGGAGAGCTGAAAGGCTGTGCAGCTATTGTAAAGAAAACATGTCCAGATGCTCTTTATCTTCATTGTGCCAATCACAACCTAAATCTGGCAATTACCCATGCGTGCGACATTACGCCGATTCGGAACTGCATTGGAACAGTCAACCAAGTCGTCAACTTCTTTCGTCTGTCGAGCAAAGCTGGAAATTTGTTGAAAAAACATATCCTGGCAGAAAATCGTAGTGCCAAGCAGACACGTCTTTTAAAATTTTGTGAAACGCGTTGGGTCGAACATCCTGCTTCTCTGGGATTGTTTCATGAAGCATTGGAATTCATCTGCTTGAGGCTCGAAGAATTAAATGAGCTGAGATCAAAAACAGATGGAGTACAGCCAAACAGCTTGCTTGCTTCAATCCAAACAGCGCAATTCATAGTTGCATTGGTTGTAATGGTACCGGTATTCAGCTTGACGAAGAACCTGAGCCAGAATTTGCAAAAAGAAGATTGCGATTTAAGTGAATGCGTCCAATATGCGAACAATGTTCACAAAGAAATAAAGGAGATGCGTGCCAGGGCCGACGAAAAATTTGCGGAAATGTTCCAGTCAGCGACTCAAATTGCTGTGAAGATTGGTATCGAGCTAACTGTTCCTCGGCGAGTAGAACGTCAAAACAATCGTGACAACTATTTTGGAAATGCTGAAGAATATTATCGACGATCAATATTTATTCCATTTTTGGATATATATCTGGAAGAACTGGACACGAGATTTCTCGAACATCGAGCACTGTTGTCAATGATACAGAATATCATTCCAGCCAAATGCGCAGAACTCGATGAAGAGGAAATAAAAAAAAACCGCCCATGTTTTTGAAGAAAAATGGCCGAACGACATCACTGGGTCTACGGAGGACTTGCAATTAGACATCAAGTTGTGGAAAAGGTAATCATCAGTTTTTCGCAGTTAAAAAAAAGGGTCTATTTGATTTATTAATTGGTTTTTTATTCCAGGTTCTGTTCAAAAATTCCTGAAAAAGAACGGCCAAAAACATTCATCGAGGCTCTGGACGTTTGCAATAGAAGATTTTACAGCCAGATATACAGATTTCTTCAAATTTGTGGGACACTACCGGTCACAGTTGCCTCTAGTGAACGGTCCTTCTCCACTTTGCAAAGGTTAAAAACTTACTTGCGCAACCGAACTGGAGAGGAACGGCTGAATGGACTGGCGCTTCTTAACATTCACAGAGATGTGAATGTTACCAGTGGTCAAATTCTGGATATTCTCGCAAAAAGAACAAGAAGAATTGACATCACTCTGTAAATAGTCTGCCTAATATTAAAGGCAGTAGATCATATGTATTGCAATTTCATCATTTGATTTGTGTGCTGTCAATTAATGCTTCTTATATTATAAAATATTATAACGTTAAATGAAATTCCAATTGAGTGAAAATAATTTTTTTTTTAATTATGATCACAATTTTTAGCTATTTTTACCCAAAAATTGATGTTTGTCTTGTGTTTATTTTTTGGAAAATAGAACTCGCAGACCGCCAATCAACACGCGATTTAATGAACAATCATAAGTTATAAATATTAAGTTTGTCAAACACAAATAAAACGTTACGGTTTGTTAGAGCCGAGCTGTTTAATTATTCCAAATTTTTCGCTCGGACCCCCCCCCCAAAAATTTTTTCTGCGTCCGTCCCTGATAAGATAGATAATTTCGCAGTAAAAAGAGTGACTACGGACAAACTCGAAATAAGAACAAAAACGCTGGCTGATTTCAAGCATACCGAAGATGCTCTAAATAGTGTGAATGCTCCGCATTTCACATACAAGCCAAAGACAGAGAAAAATCAGACCTTCTTGCTGAAGGGCCAGAACTATAGAGAGACTATAGTTGATCTCCATGAAATGTTATAAGAAGTAGCATCACCTATAAAATTCATTACTGTAAAAAATGTTGCAACAAGGAGACCCACTATTGAAGGCAAAATATGACCATTTTATAAGGTACAAATTTCAAACGAAAGCAGTCCAAGTGCCCACCAACAAGTAAGGTACTTAAACTTTAGTGTTGTGAGGTACAGTGTCGTAGCTGGCGTCATGAGACAAACTTGAATTTTCCGCCCTCCAATACTTATTTTCCATTGAAAGGAGAGAAACGACAATACAACTTTGGAAGTTTTGTTTAATATTTTATGAGAAAAGAAATAAACAAATAAAAATCAAAAATAGTACGGCCATAAATTTTTTATAAATATGTTTGAATTTACAGTGAATTAAAAATTGACTTTTCTGGCTTCCCCCAAAGCCAATCGGTCTATTATTTGATCTACTCGTACATCTATACTTTTTTCAATTTCGTACTCAATTGGTAATATGGCAAGATTGCTTAAACGTTTCTGACCAATCTGTGATCGAAAGTAATTTTTTATTCGTTTTAATTTGCTGAAAGATCTTTCACAGCTTACAGAAGTGACCGGAAGCGTCAATGTTAGACGAAGTGAAATGCCTATGTTGGGATATGTAGTCACTAAGCCATATTCTTCATGACAGTTCAGAAATGCAATGTATTTTGCATTTTTTTATTCAGGCAGCAATGATTTTATTTGGTGTTCATAGCTTGCAATCTCTAAACATAAGTCATTGGCATTTAAATCATCTTTGTATTTTAATACGAGGTCAGTTGCTGATTTTTTAAGTTCTTCGGTGGATGTATCGTTTAACGAAGGTCCTGTTAGGAACCCAAAATCAGAAGCTACGATAGCCAAACTTTGGAATATCCATTCCATTTGCTGTAAAAGATTGTCTAGTGCACAGTAAAGCTGAACCTTTAATTTTTTATGAGGAGTCATTATAGCCGCTTCATCCTTGGCTTTTTCGTCGTACATTATTTTAACCTTTCGTTTACGTTTTTCAGAAAATTCTTTTTCTATCAACAACTCATTTGTTATTTTTTTTTGGGAAATATTATACGGCTCTATCTGATCATTTCTGAAATCGTTGAAAAAATCAAATTTTTTGATGTAACCTTAATGGAAACGGTTTTCTCCTGTAAAATGCGATTAACTTTAGCTATGCTCCTAGGAAGATCCCATACGACCAATAAATAGATAAATTTGAAATTAATCATTTTAAGGGTTTTGTAAAATAATTTTACAAAACCCTACTAGTTTTTAAAATGGTTTTTGCTGACGATACAGCGTCAGCTGTGTATGTTGTGTTTTCATCAGTACCATATGGAACGGTATTTAATGTTTTCATTACCTGCGGTAGTTGAGTAAGGAATGCATGAATTGAATTATATTTTGATGACCATCTCGTCTCAGAATGGTCCTTCAGAGTCCATTTCAAATTTGATAAAGCTTGCCAACGTTCAATTGATCCGGAAAAATTATTGAAAATATTTTGCACTGTCCCAAAAAAATTTAGTTAATTCTGGTGTTAGAGACGACGCATGTACTCCAACTAAATTAAGTGAGTGAGCACTACATGGTTAAAATCTGGCATGCTGATTCAGTTTCAAGATTCGCGCTTGAACTCCTTGATATTTACCCGCCATTTAGCGCCGTTGTCATATGACTGTCCCCTGCAGTCTGATAATATCAGACCATCTTGGCTTAGTTTGTTTTTATAAAAGCTAAAAATCTTTCTTCAACCATACACTTTCCATTATTTGTATCTACATAGCGCACAATTTCTGACATTTGTTCTTGGTGGCTGATACCCGGGGTACAATCAAATGAGATACTGTAATATTTTGCTTGCAGAATTTTCGCCACAATATTATTTTTGACTTCTAATCCTAGTGCTGAAATTATTTCATTTTGTATAGTTGGTGAGAAGTACGAAAGGCTGCCTTTGGTAATAGAGGACACGTGTTCCTTCATTTAAGGATTGTGCTTGGCCAGGAGTTCCACAATACTAAAAAATATACCAAATTTACGATTTTGTTCGACCTTTCCTCTCAGTGCCAGATTGTTTTTGGTACAAAACATTACTACGTCTATGACTACCTTTAGAATGTACCTCCACTTTTCTTTTCCTGCAGATATTCCATATTGTAATTCTCTATCTAAATTTTTACCTTTCATTAATCGCATTTCCATTTCTTTCCATGTTACATGACATTTACTATGTTCTAAAGTGTTCTCCTATTCTTGGATGCAAATGTTTCCAATCACGAAAACTTTTTGCGAAAATTGTTTCTTTCGTACTGAATAATAAACATGGAAAACAAAAAATAGATTTAGCATTATCACTGTCACTTCCTCTCTATTTTTGCACTATTTAACAAGGTCTTCTGAAACCAATCAGCTGAAAAAGGTCTGCCATCATCACTCATTGAAAACTTCAAATCGCAGTCTTTTCCCTGCTCTGGTCCACGTTCAATGAGACAACATCTCATCTTGTTATTTATTTTGGGCCATGACCTGGGGTCATTATAATTTATGCACACAGGATTTTCAAAGTCAGCATCTTCCGAATGCAAAGTATTTAATGTCGTTACATCACCTGAAAAAAGCAATTGTAAGACCGTCATAATGAACTACGTATCCTCGTGAAGACATTTTAATCAACGAGATTAATTGCAAAGCACAATCTGCGCTAAATGTTTCCCAGTCAACCTTATTAATAGGCTAGATTTTATTAAGTATACAAAAAATTACTAATAAAGCGCGACGAGCTATTTGCCACTTGTAGGGAGTTGCAGGTACACTCTATATGCATAATTTATCAATTCAAATACTCTGGTGACAATGAAACCTCGCAGCGGCCGGCGAGCAAACTATTCAATAACACTTCTACGAAACAAAAACTAAACTGATAAAAAAAATCCTCGTTGGCAGCACCAGCCGGAAAGGTAAACTTCTCGTATGTGTCGTAAGGTTTAGAAAAAGAATTTGGCTTGCCTACTACTGGACTTCTTACTGCAATTTTTGTAGCACCACATGGGTATTTACTAACAAAAAGAATCTGCTGCCGTTCGTTTTTGGAAACCCTTCATAGAGGCGTAAATATTTTGCTTATTAAATTGAGTTGCACACGGCGGGTAATGAATTCCTATAAATATATTTATACTGTTACTTTTTATGGAATTGTTTGCAGCTACATATCAATGAGTTGCATATTTTGAATAATAATTTTTCTGAAAAATTATTAGAGAAGAAAAATGTTAGAAGAAGGTGGTTTCGACGTGTGTGATGGCGACCACCATGCTCAGAGGTGAGGGAGTTAATTTTTAATTTTTCTACTTATGCAAACTCAATATGTTTTTGTATCTGCAAGTTATATTAGGTAATTTAAAAAGCTATCGGAGCTATCCGAAAGAGTGATCGATATCCGCGCGACGTTAGATAAACTTCAAATGTAGAGCAAATTTGTCGTATAGATTTACATTAAGTTGATGTGAAAAGGGTGAAATGATCCAATTAAAAAGTTTAGCTAATATTTATACTGGATTCGCCCTTCTCACATTTGCTGTTTACACATTTCACAGTGGTTACCACACAAAGGTGATAACTTTTTGGCTTAAATAGCTCAAATAGTTAATTTCAAAAGATTACCATAAAAGTTTAATCAGCACTTGCATTGCCATTAATATATACATTTTCAATTCTTTTCTGAACCATCAGGGGCCGTTATTTTGAATTTTTATTGAAAACAGCTGCTTGAAAATATTAAGCTATAAATATTCGAATTTTTTATTTATCATTCGATTTGCACAATTAAATTAAATTAACTTGCCTTAATAACTTATAATTTCAAGTTTTATCGGAATCTGTTGAGAAACTTGGCTGCTAGAGGGCTACAGAAATAAAAAAATGATTATATCACCCCCCCTGTATGGGGATACCCCCTTAAACACTTTAAAATATTTTCTTAAGCTGCAAATTTCAAGAGGCACTACTTTTGACCTACGTAGAAAATGTCCTCATTCTAGCTCATGTGGCTTGCGAGAAAACTTCTTGTGACGCATGAAAAAACGGACGGATGGACGGACAGACAGACAAGCCACGACTTCATAATTTTTTAAGGGTATTGTCAAAAATATTTTACAATATTTTAAAAATAGTCTGATTTATAAATACTTTCAAGATAAGTCATTTAAAACGTTTCCATGAATAAAAATCACTATTTCAGTTGCTACTAAAATAGCGAATTGCGCTTGCCTTCTGACCTTTGGGGGCCGCCATGTTGAATGCATGCATTTAATTTTGGATTATTTTGAATCTTTGTATGCTAGGACCTCATCAATCAATGCGGAAAATCTCGTTCAATTCAGAGTTTCACTCTAGACAGGGCAAAATTATTCAATTTTTAGTGAAAATGGCAGCTAAAAATTTTATGTTTTAAAATTTTCGACTTTTTTTATTTTTCCTTCAATTTTAATGTTTTTCTGTTTAATACAAGAACATAGTACAGAGATCCATAATCTCAAATTTCATCAAAATCTGTTGGAAAATGTGACCACTAGAGGGTCACAAAAACCTGAAAAAAATTTGTATTCAAACCGCCGGCATTTTGAAATCTGCTCATGCATGATCACCAAAATATCAAAGATTGTAGATCTAAGTAATGCCTATCTTGGAACCAAGTTTCATATATGTTGGATCAAAATTGCGACTTTTAGAAGCCTTTGAAATTTTGAGCTTCAACTGGCCGCCATTTTGTTTTTTGCCATCTGACCTCCAGTTTTTTCACGTAATTCTTTAGATACTTATAATTTCTATCAATTTCCCGAATTTCATGAACATTTGTTGAAAGTTTTAACCACTATTACAGCAACAAAATTTTGCACGTTTTTCGACCTTTGAGCGGCTGCCATTTCGTTTCTGCAGTACCGACTTTGAATTTTTTACTGTGAGATTCATCGCATACATCAGTGAATCTTTGTATCAAATTTCATCCGAGTCGGAGCTATACTTTTTTCAGAACAGAAATCACGATTTTTCGTCTAAAATGGCCACCATTTCGTTTTTGCTTGGCCGGTATAGCTGGTTCACGACCTTAACTAAGATATTTACTCAATACACTCTTCCAGAAAATTTGGTGAAAATCGGAGCAAAATTGCAACCTCTAGCGTGGTCACAAATTTCGTTATATCCCATATATATATATATATATATATATATATATATATATATATATATACATATATATATATATATATATATATATATATATATATATATATATATATATATATATATATATATATATATATATATATATATATATATGTATATATGATACTCTCCGCAATAGGTAAATTTCTCTCGAGAAATGTACCTAATAATCTACATTTGACTAAAATAAGTAAAATAGCTGCAGGCAGGGTAAAGAGTGTGTCAAACCTGCGCCTATTGGTTGTCATAAATGAGACCATTAATTCAACTAGGTACCTTTTCCCACTCGCACTGTGTGATTCCCGTTATAATAGAACCCCACACGCTTCTTGTTTGGATCAACTATGAACAATGTGAATGTGATTTGACACAACACGATAGTATCAAATAAGACCTTTTTTGAAGCGCCTATCTAAACTAATAATAAAAATCAGCAACAATAAAATATATCAACGCATACCGTGGTCAGAGCATATCTACTAAATAGCAGCTGCAATTAGAACAAATTTTATTTCTTACGGTACTTATGGGGTTGAGAGAATTGGATTAAAAGTGCGTATGTATGGTAAACAAAAACTTGAATTTGCTTGCAATTTTACCAACACATGGTAAACTTTAATCCATCTTTCATACGTTTATTTGCCTCTCTTTTCATTTTGACAGCTCCTCGATTGCAGGTGCTAGTTAGTATATATGCTCTGCCGTGGTTGTCGTTTTTATCTGAAGCTGTTTCATTATCAGTGTTTTCCTTTTTTCGTCTTTATCTAGTAGCTCATTAATATTTTCTGTAGAAGGTGTGTTACTTTCGGACAGCGATGTAATTGTCATGTCATGTCTACTTTACGTGTACTTCTGTCCTTTCAAAATTAGGATCCAGATAGCTTTTTCGGTGGTGGCATTCTAAATAGACAATCACAATAACTGAAATACCTTGAGCAGAATTGTAGTACTTAAGAGTGACGTTTTGTGTTTACTTCAGAAATAACTTAATAATAAAGTATTCAACTGAAATATAGCCTATCTTTATCGCACTGTATAACAATAGGTATTTACTGTTTTCTCCACTGATTGATGGATTATGGCTCGAACTTTTTCACGGAAAAACCGAGTCACAACAATGCCAAGGCGGGTTTCTTACTTAGAGTGACTTGTTCGGCTTGTTCGATAAGAATAATGGTCATTCTATTCAAAATGACCAGGCGCATGCAACATTTATGGTGGCATTCATGTTATGCCCCATTTAGGTACTGGCCGAGAACAGACGAATAGACACGAGTAAGAATATGTAAACGACTTTCAGGTTTCCAAGAGCCAAACAGTCACTTTCGATTTTCCAAACGGAAATTCGATGCGCCCCGGATGCGAACGAAATACAGTTTTATGATTATGACTAGAACAATCTAGCAGAAAGGATAAGAAAACCTATTTCGAAATTTTCTGTTTTCTGAAACTCATTATTTAAGTTTATTATTTCAACCTAGTTGTCCTCATAACTTTCCAGTGACATTGCACTTAAAGATCATTTATAATGTTAAACAATGCAATTTTTTTTGTGTTCCTTAAAAATTGACAATATTTTGCTCATATAACGAAAATCAATAAATTGTGCACATAGGGTTTAGTCAGCTGCGTTCTTATATGAAATACATATTAGTTTGTACGTAAAATCAGTTTTTTAGGACTTGATAAAAATAGTTTGTGTAAGTTAAGGGTGCGTTTATAATCTGCATGTTTATTTTAGCTGCCCTTCTGCGCAGTCTCGGGTTGTGGAAATGCACCCCAAAAGTTTGCACCGCTGGCGGCCGCCCACTTGGACAGCCCCTAGCTACGACACTGGTGAGGTAGGAGCGTCACCAAAAAAATGAGATCAACCAGTGTTACAGTTGACAAAGATTTGGCCATTCGACTGCCAATTGCACTACGCACTATTGGTGTGTTAAATGTAAAGATGTTGATGCCCCTGGTAAGTCCAAATGGGCTTATATAGAACCAAGAGAAAAATTATATTGTGTTAACTGCGGTATATTTAGTCATTCAGCATCATATCGACGATGCTCCATGTTATCCGATACCCCCACAAAGGGGTTCAACATATGTGCGGATGTTTGGGTTATGGTCCAGCATACAAGGTGAATAAAAAATGTTTAGCACAGGTGAATGAAAAATTTTATTGGCGAGCTGTGTTCTTCGGCGTATTTCGTCTCTTTCATCCGTATTTCTAGTTATTTTGGCACCTTAATACACTAATTCGCTAACATTTTCGATGTTGTACTCGCCAAGTGTGATGTTTTGAGTGTTTGAGGTATTCTTCCTCGACTACGTTATGAACTTTGTTTCATTCTCACGATTTGTAGCCCAACTATTTTCGCTTCGCTGTCGAGTTTCAAGAAAAGTTCTTTGGCAGCTGTTAACGACCTTTAGTCCGATATTTGTGTCAAAGGTGTCGGTGAGCTGGTTATTGATGCAGACTTGGGAGGTTGTCGATGTCATTGTCATATTGGTGAGACGGACTAATTTGGTTGGGATACCAAAGCAAACCATTATTTGGCACAGTACGTTGCGATCTATACTGCCGTATGCGTGCTTAAAGTCAATATGGTGGTATACAATATATCTATGTTGAACTCCCTGTATTTCGCAAGTACCTGCTTGGCTGTATACAATTGGTCTATTGGAACTCATCACCTTTTTCGTGATAAAGAATATAATTGATTGGCTCCACTCTTTTGGCATATGTTCATGTTCCCAAATGTGCTGAATGACTTTATGGATGGCTTCCTAAATACTACTGCCACCATATTTTATAAGCTCCACTGGAATCTCATCGATGAAAGAAACCCTTGTTCTTTAATATATAATAGAACGACATCCTGTATGTTCAATGGATTCTTTAATCCCTAGGATGGTTGCAAAGCCCTTTTTCTAAGAGTTGTCTGCTGCATACTCAACTCGTTCGGCATCTTTCATTACTCTGTATTCTATATGCTTATAGTAAATACGAGTTGAAAAGGTTAGCACAATTTTGCATGCTGACACAAATGAAACAAGACGTTAAAATTCATTTACATAAATCAATAAATCGCTTTCAAAACGTAGGCTACATATTAGCAAAGAAAAATTTTGCTTTCATATCTCCTGAATAGCTTTATTTTGACGCATAATTTAAAAACGAAAGAGAATTCTGTTTAGAAAGATTTTATAAACGTCTCAATCGCACGAAATCATCCGTTCATTTAATTTATTTGCAATCAAATTTCGGTCGTCAATCATTGTCAGCAACTTCCTGCCAAATGCTAAATAGTCCAAATATCTTTGAAGGAAAATACTCTCCAAGATTTCACGCTTGGCATAATAAACGATCATTGACTGCTAATTCGAGCCGCATTTGACACTGTAAATTGTTGAAATAATTGCGAACAGATTAACAAATTGCTGAATTAAACTGCAAGCCAATAAAATTCAACGTGCAGTTAAATGCTCGCAATGGCACGCCAATTTCGGATTTTCTGTTCATTTCTTTAGTTAGTCAATTGCAGACGACTTTTCCGGTGACATAAACAAGAACTTTACATTGATGAATTTCCACCGTGGTCTGATATACGCGACCTGTCAATAGAATTGACTGCATCATTCGTTTGTGGATCCGCGGCAGATACTTTGGCGACGATGCTCTTGAAATATCTTCTGGGAGATTAAAAAGTGTTTTAGGAATAAATCGATCCTTGCCAGTGGTATTTAGTAAGGAAGGGTTGAAAAAAACTTAATCTCTAATGTAAAATTGAAGGATTTTATGACTGGTTGGGAATGGGTTGCCTCAACACAATCATGTGGTTGGAGTTTCCTCTCGAGCCGACAATTTTCCATCAAATTACGAATAATTTTCCTCTGCTTGGTTCACAGAAATGGTTGAGATCCTCTTGATCGGGAAAGTAAAAATGAAAAATATGCCTGCATGGACGACTGATTAACATAAGCAAGACACTTGTGAAAATGTGAGAATAGCTTTTATTTTACCACTCCGAATCCGAATCATCAACTAGAATAAATGGCCGAGTGGTGTTGGAACATGAGGTATCATCACGATTTCCTGTTACTTTGGCATTAGGTTCTAACAAGATTTCAATGTTTCTGATAGACTGATCATTAATAATGAGACAAAAGAAAACTGAAAAACACCAAATCCAATGTTAGAAATTGATCTTGCACTGTGAACTTGCTGGCAGCCAATTAATGCCCTTGATAACATGCACCACAATTGCTTAAGTATTTTAGGATAGAATGGTTAATGCATAAAAGAAGAGATGGGTGTTCAATCAAAGGGTTGATTAAGCAACTTAAATGATTTCATGATATTGTAATACTAGATAAAGTAAATTGCCATGTTGAGGAGAGAGTTATTGGTTTCACCTATACAAAATGATTATAGCTTAATTTATATGTTTTTTCATGCATCACTTTTCAACAAAGGTTCTATTTTAGCCAAGTATTGAACTTACTTTCGACTCTCTCGGCGCTTTTTTGGTAATAAATGATTGGTTCATATGTTAAGTTTAATTATTGAGATTGCAAACAAGAAACAATATATATTGGCACATAACTGCAATCCACTGAAATATTCTACAGATTTAAGCAACTGGATATGTTATATTGCAGATGAAAAATTGAATTTTAGTATATTTTCATATGAAACCTAATCAATAGTCTCTAATTTTTATTAAAGACACTGATCTTATTTATCATGGGTAATGAAACCCAATAGTAGCCTTCAACTAACGATGCATTTCAATCAACCTTTTTATCGTAAAAATCAATAAATTAACGATTAATGAAATTTCATGAACGCTTTTCTATTATTGTTATACCGGTGATACTCGTTTATATTTATTTTTTGCTTTAGCACTACAGGCTGTTACGGATGGAGTAGAGAGGCATCAACATTAGCTCACAACGAACACTACCATATCAGTCGCGTGATTCGTTAAACAACGCAATACTAAGCCGCACTCGATTAGGGTTTTGGTTAATAGTAATTTGAGTACTTGTAGTTATAATTCAAAAGAAACCAATAAATAAATAAATATAACCCATACTGATAGATAGTTAGGCTGCTGTGAAAGTATAAGTCACTACCTGAACCCAAAACAAAGTGCTGATGCTGAGTCTAGACCTGAGTACATTGTTTCCAACCAACTATGCTGATGCAACAAAATGGAATAAAGTTTGATTTTAAATTTTATGTTAGAATTAAATCTGTTGAAAACCAGACTTTAATAAAAACACATCGAGTGCAGCCCTAAAAAATATTTTTTATTTTAATTTCCCGTGTGGAATATGGTCTGGCACAAGTGTCAGCGAGCTAAAACAACACCGAGCGAGGCTAACTAGCTTCACTTAACGACCGCGTACGCGTGCTTGACGACTAGCATTTGCGGGATCATATGAGGCGGGTTCTTGTCGAGCCACGAAGCTACACTACAAAATACTTATCACGCGTACTCTACGCTACAAGACGTACCGATCAATTTTTATTATCTTTAGAAAATGTTCTTTTAGGTGTTAATTAAGCTGCTCTATAGTAATTCAATATTTTTTTTTTTGCCTCGTTAAAGTTAGCGGACACGGAGGCTTGAGACAAACGCAAACATTACACAAAAAGCAACCGTTACTTTCTCCGAAGAAGGTCGTTGCATTACAAGGGGAATGTCAAACCTAAAGATGTTTAAGTGGCTGAAGTGAACCCCTCATCTCTGCGTAAAGGATCGAAATTTGACGGATGTAGTTTACTTTACAATAGTAAAACAACAAACTAAGCAGTTTCGACGGGGTGACCACCTTATCTCTTCAGGAGCAGCCACTCCTGATCACCACGGGGCTGCTCGACTGCTTATGTTTATTACAAATATTAGCTGATGCCCGAGCAGGGACTTGCATCCGCACGCGTAAAAGGATAGTAACAATAAATCTACAAATAGAACAGATAATTAAAAATTACCAAGCGTAAATAGTCCTAACATCCACGCTGAGGCTAGCCGATGGTTTGTAGAGTTCTTATCCTAGTCGACGCAAAGTTTACGCGATTTTAAAGTGTAGTGCGATAACCAAACAATGTTTTCGTGAAAACGCGTCCATGAACCGAATAACCAAATTTCGAAAATAAGCGTGTGTGGTCGACTTTGGCCCCTTAGTAGCCGCTATCAACCAAGCAGCAGCAAAAAGGAAAGCATTGGAAATGAAAGCTAAGCGACACGAGGATAGCAACTCAACTGACCAGAAACTTTAACCACAGGAAACGGGATCAGTGAACCCAAAAAAATTAGCCATTAAAAATCCATGATGCTCATCGCAGGATTAAAAATTTTGCAAGTAATTTAAGTGTATTTTTCTGTAAAATTACGCCAAATATAAACAAACTGTTACATGTGAAAAAAATATATTATTGTGCAACGTGTCGTTTTTAAATATTTAAGCAAAGGAATTATATCGTGCTATTTATCCAATTTCATTCAAAACATTTTTGAATAGCCTCAACTTTTCCTAATTTTTTCATAAAATTATTGCGTAATTGTGTGAAAATAAAAATACCTGTATTTATAGATACTTATCAAAAGTGCTATTTACATGAGTCTTCATAAAAAAGTTGTGTTTCATTTAAATGATTCTAAACTAATTAAATATTTATCTTGCGCTGTAAACATATGGAATTTTATATGCACCTATTTGAAGTTGCACATTTTCTGAATTTCTTATATTTTCTTGAACTCGGGTTGGAATCGTATGTACTAGGTAGCTAAAATTTGTATACGCACTTGCTTGAAGTTATCGAAAGATATCGTAGTTATACGTTGCTGTCAATTGATGGTTCTCTGATATTGCTTTATTGTTGTTTTTTTTCACTTACATTACCAAATATCTACAACAGGTCAAAAGAAAAATCCCCATTCAGAGTGCCATTATTTCAGATTTCACCAAGTTTTATTATTAAAATCCTGCCTATTTTCTCTCTGGAAACTTTAACGTTTAAAAGTGAAGTGAGTGACTGCAATCAGGTGAACGAGTGTTTTCGTGCAGAAAAGTGATATCTAAATATGCGAAACGCCAATAACTTAATTCATCCGGCGTGACTCAATTATAACCCTACTGCCGAGGAATGACCTGACGTGAATCTTCCGGGTCCTAAAAATATGTATCCTGCGGGTAATAATAACGTTGTTGACAGTGCATCAAATAACGTGCCAAAAATTGACCTCATACAAACTATATCATGGATAGTAGCGGAGACTCTCCGAACACAGGAAAGAGAGCTCTTTTATTCATTGATGAACCCTGCCTCTGGCATCAATAACGATGTTGATGTGCCAATAAACGTCGGCAATGACGGGAACTTGTCAGAAATGGACGTTGTAAAAAGTCGAAGCACGTTCTCCGGCGAGCCTGGCGAGTTCAGCTCTTGGCGAAAGAGCGTCGACAGAATTCTTCTTATTTACGACAATTTGAAAGGTACATCTAACTACTATAGTACTCTATCAGTGATTCGAAACAAGGTAATAGGTCACGCAGATATTGCCTTGGAGTCGTATAACACTCCACTAAACTGGAACAAAATTTCAAAGTGTCTCGCGCTACATTACGCAGACAAAAGAGACTTTGGCACTTTAGAGTACCAGATGACAACTTTGGTGCAAGGGGGCAACTCTATATCTCAATTCTACCAAGAGGTTTATAATCATCTCTCGTTAATTCTCAAAAATTTTGGATCTATTCAGATGAGTCCAGTTGCCATGAACATCATGACCCAGGCATATCGCGATAAAGCCTTAGACACATTTCTCAGGGGACTTTGAGGTGACTTACCAAGACTATTAAGTATTCGCGAGCCAGCTGATTTGTCGCAGGCTCTGTATCTCTGCTACAAATTACAGAATATTGACTACAGAACCCAATATGCAAAAAATTCCTACCCCAGTTCGCGGAAGGCACGCCATAGTAGTCCCCCTCCGGTTCCTCCTCGCAGGGCCTTACATAATTTTTCACTAGGTGTGTATTTTGACCGGAACTTTTACATAATTCACAGGCTTTACAGCCACTAAGGCTTTATATTCAAAATTATCAACACCCCCAGAGTGAAAATATAAATAATGGACCGCCTCCTCGACCACTACGAGGTCCAGTTCCTATGGACGTCGATCAATCCATTAGGACTCACAACGTTAACTACGCAAACAGGCCCCAAAATCAACGGTTTTAGCAGAAACGCCCCTTGCAGAACTGTCAAAGATTACACCTTCCGCCCAAAGCACAACGAGTTTATTACACTGAGCCAGAAGAGACAAACGACGTCACGAAAGAACAGTACAAGGAAGACATCAAAGAAGAAGACAGAAACTACGACTAAACGTTAGCAGATTATATGGAACCGAATGACGAAACGAACATGGAAAGTACAGAGGAATTAGAAGATATCTATTTTTCAGATTGGAATGCTCTTCACTTCCATATTTTGAATATTCTACGAGAAGTGGAGAGCTACTGAAATTCTGAGTGGACATCGGGTCCAACAAAAACTATATACAACCAAGGCATATCCTTAATCCTATACCAAATAACCAATCCTTTTACGCTAATTTAGTAGCAGGAAACATTAAAATCACCACCATGCGTTCGTAAACCTATTCGGCCAGCAAACACCACAAATAAAATTTTTCATACTCCCAAGTTTATTAGCGTTCGACGGCATCATCGGCAACGATACTCTCAAACATTCAAAAGCCATAATCTACACCAACGACAATTACATGACACTTTACACGAATATACACATCCCTTTAAAGCAGCACCTTTCACAGTCAGTCAATAGCATCAATCGCATAATCAATCATCTGAATTGTGACCAAACAGTCAAAATGAAAACAACCCTCAAGAAATGTTCCAGGTTACTAGGTGAAACTGATGAAAAACTAACCTATACTACCTCTGTTAAAGGAGAAATACGGACGACAATCGATGAACCGGTAAATTCAAGGGCGTAGCCTTATCCGATGGCCCTAAAGGGAGAAGTCGGGAAAGAAATAAATAAACTTCTAGAAAACGGGATTATAAAACCCTCAAAATTTGTTTTGTTGTTTGGGTCGTTCCTAAGAAAAGCGATGCATCTGGTGAAAAAAAAATATCGGATGTTAATTGATTACCGCAAACTTAACACCGTCACTATTGCCGATAAGTACCCAATACTCGAGATCAGCGAGATTTTGGCAAACTTGGGAAGGAATAGCTATTTTTCAATTGTCGATCTTATGAAGGGTTTTCACCAGATTCCAATTAAAGAAAAACACATATCAAAAACTGCCTTTTCCGCCAACAACGGAAAATTCGAGTTTACTCGACTCTCATTCGGGCTGAAAAATGCTCCTTCAATCTTCAAGAGAACTCTGGATGACATTCTCCGAGAGTACATTGGTGCACGCTGCTATGTATACATTGATGATATCATCATCTTTGGGAGGAATAAAGCAGAGCATTTCGACAACCTGGAGAAGGTACTCAAAACCATGGAGGTCTCTAACATGAAAATACCGTCGATTTATACAGAATTACTCAAAAATTGCAAAGCCCTGATCTCCCTTTTGAGAGGGAAGGATGGACGAGTATCCAAGAATCAATCGACAAAAAATTATTCACCTTGATTCTAAAGCCATCAACGCATTTAACGCTCTCAAAGACTGTTTGATATCTAAGGAGGTAGTACTGACACATCCGAATTTCGAGAGAGAATTTCACCTTACTACAGATGCTTCCAAGTATGGTTTTGGCGCAGTTCTTATTCAAGAGGACAAACCGATCGTCTTCCTCTCACGAACATTATCCAAAATGGGAGAAAACTACGCTACCAATGAGGAGGAGATGTTTGCCATCATCTGGGCTCTCACCTCATTGAGGAGCTACCTTTATGGATCGAGAAAAGTGAAGATATACACCTACCATCAACCCCTTACCTATGCGCTCAGCAACAAAAACACAAACTCCAAGATGAAGAGATAGAAGGCCATCTTGGAAGAGTACAATCATGAGCTAACGTATAAGCCGGGTATGGCCAACTTTGTTGCGGACTCTCTCTCACGACCCCCCAAAAAAACCTTGATTAACTCTCTCACCCCAATAGAGCACAGTGAAGATACCTCATCTCACAATTTAATCCCCACCGTTGAATCTCCCATAAATGCATTCCGAAATCAAATTATTCTAAAAACTGGTCACGAAGATAGTTATCAGCTCCAAAAACCATTCCCAAATTACATGAGGTATACATTTATAAAACCCCAATACACTGATAATGACATTTTAAATATATTCAAGCGCTATCTGAATCCTCACACTCTAAACGGTCTCAACATGCGAGGAAACCATGGGTCGCATTCAGGAAATTTACCCCCAACACTTCACAAGTTATCGAACATATCCCCAAGCGGAACAGGAAGAAAAAATCCTACAAACCCACAAAAGAGCACATCGCCATGCCGAAGAGAATCGCCTACAACTCCTCCAAAGTGTCTATTTTCAAAAAATGTCTGCAAAAATTTAAAACTTAGTAAAACAATGTATTTGTAAAGAGAATAAGTATGACCGACATCCTAATTAGCCAGTTTTAAATCCTACCACAATCCCATCCCATCCTGGTCATACAATACGCATCGATCTTTTCAGCACCAAAATTATCGGGTTCCGACCGCTATAGATAAGTTCTCGAAATTGGGTCAGGCTAAAATCATTGCCTCGAAATCAATTGAGGATATCAAGCAGCCACTCACCGACTTGCTTTTTTATTTTTGTGTACCCGAAATTGTCGTCATTGATAATGGAAATTCTCTAAGATCGGCCTCCATTACGTCTTTAATGGAAGAAGACCTCAAAATTAAGGTATACAAGACACCTCCATACAAAAGTGAGGTTCATGGGCAAGTCGAACGCTGGCACAGTACTCTCATAGAAATAATGCGAAGTTTGAAAAAAGGTGGACCACCCAGATCTTTCGAAAATCTTCTACAACACGCCGTGCACGAATATAACTTTTCAATTCACACAACGACTGGAAAGAAACCCATCGAGCTACACTTCTGACGCACTTCAAGAACTAACACAGAGGATTCGACTATTGAACGACTAAAACAAATACGAAATACCGACCTGACAAACCACAATAAAACAAGACAACCTACCAAAAAGTATGAGATCAGAGAAACCATTTTCGTTGGACAGAATAAAAGGAAAGGGTCTAAATTGACAGCGCGATATAAACAACAAATAGTGAAAGAAAATAATAACTCAACCGTTTTAACAGAATTCGGTAAAATTATTCACAAGAGCCACATACGTAACTGACCTTTCTCTTTCAAGCTTCTACTCTCCATTATCCACGCCAAAATCGAAATTTTGGACTTTTGAAGCCCCCAAATCATTTCTTTTCACACTGGAAGAGCTAAAATACAAGATGGGAGTTCCAAGTTAATACATACGATCGACATTGAACAATACGAACATTTTATCCAAGAAATTGAACCAGTTCTTAATCTTGCCGAAGTCAGACACAACTTTTTCTCATCTCATCTGTCCTTCGAGCTGCAGCAGATTCAATGTCTTATTCATAACCTTAAACCACGCAAAATAAAAAGATCACTTGACATTATTGGCACCACGTGGAACTGGATTGCAGGCACTTCCAAACTAACAAACGAAATTCAAAGGATGTTCAAGGAAAATAGCCAAACAAATTTTAATACAGTATTAGATCTTCAGTTTAGATTATCCTTAATAAAAGAAGAACTAACAAATACAAATATTGCTATACATTGGGCCAAATCAGGCATTACCAATTCAATAATTTTATCCAAATCCGAAATAAGATTGGCAACAAGTATTCTCAATAAAGAACTCCTTCAATATTCTACGATAGAAGAGGCCCTAGATTTTTACGATGTTAAAATAATAACGAACATATCTTTAATACTTTACATAATTAACATTCCGGTGACAACGAGCCTTATTTATGAATCCTTATTAATAAAATTTTAAAAAGTAACGATCAAATATTTGGCGTGATTGGATATTGTAAAAATGTTAATAGCTTAAGTATTTGTAAATCAACCGAGCTCATGGATATAACCAACACCTCCTGTATACCAAATCTAATGAGGAGCCTGACCGCCGCTTGCAACAGAACCAGTAACGCCCACATACTATCAATTGAGGAAATATCCTCGGGTACGATATTGTTGAATCAATTCACGGGTACTCTAGTAACCGAGCAAATGGCCCATCGTCTGAACGGGACCTACCTCGTTTTAAATCTACATCACGAGCATAACCGTGAATGGGCGAACCTTTGTGACTCACGAGACTATAACGATCCATGCCCTGCCTGCCATCCTTCAGCCATCACCAGAAAGCAACGCATACTATGAAATCCTTTCACTTGAGACGATGAAGGATCTGCACATCAAATCCAGCTGATGCGCAACGAGACCAATATCCACCAAACGGCAACGTACGCAATACTTACCATCGTGGGAACGTATTCAATAATCCTACTCAGCTGCAAATTATGCTCAAGATTCAAGGCGAGGCCGACTACCACAATAAACAAAGAGAAGGCAGCAGATCCCCCATCTACGCAAGAAAAGAATCAAATACCCGAATAACCACCACCGGTCCGAACTTCACCATTATCACCAGCATCCGATCCACAACCTGCAAGAAAAAATATAAGGTTCAACGACATCAAGTTCTTTAAATCGATTGAGGCCAATCGCATTTAAAAGAGAGCGAGTTGCCACCGGATGCTGCTTCTAGACCTGAGTGCATCGTTTCCAGAATTGTAGCAATACAATATTCCGTGAGAAAACATCTATGCTGATGTAACAAAATAGAATTAAGTTTCATTTTAAATTTTATGCTAGAATTAAGTCAGTTGTAAACTGCACTTAAATAAAAACACATCGGGCTCTGCCCTAAAAAATATTGTTTTCATTTTTATTTCCCGCGTGGAATATTAACTTATATGCCACATCAGGTCCGGCATTAACCGAGCAACAACTTAATTCGGACGGAATGCCTTAAACCACTGGCCAGAAACATTCACATCCTGGACAAGGAGTATATCACCACATATCTTAATGCTACCGAAATTTTGTTAAACAAATGTACACCAGAGTTAAACATCGTATACAGCCAGAAAGCGCACTTACGAGACAAGTGTGGAGATGTACCGATCGACTACAATATTGTGCATCATGAATGATACAAGGATCGTATGCAGCTAAGGAAGCTGATCGAAATTCCGGCAGCGATAACGACGAGACAACGTAGGTGAAAAGGATGAGAAAGCAGCAGGTGAAGTCAATATCAATCGCAAATGAAGCCAACAAGACCGTTAAAGGAAAATGTGAAAAGCGGATCAAAAGACCAAAATCGCACCATCATTTGCATCATGGCCACACGCAGTAGACTAAGCTTTTGCGCGGAAGCTGAGTTTAGTGCGATAAGTCGCACAATGTCTAACAACTCTGTCAAAGGAGAACGCGAAAGGAGAAAAGCAATGTCTTCTACAGTACTAGTCAACTATTTACACAATTTATAGAAAAGAAAATAAGAAAAGAATTTAGCAAAATATTCACGTTTACCGGATATTCTCCTCCAGGCGTACTTAACGCAACGTCGTATGGTCAATAGCACTAATCAAATCTCTTTAAATAAAACCCGACAAAGCACTACTCAATTTCACGCAATTTTATATCGCGAAATCATAAACAATTTAATCTGACATTGCAAACTGTCAATGAAGACATTCAGCCGTGATTGTAGTGATCGCCACTAGAGTGTTTGAAGGTGGAGTGGAAATCACGCCAAGTTTGAGTGGAACCACTCCACGGGAACAGAAAGAACCACTCCGAAGAGGTGGCTGAATCCGAGACAAAGAACTCAGTCGGAGAGCGGTAAAGTTGCCATTAGAGGCGAGATTATTTAAGAGCGCGATGAATGACACGCCTTTTCTTTCTTTGGATTGGCGACTTGAACGTAAAAAAGTGAAGCGACGACGGCGGATAAAACGGAAGACGAGCGTCGGCTGGATTTTGGAATTAAGTGTGGCAAGTGTATACTGGACGGAGGTTGGAGGACGAACGGAAGTAGCAAGGAAGTAGTCGGAGCAGTAAGTGGCAAACCAATGTCAGAAACGTTGACGGAAGCACCGAAGCAGCGGCCCCTTTATACTTTGTAGAGCTGTAAGTTTTTCTCGAAGGATTTCTTCTTTTTCGCTCGATTGTAATCGTTAATTTGATTTATAGTTGCATAAAAAATTTTAGAAGAGAGATAAGATTGTAAAACTGAATTTTGTTTTAAAAAGCGAATTAAAAGTAAAAATCGAGTTAAAATTAAACTCTCTTTCTATAATACATTTGAATTTGACCAAGATAAGTTTCAGGTTACAACAGGTACGGCTTAGATGTGAATTCGCGGAAAAAAACTTAAAGTCGAGTGAAATTTGAAATTCATCAGCAGGACTTAGTTAAAAGTACAACTTTTTTGCGCACAAGACAATAATTTCAAATGAAATAGTTTTTCAAGTGTCGCAAACGTTCAAAGTGAGATTATTTATTATTTCGTGATTTATCTTCATTTCGATCATTTGCAATTTGCGCAATCTTAAGAAATTAATAAAATATCTCTCGCTATTTAACGCGTTAAGAAGTACAATAAAAAAAAAATACACCCCCGCACAGTTCTGTTCCGAATTAAATGGCAAAACAGGAGCATCAAGTTATTACAACGTGAACGGAATTGCTCCGTTGGAGTTTACTGAGTGAAACCAATATAAATTAAATTATAAATTGAAAGCGGAAGTAGGCTCTCCACACACCACCACATATGAATCATCCAAAAATAACTGAACGTATATATATTTAGCTCTAAGTTAAATAGTAAATTTAATTACAAGCAGCGAGACATCATTACCAATGAAGACACTTATTCGCACGAACGTTTGTCGGAGCAGAACTGGGTGAGTATCATTTTCCATGACTAAATAAAAGAAAAAAAAATTTTTTTATTAAAAATCATTTAAATTAAATCATTAAATCAGAATGGGTACGTTCGTTTTTTTCTAAACAAACTGTGAAATTGCCTAATTGGTTAAGTCATAAAAACAGACAGCGCTTACAAAAGGAGCGAAGAAAGCCGCAAAGAAACTCCTTCAAAAAGTGCCATAAAGTAAAGAACTGATTTTGGACACATCTTGGGATCAAGGAAATGCCGGGTGTTCCAGGAAGCCCTAGCCAAGGCAAAATCAGAACTTCGATGACCCGCATCCCGCAGCTAAATTTACACCACAGTTCAACCACCCAAAATTTGCTTGAGCAGTTTGCGAGGGACATGAAAGCCGACTTTTTGCTGCTGAGTGAGCAACACCATAATAAAAGTCCTGCATTATGGTATTCTGACGAAACTGGTACTGCCGCGATCTAGGTTCGGATCAGTGATTTCCAAGCGGAGAGTTATGGACGGGGGGATGGTTTCATGTGGGTTCGGTGTTTAGGGACCACATTCTTTCGCCTAACGAATCGATATCATCTTTCCAAGCCAAGCTTAATCCTCTGGGGGGCGCAGTCTTGAACGCAGAGGGCAACATGCTCGTTAGGGGAGACTGCAACGTTAAAGCAATCGAATGGGGCATGCCTCAAACAGATTCGCGGGGAACACGAATCCTGGAAATGGTGGCCAGGACGGCGCTTGTCGTACTAAACTCCGGGAATACGCCAATTTTCCGCCGTACTGGCTGTGAGGAAACCATACCGGACTTGAAATTCGCCTCGGAGTCCTCAGTACGGAGGATACACAATTGAAGAGTATTAGAGGACTATTCAGCCAGTGATCATCAGTGCATTCTGCCTGACATCAGTGATGTTGTTCCCCGAACTCCGTTTTCTTGGCTTTCTACAACTGCATGGAACATCGGAAGGATGGACGTTGAGAAGTTCGTCGAGGTGCTCACAGCAGGTGAGCCCCTTCAGTGAGCTTCGGAGTGGACGGAAGAATTGGCAGCTCAAGACGTGGTGAATTCAACTATGAGCATCATTACGACTGCTTGCAAGGCTTCTATGCCCGTTGAAGACGCCGGCACGGTAAGCCCCCAGTGTACTTGTGGTCAACTGAAATCGCTGAAAAGCGGAGGGAGTGTCACAAGCTTCGACGTGGGGCTCAACGAGCGTGGAACCGTGACGAGGCATGCAACCAGGTGGCAGCATATAAGTCGGCCAGGAAATGCCTTCGAAAATTGATTAACAATAGAAAGGTTCACTGCTGGCAAGACCTAGTGGTCAATGTGAACAAGGATCCGTGGGGCCTTAGCTACAAGCTAGTTATGCGGAAGCTTGGTGCCCTACGGAAGCCTTGTATACATGATGTGGAAAAGATGGACGAGATAGTGCGGGCACTCTTCCCCGCCCATCCCGTCCGTGTTGACGCTGTCCATGGTGAAACCCCAGTTGAGTGTCCACTCTTCAGAAAGCCGGAACTGGAGGAGGCAGACCTTTCATTGAAAGCGAGGAAGGCTCCAGGTCCAGATGGTCTTCCGGCTGAGGTGTTACGGCTTGTCTATCACCATTGTCCTGACTTGCTGCAAAGCATATTCAACGCTTGCCTACGAAATAGGGTTTTCCCGGTACGATGGAAGGTGGCGAGGCTCGTGCTGATCAGCAAGATGAAGAGAAATCCCGAATCACCGTCTGCATACCGCCCGTTATGCATGCTAGACATGGCTGGGAAAGTGCTAGAGAAACTCATCAAGGGAAGACTCACTGACGCAATTTGTGCTGCTGGGGACCTATCTCGCCGGCAGTACGGCTTTAGAAGGGGACGTTCTACTATTGATGCGATTACAGAGGGGGCGACGGATCATCCTGTTGGTGACACTTGACGTCAGGAACGCCTTCAACTCCACTAGATGGATGGACATTCTGGATATGCTGGAAAACCTTTTTCAAGTTCCAAAATATCTAATACGGCTTTTGAGGGACTACCTAAAAAGCCGAAGCATGCCCCACGACACGACACAAGGCCAACGAAGGATGAAAGTTACATCGGGTGTTGCCCAGGGATCTTTCCTTGCTTCGGACCCGTGGAGCGTGTCTTAAGACAGGCTACTGAGACTGGAGATGCAAGATGAGTCGCGCTTGATCTGCTATGTGGATAATGTTGTGGCACTGGTCACTGGACGCACCATTGAACAAGCGCAATGTAGGTTAGGTATGCTAATGTGCTGAGTGAGCGACTGGATGGCTGCTCGCGGGTTCAGCTTAGCACTGGGGAAAACCGAAGTGGTCATCTTGACAAAAAAGAGAATCCCTAGAGTAAAGATGATCAGTATTGGAGACATACCAATCGAATCGAAGCCATCGGTGAAGTACCTGGGGCTACTAATCTACTCGAAGATGAGTTTCACTGAGCGAATCAGGGCAACAGCTGAGAAGGCTGATACCTGTCGGATTCCTTGCTAGAGCGCCACACTATTTACCTGCGCTGGAACGAGGATGCAAGGAGATGATTTGCCGCGAGGAGAGATAGCGCTCACTCAAAGATTGGCAGCAGTCTTGAGTGGATTGCACTAAAGCAAGGTGGACTGCGTGCCTCAATCCGAATGTGAGACCGTAGCTAAATTGAAGGCATGGTGGGACTGATTTCTATCCGACCCAGCTTTTGAGCGGGCATGGGTGCTTTCAGTCTTACCTGTAAGTCACGGTCCCCCATTTGTTGGTTTTGCAAAGGAGAGGAAGACGATGCCTGCCACACATTTTTTGCGTGCACATGAAATGGGACAGGCTTTAACCGGACCACTACAGGGAGACGGAAGCACTCACTAGAGATAATATGGTTGCGGTAACCCTTGGTTCAGTTGACAAATGGAACCATGTGGTGCATCATGTTTGGGCAGTCCTAAAAGATTAAAGGGACTCACAGGAGTCGTGGACATCGGGGCTGGAGGATCGCTGGTTTGGAAGTTCCTCTTCTCTTTTCTCCTCCCGATATAGGAAGGACCCTCCAGTTTGAAGGCGCCTCACGACGAAACAGATCGCATCCTGGCCCAAAGTAATGTGTCAAATGGTTCCAGGCTGGGTTTTCTGGTTGACAGGAGAGGCGTTTAGCTAGTAGTCTAATCGCTTGTGAGCATGGAAGTCCCCCAATTCGTGTATAAATAACGTTCATCTCCAAACCACAAAAAAAGTTTTGAGATCACACACAATATGCAAAAGTGGGAAGCTTGCTAGAATGCCAGAATTCTGAGTGGCTTTCACTGTGGGTAGGGAGTTTAAATTACATGTTATTGCCTTTAAGGCAGTTCATGAAGGGTTGTGTGTAATCCGTGTAGAAGCGAAATTCTTCAAAGTTCGGCTAATAAATGTACACGCTCTGATCGAAGAAGAGCGAAGAAGCTAACGAAATGTTCTACAATCACCGAGAAAGATTCATCGACTCATTGTCTACAAACAAAAAAAAATAATTCTGGATGATTTCAATGCTAAGGTTGACAATGAGCTTTTTCATCAGAGAAAGACTGGAAAAAATAGCGGACAGCGCCTGGTTGACTTTGTGTGCAGCAGAAATCTAATCATACGTTCGATTTTCTTCCCTCATTGACGCATACATAAAATGACCTGGGTAGCACAGGATGGCAACACACAAAACCAGATTGACCATGTTCCGATCCAACAACTTTGAGCATACTTGACATCCATACATACCGAGAAGCCAATTGTAACTCAGATCATTACTTTATCAAACCAGTTAAACAATGTTGTATGTCGGAGGTGCATTTGGCGAAGACCAGCCCTCTTGGAAAATTTGACATCAAAGGGCTCCAAACAGCGTCTGTGGCCAAAAACTTCACGCAGACCCTCGACAAGCAGCTAGCACATCGCTGAAAGGAAGCAACGAGATATGGGTAGACGTGAAAGTGAAAGTTATGACCGTAGTAAAACAGACGATCGGACATCAAGCTTAGTGCAAAATAAATGATTGGTTGGATGATGTGTGCCGAAATGCGTTATACAAAAAGAATCAGGCATACAAAGAATATGTAAGTGGGTATCTGTACCAAAAAAAGATTTGATTAGCACGATGTTATTGCAAGATCTTAGTTTCGATGTTATTCATGAAAAGTTCTGCCGTGAGAGGACTGAGAGGCAAACCCATAACTGAACAATCCTTTTGTTGGTAAAACGTCTTTTCGAACTGAAAATAGTTTTACCTTAAGCAGAAATGTTTTAACGTACTTCGCTCCGATTATTCGCCTTAGGAGCTGTCGCTCAAAAGCGTTCAATATATTTGCGGATGCTTCGGTTAGGGTCCATGTTTCATACCCATAGCATAACACAGGCCTTATTACAGATTTGTATACTTGGAGCTTTGTTTTCCTATATGTGCAGATGGTCTTCAAGATCGTCAAAACTGAATAAAATATTTTATTTGTGAGCTATATTCTTCGCCGTATTTTGTCACTTTCATTGCTGGTTTTCGTTATTTTTTTATTTATTCATCTGACCAAACAAGGTATAAATTTTTACATTCTATTAAAATACGTATTACATTTTTTTTATTTTTTTTTACAATATAAATTTACATTTGCAGTGAAGGACTAGGAACCAAGGAACTTCGATAAATTGTATTTAAATTGGAATCTGGATATGGTTGGGGAATAAAGATGGCTCATCTTGTTAAAAATTTTGACACACCTATTTATCGGCTCATTATCATCAAAGATAGTATGATGTTTACTTTCTACGAGCGATGGTGAATGTCTCGTAAATGTTACTGGCTCGTTTAAGGTTATTTTTTCGATTAGATGTTGGACTTTACGGTTCCTCTAAGGACATCAAATGCGAAGCAAGAGCATAATGTGGTTCTACGGGAGGTGGAGGTGTCATATTGAGAAGGGATAGCCGGTTATCGTATGATGGCAAGTTATGGAAATTTTTTGGGGGGATCTCAGAACAAACAGTAGGAATTGTTTCTGAATGGACTCAAACCTCTCTGAGTGAACATCAAAGACCGGATTCCAAGCGACACAAGCATATTCCAGAATTGGGCACACTAATGATGTGTATAACGTTTTCGTTACCCACAAGTTCTTAAATTCTTTCGCGCGTCATTTGATGAAACCTAAAAGACTATTCGCTTTGCAGAGAACCTCATCGTAGTGCATATTAAAGCGGAGTTTCTTATCCAAGTGAACACCAAGATCTACTACACAATCAACTCTGGAAAGCTTTGTATCATTGAGGTGATAATCAGATAATAAAATTGTACTTTTCCGAGAAAAACTTATCACCTGGCATTTCTTAAAATTCAAATATAGAAGATTTTTGTTAGACCACTCTAATAGAGTATTTATTTTGTCCAGCAGGAACAAAGAATCACTTTGGGATGTTATCACGTGATATAATTTGAGATCATCCACATAAAATAAGTGTGGTATATCGGATAACACTTCAGAAAGGTCCGCTATAAAAATGTTGAAGAGAAGAGGTTCGAGATGACTGCCTTGAGGAACACCGGAATAGACATGAATTCCGTTTGACACATATCCCTAAAATTTAACGGTTTGAGTTCGATTTTTGAGATACGAGTCCAGCCAATGAAGTAGGGAGTCAGTGATTCCAAATTCATTTAATTTATGAGACAAAATCGAATGACTGACACGGTCAAAAGCCTTACTAAAGTCAGTATAAATTGCGTCGACCTGGTGTCCATTGTCCATTGCACAAAGGATGTTAGAGACCAAAACTGTTAAGTTGGTGGTTGTGGATCGATTCTTTCTGAAGCCATGCTGTTGCTCATTGAGACGCTGTTCAATAAAAGGTGATATTTTGCAACATACTATTTTTTCAAATAACTTTGTGGTAGTGGATAGTATGGCTATCCCTCTATAATTTTCAACGGCTCCTTTGCTTTTGTTTTTCTGGATTGGAGTTAAGTAGGAGGGTTCCCAGTATGCTGGGAACACGCCGCTTCATAGCGATTTGTTAAAAATGATGCAAAGAGGTAAAACTAATTGTTCTCTGCATTGAAATAAAAAATATGGAGGAAGTAAATCACGGCCAGATCCATGATTAAAATCAAGTCTTTCAATTGCGTCGAGCACGCCACCCTCTGAAACTGAAATTTTTTGCAGTACAGGCCCACATTCTGTGTCTAGTGGTGAAAAATTATAGAAATTGTTTGCTGAACAGTAAGCTGATTCAAAATGATCTACAAAATAATTACTGATTTATTCAGGAAGAGTAGAACTGCAGTCTTTAAAGGTCGTTTGTTTAAGATAGCCATGAGCGTTGCGCTCATGATGTTTTCACCAATAACATTGACATTGATGATGTTTTCACCAATAACATTAACATATAATTCATGGGCCTCGCACGACTTCAATTGAAATTCTTTTGACAGTTCATCATGCTCTCTTTTAATTTCGTTATTCACATCAGATCTACTTTGCATAATTTTATGCAGTTTGTTTCTTCAGTTCCTTAAAGATCGAAGATCACTATCCAGCCAAGGCTTTGATAATTTGTCCTTTTTCTTGATTTTAGGAACATGTCTGTCAACGGCGGCAAGGATGTGCTGATAGAATAAATTAACTGCATCATTGATATCTAACGTTGAAGGCATGGCAGTCCAGTCTATATTAAAAATATGCTCTCGAATGCTCTCGTAATCAGCATTGCGAAAATCAAATAAAATCAAGTTATTGTACGAAAGAGTGTTTGAAGCTTCAGCAGTGAAAAATTCAACCAAAAGTGCGGAATGGTGGAGGGTGTTTGAGAAAAGATTTTCCACCTCACTGGTTGGATTAACCACCACATCGTCATAGTAAAGATAAGATCTAGCCAATTATCATTGCAATTGGGTGTTGGAGCTACTTGCTGTAAACCATTGCCATCAAATATAGAAACAAGGTTGTAATCACTGTCGTCCAGAAGATTGACTGGAAGGAGATGATTATCAAGTTCGTCGACTATAAACGTTAAATTGGGCCTATTAAAGTCTCCAACTATAATAATTTTATCTTCTTCATTAGAAAGGCCAGCAAGTGAAGAAATAACTCCACATGCATCATTGTAAACGATCTCATTGGACTTTGGAGGAATATAAAATGCACCAATGTAGCGACGAAGTCACTCAATATCGAGTTGTGTACAGCGATTAGGGCTCCAACACCTCGTGACAACCCGGTACTTTGAAAGTCTCGATTATTCCGATATATAGTCCAACTACTATCGAGAATCTCTTCATTTCGAAAGGAGTTATTCAACCAAATTTCTGTAAGAGCAAGGACAGTAAAAGGGCATGATTTAGCGCCAAGAAAAAGTTTGCTGAGCTTACTTCTCATTCCACCACAGTTATGGTAGAACATTTTGATGCATTTGGAGGAAGTATTTTTATTGCGGACGAAAAAATTTGTGATACTGTTCTCGTGTTCTTTGAAGCGAAGATATATGATTTGAGCTTATATGTGAAGCGTAGCTCTCAAGATCTTTTTGTGCTTGTCCTGCATTGATACCTAGTTACTCGTGATAATTAAAATATAATTTGCGAAGAGCATCTAATTCTATAGGAAGACCTTCTCTTTGTATCAATACTTTAAAATTGGTCTTCGTTTTACCATCAATGCATGTTGTATCTGGCGCTTTATGCATGTAGGCCAGGTAGAGTCAAACAAACTAATATATTTTATGCTCTGCAGTCTTGATAAGAGATACCTACTTTCAAGATCGCTACTAGAGTTAATTGTTGCTTTTACAGCTGGAGGTAAGAGAGGGCCTAAAAAGTACAGTAATGCCTCCAACTGCGCGGTAGTTCCGTTCGACAAAAATAGTGCGCAATAGGAAACCGTGCTATATGAATCCAATTTCGTGTGAAAATGGGGGGTTAGGTGCCAAATATTCGAAAAAATTCAAAAAAGTATGTTGAAAATGTTTATTTGACATACAAATTATATATATAAACATAAAAACAAGTATTGTTTCTGCGAGTCTTAAAACAGAAATCATTACATGAATTAAAAAACAAATTAACATGAAAAAACCAACAAAAAATTTAAAAAATATCATTGTGATTCTTTTAGTATTCAGTAAATAAAATCCTGATGAGGTTTTTTATCCTTGAAAATAGCCAGTTATCAAAGACTGTTTAGCAGTCTTTTTATGTTCCTCATAAATTTTCTCATATGGAGCCAAAGCAGCTGTTAAATATCTGCCGAAATTTAAAGCACGCTCCAAATCAGGGTCCACATCAAGAGCTTTTTCTTGAAGCTGACTACCAAGCTTTAAAAGATTAGCTAAATTTTCGGTGGTAAGCTTATTACTACTTATAACTTCTATTACTTCTTCCTCACTTTGAATATTGTCCTCGTTATGGAATTGATTTATAATATCATCAACAGTCATATTTTCTTCATGAGTTTCTTCAATGACTTCCATAATATCTTCTGATACTATTTCTTCGAACCCGTCTCCACCAATTGTTTTCCCTAATGTCACAATTTTCAAGATATCTGGCATCTCAACCGTAGCTTCTTCAATGCAACTTTCTGGCCATATTTTCTTCCACACAGCATTCATAGTTGAGTTTTGAACTTCGTCCCAAGATAATTTTATATTTTTTACCGCAGATAAAATATTGTACTGTTTCCAAAAGTCATGGATTAATACATTATCTGGCCCATCAGTAGCTTCAATCAATCGCCTGAAAGTTCTTCTCAAATAATAATGTTTGAATCCGGCGATTATACCTTGATCCATCGGCTGAATTAAGGATGTAGTATTTGCAGGTAGAAATATCACCTTAATATTAGGATTTAATTCAGACATATAGGCTGGGTGACTTGGCGCATTATCAACAATCAATAGAATTTTAAAAACAATGTTTATAGCTTCGCGAAATTCTTCAGTTTCAATACAAAAACAATTCAAAAACCAGTTCTCAAAAATCTTCGAAGTCATCCATCCTTTTTTGTTAGGTACCCAATGAACTGGAAGTGAGTTTTTCGATACTCCTTTAAAACCACGAGTGTTTTCTGAAGTATGAATAAGTAATGGCTTGTTTTTGAAATCTCCAATTGCATTTCCACATAATAAAACTGTCAGTCTCTCTTTTGATACTTTATAACCTGGAGGCCTTTTTTCATCTTTGGAAATAAAAGTCGTACTAGGCACTCTTTTCCAAAATATGCCAGTTTCATCAGCGTTAAAAACTTGACTTGGCAAATATCAACCCTCGTCAATAATACCTTTCAAGGTTTTTGGATATGCAAAAGCAGCCAATTGGTTAGCACTTGCTGCTTCACCTGTGAATTTAATATTGTGAAAATTTTGGCGATGCTTGAATTTTTCAAACCAGCCTTTACTGGCTTGACATAGATTTTTTTCTATATTAGATGTTCTACATTAATCTTCTTGTAAACTTTGAAAATTGACAACTCTTTTGTTCGAATAATATCAGAACTAAGGGGCACTCGCCTTTGACTTTGATTTTCTATCCAGGAGCTAAGCACTTTTTCAGTTTTTTCAATTAAAGAATTTCTAGGTTTTTTTATGACCTTTGAGGATATTGATGTGGAACAAGCAAACGAACTTTTTATTTTTTCTGCATTTGACTTAATTCTTATGTTGGACTCGTTTATATTGAATCTTTTCGCTAAAACTGCAGTTTTTTCACCATTTTCTATTTGCTTCACGATGTCCATCTTTGCTTCCAAAGTTAAAACTTTTCTTTTTCCGCTTTTTTCCATTTTAATTTTTGGCTGTTGAAATTGTTAAAATTTCTTTGTAATATTAGAAATCTCACCAAGCAAAAATTCGACTTATACTTACTACGTATGACAAACCCGCAGTCTTAAATTACAACGATGTTATGATACCACAAGAAAACTGAAATAGTATATAAAAACATAGACCTAATCCAGGAAGAGTGAATTCGATTCTGGCGCGAATACGTTGCGTACAGAAAAGCATGTCAACACCAACGTGTGACGGCGATAGAAAACATTTAGCCTTGAAACGGGCACTCGCGTGAATGTTCGCGCGATGCTTGTGAATGCAAGTGAGTTCTACGAAATTCAAAAATTTGGAAACCGCGCAGTGCGAAATTTTAATCACGCAGTGCGAATATTGTTACTCAAAACTCAACTCGCGCAGTAAGAAATCGCGCACTAAAAAACCGCGCAGTCGGAGGGATTACTGTACTCCTTTTCGGCTAACGAGTTATTTGATGTGCTAGGTAACTGAATTGATCCTTGTGTGGATGAAATTTGAAGACCATCACTTACGAATTTGGCACTTAAATACACAAATTCACCCACGTATTCGATACTGTATTCGCCAAGTGTGATATTTTGTGTATTTGAGGTATTTTTTCCTCGAATGCTCATGAGCTTTGTTTTATTTTCATTGAAATTTAACTACTAACTACGCAAATTTTATTTTCTCACGGTATTGCTCCAAAATAAATCGTTTTTAAGTTACAAGAAAGAAAAGTGGAAAAATCGATTTTATTGTTAATTTTTAAGATTCCAGTCTTTTTGTTCATGTTCCCGACTTTATTTTAGAGGGTAAATCGTTCGTTTAATGTTATAAAAGTTATTCCGTAGTTTTTTCTGCAAAAATTAGTAAGTTCCTCTCGAACAGCCAACTCAAAACAGATTTTCCCTGAAATCTTGCACGCTCATTTCTGTCTAACGAATTATTTGGGGGAGACAATTAGACCTACGTGAGAGATTTTGCGTTATGAATTTGCATCCCCATTAAAAAGACAGTTATAAACAGAATACTAGTTTTGTTCTATTTAAAGATATAATAAGTAAAGGATGTTCATAATTTTCATTTTCAAAAAATTAAATATAATTATTGTAAATTATCCTTGCGATGAAGCGTATACTCCATTTATTTTAACACATTACTAAATAATATCCAACTGCAGGGCAAAACATTAAACGCCCATTGAGACCATCAAATTATCTCACACTTTTTACGAACTTCTTAAGTTTCCGAACTTTCAAGAACAAGATATTAAATGAAGTATGTGTGGACATGCCTCCTGATGCCGCCACTTATGTTCCGTAATTTATTAGGCTGTTTAGAAAACCATTTCCTTAAGTATTCGCTCCATAAACTGAAGATTGCTAAACATCTTGCATGCGTCCGCGGCTTCAGGACTCAGTCGATCGATTTTTAAAAACTACAGCAGGCAAGCCCAAGGGACCATTATTGGGCCTACAACAGCCGATCGGCAAGATACATGTGTAGATACGTATGTGGTAGCGGACTGACATCGATATCCAAATTATTTATACGAGAACAAACTCATCAGCTGCTCTTGTCTTATCAATTTGATGGACCCCGCGACAAAATGTACGGAACATTTATTAGATAGCGCTGACATTTGTAATGCAAGTAAATTGAATTCGATGAGGAACTGCCAGCAGCTAGAAGAGCTCGTGAGTGAAACACAAATTATTTTTTGAATAATTCGTATTTGGCTAAAAATTGCAGGCGACGTAGTATTTTCGGAATAAGAATTCTTGCATATTTGAACTTTTTTAGATATTTCTTTTAAATATTAGATAGCACTAAATAATCCCCTTAAAAATTCATCCGATGCTGGCAATATCCTATATTTTATATAAATGAACCCGAACCACTTCAGGTTCAGGCTAGAAGTGCAATAACAAATGAATATTCGATAGTGTAAGCACGCTCTCATTTTTCAGTTCTTTTCATGTGACTATAACATGCGCGTCCTTAAGTGCTGTGAACTGAGGAAGGCACTTAAGTGATTTCCCAACGGACAAATAAAAAGACATCAACAAAGACACGACCCGTTCTCCCATGGCGCTCGGAAATGTTGTTAAGTATCTATTTGGCGTAGCATCGGAAGTGGAGGCACACATTGCCATTAGAGGCGTTAAGCGGCTTCCAAACACCAAACAACAAACGTCTTATTAGTTAATGTCTAACGATTGTCTATAAAGTACTAAGAAAAAGACCCAACATAAAACCCACACTGTGTGCCTTCCCACGCTTCCTTTGCCTTATTCGGCAGTATAATAATTTCTTTGCAAGACTGTCGCCGTGATGTTTCCCATTTTGATTCATTTCAACTTACTCTTCTAGTTTTGCAGAATTTATTCGATTATTCTCGGAACGATATCATATTTTATTTCTAATTGACACAAATTGATATAAACGATTGCTGTAGACGTTTCGCTAGCTGCGAGTGGTTGTTGTACGAAGGTTTCGTGCAAGGATAATTTCAATTAATGCATGCGGAAGTTCCCCCGTGCAGTGTGAACGCAGCATGTCATACGAGTACTTGTTTGCAAAGAGCATTACGCACTTTCTCACATGCGGATTGAACGTATATTTTAATTTAATTAACAAGCGTATAGTTAAGTGAAAATTTTACAATTCAAATTAAATTTCATTGCATATATTTTTATAATTTAACAATTTGTAGTCTTATGCAGTTTTACTGTTCATTTAAGTTTTCAGCTTGATTTATTGCATGCATTTATATACGAGTAGTAGAGTAAAATACGCTCCAAGTTGAGTGAATTAAACGCCGCGTGATTAGATTATAGCGTATCCTTGTACGGTGGGTCATATTAACCCATTACTTCCCAAGCATCAAAAACATTGAAATTTTTTGATCGAATCGTCATGTTAATTTCTTAATACGTTAAAAAAATTTTGAAAAATTACCCTGGTTGCTGAACCAGCCTGTCCTATAAATATGACTATGGGGATATATGATCAGAAATTATAAAAGATAATAATTATAAGAAAATCAATTTTATTTGAAAGCAAGGACCACAAACATTTGAAAAAAAAAAAATTAAAAGCTTATTTTGTATGATAAGGTGTAAAACAATCACTGTAAGCTGCTGTTTTGCATTTGGCACAAAATTAAGGATTTTCTTTTACAAGCTTCTCATTGGCAACGCCTCTGTTTGTTCTTCTTCATCATATAGTGACCAAAATTGTCAAATCTGACAAGTTGTAAAAAAACTTTGGAAGAAATTGAAGTAGGTTTATTTTGTAACGATTTTTACGTCTAGACGTGAAGTCTTGGAACGTGACAACGGACTGTACCCGTCCGGTCGACAAGCCCAGGCTTTTTGAGTCTACTCTGAGGTGGCTGCTGGCTAGCTAGCTAGTTCGGAGAGGAGTTTCGGTCGCAGGTCTTACGCAAGCAGACTAAGTCCGAATTACAAAACTCAGCCACCGGATCAAATGCCCAATTTAAAACGCGTCGAACAACTTACAATGACTCTTCTTTAAAATACGTAACTTCGTTTGGAGGAAAAGGAAGAAAGACAACCGCTGAAAAATAGGCGCTTCCGAATATTACCGATGCGGTGCCCGAAAAACCCTACTCAAATTCAAACCGAAAAAAAATATTCTGAGAAAAAAACGCAAACTCAATATATGGCACCGCCTACCGGCCGCTACGCGAAACCGACCATTCGCGGATTACGGGAACCCTACCCCTTCAGCCTCATTCTGATCTCTCGTCGGAATTATCCTGGTGAAAGGGAACGGGTTTTCTGGAAAAGAAAGACGTGGTTAATTTTAGCAATTCATATTTATGTATTTATAATCTTTTTCAGAATGTAGAACGTAACTTGAAAATGTACTGCTAATATTCTAACTCTATTCTCTTACATTAATCAATTTTATCCTTATTTCTACAATTTTAATTTGAAGCCTGATCTTTCTGCATGATGAAAGCATTAATTACAAAAATTAAATTTATTATACTTAACTTTAGGTTCATTCATTAATAATTTTATCAATTAAACAAAATTACCAATACATAAATTTAAAAGGAAAAAATAGGCATCCACTTTTCAATAAAGGCAATTTCTATTCCTCTTAACATTTTAACATAAAGAGCTGATTTATAACATGTCTCGAATGTTTGAGATTTCCCAAAGGAAGCATGAACCGACCTCTCATCGGTTCTAGATGTGAAGTCTTGGACCGTGACCTGCTGCTACTAATTCTGCAGTATGATTGCTTCGTTGACTAGGTCACGCCATGCGAATTTGTGGACGAAAGGTTCCTCACCGTTCATCCAGTCATTCTTGTCTATGAGCATGGAGACGTAAGGCTTGCATGGTGTATATTAGCACATGAAGAAGGCTATTTTGAAGCTCCCACCGAATGTTCTCAATGATGGTTTCCACCAGTTCGTCCTCGGGCATCGCTGTTCACAGCCGAGTGCCTAGGCGTAGTATACTGGTATAAAACTGGTCAAATGTTTCGTGGGAGCCTTGTTTGCGCTTACTTATTTGTTCGCACAATTCCCGTTCAGTGAGACCGTCATCAAAGTGGTTGCGAAAATCTGCACAGAAGGAATTTCAATCAGGGCGTACTACGGATTCTTTAAAACTCCAATACTGCTCGACAGCATCCCAGCTGAATAACAGGTATGCGTGTCGAAGGAAGGCCGAGAAGTCTCCTCCCAACGTACTAGTGACTGTATTCGGAACAGGAGCCTGTCCACTGGTGTTGCCGAATTAAAGCCGGTGAAGCTTAGTCGCCAGCTCTCCATAATACCCGGCATCGGATGCGGAGCTTCCGGAGAAGGGTGAGGCAGTCGAGAAAGACGTTGCGGGCGATCCAATCAGATGAATTATTGAAGGACGACGTTTGCCCATATGCATCAGTACAGATCCTGTAAAATTGACTGATAGGCTTGATTAACTCTGAGGTAGTGTCAACTGCATAGCAGCCAATTTTTCAGGAGAAGTCCTGACGAACAGTGCCCATCAAATCCAGCATTTTACTACCTGGTTAAGCATGGCGGATGGAACTCGTCACTTCGTGGTGGGGAAACTTACGACGGATGTCATTTTTAAAGGTGCGACCAAATCCCTGGATTTCCGCATTATACTCTAAATGACACAGACCCCCTACCTAGGGGTTGACTTCGCTCGACAATTTAATTTGGCCCCAGCATTATTCTCTAGCACGATACTTGGCTCTGTCCATGATGCGACACTAACTTCTCACTCCTTTCGACATGCACTGAATGCCGATCATCCATCGCATGAGAAGGGATGTCTCTGCAGGACAACCTTGGTGTCTCATACGATAGGTGTGGGGGATGCTAAACCCCTCAAACAGAGACATTTTGCCATATCTCTGGCGAGGGAAAACGAGTTAAATGCCAAAATTGATCTAACGTTGGCACTAGGTGTGATCAAAGAATCGCAGAACGCACGGCCGGCTTTAGTTATTAAGCCGAATAAGGTGCAACTATGCTTAGAAGCCCAACATGGGGCCAGAAACATCCTAAAAGGGAAAAAGATTAACGTATTCTGACGATTTGGTCCTTTTCAGAGGGTGTAAGGTACCTCCATAGTAGCGCCCTACGGACAGGAGAAGCGGAGTTGTGTTAGACACCCATTTAGTGACTTCACGTGATTTGTAGCTTCCGCTCTCCTTTGTTTTATTTTTTTTTCGTGACAGATTCCTTCCGATGTGTTGTCCCAGGGTAAAACCTTTAAGGACTTCCTATTTTCTTGATGGGGACTGTCAGCCAGAACTCTCAAGAAAATAAAGGGCTACCTTGCCTTTACGGTGCAAAGATTCTACCCGTCTTTTTATGCGTGATAGATGAGTAGTTTCGGTTCGAATTTCGGTGGCATGCGGTGGAGTTGCGAAGCCTGGAATGCTTCCACGCATCAGGGTTTTTGATAGCGTACAAAGCTTGTTACGGAGACGCCATTACTTATTTTGTCGAGTTAATTAACGTAGATTAGAGACAGTTTTTGTAATGTACTTGAGGTTGGGATAGCTTTTAAAACCGGCTTAGAGCACCCTCTTTACGGCAGACCACCATTTGCTCTCATTTCTTCCTGGAGGAGTTGGCGCTGCTGGAAAGGAAAAGATACTAACTAAGTTTTTTTTATATTTAGGAGTTTTTTTATATAATACTTTTATATTACCATCGAAGACAAAGTGACAACTAAGTAGACTCCGGAGAAACGCTGGATCTGCTCCTAAACTGCGTGCCAGCCAGCTGTGGGATCTGCTACGAGGACTTCGTAGTGTGAGATTAGAGTGCGTACACATGTTCCATCGTATTTGTTTCCAGCAGCTCTTGCAAACATCCAATCTCTGTCCTTTATGCAGACACCCAATCGAACAGAGTGCCCTAGACAACCCCCTCGAAACGCAAGCCCTTATACGCGGAGCAGTGGCAAAAGACCCCCATACTAATGACCAGACACACCCGCTGTCGAACAACCAAGGAGCCGTAGACGAGGAAGATCCAGCTACAAGAGCACAGGCAGACGCCTCAACAGCAGCCTCAAACACAAATGGCAATGACACGATTCTCTCCTTATTGCAAGGGCTGTCCAAAAGGATAGGACAAATGGAGAGAGAGTTCCAAGACCTCAGGAGTAGCCCGCACACCAGCCGCACAAGAGCTTCACCGGGCTGGGAACCGAATTCAAATGCTGCTATGCCCACCTCTAGATTGGTTAAGGATTGGAACCTCCCTCGGGTGAGCTCGGGAATGAACCCCAGAGCCCCAGAGTATAGACCAATGTTCCAGTACCGCACCTCCACGGATACCAACAACGCACGACTCAGTTCCGTACGGTGGGCTGACCAATGAAAGGAATCGCCCAGCGATCTTCCCGACGCAAGCCTGAGACCCAATGCTGTGCATTATGGATATTTTGTGACTCAACTTCACCGTCTTTAATTCGGCAACACTAGTGGACAGGTTCCTCTTCCGAATACAGTCACTAGTAGCTAGTATGCTGGGAGGAGGCTTCTCAGCCTTCCTATGCCCGAGAACTGGTGGTAACCATCAGGGAGCTTCAAAACAGCCTTCTTCATGTGCCAATATAAACCGTGCAAGCCTTGCGCCTCCATGCTTATAGACAAGAACAACTGGATGAACAGCGAGGAACCTTTCGTCCACAACTTTGCATGGCGGAGCCTAGTCAACGAAACAATCATACTACAGAATTAGTAGCAGCAGGTCACGTTCCAAGACTTCACGTCTAGAACCGATGAGAGGTCGGTTCATATTTCCTTCAGGAAATCTTGAACGTTTGAGACATGTTATAAATCATTGCAGGCTTTTATGCGAACATATGGTTAAACGCAATTTTAATTCTGTAGGAAAACGTTAGTATTGAAGTTTTATGTCAAAACTAGGGAAGTGAGCTAAAGGGATGCAATTTTCATGTTTTAGTAGATATGATTTCATATTAGAACTTGTAAAGATCAGCAAGTTATGCATATTATTAAAGAATTCTTCATTTATTACAAAAAATAGCGTGCAGTATTATAGAGAAAGTAACCCCATTTTTGCATCAATTTCATGATCTGTTTCAAGTGAACAAAAAACCAAAGTGGGGTCATACTCAGCATTGCAGAAAATATATTTTTTTCTCATATTTCTTTGCGCTGGTAAACTAAATAGTTAATAAATTTACTGTAAAATTTAATCAATAATATCAATTCGTATCATTTAAATATAAATAAAAGATTTGTTATAGTATTATATTATGCTTGCCGGAGGTGTCTAAATTATCCCTGCACCTAGAAAAAGTTGAAAGAATAAAAAAAGGATACCAGATATAAATTGATGTCTACGAAAATATGTTTCAAAAGTTGGTATTGAACATACATTTTCAACTCAAAGTACAATAGCATCTAGCACGCATTCAATATATATTTTATGTTAAGCTTATATCTACGTAATCAACCCTAACATATTCTTCCTAGCTGAATATTACTTACGAGATCTTAAAAGACTGCATCTATTATAAATACCTCATTAGAAATTGATTTGTTGAATTCTTGCTAGTAACTATGAAATTTACAACAAGTAAACTGGGGTGTAGTATGTAGTATGTAGGCCATGATAACGCCACTGTAAGAGGATTCTCAATTGTTTTTGATACGACAATAGCCAAGCAGATTCCATCATGGAAGAAAAGAATAATGAAAAAAATGTACCCTCTGCTGATGAGGAGCCTAACCTAGCGTTTGTTCCTAACATATGATTGGTTAAACGCTTTTGAGGCAAATCCTAGCGCTTTTTTGGGTGTATATCTACCAGTTTGCAAAACTTATCCATTGGGTGTTGTCTGTGACGGAAGAAAACGAGTCTACATACTGACCGTTTCCTCATGGTAATGACAGATAAATTGATATGATGTGGAGACAGCATCAGTCAAATTAAACCTACAGGACATAAATGACAAAGATATGCACCCGCGTTGTAAGTAGCATGATGGATATCAAACAGCATGACGAATCTTTTGAGAAAACTCAGGATAAAACCTTGAATACAAAAAAAAATTAATATCCAGAAATCGATTTGATCAGATTACGGCAAACGATTGAAGCACTTTGATATTCCGCGTTTCTCGTTTTAAGGTTCATTACCTACTCCCAATTTGAGCCCACTGTTGTCTAATGACCGAAAGTTTGTGACAGTTGAGATCAATATAATAAAATCCCAAGTCCCGCAATGTTACTTCTTCTTCTTCTTAGCACTACAGCCCCTTTCGGGCCTTCGCTTCCTGCAAATAGCACCTCCAACTGTCTCGGTCCGTTGAACGCGTCATCCAATTCTGAAATCCGAGCAGCGATGAACTGTCTTCGTCGATCGTTTCAGACCAGCGTTTCCTCGGCTTCCCCACTGGCCGCCGGCCTTCAGTTCTCCCAACGAATACCTTCTTGGGTATCCATTGTTCGTCCATACGATTCATGTATCCAGCCCATTGCAGCTTCCGCAGTCTTACAATTAAGACCTCCGGTTCGTCAAAAATTTCATACAGCTCATGTTGCATCGACTTCGCCAATGGTCCCCGTCTAGCTTCGCTCCGATTATTCGCCTCAGGACCCATCGCTCAAAGGCATTCAATATATTTATGGATGCTTGGGTTAGGCTCCATGTTTCACACCATAGCATAACACAGGTCTTATCACAGATTTTTATACTTGGATCTTTGTTTCTGTGTATGCAGCTGGTCTTCAAGATCGTCAATACAGAATCAAATATTTTATTTATTTCGTCTCTTTCATTGCCCGTTTTCGTTATTTTGGCGCCTAAATGCAATTTTACACTGAGCACTTTTTGTTGGATGGAAACAAATCGCAATAGTAATTTTTGTTTTTCCCGGTAGTAAAAATATTTCCAGAGTTTCGTCTACGATGACGTGTTTCCTTAAGACAGCCCGTGATCCCCACGACCAGATGCATGTGGATTTCCTGCTATTTTTGCACTTGAGCAGCAAGACCCAAGCTACTCAAAATCGAAACACTGAAAAAACTTCGGCAGCATTTGCTGCCGAAGTCACCTTCGTTGTCGCTCTATTGAAAAATAATCCAGATCGATCACATTCGTCAGTGAAGGGTTCATTGCACAACCTGCGCAATTAATACGTTTTTTTTGCTCGTTGATGATTTGGTTGGTGGCCTCAACAACAGCAAAAATATTCTCATAACGTGGATGCACAAGTAGCGATCTGAAAGAATCAAAAGATATGCAAATTCAGGTTCAATATTTATCAGCCCTTAAATTCGCATACGCCTATCTTTATTGAACGGCATTTCCACAACCCTTTGCACTCATCATCAAGCAAATTCTAAATTACACCGTATGGGTCTCATCAGCCACCAAATCTTATTATCTTTGTACGAAGATATTTGAGGAATTTCACTTTCTATTAATTATATTTCACGAATTACCTTTTGAGTTGTATGCAGCACGCTTTTCCAGATGATTTTTTGGACAACCAGCTGAACATATATATAAATCTACGAGTATAGACACTAAATGGGCACAATATTACGGAACTTTTTCTTGAAAAATTAAAGTTTAATGTGCAACAACACTACAAAAAAGAAAACAATTCATGCCGGAGAACTGACGGATTAACCTCACATCACAGTTGTCAACGCAATTGTTCACTTCTCCTCGAAATTCCGGTGCACTCACCACGAGCTGTAAATTTTGTTTTTAGTTTTCTCTCCACCCGTTGACGTCAGTGGTGCTCGATTGCAGAGATCTGTTGGTTTTGTCCAGTTTTCTCACCACCCGTTGACATCAGTGCAGTTCGGTCGCAGAGACCTGCCAACCAACCTTATCAGCTGGTTGGGACATTTAAATATAGGGCTCACAGATCGCTGCGGAATCTCGACCAGCGGGATTGAGGTTATCACAACTTGTTCTGCTTTCTGCTTGTTTTTCCTCCGAGAAAAATAAATACTTCGTCTAAAATCTAACAAACAGATGGTCCCATCTTTATTTACATGGTTGTAATGCATTTACTAGGAGCATATCTAAAATACAAATAACTAGAGGCCAGTACGATTTCTTAGTTCTAAAACCGATTAGATATTAAGAAATCCCCCCCATGTTTTTATTATAATTATGAATGAGTCTTGGCTGCCTCACGGCTACTTAAGCCGTTTTGCAGAAGGTTCGACCATATCAAATTAGTCAAAAGGTATAATACATTGTTGTCATACCATTTGATGCATAAAGTTTCATTATTTTTATGAAAACGATGGTCGGAACAACCTCTGTCTTTCTTTTTCATTTCTTGTTTTGTTGTGATAGAACATTTCTTAGTCTTATTGTCTCTGACAGTGCCCATAACTCAGAACCCTTAAGATTTCAAATCAATCAACAGTTGCATACTACTGAAAAGTTATTGAAGTAGACTAACATATATGTGCGCAGGGATCCGTATACATTTCAAGCAACTATTTGACAACTCTTGAACCCAAACCCATCGCCAGTACCATCTTAGATTTGAGCATCCTTCCCTATATATAATGCAAAGTTATAACAATATCCACTGACTCAGCACAGTACTCAAAGCTTGTATCTAAACCTAACTACTTTGCCTTTTATAAATTGTTTGATCCTGTAGCGGTTATTATCATATTATATTAAAATCGATTTAATGTCAAAATTAAAAAAAAAAAACAACATGTGACACATCCTACAGCAATAGAGCCAAATTCAATGACTGTTGCTCAGCACAGTGATGAAAGGTCTTCACAAAACTTAATTCCTACAGTAGAGATACCTGTGAATATTTTCCGAAATCGGATCATTCTGAAAACTGGTGAGGAAAACAGCTACCATATCACAGCCCCTTCCGATAAATACGTAAGACATACATTCATTAAACCAGAATTTACCGAAGCATCCATTATCAATATATTCAAAAGATACCTCAATCCCAACATTATTAATGGACGTTCAACAACCGAGCACATAATGACAAAGGTCCAAAAAATTTACCCTGTTCATTTTGTTAACTATAAAATTCACTATGCGCAAAAATAGTCGAAGACATTCCGAGCGAGGTGGAGCAAGAAGAGAAGATAATAAAGACCCACAGAATAGCCCACTGTAATGCTGAAGAAACCCGATTTCAAATCTTAGAGAATTTCTACTTTCCCAAACTGGCTGCAAAAATCAAAACCCTTGTGAATCGATGTATCACATGTGAGGAAAGTAAATATGACCATCACCCATCTAAACCATTCCTCTTTCTAACTCTATTCCAAAGTATGCAGGACATATTCTTCACGTCGATCTCTTCCTCACCGCAAAAAGCACGTACTTACAGCAGTTGATAAATTTTCTAAATTCGCGGTAGCAAAGGGCATCCCTTCAAAGTCCGTAGAAGACATGCAGCAGCCTCTTCGAGATATCCTCTTCCTCTTTTGTATCCCCAGAAGCGTCGTCATCGTCAGCGACCCCCGCTTATAAAAACGAGGTCAATGGTCGAGTAGAGCGCTTTCATTCAACTCTTGCGGAAATAATGAGGGGTCTTAGGAAGGAACATCCAGATTGGTCCTTTCAAGAACTATTTGAAAAGGCTGTTTGTGAATATAATAACACAATCCACCCCAAAACAGGAAAAAACTTTCCGAGCTCTTCCTAGGAAGTTCATCGAATAACGACTCTGTAGACTAAGATGCTTTACGACAAACCAATATAGAAAGGCTTCAATCAAAGCAAGAGGAAAATATGAACTTACACAATAAAACCAGAAATCCACCCAAAAACTATAATTCAGGGGATGTTGTTTACGTTAAGCAACGCGAATGTAAAGGCTCCAAACTTTCTTCCCGCTACAAACAAGAAATTATTAGAGAAAATAAAAATACAACTATTATTACTGGGTCAGGCAAAACAATCCATAAGGACAAAATTAAAACCAAGATTCTTATTTTAGGTGTGCTGCTGATCCCACTTCTACAAACGTCCAAATTTAAGACTTTTCAAATTCGCAAGTCGTATCGCTCCACGCAGGATATGCGAAAATATTCAAACCATATTGAATCTTTCTCATTTCGGGTTGAACCCTAATTCCCGTTATCTGAGGTTCGAAATAGACCAAATAGAAAATCCATTGTGCCATTGCTCCTTGCGGCACATAAAAAGGGGGCGGCAAGCGTCATTAGTTTTTCTATAAAATAACAGCAATTCATTTTTCGAAATACACCCGCGCTAACCCAAACCTTCAACGAGCTCTTAGTGGAAATTTTTTCAATCTCTTTATTGCTCACACAAATGCGAAGAGCCAAAAATAACATTTTCTTCTTCAGAATATGAGACATAGCACCTAATCTACTGAAACGATGAAACAATTTTCTCTATTTCAACCACTACAGCAGCAACACTTTTACCCCATTTAATTCTTCCCGTAACATTTTGAGCCAACTGTTTTTCGCAAAACTCTTGTGAAATCGCTTTTCGCTTATTTGCTTGCCTGTCAGTCCATACATCAAAAAAATTTTTAAACTTAACGTAACCAAATGGAAAAGCTAGGACGTAAGAAATGACATGCGTTCCTTTAACACTTCAATGTTGCCATGCTAATTTTGAATGACAGGAAATCTTGACCTTTTTTTTCAAGAAAAGCAGCTGATTCATAAGGCGACAAAACTTGCATTGCACATATTTGCCACACATTTATTAATTGTTTTGCAGTCGGACTGTTTTTCGCGAAGGGATTCTAAAGTCATGCCATATTTTAGGTTTGACTGCCTACCTATTTTGGTAAAATGCGTTGCATCCAAGACTTAACTAAATTTCAAAAAAGTTCAAACCTAAAATTCATAGCCAGTTTTATTGCTGATTATTTTTTCAAATATTTGTTTTTAGAGTATGTAATGATGTGGAAGATTTCAAGAACGATAATTCAAACTAATAATTCAAAATTTTTCTAATTAAGAATAATCGTATATGCTACAATTTTCAAAACTTTGCAAGAAGCACCTCTCACTTTCAAACTGGTGTCACAATTTTTTGTAGACAGTGGATACAGTGGAAATTGAAAATTGGCTCCATAAAACATAAACAAATGATGATGTTGCTTTGGTGTTCTGGACAACGTAAACAAATGATGGTGCTGCTTTATTCTTCTGATTGCTTTATCAGCGAAGTTTCAAATCACTGCTCGAGGAATTATTAATTTTGAAAATTAGCTCTAAATTACTACAGTCAAAGTGAAGTGTAGTGAAATAGTGCATTGACAGGTTATTCATGACCTTTTTTTAGTTAAATAAACAGCAATCAGTGAATAGTTTGATTTTGTTTTAAATCTAATCTGTACGGAAAAATTCTCGGTCATAACCAAAGCAGTTAAGGTAAATAAATATACCTATTGTGATAGAAATTTGCTATCTATTATAGACTTTCTATTATGGATCTCTTTTGCTTTCTATTATAGACATGACATATCTTTATCTCTGCTACGGTATATTTTCTTTTCATTTATAGCTTATCTAGCTGAAGATGAAAAGAACAAAAGAAAGCGGAGCGTTTTATCGCAATTTTAAACAAGTTGGGTAAACAGACCTACGCTCATGTCAGAAGGGTTTTGTAATCAATTTACAAAATGCAGTCATCAGATCGAATCAAATCAAGAAACATGTCAAAGACGATTTTATTGGAGAAAATATGAAATACGAAGATCATACTATTATTAACAAAGTTTCGCCTTCTGAGGTTTTTAGTATTGTTATACTCATAAATAGCTCCCTTGATAATTATTTCAGATGTCCATCCGCGAAGGAGGAAACACATTTTTCATGTATTTCCCCTCTGTGCCCCCACTGAAGCAAAAAATGACAGTTTAACAACTGTTTTGAAAAGTTCCCATGAAAACTTTCATTTCATACTCATATCGGCTACGTTTGATGAATTTTTTTTCAGGGGCCACTCTTCTGTTCTGTTATCATCGATTCATGGCCAATTTTTTCGAATCCTAGAATGGTTACAAAACCGTTTTGCTAGGAGCTCTCTCCCACCTCCTTGACTTGTTTCACTTATGAGCATTAATTGTTGGTACTCATCTTCAGTCATTCATTAAATTGAATCAAGTGTTCAAAGCATGCAACTTTAACGTTGAAGTTGGGAAAAAATAACTCAAAATTATTCAATCTTCGCCGTTAAAACAGCCACTATTTTGTTTTACGATTACTGATACCACTAGCTGAACCGATTCTCAAAGATATTCATGACACCTATCATTCCTGAAATTTTCATGCAAATCCTAGCAAAACTGTAGTGTCTGAGTCGGTAAAAAGCGCATGTTGTTCCATAGCCATATGTTGCCATAGTAATAAATGCAGCGCATATTGTTCCATAGTAATACAGGAAAATTCAAACCACTATAACATCGCTAAATATGATTTAATCTTTATGAAACTTTCAGGAAAGATCAATTTTATAAATAGACATCTACGCATTGAATTTCATTGAATTTAATGGTACCGTTAAGATTTTATTCAAGAAAACATAAAATCGACATATCATACTATTACTAACAAAGTTGAGTGAACTGCGACTTCTCATGTATTTGTTGTTGTTGTACTCACCAAGGCCTACATTTCTGATTTTTTTCAGATTTTTCGGATCACAGGGGTCCAATCGCGAGGGGGGGGTTTTACAAAGTACTCATCAAGACCTTTCATTTGATACCCATATTGGCTACCTTCAATGAATTTTTTTTTTCGGGGGGTCACTCTCCTATTTGGGGAGACCCCCCTTAAATAACTTATCAAATTTTTTTGCAGTTGAACTTTGAAGAGATCACCACTTTACACCTACACACAAAACTTGATGTTTCTAGCTTAAGTAGTTTCCGAGAAAAACTGCTGTGACACACGGACGGACGGACGGACGGACAGACGGACAGACTGGTCGCGAAACTAGTAGGGTTTTGTAAAATTATTTTACAAAACCCTAAAAAGCAAAGGAAGAGGCTTGAAGGAAAAATAAAGGTGCTATATTAAAGTTTGTGAAAGATTTTGACGGACTGCAGTGTACCCATAAGTCACCAGAGCTTTCCAATGTTATTTCTTTATGTGCACACCTTTTGCCAAAATTCACTAACGATGAGTTACTACAACCGAGTAAAAGTACTTCTATTGAGCTTTCTGGTATTCTGGTGACAGAACAAAGTGAGACAATCACTGATTTAGATTTTAATAGTAACGACATTGGATAATGGCATGGAAAAGTTGATTCAAATTTAAGGCTAACACTGCTGATTCTTCAAAAAAGTCGACATTCAAGTATTGAACAACTTCAGGACATCACTCAATCAAAAGTATGTTACTTTTGATTCAGTAAAATCCTGAAGTTGTTCAATACTTGAATGTCGACTTTTTTTAAGAATCAGCAGCACCACGCATTGTTCAGTCAGACGAGAACTATGTTAGAGCAATAGTATTGGCAACGAGACGCCAGCACTAGATTGGTTCTACCGTACATTGCCAAACGGCGAAAAAGTTTTTACGTTTTTGGATGGCATATTCACCTTATAAAGCCTCCTTGTTTTGCTTTTGTTGTCGTATGTTTGAGGATGCAAATTCATGAAATGTGTCAAAATTTTGCTGCGACGGAGGATTTAATACTTGGTGAAAGTTGAATCCAAAAGTTAGCAATCATGAATAAAGTGTTCAACATAATAAAAAATTTTACAAATGGAAGGAGCTAGAAACAAGGCTTCAAAAACGACAGACAATAGATAAGAAAGAACAAGAAGCAGTCACAAGAGAAACTAAAAAATGGCATGAAATTTTGAGCAGAATGTTTGATATTATATAATTTCTTGCAAAACAAAATTTGGCGTTACGCAGCCACAGAGAAGATGAGGCCAGTGCTAACATAGGCAATTTTTTGGGATTAGTGGATTTGCTGGCTAAGTACGATCCTGTTCTCTGAGAGCATTTGGTTAGAATCAAAATGGGCCAAAAAATTTTGCTAACTTGTACGTAAGAAATTCAAAACGAGTTCATTGAAATTCTAGGAAGTAAAGTTCGTCAAAAGATTATAGCTCGTGTACAAAAGGCTAAAAATAATTCCATAATTTTTGACAGCAATCCACATATTTCTCATAAATATCAAACGAGTCAAGTCTTACGATATGTGGTTACTGAAAATCAGGAGGTTCGAGTAAAGGAATCTTTTTTGGATTTCATCGAGACCAAAAACAAAACTGCTAAAGGCATAAGCGAAATGATTTTGAACAAATGGACTTGACGCTACGAACTGCAGAGGACAAGCGTATGATATGCTGTGACGATGGCTGGAAGGCGCACAGGTGTACAACAGAGGATAAAAGACTTCAATCCTAATGCAGAATTCGTGCCTTGCTCAAACCACTCATTAAACCTGGTTTGTATGCATGTAACTTCAGTGGAAGTAAATTCCGTAACTTTCTTCTATGATTTTTTTTTGTATCTACACATCGGTGGGAAGTTCCGATTGCAACTACAGGTAAAAGATTGCAGAGGATTCAGGACACACGTTGAAGTGATAGGGGCGATACTGTAAATTTTATACGACACCACTTCAAACAAACATTGATTGCGCTTGAAAATCTAACCAAAACTGAGGGAAGTTTTAATATAAGAACAGATGCAGGAAGCTTGTTGCTGAAAATGCAATCACTTTCTTATTTAAGTTTTTTGGGTCTCTGGCCGCTAGTACTACGTGAAGTCAATGATGCTCAGAGCTTTTTAACAACCCAAGGAACTGAACATACATGAATGTGCTCAAAAAATATGTGCATTGTAGATTATTTTGGAAGAAAGCCGAGAAAAATGTGTAGACGTGGCTTTTACACATGCCCAAACTTTGTGTGAAGACCTTGAAATTACTTGTGAACCTCAAAGACAAATTAAGAAGAGTCAGATAATTTGTGACGGAAGTAAAGACGCTGGGTTATTGTATGAAGACGAATTGAGGCGAACTATGTTTTCTTCGATAGACAGAGTTGCTGCTGAAATTCAAAAAAGGTTTCAACAGCTTAAAACTTTGGCACAAAAATATGACTTTTTAAGGGCTGCAGCTCTTCAAGATGAAGCTCTTCAAGATGTTAACAGAAAAGAACTCAAAATTGAACGAGTACGTCTTCGGGCTTTCGTAGCTGCAGCTGACCCAGATTGGAAAACTACGTTTATTGAGTCCGGTGATTTAGGCTATCGTTGAGTTTAAGCTTGAAGATGTTTTACCAAATATTGTTATAATGTTGAGAATTTTCTTAACAGGGGCCATCAGTAATACCAGCTATGAGAGAAACTTCTCGAAACTTAAACTCATAAAAAACTATTTGATATCAACAATGTCTACACCGAGATCAACAAATTTAGCTATCCTGACAATCGAGCGGGATATAGAAATCGTCGTTGAAAATTGCATAAAAGATTTTGCCTTTGAAAAAACACGAAAAGTTAATTTTTGACGGGTTAAAATGATTTAAAAATGCTTACTCGACTTTTAATTGATTTTCTGGTCTTACAATGAAACCTCATATTTTCTCTTTTAATTCTTCGTATGTGGAAGAGAAAATTGATTCATGACTGATTTCCCTTAGTGAGAAAAGAAAATATTGGCAGGGGAACATTGGTGCTGATTTATTTCAGTGTTTCACATTACAGTTGCCTTTGTGTTTTTAACCGATTCTGCAGCGACATTGTAGTAATCGAGCAGTCATACAAGCAAACTGCTCAAAAACCCTCCCATCTCCTATCCAAAATTGTAATGGCAGATTTAAAAAAAATGTAATTATCTCCCTTGTAATTGAAATTTGTAGAATAATTTTTTATTTTTATATTAAATGAAACTTTTTATCAAATTTTCCTCTATATTAAAATATAAATGTTTTCTTTTAATTATATTTTCCATTACTTCATGTAAATTTCTTCACTTCATGTAAAATTTTCTTCACTTCATGTAAATTTTCTTCACTTCATTTAAATTTTTTTACCTCATTTCAAATTTCATTAGTTCATTTAAAATTTCTCTGCTTCAGTTAAATTTTGGTTTTTTTGTAAATTTAAATCTGCCCATTACAATTTAGGATGTGGAAACACTGATTTAGTGCAGGCCAACGGTGCATTACATGACGGAATGCATTCGAGTTCAGCTGAGTGGGCAGCTGATTGAATGTTTACCGGTAGCGACACGGAAAAAAGAAGAAAGACAAGCTTTGGTTATGGATCGAGGAGTCAGCTTTCAATCACCAGACGGGACAGACCGGAATTTGAGAAGGTTGAGCGGGGAGTCACGTCGCAACTCGCAAGAGAGGAGTAGATGCGTAAAATGCAACGTGCTATTGCAACCGCGTGGCAGCTTAAATTCGACTTAGAAAATACCGAAAAGTACTTGATTTATGCATGTGATTCGCACGGGGATTGTGTATTTGGTCGCGGCAGTGTAGGGGACTTGAGTGTTTCGCTCGTTTTCTAGAAAAGATGAGTTTCTAATTACGTTGGACAGTAAAATGATATGTTTGGATTGAATGATTTTGTCGTAGCAAGCTTGAGGTTCTCATTCAAGCCTTCGCGATGTCGTTCGGGATCTGGGATTTGATTGATAGTCATTTTAAAAAACAAAATCATTTCAGCCGACCGAGGAGTGAAATCATTTGATTTGGATGGATTATCATATACATGATGTAGGATAAAAGGAGTGAATTATCGCCGCCATTGGTGAAGTGCATTTCACGACGGAATTGTTAGGGAAAATGGCGAAAAATAACTTCCATCCCTCATAAAATATTGAAAGTGGTATCCGTGTTCAAGAATTTGGAAATAAATAACGTGCTCGAGAATATTTCGGTGTACGCTACAGTTGAACCGGGTATCATTTGTGCGAGTGCTCTTTGCTATCTAAATATAACGGAAGTTACTTACGGTGGTGCTAATAATCGTATCGGTGGAAAAACGCCAAAAACGGCTTTGGGAAAGTCAAGCAGAATTGATTCAACGTTTACTAGTTTGCAATCACCAGTGAAACGACGTGTGTTACATTTGCTCCGGCCCATTATTTCAAATGCAAAAAGCTGTGAAATTTGATAAGTGACGTCGTTTGACTATTTCCTTTAAAGTAACTTATATAGCCTTATCTTAAACAAAAGACGATTATCTCTGCAAAATGAGTTCATAAGTGCGATATCAATTTGCACTTATTCTTTTAAAAAAAATTATCAAAAAGTGTGAATCCACTTAATATATATTATTTATTTATCTCGTGGTTAAAAATAATTCAAGAAAGATTCCATCTACTTGGATCGGTTCTTCTAAATACTCAAAGAAAACCAGTAAACAGCGCAAATTATGTTGACAACCTCATCCTCTACACACTTAATATTTAACGATTGTACATAATTATGTTTATTTTTATGCACTCACAAACAGCTGCAACACTTGTATCGTAATCGTCATTTTCATCATGATAACCTGCATCAACTCATTTGTCCATGTAATTTTGTGTCTTAGACGAAACAGACTACTAAACGAAAGTTAACACATAAAACAATTGTTATCTCCCGCATACTTTCTCACAACGGGTAAATAAGTTTAACGAACTTTTTGAATAGTCCTAGGCAAATAGAAATCGTGAAATCAAAGTTATACCAATTTAACAAAGAATAATGATCGAACAAAACAACCACGAAGAAAAATTGCATCTCAAATTTTTACCAATAATTTGGAGAACAAGAAAAAAAACTTAATTTAGAATTTAAAAAAGTAATCTTCCTCTAGAAAAACCTCATCACATCACCAGCGGACACCCGGCGTGGATGATGGTGACTACGCGTTTGGTTTTCTTTTATATATAACTGTATTTTCTTTGATCATTTTCTATGTTTTCAATATTATTTCATCAGGGCAAATCCATGACTTTATTCAATAATATTTGTTTTGAGTTTAAGCTGGTATGATGATTTCTAAAATTAAAAAAGAAGATACTTTGCAGATCAGCATCAAGATAGATAATATTGTAGGACTCTAGCAAAGCAATCGAAAAAGGTCATTTTATTAATTTGTAAAATTTTATTCGCAACATGTATTGATACTAACGTTTTGACGTTTTATGTATAAATATGTCAAATTAGAATAAAATGAATTCCTAAGCGTAGACCGTTGGACTTTCCATTCGCATTATCAGACCGGGTATGGGACCCGCCACGTTGGAAGGCTTTTTCGCAAAAATGGGCTAGCCATCGGGCGCGCTTCACCTGTTCTTAGTTTCAGGGACTCTTGCCGGGTTGAATGGCTTTCCGCTCACGTGCCCATTTTATGGCATAGGGTTATGTATGTGACCCGATCACATGATTCTGTGACATTAATCGGTCACATCTATATTTCTCGTTGATGGGAAGGCTCATGCAAAGTATGTTTGTTTGGGCGGGTTCGAGGGGGCACCACATCCATCCAGTTGCCCCACTCTTATTTGTGAGCCATGAGAATCGTCGGGTAATGACGAAGTCTCCCAAATCTGTCTGTTTTGACTCGTTTCGACTTGTTCTTTGAACAAGCAATTGCCGTCTTTAGGTAGTCACCTAAATTTTATCGACTTCGGTCGACCTTTTTTGAGACCTGAGAATTCGTGAATGCGAAATTTTTTTGTAGTGGGTCCTTGTGCTGGGGGAATGAACCTGCCCCTCGACACCGCAACGCTAGCCTGCCAGCGCATTCACGCGAATAATATATTGTCCGAAGTTTCGTATTAAAAAAAAAACAAAAGTTTTATTAACGTGATTTAAACTTTATTTTCGATGTGTCGCTTAGGCTAATGTAACAACAACTGATGATCGATCAGTCAATTGCTCTTTTATTGATTTATTATTATCTACTGTGTCATCAGCTTTAACTGATCCAATTGAGTTGCCATTATGGTGAAAGAGCAATTGACTGCTAACAGCATTTTTAACATTTGGCGTAATATTTAGTTCTGACCTAGTTACAGTATTTGTTGAATGTACATTATTGGCGTTGGGTGAATGAACATTCTTAATGTTGGGTGAATGAACATTCCCATATGTTACTCCTCCTCGGTTTAACTGAAGATCCTCCTGAATCTTTGCATTGAAATGATTATACAATATTTTTTTTTCCAAGGCAAAAAGTGAAAGTAATAATTAATACTATAAACATTGTGCTAGTAATATTAATCCCATATGATATCGTTTTATGTTTTTTTAACTCTTTTATTTCCTGATTGTTTTCGAAATTGCTTGTAACTAAATTGTCAAATGTAATTGTTTTCGAAAAATTAAAGTTCGATTTTGGATAGGGATAGAAGTATTTGTTATGTTCTATAACTTCTTTATTAGAGAATGTTTCTTCCATTATAGTAATTTGACAATTAAAGAAATTAACAAGATTATTTCTATTTAAAACAATTTTTCTCTCGTTGCAATTATGCTTTATTTCTAACTCTTTAGCATTTTTTACAATAATGCTCTCTTCACCTAAAATTTCTACTTGCGTTTTATTATTGCGTATTAACTTACAGTTTTTCTGCAATGTACAGTGTGTACTTAATTTTAATTTTTTGCGATTACATTAGGTTTATATGTATAAGTATAGTTATTTATTTCCACAATACACTCATCCTCGCTATCTATTTCAAAATTTTCCATGTTTGGTACCGGGGTGATGAGTTTCAAATCAGTTACAATATAACTTCTTGGAACTTTGATCGCTATGACAATGTTTTTGTTCTTATATTCTAATATTCCCATTTGTGACAGTTTAAGTTATAAAATCGATATCATATTCCTCAATTTCTTCCATAGTTAATATACTTGGATGTAACAAATTATGTTTTGCCGATGCAATATTATCCTGGATTTGGTTGACTTTATTTTCCAAAAATCTTAACTTTAGTATTTGTTCCAAAAATAATTGTTGCTGTACGACATGGTTAGTTGTACCTTTCAATCCCTTAAAAGCTTCCAAAATTTTTCTTCTACCGTTATACATTATTACTTGCAATGATTTTATAGATTCATTAAAGTGATTGTTAATTTTGATTTGCCCATTGAGGTTGTTAATAGCATTATGATTATTTTCTTCTGTAATTTCCAAATGGTTGAAAATTTGCTCTCTATCATTACTATCCGTTGTCCCAAAAAGCCATTTTTGTGCATTGCCTACAATGTTCAACAAGCCTCTTTTCTGTCTTTTTACTGGCCTAGGAATAATGGACTTTATCTTCGCTATAACTGTATCTATTTCTCTAAAAATCATTTCCTTATTCTTAATATCCAAGTGTTTTATATTAACTCGTATATTTGAAATAGTATCTAACATATCTTCTGGATTAACTAAATATAAAATAGTGCTGGTCTGATTAACAATTTCAATTGTTCTCAATTTAATTTTTGTATAACCGGACTCATCATCAATTTGTATTGTTTGTAGTGCTCCCTGTGTCGCTGATATCGTTAGGATTATTATGAAAAAAAATTGCCTGTAAATTTATATAGTCTTTTAATATTTGTTAAGTGCTCATTTTCAAGTTTCTTGATTATATATCTAGTTTCACCTTTACGCCTAACATGTTTATAATTTTTAATTGGTCCTTGTTGCCTATTTTCTACATAATCTTCCCGTTTTTCATTTAGCTTGCTAATTTTTCTCTCTTTATTTTCCTTTACTATCTTACATAAATTCTCCGCATCGACTTCTTCCTTAGCTTTTCTTGGAGTAGTTTTTATAGTCGAATGATATTCCTATTACAAACTGAATTTTAGCTTCGACTTACAAACTTTTATCATCGATACCTGTTACTTTTTCTAGGATTGTTGAATGCAATCTTTCAACATCTGCATTCCCAGTATGGCTATTAGGTTTTGTCCAGTGTATTTCTACATGACATTCCCTAAAATATTCTTTCAATTGTTCTGCTATGAATTCATTGTCTAGAATCATCTTTTTTGGTATTCCAAATTTAGCAAAATGCTCAACTAAAATCGCTTTCTTTGCCCTCCAGTTTTTATCAATTATAGTGTATGCTACTGCAAACTTAGTTAGTTTGTCAATTATGGTTACAACTGCACGTTTCGACAAATAAAAAATGTCAAAATGTAGGATTTCATTTTTTTGTGTTGGGGTCTCAGTTATCTGAAATTTTGGTTTAATACGTTTACGGTCATATTTTATTTCCTGACACTTTGTGCAATTATTTATTACCAGTTGTATATGTTCCTGGAGTTTAAAAAAAACCTTTGATTTTAATGAGTAGTAAGTCTCATTTATTCCGCTGTGCATTGATTCCTTCGTATGATACATGGAAATTTGTTTGTGTAGCTCCTCTTCAGTTTGAATCTCTGTAGCTCTTATTGTACACCTAATAAAATTGACGTTCTCATCGTTCGAAAATAATTCTATTATCTCTTGCTGGACTCGATTATAGTCATGATCTTCCTCTTCCGAAAATATTCCTGTCTTTCCTTTCTTTATGAATCTAGTTAATATGTCCTTAATTTTACTGACACCTTCTAAAGGGTTTAAATATATAATTCGGCGTCCGTGTAAAATTTCTATCTCTTTACTTATATTGTAGGTTAATATAAGCTGTGTTTCAAATTTATTAACTATCTCATCTTTTATTCCAATATGGTCCAATTGCTGTTCATCAACAGAGTGTATTGTATCTGTTAAGTCCATGTTAGATTCTGTGTCATTATTTTCTGATATTTTAGGTGTATCCTCAAGTCTACTTAGAAAATCCGCGACTTTATTTTCTTTTGCCTTGTAGGTACTCTATTTCAAAATTAAATTCTTGTAATTTTAAGATCCACCTTTGGTTACGTTGCGAAAATTCCTTTCCTTTATATTTGCTATTTAAATATTTTATGGGTGCATGGTCAGTGATAATTTAGAACTTTCTTCCATACAAATATGGACGAAAATAATTTACAGAGTAAACGATTGCTAAGAATTCTTTATCCGTAACGCTGTAATTCTTTTCATGATTATTTAAAGTTCTCGATACATAACAAACTGGATGTCCGTCCTGAGATAGAACGGCGCCGATCGCAAAATAACTAGCGTCAGTAGATAGTCAATGTAAATGTCTTGTCATATTCTGGGAACTTTAATATGGGGTGTGCAGTAATTAAGGCTTTTAAGTTTTCAAAGGCTGAAATATATTGAGGATCATTTATATTAATTTTTTCGTCTTTTTCAAATATTTGATCATTGGGTACGCTACTTTGGCGTAATCTCTTATAAATTTTCTGTAAAAACCCGTCATTCCCAGGAACCCTTTTAGTTGTCTCTCGGTCTTTGGTAGACTAAGATTTTCAATGTCTTTGATTTTGTTAGGATTTGGTTGAATGCCCTCTTTCGTTAATATATGGCCTAAAAATTCTGTGTCCCTCTTCATAAAGCTGCACTTATCAGCTTGTATTTTAAGATTATGCTTTTGTAAAGTGTTAAAAATTTTGTCTAATGATAATATATGTTCTTCCAGAGATGTTGAAAATATGAGTATATCATCAAGATATACCACACATATTTTATTGATGTATTCCCTTAATATATAGTTCATCAGTCTCTGAAACGTTGCCGGTGCGTTTTTCAACCCAAACGGCATTCGGACATACTCATAGAGACCTGATGGTGTAACAAAAGCAGTTTTTTCGATATCATCTTCTGCTACCAATATCTGATGATATCCCTTCGCCAAATCCAACGTACTAAAATATTGGGCTTTTCCCAACGTATCTAAGATGCTATCAATATTGGGAAGGGGATATTTGTCATCTTTTGTGACTTGGTTAAGCTTCCTATAGTCTACAACAATTCTGTACTTTTGTTTCCCTGAATTTTCCATTTTCTTTGGGATCACGATTATAGGTGAACTGTACCGACTATTACTTTTTCTGATAATTCCTTGTTTTTCCATTTCCTCCATCTGTCTGCGAACCTCAGCCTCATGTTGTGGTGGGTATCTGTATAATTTCGAATTTATTTGTTGGTCCGTCGTCGTTTTGATTTGGTGAACCACCGAATTAGTGTTGGTTAACTGGTCTCCTTCCTTGAACATCAATCTCCTGTATTTGTTCAAAAGCTTTTCAATGGAGTCCTTTTCTATTTTATTCAGATGAGTGGTTTGAATGTCACATACTTCACTTATATCTAACACATTCACTTCTTCCAATGATTTTGCTAAAATGGGAGATGTGCGCCATTAATTAACAATATTTCTTGCTGTTGAATATCAATTAATTTAACGTTCTTTGTAATCCAGTCAATTCCTATTAAAAAATCGTATTGTTTATTTAAATCGATTTTCGTCTATCTTATCCTGGCGTTCATGGATTGATTAAATTCCTCTGGACAGTCCGTTTTTACTTGCTCTGTAACTACACCTTGAATGGTGTTAACTTTAACTGGGGTTTCTTTAATAACTTTAAATAGATCAACTGGAACTCTGCTTGAATTTAAAAGACTGATTGTCGAACCTGCATCGATCATTGCTACGTACCCTCTTCCTTTGAAAGTAACCTTAATATAAATTTTCTTTTCTTCCGAGGCTAGTTGGTAAAAAAACTCATTTGTATCTAAAGAATCTACATTTTCCCTACTAATACTTGTTCAATCACCAAAGTAAAACTCTCAGGATTAAACTTTCAATAACTACCAAACTTGAAACGAACGTCTTGAATAACGGATAAACGACAAGTGATTTTATTGATCATTAATGTGAATTTATATACAATGAAATTATGCTTACATCTAATAATTTGTCATTCATAGTTCATTGCATGAAATAAGCAAAATTCAGACAATGACCTATGAATGTTTCATTTGTGCTGATCATATGTGCATGCATATGCAAATAGAAAAAGTGCGTACATCGAATTTATGCAATTGCGTTCAATGCACTGTATAGATCATTGCATGCAGTGATGGGATATGCAGGCAATGACCCATGACAGTGAATGAAAGGTAATTTGCGCGCATAAGCATTAATTAAGAAATTCAATTTTGGGTTCATATGTATTTGGATATGCATGTGGGCGCAAATATGCAAGGCGTTAATGAGCTGGATATGCATGCACATATTCCCGGGGCATGAAATGACAAGTTTCAATATGATTGTCTTCTTTGAGGCCGCAATCGAAATTCGCTTTGTGTTGCATCGGGGGATCCTGCCTTGTTGTGACTGCAATGACGTTGGTAACAGAAAATGAATCCCAAAATGAGGAGGATGATGATAGATGTAACGCCGGCAGTGTTGGCAACCACGTGATACGGTTTTGGCAACTGTAAATATTGTTGAGATGCAAGGAGTTGTAAGTCATTTTTTAATTTCTTAATATCGTCAGTGTGGTTAAGTGTGAGTATGCGGTGAAGTTCAGGTCGGGTGTGTTGGTGCATATTGTCCGTAATGTCAGTGATATTTATAGTTACTGGAAGATCGTAGCCGCTTTTTATTCTGCTTTGGTAATGGTGATGAGCAGTTATTGTGTAAGGTCCATCCTTTAATGAACAATCCTTAAAGAAATGTAGAAGCCCCAATTTGAACAATTTGATTTGTTTTATTTGATTTCCGCAGACGACCGTTATTAGTGTTTCATTGCTGTGGAAATATATTCAGGAGTTAAGGTTGTGTAGTTGGATCCATCTTTCGGCGGCGGGAACTGTTTCTATTTTACAGGTGTTTGGAAATTGTACTGGCTGGCCTATCAACTGGAGTTCACATTGTGCGGGGCCGGCGTTCCTTGTAAAAAAGGCGTGATTTTGATTGCAAATACGATTCCCATCAGGATCGACAAGACAGCGATCGAGCTCGTCCTTTGACAGTTGGTAGTAGTAATCCCGGTGAAGTGTTAGAGCCAAATAGTTAGAGTTGGTTTGTATTTGGACGTATCTTGCGTGTAGTTCGAAAGTTAAAGGAATAATTTTAAATAGCTGGTAGATTTCATTTTTTACCAATGGTACGGTTATTTTAAAGATGGTTTTGTTTCTCGAAATCCTCGCCTCGATACTCATAAGCATGTAGAGCTGGGTTAGTAGCTTATCCATAGAGTGGCCGGGAATGTTTAAAGTTGCCGGTATGTGCTCCCTAATTATTCAAATTTCGTTGGATAACTGGTCTGGAGAAAGAATTGAAGGGCTAACCTTTCCGTTCCGGCTGTCGGTCACAATGTTGAAAAGTAATGATTGCGTGTGTTCATAAGCTTCCATTATGGTTGCAAGATGTATCGCTAGAGTGTCGAACGTGGATAGGATTTGTTGCTCGTCCAGTACCTTATTTGTAGAATTAATCGTTTCCACGAAATTTTCAAAGTAGTTGTTGACTGTTCGCAGTTGTTTGTTAAAAAAGTCTCTGTCACGTGTAATTACATTCATAGTCGAGTCAATTAAAGAAGTCTGATTTTTAATGAGACTGAGTAAATGGTTGTCGTCAGTAGATATTCTGTCGATTGTTGATGACATCTCATCTGCATATTGCTGATCCAACAGGCCAAATAATTTGTTGCTGATTGTGCCAACGAAGTCAAATGGGGATCGTCTATGCCGGTTGATGCTGGTGTCCTTGTTAAGTAATAAATCATTCTTTATTTGAAGCTTGTCTACTCTTACTTGAAACTGGATTGCGAGTAGTGAGCACTGTCTATTATGTCCAAGGCTATCGCATATTTCTCTTATTCTTTTTACCTGAGCCTGAATATTTTGCAGCTCAATCCAGTAGTTCTGCATGTTATAATACACGATGATGTTCCAGTGGCCAGTAATCATAGAAATCTGGGAGATTTCTTCGAAGTAAGCGATTGTTCCGGATTTGAAAGGTGTTAACTTAATGTAGTCTTCTTCAGCGTATCCTTGCGTGATAGGTGCTCCTTTGATGGATGGTACCAAGAATACAAGTAGTACTAGTGCGATGCGCGACAGTGATGATGAACTTATTTTTGCTCGTTTCGGATTGGGTAGGCGCTCTGCTGGTGCTTGATGATTGTCGGATGGGCGATGAGATTGGAGAGGCAATCTGCTGGTGCTTGATGGTTCGGAGATGCGATCCTTTTCACGGTGGTATAGTGTATCGTTGAAAAGCTAATTAGGGTTGATTGGTTGTATTTTGCGTTTTTTATTCTTGGCTCTGGTCACCAAAGCGCTGATTAAAGATCCCGCTTGATTTTCACATTTTGTATCCGAGGTTGGTGTAGTCTTAGCAGTTGCGATTTGTGCTTCATTTGGGTCTGATGCAGCCTCCTCCAGTGGTAACGGGCAAAGATTATGAACAGCTCTCCGAAGAATTCCCTGTGCGGCTTTGACGTCCACAACTCGAACGCGACCATCAGGACCTTTATGTTCAGCGACAACTCTTCCTAAGGCCCATTTTAGCGGTGGTGCATTGTCATCCTTGAGAAGAACTAACGTGCCGAGAGGAAGCGTTGATATTGAGCTTGCCCATTTTGTTGTGATTTGTAGATGTTGTAAATACTCTTTGCTCCATCGATTCCAAAAGTCCCATTGGCAAGCTTCGATTTGTTCTTTCCTCTTCAAGAGTGACATTTTTTTGTCGGGAGAATGTGGGTTAGGGATAGTTGTTAAGGGTTCGCCAATCAAAAAATGAGTAGGAGTAAGGGGTTGCAGGACATTTGGGTTGTTGGAGAGTGGAGTGAGGGGTCTGGAGTTCAGTATTGCTTCTATTTCGCTGATGATAGTATTCAACTCTTCATATGTAAGAGATGCACTGCTCATCACTCGTTTTAAGTGGTATTTGGCAGCCTTCACCGCCGCTTCCCATAATCCACCGAAATGTGGAGATCTTGGCGGGATAAACTTCCATATGATTTGTTCATCCGTACAGTACTAGGCAATATCGAGCTGCGTGTTTGGATTCGCAATCAGTTTCTGCAGCTCATTTATTTCGTTTTTGGCACCAATGAAATTTGTTGCGTTGTCGCAAAACATCTTAGCTGGTTTGCCTCTTCTGGCCATAAAACGTTTAAGGGCGCCCAGAAAGGCGTCTTTGGTTAAATCGGAAACTAGTTCCAAGTGTACCGCCTTGGTGGCAAAACATACAAAAACAGATATGTAGGATTTGGTGGGAGACTTACCCCGTATCCTATAATGAATGTAAATAGGACCACAAAAATCAATGCCAACATTTTTAAATGGACGTGATGGTTGAGTGCGCTCTGCTGGCAGGTCTCCCATTATTTGTTCTAGGAGTTTTGGTTTGGCCCTGTAACAACGAATGCAGTTATTAACAATAGTTGTTGCTAGCTGCTTGCCTCTCAGAGGCCAATATTGTTGTCGGATGATGTTAAGAAGGTCTGTGGGGCCCACATGTAAATGCCTTTGATGAATGTCTTGCACCAGTAATTTGACGATACTGTCAGAATGAGGTAACAAAATAGGATGTTTTGCATCATAGTCTACGACTGATTTTTGGAGCCTCCCACCGATTCGAATGAGGCCTTCTGCGTCTATATATGGTTTCATTGGACTTAATGGGTTTTTTTCGGGCAATATTGGTGTCCTTTTCAAAATTTTCACTTCTTTATTGAAAGCGGATCCTTGAATAGTTCTAAACAGGATAGATAGGGCATTTTCAGTTTCTGCAGGTTTTAAGAGTCCAGTTTTCCGTTCTGATCGAGGCCTTCTAAGGTTTTCTGTAAATCTCAATATGTAAGCCAGGGTGTTTTTTAGAAATTTGAACGAATTTCTATGGTTGATTGATTCTAAGGTTGATGTTGAGATTTGAGCTAGGAGAGTGGTTTTAGATTTCCGGAACTCACAATCATCGTATGCCTGTTTGGTTGGCATTTTGGGTCAGTTACAACATGGACCCTTGAGAAATTCTGGTCCATTGAACGACATCGTTGACGATAGTAGTTCGCTTGGTGTTGTGCCCCTCGATAGCATGTCTGCTGGGTTAACATCTGTGGGAACGTAATTCCATTGTGTCTTATGAGAGTGTTCTTGAATGTATGCTATTCTATTTGCCACGAAAGTTTTAAAGTTAGAGGAAGAGGCATTAATTCTTGCTAAAGTTATGGTTGAATCTGTCTAGTAATGCGTTTGCTCTACTTGAATGCATACTGATTTTTGGACTTTCTCCATTAGTGTAACCAAAAGTTGAGCTGCACATAATTCAAGTCGAGGAGTGCTCAGCTTTTTTAGTGGGGCAACTCGTGATTTGGCGCACAAAAGACGACAACAGTAGGAGCCTTCATAAAAAGACTGTATGTAAACAACGGCTCCATAGGTTTTATCGCTTGCATCGGAAAATCCGTGTAAATGTACCTTTGAATTGATGCCACTTGATAACACGAATCGAGGAATTGTGAAAGAGTTTGATTGTTGGAGTTGTTGCCTAAACTTAATCCATTTTGATTCGAGTTCTGCGGTCAGTCTTGTATCCCAGTCTATTTTCATCTGCCATAGCTCTTGTAAAAAAATCTTTCCTAATACAACAATCGGGTTAATTAGTCCTAATGGGTCATATATAAGGGCTACATCTTTAAGGACGGAACGTTTGGTTATTTCTCTTTGTGGTGACAATTCCCCTCGAACTGAATAGACATCTGTCTCCGGGTACCAGATAAGTCCCAGTGACTTAGTGTGCAGCTCGTCTTCTGCGTCAAAAGATGCCATAGTTTCTCGTTGATCCTTGGGAATTGATTGGAGCAATGCTGGATGGTTTGCGCACCATTTACGCAATTGAAATCCCCCTCTGACGAGCATATTTCTGAGTTGAGTTTGTATTTGTATGGCTTCTTCTAAGTTGTTAGAGCCTGTGATAATGTCATCCACATAGAAGTCACGGAGTGCCGTTTTAGAGCCCAATGGATAGTTCTCTTTTTGCTCAGTTGCTAAGTGCTGTAATGCTTTTGTTGCAAGATATGGAGCAGAAGAAGTACCGTACGTTACTGTACGTAATCGGTAAATTTTTAATTCTTTAGAAGGATCATCTCTCCAAACGATAAGTTGGAAGTTACGATCTTCTGGGGAGACTAGTATTTGACGGTACATTTTCATTATATCTGCAGTAAACACAAATTTATGCAGCCGGAATCGTAACAGTATAGAAAATAATTCATCCTGAATGGTCGGGCCGACCATGAGAATGTCGTTCAGAGCCTTATTATTCGATGATCTACAGGACCCATCAAACACTACCCTCAATTTTGTCGTAGTGCTATCTGGTTTGAATACACAGTGGTGTGGAAGGTAATAGTGATCTTTTGGAATGGTTTTTGGTTCAACAGGTTCCATATGCCGAAGCTGTAGCAGCTCGTCCATAAATGCTGTGTATTGAAGTCTTAGGTCAGGATTTTTTTGCAACCGTCTTTCTTGATTGAAAAAACGACAAACTGCAATTTTTTTTGATTCACCCAATTCGATTGATGCGTCTTTAAAGGGAAGTCTTACTATGAATCGACGTTCATGGTTCTTTTTAAGAGTCTTGTAGAAGAAATCTTCACATTCTTTCTCTTCACTGGTAAGTGGATTAGCTCTATATTGAATGTTTTCGAGTTCCCAAAACTTCTCCAGGTGAGAGTCTAGGCTATTGGTAGAAATACCGCAAATAAAGGTTGAAGGTGGGTGATCACATTTGGCCTTTCCAAGAATGATCCATCCCAGAACTGAATTTTGAAGCGTCGGCAGATTTGGTGAGAATTTGATCTGACCAGCAGCCATTATATCGGCGTAGATGTCTGCTCCTAATAAAATGTCAACTCGACGAGGGATATTAAACTCAGGATCCGCGAGATCAATGTTGCTTGGGATGGGCCAAGACGTTGTATCCAAACTTCGACTTGGCTGATGTGAGGTTATCTCAGGGATAATGATCGCTTCAATTACTGTTTTGAAATCGCTTACCCTGGACTGAATTGTCAACATAACTCTCCCTTGTGTATTTAATTTTGAGCCCCCAATGCCGCTTATTTCAATTGATTGTGTGAGGCCTTTAAAACCAAGTTTATGAAGCAACTTCTCTGTAATAAAGTTGAGTTGTGAGCCAGAATCTAAGATCGCTCTACTTGTTTTAAAGTTCCCATCCTTGCTTTTGACTTTGACCATAGCGGTGCCGAGGAGCACATAGCTTGTTGCTTTAACACAACTTAAAGCTGAGTGGTTCAATTCACTTGCGGGTTTTGTTGTGAAGTGTGCGTCAGAATCGGATAGTAGTGCTTCTGATTGTGCTATATTCTCTTCAAAATCAAAGTGCAGTAATGTGTGGTGTTTTTGTTACACTTGTAGCAATTTCTAGAAGAGCAGCCTTTGATTGTGTGACCAGCTTGAAGACAATTTAGGCACCTTTGTAGCTTCTTAATAGTCGCTAATCTATCTTTTTTCGAGAGTTGGAGGAATCTTGAGCACTGACGTAAATTATTGCATTGTTTTTTGCAAAACGTGCATGAGTTTTTTTTCCTTTGTGCTCAAAAATGCGGATTGTCGTTTCTCATTTTTTTTTTGATCTACTGTCAACAATATTGTCTAAAAGCTGGAACAAGGTTTCAATGAAATTGAGAAAGTTGTTTAGTTTTGGAAATTGGCGTGGGTTATCAAGAGATTGCTCAAAGAGACGGTGAGTTTCTTTATCTACTTTCTGAAGTAGTAAATGCATAATAATAGGATCTCAACTAGATGTCTCTATCCCCAAATTCGTGATACCACAAAGCGACTCTTTGATCGTATCGTGTAAACGTTTCAAATGTGTTGCAGTCTCAGCAAATGCAACTGGGATACTTAAAATGCTATTTAAAAGGCTGTAACAATAAGGCGTTGGTTTTCATACCTGTTACGCAAAATTTGCCATGTGGTTTGATAGTTTTCCTTCGTGATGGGAAGATGTTCGATTAATCGACTGGCCTCTCCTTCTAGATTCGATCGTAGATAAAAGAGCTTCTGGGTGTCGGGTAGCGCTTGGTTATCGATTATCTGCTTAAATAACTCTGAAAATGAAAACCACTTTAGGTAATCGCCTGAAAATGTCGGAATGTGAACTTTCGGTAACTTAAACGATGAGTTCAATGGACGAGTGTCTGTTGGAGTGGAGCCATTCTTCTCCATAATCTCCATTAACTTAACAATTGTAGCTTGGTAGTTCTTTTCTAGGGATGACACGCATTCTGTGTCATAATTACTACTCTCAGCTGCTAGCTCGTGATGAGCACTAAAGATAGTTTCCCAATATTTTGTCAGCGTAGACAAATGTTGTTGACGAAAAATTGTTGAACGATTTGAGTTTTCGCCTAGCAAATCGTTGACCAATTTTATTGAGTCATTCATTGAAGCAATCAATGATAATTGTTTCTTGACTGACTTTTCGGGCACGGAAACTGGTTGTAATTTTTCCAAATCCCGTAAACCGTCTTCTAACTCACCCTTGAGTTCCTCATATATTTCGCGCACCTGGGCTGGACAGTTTTCCTTGAAGTATGCGTGATCCTTGTTTGCTGCTCGCAAAAGCTGAATCTCTGCATCTCGTAACTGGAAAGCAGCCCAACCTGACTCTAATTTATGTAACCGATTTTCATAATATCGTCTGTTTTTCCTTGACTTAGAGTCCTTGAAGAAATTAGATAAGTACCTTTCAACAGCCTGTCCAATAGTGACCTGTTGAGAAGCTAGAGACTCCATTGAAGATAAAAATATTTATCTGCAAGTGAATAAGGAAAAAAACAAGTTGGGTAAACAGACCTACGCTCATGTCAGAAGGGTTTTGTATTCAATTTACAAAATGCAGTCACCAGATCGAATCAAATCAAGAAACATGTCAAAGACGATTCTATTGGAGAAAATATGAAATACGAAGATCATACTATTATTAACAAAGTTGAACGAATTTCAACTTCTGAGGTTTTTAGTATTGTTGTACTCATAAATATCTCCCTTGATAATTATTTCAGATGTCAATCCGCGACAGTGGAAACACATTTTTCATGTATTTCCCCCCTGTGCCCCCACTGAAGCAAAAACTGACAGTTTAACAACTGTTTTGAAAAGCTCCCATGAAAACTTTTATTTCATACTCATATCGGCTACGTTTGATGAATTTTTTTTTTTCAGGGGCCACTCTCCTGTACTGTTATCATCGATTAATGGCCAATTTTTTCGAATCCTAGAATGGTTACAAAACCCTTTTGCTAGGAGCTCTCTCCCACCTCCTTGACTTGTTTCACTTATTAGCATTAATTGTAGGTACTCATCTTCAGTCATTCATTTAGTTGAATCAAGTGTTCAAAGCATGCACCTTAAACGTTGAAGTTGGGAAAAAATAACTCAAAATTATTCAATCTTCGCATTTAAAACAGCCACTATTTTGTTTTACGATTACTGATACCACTAGCTGAGCCGATTCTCAAAGATATACATGACACCTATCATTCCTGAAATTTTCATGCAAATCCTAGCAAAACTGTAGTGTCTGCGTCGGTAAAAAGCGCATGTTGTTCCATAGCCATATGTTGCCATAGTAATAAATGCAGCGCATATTTCTCCATAGTAATACAGGAAAATTCAAACCGCTGTAACTTCCCTAAAAATGCTTCAATCTTTATGAAACTTTCAGGATAGATTAATCTTATAAATAGACATCCACGTACTGAATTACATTGAATTTAAGGGTACCGTTAAGATTTTATTCAAGAAAACATAAAATCGATAAATCATACTATTACTAACAAAGTTGAGCGAATTGCGACTTCTCACGTATTTGTTGTTGTTGTACGTACCAAGGCCTACATCCCTGATTTTTTTCAGATTTTTCGGATCACAGGTGTCCAATCGCGAGGGGGGGGGACACAAATTTTTCGTGTATTTCCCCTCCCTGTGCGCCCCCCGAAGCAAATTATGCCAAACTAAGACCAGTTTTGAAAAGTTCTCGTCAAGACCTTTCATTTGATACCCATATCGGCTACCTTCAATGAAATTTTTTTTTCGGGGGGTCACTCTCCTATATGGGGAGACCCCCCTAAAATACCTTTAAAATTTTTTTGTAGTTGAACTTTGAAGAGATCACCACTTTACACCTACATACAAAATTTGATGTTTCTAGCTTAAGTAGTTTCCGAGAAAAACTGCTGTGACACACGGACGGACGGACGGACGGACGGACGGACGGACGGACGGACGGACGGACGGACGGACAGACGGACAGACGGACAGACTGGTCGCGAAACTAGTAGGGTTTTGTAAAATTATTTTACAAAACCCTAATTAATAGAGTGTCGATTGAAGTGAACAAAATGGGTGCAAATAAACTAAGTATCTTCTGAATAAGAAATACTTAGACAAAATTAACGAAGAACTCAATGCAGTGTTCACTGTCCCAACTTGGACAACTGGGGTCACCAATGTCCAATCACCAAAGTAAAACTCTCAGGATTAAACTTTCAATAACTACCAAACTTGAAACGAACGTCTTGAATAACGGATAAACGACAAGTGATTTTATTGATCATTAATGTGAATTTATATACAATGAAATTATGCTTACATCTAATAATTTGTCATTCATAGTTCATTGCATGAAATAAGCAAAATTCAGGCAATGACCTATGAATGTTTCATTTGTGCTGATCATATGTGCATGCATATGCAAATAGAAAAAGTGCGTACATCGAATTTATGCAATTGCGTTCAATGCACTGTATAGATCATTGCATGCAGTGATGGGATATGCAGGCAATGATCCATGACAGTGAATGAAAGGTAATTTGCGCGCATATGCATTAATTAAGAAATTCAATTTTGGGTTCATATGTATTTGGATATGCATGTGCGCGCAAATATGCAAGGCGTTAATGAGCTGGATATGCTTGCACAATACTATCAACCTCCATGGGCTCCAGTCTTTGTTGACTTGATCTATTTTGTGCGAAACTTTTATTATTTTTCTGATACCTAGATTGATTGGAATTATACTGCCTAGATTGACCCGAACCTTGGTTATTTCTATTAACATCATGTTTCTGTGAACTGAATTGATTTTCTTTTGTAAGATTTGAAGCACTTTTATCACTGTCACCGGAATTATTATTTTGCACATTTCTATTCAATTTATTATTTTTATGGGAATATTTAAGTTGTATCTATCCTGGCCAATATATTAATATAAAATTGTACGTATGTTAGCTAAAGAAAATTCATTATATATTTCTGCTGCCACTGCACCTGCTGTTAATTCTTTTATTTTTAAGATTAATGCACTGGTTAAACATGTTAAAATTTGATCCCTATTCTCACAAAATGCTGAATAGTCCGTAATAGAGTCGACAATTTCCTGAATTTTTAGTAATAATTGATGAATTGTAAATACCTTTAAATTACTAATCTCCTTGGTGATTTGTAGCTGATCTTTTACTGGACGAAAGTGTATCTTCAATTTTTCCTTACATTGTGCCCAAGATTGTGGTATGTCCACTGCCAAATAGTTCTTCGCTTCTCCAATTATCTTCTCGTTGTATATGATCTGTAATACCTGTGGGGCTTGATCGTTGTATTCATCTAAAACCTGCTCTACAGTTGCGATGAAAGATGGTTGCGTTCCAGGCTCCCCTTAAATGGTTGCATATATTTGATTCTTTTCTCCACTGATGTCCTCCAGTTGTTTCCCTGGTTTTGTCTGGCTAAGATTTCAGTCAGGACGACCAGACATTGTTCGAGTTGCTGTTGTGCCATATTGACTTCGAATAGTGTTAACTACGTTGTATTCAGTATCGTACTAAAGTTTACTTCACGACACTATATCACTTTGAACAAAATTGTGTTCAGCCCATTTCTTCGTATTGTGCGAAAGTTTATTTCACGACACTATCTTTTCCGCTTTAAACACAAATTTCTTTAATTCCGATTACTTTCCTTAAGCCGTTTACTTGTAAAGGAACACCGACTGCGCCAATAATGTATTGTCCGAAGTTTCGTATTAAAAAAAAACAAAAGTTTTATTAACGTGATTTAAACTTTATTTTCGATGTGTCGCTTAAGCTAATGTAACAACAACTGATGATCGATCAGTCAATTGCTCTTTTATTGATTTATTATTATCTACTGTGTCATCAGTTTTAACTGATCCAATTGAGTTGCCATTATGGTGAAAGAGCAATTGACTGCTAACAGCATTCTTAACATATGGCGTAATATTTAGTTCTGACCTAGTTACAGTATTTGTTGAATGTATATTATTGGCGTTGGGTGAATGAACATTCTTAATGTTGGGTGAATGAACATTCTCATATGTTACTCGCATCCCCAGACAAGGCCAATATCGGCTGATATTACCATCCTCTTTCGCCGAGGCAGCAGACCATCGCTGCAGTCCTTTACGGACATTTCATACCTATATTTCACTACAACATGTTTCAATTTCACTATTTTATTATTTATTAAGCTCCTATTGCAATATGTTCCAATGGAAGTTTATTAAGCTCCTATTGCAATATGTTCCAATGGAAGTTTACGCATGGAAGTAAGAAAAACAAGTTGGGTAAACAGACCTACGCTCATGTCAGAAGGGTTTTGTATTCAATTTACAAAATGCTGTCACCAGATCGAATCAAATCAAGAAACATGTCAAAGACGATTTTATTGGAGAAAATATGAAAAGCGAAGATCATACTATTATTAACAAAGTTCAATGAATTTCGACTTTTGAGGTTTTTGGTATTGTTATACTCATAAATATCTCCCTTGATAATTATTTCAGATGTCCATCCGCGACGGAGGAAACACATTTTTCATGTATTTCCCCCCTGTGCCCCCACTGAACCAAAAACTGACAGTTTAACAACTGTTTTGAAAAGCTCCCATAAAAACTTTCATTTCATACTCATATCGGCTAGGTTTGATGAATTTTTTTTTCAGGGGCCACTCTCCTGTGCTGAAATCATCGATTCATGGCCAATTTTTTCGAATCCTAGAATGGTTACAAAACCCTTTTGCTAGGAGCTCTCTCCCACCTCCTTGACTTATTTCACTTATGAGCATTAATTGTAGGTACTCATCTTCAGTCATTCATTAAATTGAGTCAAGTGTTCAAAGCATGCACCTTAAACGTTGAAGTTGGGAAAAAATAGCTCCAAATTATTCAATCTTCGCATTTAAAACAGCCACTATTTTGTTTTACGATTACTGATACTACTAGCTGAACCGATTCTCAAAGATATACATGACACCTATCATTCCTGAAATTTTCATGCAAATCCTAGCAAAACTGTAGTGTCTGAGTCGGTAAAAAGCGCATGTTGTTCCATAGCCATATGTTGCCATAGTAATACATGCAGCGCATATTGTTTCATAGTAATACAGGAAAATTCAAACCGCTATAACTTCGCTAAATATGATTCAATCTTTATGAAACTTTCAGGATAGATCAATCTTATAAATAGTCATCTGTATACTGAATTTCATCGAATTTAAGGGTACCGTTAAGATTTTATTCAAGAAAACATAAAATCGATAAATCATACTATTACTAACAAAGTTGAGTGAATTGCGACTTCTCACGTATTTGTTGTTGTTGTACTCACCAAGGCCTACATTCCTGATTTTTTTCAGATTTTTCGGATCACAGGTGTCCAATCGCGAGGGGGGGGACACAAATTTCTCGTGTATTTCCCCTCCCTGTGCGCCCCTCGAAGCAAATTTTGGCAAACTAAGACCTGTTTTGAAAATTTCTCATCAAGATCTTTCATTTGATACCCATATCGGCTACCTTCAATGAAATTTTTTTTTCGGGGGGTCACTCTCCTATATGGGGAGACCCCCCTTAACTACCTTATAAAATTTTTTTGTAGCTGAACTTTGAAGATATCACCACTTTACACCTACACACAAAATTCGATGTTTCTAGCTTAAGTAGTTTCCGAGAAAAACTGCTGTGACACACGGACGGACGGACGGACGGACGGACGGACGGACGGACAGACGGACAGACTGGTCGCGAAACTAGTAGGGTTTTGTAAAATTATTTTACAAAACCCTAAAAACTAGATAATCAAAATAATTACATCTTTAGAAAACCGAATAAGTTCATAATTACAAGGTATTTATATTTGCCTGAGAAGAACTCTTAATGAGAATTTTCAAATTTAATTTTAGATTTAACTTGAAGCTTATGCTTATTTTCTGTCGTCCGTCGTGGTGTAGTAGGTGGGAGGCTAGCCGTAAATGTGATAGGTGCTAGGTTCGAAATCCGGTGTAAGGAGTTTTCGATGTCAGTATCTGTTGACGGACTTCCATCCTCTCAGCTGTGATGGGTACTGAGTAAAATTAGGTAATAATGACACGGTCAAGCGTGATGCCGACCATTTCACCTTCCAAGTACCGTTACGGTCATAAAATGAGATGCTCGACCTCATCTTAACGCCCAGGTTTAATGATGATGAGTTTCTTCTGTTTATTTTTTATGTTCAAGTGTTTATTAAATGTAGCATTCTTTCGCGAGCTAGAGGAGCGTTATTCTCTTACTCTGTTAATGTCATGTTTTCAATAACTTTATTATTTTGCTTACAAATAAAAGCTTATCGATAAATTATTTGTAGTTGGTATAATTCGTCATATGATTTTGCATTAAGGATACTTTTAACGGACGACAGAAGATTAACTCGTTTTGAAAAAGCTCTGAATACATATCTTTCTCCAAAAAAGGAGAGCGGAAAGTCCCCGGTCGGCCCCGGTCGTCAAAACCTCACGCTACGCCACTATGTTTACCGGGAGATATCCTCCCTAAAATCCCTACCAGCCACCCTTCAACCTACAATCGAGGACAAAGAAATACGCGAGCTACTTTCTATGGAAATGCTAAAGCAAATTGATATTGAAAATAGAAAACATATTGATCAATTAAAAGACGAGGGTTACGTCCAGAAAATTATTACATATGGTACCACAACATTCATATTTTTGGCACTACTTACAATAGCGGTTCTAACAATGTCGAAAAAACGCTCAACAACAAAAACCCAAATTCAAATACAATATTCTAGCAACCCGGAAGAAACAACGCAGCCCATGGGCTCTAATCCAAAACCATCAGAAGAAACGCAATCACCCAAACCTCGTGGGTCCAACGGAAATCCCAAATTTAATGACCTACCATTTTTCTAGAGTCGGTTGGGACAACCGAACCCAAAGGGGGAAGAGTTAACGGAGTCTATGGAGCGTAGTAGTCTTTGCGTATACACGTCTTTTAAATCGCTCCTGTCAAACGTTTTCAAAAATTAAATTAATTTTTTAAAAACGTTAGTGCGAAGTTAATTTTTATCGGAAAAAATCTTATATTGTCGAAGTAATCGACTCAGGAAATTTCTATCGAATATTTTTACTTCGATTGGTAACGAAAAACAAATTCACAAAGAAAATTTCGCCGCTGGTATGGAGGAGCCCGACGGCTCCCCACCGTTGGGGCAACCTGGGGAAACGACGAATACGAAACTGGCGACAATCACCAGAAGAAAACATAACGAAGAAAACTCCGTAGATGGAGGGTGCAAGCTGCAAATAATAGCGGACAATCAACATATGGCCAAATTGCAGAAAGAAAATGACAAACTAAGGCAAGAGATACAGTCTCTCAAGGATCTTTTCAAGGAAGGGATGAAGCCTCAAAAGACGCAGCCACAAAATCAATGGCAACAGGTAACAAAGCCGAAGAAAAGTGCAAAGCAAGTAAATCCAGAGGAAGTTCTAAGTGCTGGAGGCACCAACGAGAGCCAAAATTATTTTGCAGCGCTGGAGGGATTAACCGAAGATATGGAAATCGAAGAAAACATCGGAGGTAATTTTAATCAAGATAATGACGTTAATTTTATTCAATATTTAAGGAACAAAAATGAGGAGAAAAAACCAGCCCGCAGTTCTGCTGGTTCCTCTGAAAAAGCTTCCAACAAGACAGAAAAAGTTCCGCCAATCAACGTGTTCGGACAAACCGGGAAAGATATGGTTCGGCTATTGGCAGCCGAAAATAAACTGGCCAATTTCGAAGAAGAGTTAATGCCGAATTAACTATAAGGATGAAATCTCTGGTTGATTTCAAGTCAGCCAAAGATGCGCTGATTTCTGGGGAGGTTCCACACTTCACCTATACCCCAAAAAGTGAAAAAGATCAGACCTTCTTGTTGAAGGATTTGGACAGCGGAGAGGATACGGTAGATCTTCTTCAGGTGCTCAAGGAGGCTACACCAGGCATTGATGTTGTTTCAGTCAAAGCCTTTGCGACATGAAGGTCGACCATAGAAAGGAAGAATTTACCACTTTACCTGGTACAAATTGCAAATAAGAGCAGTCCAAGTGCCCTTCAACAAATAAGGTACTTGAATTTCAGAGTGGTGAGGTGGGAGCGCCTCCAGAAAAGAGAAGTCAACCAGTGTTACCGGTGTCAAAGATTTGGACATTCGGCTGCCAATTGTGCCATGCACTATCGTTGCGTTAAATGCAAAGACGTTCGTGCTCCCGGTGAGTGCAAATTGGCTCAGACGGAGCCTAAAGAAAAATCATACTGCGCTAACTGCGGTGTTTTTGTTCACCCAGCATCATATCGAGGATGCTCCCGATATCAAGATGCAAAAGTTAAATTTGCTCCAAAGCAAACACAAGTACACCGTAATATCATACCTTCCAACTTCGTCAAGCTTGGAGTATCATTTGCACTCGCCGCTAGAGGACCAGCAGAAAATGCTGGAAATAATGTAAATAATGTAAGTGGTAATAATGAGCTGCTTCTCAAAATTTACCAGCAACTTAATTCTTTATCGGAGAGAATCGACAAACAAGATTCAAAAATTAACTTTGCTTTTCACCGTTGAGGTCTTTCAAATGCCCAATAATAACTTGTCATCCAGTCATATTCCCATGGATAGGCTTCGCCTCATATCGATCAACGTCAACTCCATCGTTGCTATACATCGACGTGATTATCTCCTTGAATTTGTTGTTGAGCAAAAGCCTGACATCATACTTCTCACTGAAACCCACCTTAATTCATGGCATTCCATTGAATTCAAAGATTTTACATTCGTAAGAAACGATAGGGTAATAGGTGATGGGGGAGGTGGCACCGGGATATTGGTTAGAAGACCCTATTGTTTCCAAAATATTGAAAAAGTTAAATTCAAAAACTTTGAATTTCTTGAAGTGTCCGTCATCGAAATTTCACTGCCAGGTGGGGATAACCTCTTCGTTATCTCTGCCTATGCAACTGGTCAAAATGTTCTCAAGTTCAAGGAGGAACTCAATTCCTTGTTTAAAATACTCGAATTGAACAGGCTGCAGAGTTATTATATTTTTGCCGGTGACCTGAATGCCAAGCATACATCATGGCTAAACACCACCAATAATCCAAGAGGTGTATTCCTGAAATCATGGATAACAGAGAACCAAATTGAATACAGGTGCAATCTATATGGGTCGGAGTTCCCAACATACCCTAGGACAAATTCATATTTGGACCTCTGCATTGCTGACGCAAGACTTGAATTCAGCTTTAATAGTCCTCAACGGAAACTGCAGGTGCTTCCTTACAATAGCAACCATAATGCAATCGTATTGGAAAACAATCATCAAAGGGATGATTTCTTACTCATTCCAGTTCAACATGAAAACCATCGGTTAAATTTCAAAAAAACAGACTGGGGAAAGTTTCAAAAGAAGTTTAATCGGGAGTACCAGAAGCAATGTCCCTCTTCTGATGATGGCAACGCTTGCTCAATGATTCCTAATAACAGAAATCTAACTGATGATGAAATAGATGTCTATTTGTCGAAATTAGAAAAAATGAGGTTGGAAACGATTGAGAAAGTAGTTCCAAAGATTAAACATCGAAACAATATGGAAGGATATGAAACACCAACCATCGCAAGGTTGAAAAGATTGAAAAACCTTCTTCTCACCCGCATCAACAAAATTTATCGACGATTTTGGGACTACAACCATCCCTCGTTGGCTTTGTTGAAATTACACCTGAAGAATGTCCGGAACTTAATCCGTTCATACTTCAGGAGTGAGGTCAGCAATCAATGGGCGGAAAAACTGAGGGGTATTAGCCCACAAGACCCAGATGGCGTTTTTGCGAAAGTGAATAGCTTATCCCGCAGGAAGTCTCGAGTGAAGGTATCGAATCTTGAAGTCGCTAGTGATGAGATAAATCTTCTCGATAGAGCTGGTATCGAAATTGATAGTACGGCTCCGGATAGAAATGGAAACAGGATTATATGTGACGGATTGCATAAACTTGCCCTGATTGGAACACATTTTGAATTGGTTCATCTGCCAACCCCAGAGAGAAGGAATGAAATATTTTCGGAGGTCGTTGAAGCAAAAGTTTCCGACTTCAAATCAAGCCTGAACGGCCAATCAATTCTTCATTTCGATGAAACATTAACATCTGACCTCATACCGAGCTTGAATCTTATTGATTATTTTGTCAGCTATGAAGACTTGTGTTTCATATTTCGCAGAATCAACAACAAAAAATCATGTGGTACTGACGGTATTCCAAATATAGTTCTCCGACATTTGCCTGAGGTTGCTATTAGGAATTATTGCATATTGTTCAACAACATGTTGAACAACTCATATTTCCCAAATGAGTGGAAAAAGGCTAAGGTATTTCCGATCTTGAAGAAAGGAAAAGAATCTTCATGCCCTAAAAGCTATCGCCCAATCAGCTTGCTGCCTAACATCAGCAAGGTGTTTGAAGTGATACTCAACAGAGCATTAAACGCCCACATTGAGAGATATGAGTTGATGCCGAATTGCCAATTTGGTTTTCGTGCCAGGCATTCGACCATACATGCAATAACGAAAGTAACCTCAGACATCTGTTGGAAACTAAACAACAAAGAATGTGTTGGAGCATGTCTCATTGATATGGAGAAAGCCTTCGATACGGTGTGGTTAGATGGACTAGTTTTCAAACTTCTTCAGCACAGATTCCCCAGACACCTTGTCGCCATGATGTGTAATATGTTATACGAAAAATCATTTGTTGTAACTGATGGAAATCTGACAACAATGCGTGAATTCAAGGTCTTGAATGGTCTACAGCAGGGAACAGTTACTGCGCCCCTGCTTTTCTCAATATTCATTCGCAAGCTATTGAACAACTTTTATTTCAATGTCTCGCCAACGCGATCATTGGTAGCGTTTGCTGATGATCTGATCATCTATACGGCAGACCGAAAAACTACAATAGTTCAGAGCAATCTTCAAAAAATGTTGAATGATGTGCAGCTCTACACCGACAATTGGCGAATGAAAATCAATGCGCAGAAGTGCGAAACAATTTTGTTTCGGACAATGCTGCAGGGGGCCAGTCAAGACCTGAAACGTAATTGGAAGGATTTCCACATTATGGCTGGTGAGGGTAGTTCAGAACGTGTTCGACATAAATCCTGTGTTCGATACCTCGGTGTTCATCTCGATCAGTATCTGTACTATACTGAACATGTCAAAATCATGCTCAGTAAAGCACTAAAAGTAGTCATGGCCCTTTGGCGACTCTTTCATTCCAGATACATTGATCAAAAAGTCAAAGTTATTTGTTACAAGACCCTGGTTAGGCCAGTTTTGACATACGGATGCCAGATCTGGTACAACCAGAGTGCTAGTACAATGGAAAGATGATGAGTTTTCGAAAGGAAATGTCTTCGCGCATGTACTGGTTTGTACAGAAAGCCTGAGACGGATTGGATGCACTATATATCGAATAGAAAAATTTATCAAACCGCTCAAGTGACAAGAGTCGATATCTTCATATTGAAACTTCTTCGGAATCATATCGCAAGATCTGTAACTGTGAGTGAAAACCCTTGGATTCCACAGCCGTTCTACCCTACAGACGGGTATATTGTGACTTGCCTCACTACTGGCTTCGTTCCTCCAGAAGCATTCGTGTATTTGGACATGAATCGATATGTTTTTGATTCTGACGGCGTCCCAATCATATATCACATATATCGACGGGCTACCGATAAGAAGATAAAATATCCTCCGAATCTGAGTTCACGAGACCAACAATTCCAATGGAGATACTCATTTGCTAGATTCGTTGAGGCTGGTCGAGCTGAGATGGAACAATCTAGGTATTGGTGGTTGAATGACAATGTCTAAATTATTCGTGTTTATTTTCTGGTTTTGTGTTCTTTCACGTTACTTAGTTTTTTAGATTCATCTCATTATTGCTACATCTAGTATTGCTGTTTATTTGTATTATAAATTAGGTGTAGGTTTCAATATAAGGTAACGTTTTTTTTTTTTTTTTTGATTGAACTTATTTAGAATTAGGGTGTAACATATTAGGTATAGGATATAAGTTCATTGTTGTGTTAGTAGTAAAAGTAATTTTTGAATAATGCTGGTTGGTTTTTTCTCCTTTTTCCAATTGAATCAAAAAATATTTAATACTCTTAATTAATTTAAATTTGCAAAAAATATTTAATAATCTTAATTAATTAAAATTTGCAAGTGTATTTTTTTTCATAAAATGTGTTTAACTGATAACGTATAAATTTAGAGAGCCATTCGGGCCATTAAGTTTTTTATAGTTTTATTGTTTGAAATTTGCTTTATGTTCTTTTAAAAATTTAAAACGATTGGTATTAAATAAAGCCCTTTTGACTTTGACTTTGGGAAGAGTTAACGAATGACTCGCTTAAAATTACCGTCTGGAGTAAAGTGCAATGTGACCGAAATTCATGAGAATCGCGGAATGCTCATGGGAAATGCAATGCAAGCACTTTTTATTAGTAATAAATTGCAATTGTAAATTAGAATAAGTTTCCGTATTTTGTCATCCAATTGTGAATAAACAAGTTTTTTTTAAGGGAGTCGCTTCGCGTTTTAATTAACTTGTACTGTTAAAAATGCCGAAACAAAATGGCGTCCGTTTTATATTCACTAAAAGACCCCTCGATCGTTTTTTTTTTAACGGATCCATTCATGTTTAACGGATATTTAATTGCATACATCGATAGTTATTGTTGTCATCAGAAAAAATGTTTTCGACTCGAAGGTTTTTACAAGGATATTTTGGTGGAACCTTGTTTATATCTTCTATTCATATTTTCCGGTTGCATTAGTCCAACAGCCTCGGTACTCGGGGAAAAGATCTCATTAAAGAGATTTCGCACCCGCTTCCGTGGTAAGAACGCATAATTATGTGCTTACTTTCGGCTTTTTCTTTGAATTTCTGATTCTATTGGCATATATAGATCACCTGGAGAAAACTGCGAACAACAGCTTCCAAAAATTTGTAAGAAATGCTTAATAAGCTATTCCAATTCTTTTCACAATTTATATGCTAGTGTTATTTGCAGTAATCATCATTGAATTCTAACCAATTTAAGGTAGGAATCTGAAAGAGTTAAATATTTTTCCACACCTCATCCTCTCAAATTTATTTGATTTCATTACTGTTGTCTGGACGGTTCTTGCGGATCAACTTTAAAACTTATTCAGACTATAAAAATTAAAAAGCTTGTTCTTATAATCGTAATGCTATTGTTCCGTCAACTTAACCATTATCCATCTCAATAAATCATTCGCGGTTGAGTCAATAAATTTGTCAAAAACTACCTCATTATACAGATATGCAGATAAGAAAAATTTTATGAATCCAATTACCAAAAATATTTTTACAGGTGTGCGTACATATGTAGCGCGCCAAGCACTATCTTCTAATGTGAAATGAATAATTCATAGTGAAAAAGTTGATAATTAATTCTGCATAAGTGATGAGTTCGTTTTGGTTCGCTTTGATAGGATATATGGCGCCATTCCTACTGTTTAATATGGTAACGATTTGGTTTAGTCCAGGTATAAGTGGGCGGTGCCCGCTAAACCACAAACTTTAAAACCAGTGGCCGTGCGATATAATTGATAAAACCGAAATTCTAGCGCTGCTGGATACGGATTTGGGGCAGTAATTCCCATTTACATGTTAGTGAAAATTTGTAGACTAATAAAAAGAATATCCTCTTGATTCATCAAGTCTGCAGTGAAATGCGAAATGGGATTATCTAATGAAATAATTCAATACTTTTAGTATATATATATATATATATATATATATATATATATATATATATATATATATATATATATATATATATATATATATATATATATATATATATATTAGTTGTTTTATTATTCTCTTCTTTTATTTATATTTAATTAATTTTAAGTTATACATGAACTTAGGCAAATAATATTAGACCCCACAAGGCAAATTGGACTTGCAACTTAGGCAAGTTGACTAACCAATTAGCATTACGTATAATAACTGCCACGAATGCGAGCGCCTTATGTAGATGATCTAGTGTTGGATACGATAATATATTCCATGGCTTATTGCGTGCTCTTTCGATATGTGATGGTGAGATACGAGTTCGAGTCTAGCCCGGGTTTATAGTTTGTAAGAATTGACATGAATAATGAGGCGCCAATGAGGAATTCGCTACAACCATGAGCTGTATGAAATTTTTGATGAGCCGAAGGTCTCAACGATTGTAATAATGTGGAAGCTGCAATGTGCTGGCCTCGTGAATCGTATGAACGAACAACGGATACCCAAAAAGTATTCGTTGGGAGAACTGAGGCCCGGAGACCAGTGGGAAAACCGAAAAACGCTGGCCTGACTCGGTTGACGAATACAGCTGTTTGCTGCTCGGATTTCGAAAATGGAGGACGCGGTCAAGTAACGTTAAATTGTAGTTTCAGAATGAGTCAGTGGGGTGATAGGACATGAATTGGGGTGTTTTGCTTAACTTTTTAGATGAATTTACGTCGATTTTAGCGCACCCGGAAATATCTAAAAACTTGTATCGAATATACACGATTTTTGTTCACTTGTACATAAGTTTTTATCAGTGTCAGATAGGCATTAGGTATGCCACGTTCTGCATGAAAAAATAGAATGCGAAACGGAACAAAATTTCCCATAAGGCTCCAAATAGTTGGCCTTATTACAATACCCACAGCTTTATAACCAGAAGGTATCGCAACTGGGTGGCTGGAAACATGGTCAAGAATGGTATTGACTCTTTCAACTTCTTGAGTGCTGATACGATCTAGATAATGAGACACTCTAATTACATCTAAGTCAAGGCCCAAAAGGAGCTGTAGTGCTAGAACCAAAATGTTGGTTCAATGTCACATGACTAGATTGACGCTTGCTTCAATTTTATGTTATTTGAATCACACTCGCACTGTTGCAATCAACTTGATGTGTTTATTTCAAAGGAATAGATTACGGCATTATGATAATGTTCGATATTTGTATAGCAATATCACCAATGTTCGCTCAAATACATTAGTGGTTCGCTGAAAAAGATAAAGCGTTCCATCAGAAAAATTGCTTATTGCGACAAAGAGTAATACAATCAAATCAATCCAACGAGGAGTTTGAATATTTTGCTTAGCAAAAAAAAATGCTACCTGTGAGCAGTTAATTAAATTTAGCATACGCAGCAGCATTTGCACAACGGTTGTCGCTACAGGTTAAAACGATCAGTTTGGTCATCGACTAGTTCAAATGCCATTCCAGGTCATAAAAAATAAGCGTGCTGTGTGATAAAAAATATGAAGAGGGTTTGGTCTCAATACTGCTTTGGGTCAAATGCAATGATAAATGTGCGTGGAAAAGCGATGAATAAAAGAGGAAAGGTAAGTGGATGGTGATAACTCTCCCCATCTTAAAAATCGGTGCTTCATAGAATGGTAAAACAATGGGCTACATCCAAAATGCTGGAACCGGATTTGTAATAGGTAAGGATCTTGACCGTCAAAGGTAAAATACTAGGAAAATACCAAATAAGGCTAAGATGAACAAAATTAAATCAGAGGAGATTGACACAGCGTTATTTACGGGAATTCGGTCTAATTTTTCTATATTATCCAAGTGGAGTTTGTGCAAGAGGTAGAGATCTAATTTGGCGTTCCCTCCAGTTAAATTTGAGTTTAAGATTAATGGTAGAGCTTGGAATGTTCTAATTAATTTCCCTGCTGGTTTTTTTTTTTTTTTGGAGAGGGAGATGAAAGTCCATTTACACACAGAGTGTTGGACTCCCATGCTCGCAAGAAGGCGACTAGACTACCCACTAAACACCTCCCATGCCAACCTGAGAACTTATACTGGGACCGTTTGACACCAGCTCGCGTTTTGTTACGCCGTGAGGCGCCTTCAAGTTGGGGAATTCCTCAACTAGCGGGAGGGGAGAGGGTGTAGTGAAGAAGTAAATTTCAAAAGTCCGTGAAGGACTGCAGCGATGGTCTGCTGCCTCGGCAGAAGAAGGTGTCGGTATCTGCCGAGAATGCCCTTGTCTGGGGACGCGTGAATGCGCTGGCAGGCTAGCGTTACGGTGTCGTTGGGCGGGTTCATTCCCCCCAGCACAAGGACCCACTACAAACAATTTCGCATTCACGAATTTCTGGGGTCGAGAAAAGCAAGGCGACCGAAGTCGCAAAAAGTGTAGGAAATTATACCAGGGGCAACTGACTTGTTCATGGAACAAGAGAAACTAGTAAAAAGAAGCGGAAGCAGGATAACCTCGTCCTTACCCGGAGAGGCTCATGGCCCACAAATGAGAGAGGGGCAACCGGGTGGTGATGGATCCCCTGCGCACCCACCCAACCGGATTAAAATCCATAATTTTTGCAGTGGCCAGGTATTCCTCTTCTGAGTGGAAAACTCATACAACTTAACTTGCATGAGCCTTCCCATCAGAAGAGAAGTACCCCGGTGACCAATTTATGCCATAGAATTATGTTGTTCGATTACATAACTCTATGTCATAAAGAGGCACTCTGCTTGGGCCACTCAACCCGCCGTTAATCTTGACACCTTGTAGGGACACCTAGAGACGATGGACTGTCTCGTGCTCACGACTGATGATACGTTGGGCGTTACAGTTGATGTTTGGAATTGTTGTGAAATTTAGTCTTTTTCCGTGAAAAGTCTCCAAAGAAACGGCTGCTCCTCTGTTTGTTTTTATTTTCCTCGGCTCGTCAAGTTATTACCTAAACTAGTCGTTATCAGACTACAACAGCACTTTCAAACACATACGCGGAAACTTGCGGTAATTTGTAATTTACTTCGCCGTGGAAAATGAAAACAAACAGAGGAGCAGCCGTTTCCTTGGAGACTTTTCACGGAAAAAGACTAAATTTCACAACAATTCCAAACATCAACTGTAATGTCAATCAATCAATCGCAATCTAAAATGCTCAACTAAAATCAATAAAATCACGGTGGTGATATTTGACCATTGCACGAAATCCTGTGGTAAAATTTAATCACCCCGTAGATAATCAAATTCAATAAATATGTCTTCACGGTCCCGAGAAAAAGTTACTGCAGTTATTAGGAAACTTTTCAAAAATACTGATAAAAATGACCCCGGCGGAGAAGGTGCAGCGAGTGGTGCCAGTGGTTCATTTGCTTCACCTGGAAGACGCCTAAGAAGAGAGCGTCACCAGCATCAAGTAGTGCTCCTAGTTCAACAGCATCGAAACCAGTGGAAAAGACAATAAGAGCGCGACGACTTATGAAAGAGTATCGTGAAATTCAAAAGATGCGAAGTTCAAGTGCGAATCCTATTTTTACGGTTGAGCTGGTCAATGATAACCTTTACAAATGGCGCCCAACGTGGGGCCCGAAATGCCCAGCTGTATCATCAGTCGTGAGCACGAGACAGTCCATCGTCTCTAGGTGTCCCTACAAGGTGTCAAGATTATTGGCGGGTTGAGTGGCCCATGCAGAGTGCCTCTTTATGACATAGAGTTATGTAATCGAACAGCATAATTCTATGGCATAAATTGGTCACCGGGGTACTTCTCTTCTGATGCGAAGGCTTATGCAAGTTAAGTTGTATGAGTTTTCCACTCAGAAGAGGAATACCTGGCCACTGCAAAAATTATGGATTTTAATCCGGTTGGGTGGGTGCGCAGGGGCTCCATCACCACCCGGTTGCCCCTCTCTCATTTGTGGGCCATGAGCCTCTCCGGGTAAGGAAGAGGTTATCCTGCTTCCGCTTCTTTTTACTAGTTTCTCTTGTTCCATGAACAAGTCAGTTGCCCCTGGTATAGTTACTTACACTTTTTGCGACTTCGGGCGCCTTGCTTCTTCGTAGTGGGTCCTTGTGCTGGGGGGAATGAACCCGCCCCACGACACCGCAATACTAGCCTGCCAGCGCATTCACGTGTCCCCAGACAAGGGCATTCTCGGCAGATACCGACACCTACTTCTGCCGAGGCAGCTGACCATCGCTGCAGTCCTTCACGGACTTTTGAAATTTACTTATTCACTACAAGGGGAAGTGCCAGACAAGCGATCCCTCAGCCCCAACGCCCCCAGCTGCTGTGAGCCCCTTTCATCTTTTAGGACTACCCGAACATAATTTTCCACCCGGTTCCATTTGTCAACCGATTCGAGCATCACCGCAACTATATTATCCGGGGTGACTTCTCCCATCTGCCTGTAGAGGTCTCTTCGCAGCCTGTCTCATTTTATGCACGCGAAAAATGTGTGGCATGGATTGTCTTCCCCTCCTGGGCAATACCGACAATCGGGGGACCGTGACTTACCAATCTTGTGCAGGTAAGACTGAAGACACCCGTACCCGCTCATCAACTGGGTCAAATAGAAGTCAGTCCCACCATACCTTCGATTTAGCCACATCCGGGATGAGAGTCCACCTTAACTTTAACTCAAGACTGCTGCCAATCGTTGAGTGAGCGCTGTCTCTCCTCGCGGAAAACCATCTACCTCGCGTCCTCGTTTCGATGCAGATAGAGCGGTGCTCTCTAGCAAGGATGCCGATAGGTATAACGCCTGCAATGACTTTCACCGCCGAATCAGAGACTGGTGGACTGTCAGTGTTCCTCTTTTCTGTACTAAACCTCCTTACTGAGAGCATCGCCGCATACCTCTGCTCCGTACAGTAGCACTGAGCCTACAGCACTCATCAAGAGCCGTCTTCTTGATGGACTGGGTCCCCCTACGTTGGCCATAAGTCGACTCAGAACCGATATTCCCGAAGCAGCCTTCTCAGCCGTTGCCCTAATTTGCTCAGAGAAATTCAACTTCAAGTCGATCAGTAGCCCCAGGTACTTCACCGCTGGTTTTGATTCGATCCGTATGTCTCCAATACAGATTATTCTTACTCTAGGGATTCTCTTTTTTGTCAAAATGACCACTTCGGTTTTCTCCAGTGCTAAACTGAGCTCGCGAGCAGTCATCGAGTCTCTCACTTGGCGCATTAGCTTACCTAGCCTAAGTTGCGCTTGTTCAACGGTGCGTCCAGTGACCAGAGCCGCAACTTCATCTGCATTTTCGATCAAGTGTGACTTATCTGGCATCTCGAGTCTCAAAAGCCCATCGTAAGACATGTTCCACAGGTCCCGACCAAGGGTAGAACCCTGGGCAATACCCGATGGAACAGCTATTCTTCGTTGGCCCTGTGTTGTGTCGTAGAACAGGCTTTTTTCTTTTAAGTAGTCCCTCAAAAGCCACATGAGATATTTTGGAACTTGAAAACTTCCAGCGTATCCAGAATTTCCACCCTTCTAGCGGAGTTGAAGGCGTTCCTAACGTCAAGTGTCACCAACAGTGCCTCTGCCTTTTGGACCGCGTTACCACTTCGCATCAATAGTAGAACGTCCTGCTCTAAAGCCGTACTGCGGAGGGGATAAGTCCCCAGTAGCACGAATCGCGCCAGTGAGTCTTCACTCGATAAGTTTCTCTTGAACTTTCCCAGCATATCTAGCATGCATAAAGGGCGGTATGCAGATGGCGATTCGGGATTTTCCTTCCCCTTGCTGATCAGCACGAGCCTCGCCAACCTTCCATCGTACCGGGAAAACCCCGTCCCTTTAGGAAAGCGTTGAATGTGCTGAGCAGCAAGTCAGGACAATGGTGACAGACAAGCCACAACTCCTCAGCCGGAACACCATCTGGACCGGGGGCCCTCCTCGCTTTCAATGACAGCACTGCCTCTTCCAGTCCAGGCTGTGTGGAAAGTGGGCACTCAACTGCTGTTTCATCATGGACAGTATCAACACGGACGGGATGGGCGGGGAAAAGTGCCGGCACTTCCTCATCTTTTCCACATCATGTATGCAAAGCAGCCATAGGTTGCCGAATCCTTGTTCACATTATCCACTAGGTCTTGCCAGCAGCGAACCTTGCTATTGTTAATCAATTTGCGAACGCATTTCTTGGCCGACTTATATGCTACCACCCGGTTGTATGCCTTGGCACGGTACCATGCCCGTTGAGCCGCAAGCCAAAGCTTGTGACACTCCCATCGCTTTCGAGCGATTTCAGTCGGCCACCAGTACACTTGGGGTTCGACGGGCCGTGGTTTTCGAAGGGCCATAGAAGCATTGCAAGCAATCGTAATGATGCTAGGGTGCCGAATCCTTGTTCACATTATCCACTAGATCTTGCCAGCAGCGAACCTTGCTATTGTTAATCAATTTGCGAACACATTTCTTGGCCGACTTATATGATACCACCCGGTTGTATGCCTTGGCACGGTACCATGCCCGTTGAGCCGCAAGCCAAAGCTTGTGACACTCCCATCGCTTTCGAGCGATTTCAGTCGGCCACCAGTACACTGGGGGCTCGACGGGCCGTGGTTTTCGAAGGGCCATAGAAGCATTGCAAGCAATCGTAATGATGAGTTCACCATGTCTTGAGCTACCAATCCTTCCGTCCCCTCCAAAGCTACCTGAAGCGGCTCACCTGCTGTGAGCATCTCAACGAACTTCTTGACATCCATCCTCGCGATGAACCATCTAGTTGTAGATAGCCAAAAGCATGGACTTCGGGAGAGAACATCACTGATCTCGAGTAGAATGAACTGATGATCACTGGCTGAATAGTCCTTTAATACTCTCCAATCGTGTATCCTCCGTACTAAGGACTGCGAGGTGCATGTCACGTCAGGTATGGTTCCTTCACAGCCAATACGGCGGAAAGTCAGCGTATTTCCGGTGTTTAGTAAGACGAGCGCCGTACGAGCCGCCATTTCCAGGATTCATTTTCCCCGCGGATCCGTTTGAGGCATGCCCCATTCGATTGCTTTAGCGTGGAAGTCTCCCCCAGCGAGCACGTTGCCCTCTGCGTTTGAGACAGCGCCCTCCAGGGCATTAAGCTTGTCTTGGAAAGATGATATCGATTCGTTCGGCATTAGGTACACACTAAAGAAGGTGGAACCTGAACACCAAACCCACCCGAAACCATCCCCCATTCTACAATTCTCCGCTTGGAAATCACTGTTCCGAGCCCAGATGGTGGCAGCAATGCAGAATTTTTATCATGGCGTTGCTCACTCACCAGCAAGAAGTCGGCTTTCATGTCCCTCGCAAACTGCTCAAGCAGATTTTGGGCAGTTGAACTGCGGTGTAGGCTTGGCTGCAAAATGCGGGTCATTGCGTATTTTATATCATCAAGCCAAATCGTATCTTTCTGAAGGCTAATAAGATATGTCCCATTTAGGACTGAGTTAACGTTATCGTATCTAAAGATTCCATTGAAGTTCGTATGATAGATTGTATTTCCTTCCAAGAGCTCAACGACTCGATTATTGCAATACTGATAGTCGTGTATTGCATCGGATCCAGTTAATATTTGAACAATGCAATCAGAAGGAGGTAAGGCTATCAATTGATTTGGTCTGCAAATGGTAATATCCTGAACGCGAGAGCAGTTGGCGCTTAGTGCGTAATTGTTAGGTTGTGCTAGAAAGAATTTGGAAAGGCTAAGATGTATCATCTTGTTATTTCTTATTGTTTGGCAGATAATTACATGATTAAGGTCCAAATTACTAGTTTGTTCTTTTTTTGCGAATTTGCTGAATTTGTCTATACACGTTACGTATTTTTCGCCGGCAATTTGTATAATGTCTATATGCAGGATTTCCGATGGGTATTCTAGTCTAGTGTTTCCTGTAGTTCAGACCTTTGAGGATTGCGATCATATTTGTTGAAATTGCATATTTTACATGATCTCGTACATTGTTCAATTAATTTACTCATCTCAGGAAAGTAAATTTTTTCAAGTATTTGGTCCTTGTTCTCCCTATAGCTCCTGTGCGCTCGTCGATGCTCCTCTTTTATTATGTGCAGTTTAAGTTTTATGATCGTTTTAGAGTTTGCTAATCCATTTCCTGGCCAACCATTTTCTTCACTTAACAAATAAGGTCTAATTTAGGCGATGATGGGGCTTACCTAAACAGTTCCTAATTTAAGCAGTGATGAGGCTTGCCTAAACAGTTCCTAAACAGAATCTTTCTTGTAGTGTAAAATCGACCAAATTAATAATGATAAATTTCAATTATACGTAGAAAATGAGAATACATAGTTTTAAATACTTTTAAGCTCAGATGTGATGAGGAGTTGATCACTTTCTCTCAAGTTAGGCATGCCTTATGAGACCCTAATGCGGTATGCCTAAGTTAGGCATGCCCAATGTAGGCTTAATGGGACCCTAATGCGGCATACCTAAATTAAATCAAAATATTTCTCTGCATATAATTTGCACCAAAGCCGTGTGGGGAGGTTATATATATAGGTTTGTCGCAAATGTGAATTTTCTTGAAAAATGTGAAAGCTGGTAAGTATTTTGCGAAGGGAAGAGAATGATACGAATAATGATCGAATTTATATCTATGTGCTGATTTTGCTGAGAAAGTTGTTCGCGTTCAGGAACTGTTTATACGAACCCCACCACGGCCAAAATTAGGAAGTGCTTAGGCAAACCGTATCACTGCCTAAGCTAGGAACTGCTTAGGAAAGCCCCATCGCAGCCTAAATTAGGTACTCTCTAGGCAAACCCTATCACTGCCTAATTTAGGCAGTGATAGGGTAATGCCTTTCCTTCGGCATTAGGGCCTAGTGCGGATCCCGTATAGATGCCCGTTTAGACATGCCTAATTAGGGCCTAATGACTATCTAAATTGAATTTCTACTCGGGTAGGTATGCACATTTTGCACATGAAGGTGGATTTCCATAGTAGGATAGCATCTAAGTACGATGGACGTTCCCCCACAGATTCGAAGATATTAAACAATCCACATGAATAGAAAAATATTACCACGTCCACACCTGATTTCAGCTGCCCCACGTCGCAGGCTCGATTTCCTTTAAGCTGTATCTTATAAATTTTGTATGTAATCTTACACACTAACAAATTGGAATTTTCGACACAAATTACAGTAACCTAACGGAACAAACAGATATGCTCACACAAGTACCAGGCGTCTTTCCTCACCTCACTGCTGACATCAAGTAGCGGTCCAGTGGCACAAATCTGTCATCCAACACTTGCCAGCTGATCCCAATTGTGTAGCGATGACAGATCTCTGTCGGGTATCGCTTCCCCGGGATCGCCGGTTATGACGACTGTTTGTTATATTACCGGCAAAATACGCATACGCGTTGCGGATGCATTTTGCGGGTGCCTATGCATACGCGCCGGCTGATGCTTTTGCGGGTGTTTTGGCTGATTTATCGAGTAGTTCACCGGGGCGCGATGCTCATGTTATACATATTGACGATATTTCTTCACTTTTACGACATTTCACTTTGCGTGGAGACTTGGATCAGAGCTTGGAATGTTGGCTTTAAATTTACAAAAAAGTTTGGCTCAGCGTTGTTGAAAATTCGTCCGATATCCTTTTTTACCGATCACTATGAAATATTACAGCCAAGCGATTCTATTGTTATGCATAGTGGCATTAATGATGCCTCAAGTGAGTTGTTATCATACAACGAAAAAATTGAAAAAGCAAAGCCCGGGACAGCAGAACTACATTCTATTAGGAATCATAAACATCGCATTCTATTATCTTTGACAGAACAAATTGGAATCTCGCAACTTTTCATGAATTCAGCTCGTTACAGTCGTAATAAATTATTAGATCGAAAAGACAGCACGGCTCTTGTTAACATGTGCTTAATAGCTTACGATTTTAAAATGCTTACGGAATCGATAAGAAGAGATTGTAGCATTTCCTTATATTTATCCGAACAGTATTATGTAAGCAATCGTTATTGTCAAACACATAGCACGGAAGATTCTATAAATTTACCAACATTTTTATTTCAATTGATTGTGGATTAGGCACACTTGACACTGCATCGATTGTGTGCTTTATCGATTCGATCATGTTTGAATACTTTGTTGTAATGTATGACGGAGTTTTCTCTAAGTTTACGATTCGCACAAATCGTTTCGCTTCTGGCAAGCATTAATCTTCAAATAGAATGAATGTATATTTGCCATACGAAGCTAGTAATTCTGGATACTCTTTTAAATATATCATCCCAATCGATGAAGACAACAAACCAACAAATTGAAAAACTGAAAACAAATTTATTAACATCAGACATCATCGATGTTTATGATTTGACTCCTGTATCACCGAAAAATATTAAACAATCTTATTTAACCTTCAATGAAACCATAACATATGAGTATCTATTAGACCACACTAGCGAATTTATAATTTTTATAGATGTTCAAATGTCCGTAAAGGACTGCAGCGATGGTCTGCTGCCTCAGGGAGCGAAGATATCATTGTTCGCCAGAATTGGCCTTGAGGACGCGTGAATACGCTTGCAGGCTAGCGTCGCGATGTCGTGGGGTGGGTTCTATTTTCCCCAGCACAAGGGTCCACTGTTAAAAAATTTCGCACTCGCAATTGTTTGATTAAGATCAGTCGGTTCGACAGAGTCGAGGCCGAGGCAACCTACCAAAGGAATTTATCAGAAAAGTCGACGCCGATGCTTGTTTAACGCACATGGGACGCGAGATGTTTTCCTCCCTACTCCGTCACTTACGACCCCCAACTAAGAGTAGGGCATCCAGGTAGAAGCGGAAAACCATAGATATAGAGAGTACTGGATCCGCAACCGGTCGTGAGAGCCGAAGCAATTGGCAACCTTCGCTAAAGTTGTGTGAAGTTGAGGTTTGAGGTAATATGCTTTTAATTTAGCACTCTATTCACGGCGAAACACGTTCACATTTAAAAAGTTTTTAAGTTTAAAGATCGCGCGTACGCAATCGGAACTTTAATTCACTGTTTTAATAAAAAATTTACGAAATTTCCATCCGCTTTGACACATGAGTTTTCCCGCGTGTTTCGCGCTCTTTTCGATTTTCTTTTGCTTTGACGTTCAAGTTTTCCGTGAGAGTCGTTTGTTGTTTGTACTCAAACTGTTTTCCGGATGATAACGAAGGCGCGATCGTGTGCACGTGAAATGAAATTTCGTTGGTGTGCGCGGGTGTCAGTGGGGAAGTGATTCTTCTGAAGAGAGAAAAGAAAAACCTGTTTGGAAAAAATGGGGAAGGAGAAGCAGAGGGAATCATATAGTTTCGAGAGCGTAAGTTATTTATAACTTATTTATGTGGCGAATTTGCTTCTCACATGGACGAGTACACAGATGCTCGTTGCTCGTCCATTTGTTTATATGTCTTTGCGGAAAACCATTCAGTTTGCATATACAGTCTTCTAGAAAAACAAATCTATGTTTGAAGGAAAATACATCTAAATTGTTTGAAAAGGCTTAAAAGTAATTAAAATGAAAAGAATTGTTTATAGTTAATTTTTCCGTTATAAATTTTAGGGAATGAGGGAATATCTTTGGTAAATCTAAAATACACTTCCAAGATCTTATCAAAATAGATTCTGCTTGAAATTATAGAAAAAGAATTTTTTTCCCAGCGTTGCTGTAAATACAAAAACATTCAAAACACTATGCCCCATGCATAGTTACATAGAGAGTTACAAAAATATTCTCCGAAGAAATAAGTGTGCAGAAAATGATTTAAGGGAATGGTGAGAAAAAAAAATTAACAGGAGAAATACGGAACAGGAACTATAAAAACAGGAATTTATTAGCTAAACTTTTTTTTTTTTTTTTAATTGGATCATTGCACCCTTTTCACATCAACTTAATGTAAACCTATACGACAAATTTGCTCTACATTTGAAGCTTATCTAACGTCGCGCGGATATCGATCACTCTTTCGGATGGCTCCGATAGCTTTTTAAATTACTTTTTATGGAATTGTTTGCAGCTACATATAAATGAGTTGCATATTTTGAATAATAAAAATATAACTTGCAAATACAAAAACATATTGAGTTTGCATAAGTAGAAAAATTAACTCCCTCATCTCTGAGCATGGTGGTCGCCATCACCGGTGTGTATCTAAGAGTGATGGCCTGAGGAGAATTAGTGCACACGTCGAAACCACCTTCTTCTAACATTTTTCTTCTCTAATAATTTTTCAGAAAAATTATTATTCAAAATATGCAACTCATTTACATGTAGCTGCAAACAATTTCATAAAAAGTAATTTAAAAGGAATTTATTGTTAGAAAGTCGACAATCCAAAATGATCGGGCTTTACCAATGGAGATGAAACATATCAGTGCAAGCTGATGTGCCATAATTTTGAAATCTTAGATGTAGAGGTTGATACATTGCAATATTTCCATTGACTTTCTCAGATAAGGTGAAAAAGGACGATGCCGGCAGCAGTTGTAAATGTTTCTCTAAATTATAAATAGTGTTTGATTTATAATTAGGCCCAGCCCATGGTGGACTTAGAAATAATACGGCGGCCTTTATCGTAGGTGCAAACTGACGAAAACCTCTAACAATAAATTCTGTTTTGTTGAATAAGCCATATAATTTTCTAAATTAAAATTTTGAAAACTAAATTAATAATTTTTAAAACAAATTTTTGTGATGACCATAAACATTCGTTTATATTTAAAAGAATTTTCATGGTTTATTATATATAGACTATAGCCCTTTGAAAGTAATTTATTTTCATGGGTGCGAAGAACCTTACTGAAAGGAAATCATGTAAAATTCATTTTAAACACAATCAACACACTAACACAATAAATTGATCATTAACAAACGGTGTGCGTTAGTTTATTGTTTTCCCTCTACAATGATCCTGTTCCCAAGGTCCACCCCTGACAAAATCAGAAGCGGGAACCAAAGATGGTTTAGTGCGGACTACAAGTAAAATTTGAATGATGCACGTAGAACAAACAGACGCCGTCGAAAGCCACTTTTTTCCCCTCCTCGCAACCACGTGTTTAATTCTCCTACGGTTTGTCTGCGAAAAGAGACGAAAGGAGAAACATGCAATATACATACGCGAAAGAGACGAAAGGAAAAACGTGCGACATCCACACGCGAGTGCCTACACATAATTGTAATAGTGGTTCGATTTCCCCTTCGGTCTGTATATGAGGGAAACGGAACGCAAGACGATGCCTGTCGAAAAGGTCAATACGCTAAACAAGGAACGACTAAAATTTGAACTTAGACTACGGAACGCCTCTATGCAGAGGAGCAAAGCTGAGCTAGCACAAGGACTTTGTGAAATTCTGGCTAATGACAAAGTCGAAACGAACAAGAAAATGTCAGAATGTTCGGGTGAAGATGATGTGCGCGAGTTTCGTGATGAAGTGAAGCGATTTAGTGAGTTAATATCAGCTGTCATCACCGCGTTACCAAACGGAGGAAAGTTGGCGACGTCATCAACAACTGAACAGATTGACACTCAACTGATCGTAGTACAGGAGCCGACACCACTACTTACTAACGGCATGAAATCGGGTGAGACGCCGCCAGCAGTGACGTTCGAAGTTGACGCATGCGAACGATCGGCTAATTTAGTGCGAGCATGTAGTGGACCGCATTTTCATAAAATCCGAGATGTGACGGATATTTTACCAGACTTCGACCCGTCGTCCGAATCCGGCATATCGGCAGCGCAGTTCGTTGATCACGTTACGAAGCTTGCCAAAGTATATCAGTGGAACGATAGAGTTTTGATGTTCACCTTGCAAGCCTCCCTAAACGGGCCTGCTAAAATTCGGAGCGATAGTTCTGTGCGGGTTCCTGGAAGCTGGCTTGAGTTGGCCGAATCATTGAGGCGAGATTTTCCTAGCCATGAAAGCAAGGCCGATGTTCACATAAAAGTGATGAATCACACCAGGGAGCCGAGCGAGACAACACAAAGTTACTTCGATACTATGCTAGCATTGAGAAAACGAGGTGATTTGAGCAATCATTCTATAATCCGGTATATAAAGAACGGGCTACGGCATCCATCTTTGTAAAATGCGATCTCGAGCTCCATTTTCGACACCATCAACGATCTTTTAGCCGCGATAAAGAATTTCAAAACGAACTCCGTTCGAACTTCGGAGCCACGAACGGAGTCGAGACGAAATTTTGGAACACCACCACCGATACAGCGAGGTATTATGTCATCAAATGCGCGAGCCCAGCCGACTCCGAGCAATTCGAAGTCCCGTCAAATTTAATGTTCTAATTGTCTTGAGATTTCGCTGAACTGTCCAAAACCGGGACGGAAACAAAGATGCGAGAAGTGTCAACGAACATCACATATGACCAACCGATGTCTGGAAAATGAAGCTGCAACCGCCGTCAGTAATGTTCGTCGCATAAATCCAACAGAAAGAATTAATCCGCTTGTTAAGGAGGTTCTTCTCAACGGAAACAAAATTAAGTCCTTCATCGACCCCGGCAGCGAAAGAACACTCATTCAACGAACGATCGCTATGTTGATGAGAGGCGTGAATTAGTGTTCACCGATCATCGTACGAGGATTTGGAGGAGCTTCAGTAACGTGCAACCAGATACTTGAGGCCGAGATTCAGTTGGATGGTAAGAATCTAAATGCGAAGATTTTTCCGGTGGATGATGACTTGATCTCGGAGACACTTTTATAGGGGGCAGATCTACTCTGCACATCGGGCAAATAACTGATCATTGAAAAACGCTCCAACTTTTGAGCCAACGCTATCCGTCAAAGAAAAGGACCAACTGTTTCAGCTCATCAGTGAGCATAGCGAATGTTTCTTTTAATCGCTTGCTCGGCTAGGTCAATGCAACTCGGTAACGATAAGGTTAATGTCCTTAAAACCTGTCCATTGCCAGCCATCCTGGATACAATTCGAAAAGCGCAAGCGCGTTCAAGAAAGAGTAAACGAACTGCTCGAAAACTATATCATACTTCCAATATCATCAGAATATTCGTCATCAATTGTCCTTGTTCGCAAACAAAATAGTGAGGACCGTCTCTGTGTTGATTTCCATGGGCTCAGTGCTATCACTGGAAAGCATCCGTTTCTCATGCCAACTGTTGAGGAGCAGCTATCATCTATCGTTAGTAATTTATTTTACACGACTCTCGATTTAATGTCCAGCTATTATCAAATACCAATCGCAGAAGAGTGCAGGAAATACACTGCATTTGTCGCGCATGCAGGCCAATATGAATTCAGCCGGATGCCTTTCGGCCTGCGCAATGCACCGAGTTGTTTTTATGAGGTCATTACCAAATTGGTACGACAAATCGAGCAGTTAGCTACGTAGATGAAGTAATTCTGCACAACAATACCATCGCCAAGGGTTCAATCGAAATCCGTGAATTCCTGGTTATACTTCAAGATGCCGGTATGACGCTTCGGCCCTCTAAGTGTAGGTTTTTTGTCTGAACAAATCACGTTTTTGGGTCATCAAGTCGATGAGGACGGAATAAAACCAGGAGCTGAAAAGACTAATGCAATTCGAGAGTTTCCGGAACCAATCAACGTTACAGAAGTTCAAAGATTTCTGAGATTGAGTGAGTTTTCTGCGAATACATTCACTATTATTCTCTAATATCGAGGCCGCTTACACTTTTGTTGAAGCAGAAGGACAATTCACAATTTCGTTGGTCGACCGAACAACGAGACGCATTGGAAAAATTGAAATCAGCACTTTGCTACGATCCAGCGCTCAGTGCATACGATCCGACGAAGGAACATCAAGTTCACACTGAAGCAAGCACACTGGGTCTTGCCGGAATCCTCATGCAACGAGACGACGGTGGCAATTTCAGACCAGTTTTCTACTACACCCGCCAGTTTAGCGAATCCGAGAGCAGATATCATAGTCATGAGCTTGAAGTCTGGCTATCGTCAAGTTGTTAGAAAGATTCCTCATTTATTTGCTTGGTAAGCATTTCGAGATAATTACCGATTGCACCGCAATTAGCGCCACAAGAACGTCTAAGCCATTGCTACTGCACATCGGTCGATGATTGCTGAAGCTACATGAGTATGATTTCCGCATCATACATCGATCGGCTGAGCGCATGAGTTAGGCAGACGATCTAAGCAGGACTCCAAATGAACTGCTATAATAAGGGAATCGCAGGCAAATTGGAGGGTCAACTCTATTCGAATGAGGTGACACCTATTCCGTTCTGGACGTTACACGTTGATCATCTGAGACCTTTTGCACACAGTCGTCGAGGTAATTTGTACATCATATCTGATTCGTTCAGTAAGTACTTAATTTTGAGAGCTATCAAAACTACAAAATCGAAGCCCGTCATCAACGCATTCAAGGGTCTGACGTTGTACTTCGGTCTACCTAAGCGTATAATTAGCGATCGAAGCACTGCTTTTACACCACGAGAATCTGCTGAACTCTGCACATCTTATGATATTGAACATATTAAGGTCGCCGTCAGAACACCTCGAGCGAATGGCCAAATCGAACGTGCAAATCAGTCTACCTTATCATTTCTAAGAACTGCACCAACTGATCATAAGGATTGGGAGAAATCGAGAAGAGGTAGTGTAATGATGTAACAATACAGACTATTCAATCAATAACAATACATATCATTACATTATCAATACAATACATATCATAATATCATATTAATGATGTAACAATACATATCATTTAATAATTAAATAGTACATATCATTCAATCGATTTATGCTATGATGCATATATTCTCAATGCATTTCATTCTTAATATTTACGTGTATCATATTCATAATCACATTCCTGATTTTCTGCTTTTATTTACGATCGTAAATAAATTGAATATGAAATCAATATGAAACCCATTTCATTCACACATGTAATATGAATCTCATATGAAGACTCATTAGTAAAACCTATTCACAACAAATGTGTGAACTAAGAGCTATTTTTCCTTTTTCATCGATGATGACACGCGACACTCGAGTTTATAGATATGGGTCAATATTGGCTGCATGTCGATCAAGTGCATGACGATGAATCATATGAGTTCATGTGTGTGGTATTTTTCTGCATGTTAAATTTATGAGTAATAAATTAGAAATTAGGACATTTTGAAATTGTAAGAAAGAAATTTATGAATCATAGATTTCTTTGTTACATTTGGTTTGTAAGTAAAGAAATTGTATAAATACTCATAATTAATAAGGAAATACATTCAGTATATTGAAATCGCTTGTAGAGAAAGTTATTATCTATTTCTGCGGAACCGCTGCGACTCGTAGCGAGTTATAGTACTGTTTCACATTAGTAACCATGGCGCTAATGGAGTTCAAGATTCCACGCCAGAAATCTCTGCCGCTTGGATAGGTATTTTCAATTAAAAGTAATATTTTATTAGAAGGGTAAATTCTACGCTAGTTTCTTATTTAGCAAGAAGGACACCCACGAGGACGAAACATTATATGGCGATCCTGGCCTACCGGACAAGGAATTAATTGAATACGAGGATACGGTTAACGCAGGATTAACCGAAGAAGATAAACGAATTGTTAATGAGGCGTTCGGAAAATTGGTAAGGCAGGCTGAGGAATACAAGCCTGTGCCCATAAGGAAATTCGAGCATCCTGCACCACCTTATGTACCTACGAAGATATGTACACCAGACTTCAGAGGACCTAAGCCACGCAACATTGAGCAATATAAGCGGAAGAAGGTTAGCAAGGAACAGGATATCGAAGCAACTATACCGAAGAAACGTCGACCAAGAGGAGGTAGAAGAACAAAGCTGAAGCGGATATCGGTTGGAGAGCAGAAACAACGGTTACAGCAAAAGCTATTAGACCGCAAGCCAGAACGAAGATATTGGGACCAAAATGGGTAATAGCTGTTCTGTTCAAAGTACGTTTGTGGAGCAATATCAACAATCGTTGGTGACGACGGGTGCATTTACGATTAGGATTAATTGTATTTTACTTTTATAACAAACACAATAAGAATTATGTTGTTAAAAGATTAAATAGAAACATTAATGTATGATTAAAAGCACATAGAAATGCACATATAATTAAATTGATAGTTATCCTTATTTTTTTTTGTTATTATTGAAAGAACTTCATGTTATACTGATTAAATTTTGGCATTTATGGAGCAGTTACAACTAATTGTACTTGAAAATGAAAGGATCCTTAGTAACTTAAAAAAATGTGCAAAGAGTTTGTATACATTTGAGACTCTTCACGCAAAATTAGAAGAATTGAAAATTAGGAGAGAAAAGTTCAATAATACGCTTAAAGTTTGTAGTGAGGAAGACTCTAGAATATTAGATCTAAAATTAAAATTCAGGGCTCAATCGTCAAGGACAAGATTCTGAATTTAGTTGATGAACTTAATCAACTGCAAAGTCAGGAATTAGGTAATCAAGTTTCCGCTAACGAAAAGAAGATAATAACGCAAATGAATGACACCTATGCACTAACTGTTTTCAAGAACGGACTAGGTGATCAGCTAAGAAGCACTATTTTTTCGGCAAGACCGGAAAGCTTTGCTGAAGCCGTGTCTCTTGCGCAAGAATTAGAAAATGCAGAGACGCAAGCCACCAATAGCGTGATGCATTTCACTAATGACTCAGATAGAAAAGGTAGAAAGCAAGGTAACCGCTATAAGAAAAACAGAGGTCAAAGGTATAACTCGAATGATAATGATGCAAACAATTATAATAGCAATCGCAATTATAATGGCAGCAACAACAATAGTGGTAATGGTAACGAAAAGACAACTCGTTACCAAAGTAACCAAAACAATGATAATTATAGAGGTCGTAGACGTAATAGAAGAAACAATCATAGGAATGACAACTATAATAATAACGGTAATAGGAATTACAATAGTGAAGAAGGACTGTACACGTTGTTACCGATCAGGGAAACGTGCAAGGCTCCGGAGAGGATCTTCAGAACCTCCCGGATCAAAGAGTTCAAAACTAGAGAGAAAAATATTTAGAATTACCGAAAATTGTACAAATTTTGTAAGAATCTATAATTGTAATTCAGGAAGATATTTACTATTTTTAATCGATACCGGATCAGATGTGTCGATTTGCAAAGAAAATATTCACTTTAATTTAGAGAACTCGATAGATACTTATAATAAAATTAAGTTAAGGGGCATTACCAAAGAGATAACTACATCTCTGGGTACAACTAATCTGGACTTAATAATTGGGAATTATAAATTAAAAGAATCATTCCATGTTGTGTAAAGCAATTTCCCGATAAGCACGGATGGAATCATCGGTAGAGACTTAATGGTCCATTACTTGTGTAAAATCGATTACGAGACGTTTACGATAACCTTCAACGTAAACGATGAAGACATCATACTGCCAATCGACACACGAAGACAGGAACAGTCACAGATAAATATTTCAGCCAGAACTGAGATGATTGTCCCTGTTAACATAGAAGTTTCTGAGGATAGTATTGTCCTTAACACAGAAATAGAAAAGGGTGTTTTTGTAGGAAATACTATCATACCTGCAAAAGGAGTTCGACACATAAAAATATTGAACACTAATGACGAAGACATTGTCATAAGGAACTTTAATGTTGAAGTAGAACCATTAAAACACTATAACATTTTTAAGTGGGAAAAACAAAGATATACCAAAGACAGATTCAAGAAGCTTATAGAGGTTATGAACAAAGATATTCTAGACAGACCCGCAATGCATAATTTACTTGAGATGATAGAAAATTTTCAAGATGTGTTTCATTTGGATGGAGAAAAATTAGAAACAAATAATTTTTACAAGCAGAGGTTACAAACCGTAGATAAAAATCCGATTTATATTAAAAGTTATAGATTGCCACAATCCCAAAATGAAGAGATCCTACAACAAGTTAAGGACCTTGAAACAAATGGCATCATAGAACCATCAATAAGCCCATACAACTCACCTCTTTTGGTTGTACCAAAAAAGAGTGCAGATGGAAAGGCTAAATGGCGACTGGTTGTGGATTTTAGACGGCTTAATGACAAGATTGTCAGCGACAAGTTTCCTTTGACAAGACTTGAAGACGTCTTAGACAAGTTGGGTAGAGCGAAATATTTCTCTACGCTGGATATGACTAGCCCTTTTCATCAAATTGAACTTGAGAAAGAGTCTAGACTATTGACGGCATTCTCCACCAATTTAAAAGATTACCTTTCGGATTGAAAATTTCATCAACCAGCTTTCAAAGAATGTTGACTATAGCTCTTAGTGGCCTAAGTCACGAAGCATTCCTGTATGTTGATGACATCATAGAATTTGGTTGCAGCATCAAACATCATAATGACAACCTTCGTAAAGTATTACAAAGACTGCGTCAGCACAATTTAAAATTTAATCCTGAAAAATGCCAGTTTTTGAGATCAGAGGTAGTATACCTGGGTCATTTGATAACCAATGAAGGAATCAAGACTGATCCAGCTAAAAATGGTACTATCAAAAACTACCCTGTCCCGAAAAATGCAGACGAAGTACGCAGATTTGTGGCTTTCTGCAATTATTACAGGCATTTTATTCCTAAATTTGCTGAAACGGCGAAGTGTTTGAATGCTTTACTAAAGAAGAATGTAACATTTAGCTGGACTGAAGAATGTCAGAATGCATACGATACTTTGAAGAGAAAACTGATAGAACCTCCAATCCTTCAATATCCAAATTTCAACAAACCTTTCATATTAACGACTGACGCTTCTAACTACGCTTTAGGCGCAGTCCTATCTCAAGGAGAAATTGGACAAGATTTACCAATTTCTTATGCAAGTAAATCTTTGGCTAAACACGATATTAACAAACCTACTATCGAGAAAAGAACTCTTAGCCATACATTGGGGCATAAACTTCTTTAGACCCTACCTCTACGGAAGAAAGTTTGTGGTTGTGACTGATCACAGACCACTGGTATCTTTGTTTACACATAAAAATCCTTCGTCGAAACTTACTAGAATTCGTGTTGACCTGTCCGATTATGATTTTTCGATTGTATATAAACAAGGTAGTATGAATACCAATGCTGATGCATTATCAAGGATCGAGCTAGACTCTGAGACCTTAAAAGCAATGATACCTCCAGAAAATGATGAAACAGCGAAGAAGAAAATATTAGCTATTGCAAGGCAAATGGCCTCTAAAAATGAAAATCAAAAAAAGATAGTCGACGACGAGAGTACCCAGACATCGATAGAACTTTCAACTCTATTGTTGGGATTGCACGAGTTTGTCAGACATCACCGGTGTCATGAAATTAAAATTTAATCTGCGCAGAGAAAATAAAGTTTCCGTTATACGTACAAAAGATATTATAGAAGTGCACTGTAGCGATATATCTGATGCGAAATCTGTTTCCATCAGGAAGAAGCTAACAATAAAAGAGGCTACCACAAGAAACAAAAATAATGAGACAATTGGCGATAATCCATATCCGAAACTCGTTTCGATTTTGGAGAAGCTATTGAGATTCGCGAATCGAGAAGGCATAAATGAACTCTCATCATCTTGTGAAGATATTATTTTTGAGTCTATAGACAAAGTAATATTTAAAAGAATATTTAATATGTTGCAACATAAAACAAGTACGCAAAAGAAACTCAGAATCATGATATACAAACCACCAACTAAGGTAATAGATAAAACAAACCAAAAGAAGCTAATAGAAGAGTATCACAACTCACCGCACGGAGGACATCTTGGGGTTCGCAAGACATTGTTAAAATTAAAACAACGATATTGTTGGAAAAATATGAACAATATGGTTAAGGTTCACATAAAAAATTGTGCAGCATGTCAGACTAATAAACAAGTAAGACATACAAAAGAAAGGATGGTCAAGACTGACACTCCATCAACAAGCTTTGAAACGCTACAAATAGACACCGTAGGTCCATTAAGAATTTCGAATAACTACCGATATATATTAACGTTACAATGCGAATTGACGAAATTTGTAGTTGCTTTCCCTGTAGAAAATTAAGGAGTCACAAACAATAGCTAAAGGACTGGTAGAAGAATTCATATTAAAATATGGACATTTTAAAATACTGAAATCTGATTTAGGGACCGAGTTTACAAATAAACTAATGGGCGATATATGTAAATTGCTAAAAATAAAGCAAATTTTTTCTACTCCATACCATCACCAAACATTGGGTTCGGTTGAAAGAAACCATCGCGTACTTAACGAGTATATGTACTCTTTTGCAGATGACCAGCAATGGGACACATGGATTCCGTACTACACCTTTGCATATAATACTACACCACATGTAGACACAAATTATACACCATATGAACTAATTTTTGGAAAACTCCCTTACCTTCCAAATGATTTAATTGAGAATAAGGATAAAGTCTACAATCTTGAAGACTATTCTAAAGAGCTAAAGGTTAGATTAAGAACATCCATAACAAAAGCTAGGAACATAATACAGAATGTCAAATCCAAAAGAGTTCAAAATCAAATTTATACAAACCCTATACACATAAACATTGGAGATTTGGTATTAATCAGAAATGAGAATAGAAAGAAACATCAGCCTCCTTACAAAGGTCCTTTCAAAGTCATAAACACTGAAAATAGTAACGTAATAGTTGATATTAATGGGCTCCATAAAGCAATACATAAAGATAGAATAAAAGCATATAACGTTGTATCATAATAAAAACATTATATGACTTATAAAGATAATAAGAACACTTAATTATAAAGAATCATTATAGTTTTTAATATAAGAATATATATAAACATTGAACAATATGTAAATAATAATTTTTTTAGATTCGTATTAAGATATTGAACTAAGCCCAATATATTAACACTCATCTTGAGGTTTCGGGTGTAATGATGTAACAATACAGACTATTCAATCAATAACAATACATATCATTACATTATCAATACAATACATATCATAATATCATATTAATGATGTAACAATACATATCATTTAATAATTAAATAGTACATATCATTCAATCGATTTATGCTATGATGCATATATTCTCAATGCATTTCATTCTTAATATTTACATGTATCATATTCATATTCACATTCCTAATTTTCTGCTTTTATTTACGATCGTAAATAAATTGAATATGAAATGAATATGAAACCCATTTCATTCATACATGTAATATGAATCTCATATGAAGACTCATTAGTAAAATCTATTCACAACAAATGTGTGAACTAAGAGCTATTTTTCCTTTTTCATCGATGATGACACGCGACACTCGAGTTTATGGATATGGGTCAATATTGGCTGCATGTCGATCAAGTGCATGACGATGAATCATATGAGTTCATGTGTGTGGTATTTTTCTGCATGTTAAATTTATGAGCAATAAATTAGAAATTAGGACATTTTGAAATTGTAAGAAAGAAATTTATGAATCATAGATTTCTTTGTTACATTTGGTTTGTAAGTAAAGAAATTGTATAAATACTCATAATTAATAAGGAAATACATTCAGTATATTGAAATCGCTTGTAGAGAAAGTTATTATCTATTTCTGCGGAACCGCTGCGACTCGTAGCGAGTTATAGTACTGTTTCACATTAGTAACCATGGCGCTAATGGAGTTCAAGATTCCACGCCAGAAATCTCTGCGGCTCTGCCGCTTGGATAGGTATTTTCAATTAAAAGTAATATTTTATTAGAAGGGTAAATTCTACGCTAGTTTCTTATTTAGCAAGAAGGACACCCACGAGGACGAAACATTATAGTAGTCGCATCCGAACCATCAACTGAGTCAATGTATTTTGAACACAATAAATTGATTATTAACAAAAGGTGCGCGTTAGTTCATTGTTTTCCCTCTACAATTATCCTGTTCCCAAGGTCCACCCATGACACATATATTATCATTGATGACAAAAATTTCCTTGATCTGGCCAAAAACTGGTAAACTATCACTATCACATCCTAAAAGTATCATCGAATTTTGTTTAAACTCTATAACATAAGGTTCTAGATCAAAAATGATTCTTTTACATTTTTCGACGTGAACAATTCGGGAGAAAATTGACTCCTTGTTTAAATAGACACTTAAGAAGATAATTTGTTCCCGATTTAGATGTATGTATGCATTGTAAAATAAAACGGAATAGCATCATGTTTAGAAAAATACATTAAAAAATAGTATAAATAAAAATGTAACTTTGAATCCTGGATTTCAAATGTATGCCGTGTTAAAATAACACGCGTATCCCGTGTGAAATGAACACGCATTTTCCGTGTGGTTAAGGAAAACCCGTTAACCCATTTTTCCCGTGTGGTTAAGGAAAACGGATAATCCATGTTAAAAGTGTCTACTTGACTGAAACAACACGTTTGGAATTGCAGTGTGTTGAAACAAAAGCCTTGGTTCAATACCCAAGCAAAAGTAGCTTACTAAAATATCGAAGCTTTCTGAACCAAAATATGAATTCACAGAACAACAAAATGCTCGGAATAAAGACAATGACTTACTTGGTACCTACAATTCCACATATGTATGTACTATATGTGCACATGTATGTACATATGTTATTGGTGATGCATTAATTTATGCACCGGCAAAAAACTGTCCAAATATATCAATTCTTGTCAACCATATGCGATCACATGATAATTTTATTTTAGAATGGGGATAATTTGTGCTTTACTTTAGAGACGTTAAGTAAATAATTGGCTGTAAGATATTCCTGTGAATTTATCAACGTTAATTAAGAAAAATCCTTTATCGTTCCAACAACCTATCATTATTTCATTAGCAACCATACACGCAAAGTTGGTTGTCCTCGGATAAAGTTGTTCAACTAATGAAATGAAATTATAAGGCACAGATAAACGTTTCAAAACTCCGTTTAAAATACACATAAATAAGCGCACATTGTTTGTATATAGAAGTCAAAGTCAGCATGTGGTCAATTCATTCTCAATTCCAAGAAGTAATTTGGTAACCTGTTCAAGCTACATATGTAGGTAGAAATTCTCGGAAACCGAACATGGCATTTTATTATAAAAACATTATAATTGGCTGCTGCTTTTCTTCTCCGACCTTATTTCCTTCAATATTTAGATTGTTTGCAATCAGCAATTCAAATTTTATGAATGTCACACAAATTGTTAAAAATTCTTCCCAGAAGGTGATAACGATCTTTATGTGCAATCACAACATTTTGCCGAACACACATTCGCGTACGCTTCACACACATTCTTAACAGCTAACGATCAAAACGGCCAAGTTCTATCTTTGGGGATGGCAGCTTTCGTGATAAAAATAAAGATAAGATTTTATTTATGATCAATGTAACATTTAGCTGAAATCAAGATAATAAATAAGGAGGTGCTTGCACAGTGCACGACCCGACAATAATTGGACAGATTAGATTTTGATTTTGCAACTTCTAAGGAAGGCGGATCATAACCATAGAAACGAAATGTGAATATTTTTAAATATAAATGAGCTGTATTGATTACTAAAGCTAAAACTTGTTGCAAAAGTTAGCAATTAAAATTAATTGGTGATATTTCGTTGCTGTTCGATAGTCTCATTAGGAATCTAAAATATTTAGTACGCGTAGGAATCGATCGCCACTGAATGATCAAAGTATCAATAAATTTCGCATTAATAAGTGAGTATTAAGGAATAATTTAGAAGGAAGCATGAAACTGTTCAAGGAGTTAATCATATGCGAGTGAATGTGAACATTAAACAGGATTGCTCTACCTTCCTTAAGAATTTCTAGGAATATAATCTTAGGCAGACATTTACATAAATTTTAAAATTACAACAAAACTGGCGCATTCACTCAAAGTATTCATTGAAATGATTGGTAAAATGCATCCGACATGACCGTCAAAATTTACGATAACGTTGCATAATAGCGATGTAATTAACGTTTTAATAATTAAGTTAAATGTATTCATTAACTCGGAAAAATAAGTTATTTGCATAAAAAAAAACTTATTACTGCCATTAAAATATTCAAATATGAAAAAGAGAGATATCAAAGTGATTAATTTGCTCTATTGACAATATGGATAGCAATGTCCATTTGGCACAAAGCGAATTTAAAATCTTCTCCTTGGGGCCATAATCTGGAGGTTACTCTAAACTTAAACATGCATAAAATACAAATATATCAAAACAATAACTTTTATAATCCATCATCATAATTATATATTTTACTATCAACTGAAAGAAAGCAACCAACTACGTATATAACAAATTACACTATACATATATGGTGGAAAAAAAAAACATGGGCATGAGCTCGCGTGAATGTATGTATGATCAATTTGTAATCTAGCAGTTTTTTTTTAAATTTTGGTCATTTATTTTTTTGTGGTAAATATGAAAAGTGTCTAGAACCGGATTGTAGAGAGAAATCACTGAATATATTGTCCATTCTTGAATTTTGTCTTTTCATATATTTGTGAATATGTGAACTAATGCTAATTGCTAGAAGGCACTCCGATTTATCGTTTTTTTATATTTTCTTAATATCAGGTAATATTGAAGTCTCCTGATATAATAATGTTTCCTTAGTACTGATAGCGCTCGTAACGCATTCGAATGCAATTTTCAGAGGAAATTTGAGACGTTTATCCATGGTTAAAAATGAAACAAATACGGGATTATCCTAAGACCATAGACTCCTGATGATTTTGCTGTAATCCATGGAGATGGAACAATTTTTTGTATTTTTTTAAAAGTTTTAGCCTCAGTCGTTTCGAAGACTCGGCGGAGAAAAGTTTATTTTCATCGATTATCCTCAATGGCTTGAAAGCTGTTAACTTAAAAACATAAAAAAAATTATATTTGATACCTTCACAATACCCTTTTATTTGATATATCACACAATTTAGTTTGCAAAAAAACATTTTAATATCCTCCTTCTTCCTCCCAGAAAATTGAACTCCATTCTTAAAACTCATTTATTTAAATTACCGTGCGTATTTGGATCACTGAAATTCAAAAGTACACCAAATTTCAACTTAATCGGTGCAATTGTTATGGAGAAAACTGCATGTGACAGACGGATCGACAAACACGCAATTTTGGTACCTGGATATATGAAACCCCTAAAAATGACATAACTTATACTAAATCTGTTGAAACTTAAATTACGAAATTCAAAAAACATCTTTTAACCTGAAATTAACATAATAACCTCAAAAAATGTGTGGACAATTGTAGTAATCGAGCAGTCGCCTAAGCAAACTGCTCGAAAACCGGCATAACATTAGCCCGACTCTTAATTGCGGATTTGAAAAATTTAATTTTTCCAATTTATAGTTTTATAAATTTTAAAATATTTTATATTATTTTTTTTATATTGAAATTGAATTTTCCTTTATATTTATATTCTTTATGAGATTTATCTTTTTATTACTATTTAAACTTTTCTACATTATTATCTTCTATTAATTTAATAATTCAAACCTGCAATTAAAATTGATATATGAGTAATACAGCCCATCCACGGATTCCATTGCCGAATGCAACCTACAGTGGCTGAGCAAGGGGCTCGTCTCAATCCACCGTTACGGCGTGACGTTACGGTGGACAACGGACAACCGAAGAGGCAAATCTGCTTGGGTGCGAGAAACTACCGTTGCGGCATTCGGATTACGCTGGCATTGGAAAGGAGGCGAGGAGTCTGTTTTTGATCTTCGCGCATTGAGCCCGTCAGAATAATCGCGCCAGCTGAGAACTAACGGATTGTCATTTTTGCAGTCGGAAGTACATGAGCAGGTGAAGCGATGAGTGTGGGCTCCCGCGAAATTTGCGTGGATTTATTGGATGCGCGGGAATTTATGGGATCTTTGGGAGGAAAAGTTTGAACGGGCGCCGAAGCGCACTTTCCAGCAACCAACATCTCTTATCAAACTCCACCTTCGGGACCAAAACCCTATAACCTGCAATTGTTTAGTGCATTTATCCAGTGAATGTATTATAACAGCAGTGACGACGACAATGAATAGAAACGGTCACGCTATCCGCGGATCTATTTTCGATGGTGCGATATCCGGCTTAGTTGCTATAATATAGATGAAGAAATAGTGTACTGCATTATAGAAGGGAAGTGCCGCGCCCTAAATCCATTTTCCGTGCAACAATTGTCGTGTTTACTTGGAATTAACTATCAGCATCACTTCGTCCGCGTGAAACTTAATTATTGATGTTTTGTTTTCAAGCTTAATGTTAATTTCGAATACGGTTCGGGAGGCAGTTCTCTATTATTTGGATTAATTTGGGAGAAAAGCATTAAAGCTAATAGCAAACAGCATATCTGATTTCCTAGATTAGGAGTTACCTTTTGTGAAAATTTGAACCATTTTATCATCTTATAACTCCGATGACGATAGAACGACCGCAACAAACCTCGATTATAGCATTACATATTCATCACCAAAAAGATGTAAAATACTATCGATGGAAAAATGCCGATGATGATACTATCGATGGAAAAATGGCAATGAGTGAGTGGATTTATCAATTCCAACCGGTATGAATATACGTTATACCAACGTTATCAATGTGTTATTTTATAATCCAATTATTTGAAGTCATACATATTACTCATGCGCTTACATTGTTGATTGATTCCTAAGATACGATACGCAACATCAGTACGACACAGGCTTACCCACAGCACCAGCGGGCGCCCGGCGAGGATGTTGGGTAAGTACCCAGTTTTTTTTAAAACTATTTATTAAATTATTTTTCAATTTTTACTGTATTTATTACCGAAAATCCCAATCCATGCAATTTTTTTGTCTGTCAACTAACAAAAATAACTCAAATCATGAAATCACAAAAGCATTTATGTCATGGATCTTATCTGAAAATTTTAAAAAGTTAAATCAAAATGAAGTGTCTGATTCGATGGAAAGTCCATAAAGTACCAAAATAGTGTGTTATTGTAATTGTAATTGGAGAAATTTCATATGGATATAATGATTTACATACGTCGCTTTCATTAATCAAAAAAATGAAGGAAAATGTTAAAATATGTCTAAAAAATTTTTCCGGGTCATTTGAACTTGAAGCAAAGAATAAATAGGTGACAATCAATAATTAAAAATAGAAATAAATTACGTGAATTTAAATAATGAAAAGCGAAGCTGAAAAAAAATCATAGCGAAAGGTGTCTAGGCTGAAATTTTCTAAATATACTACTATTTCCATAATATATACATTGCGATGAATCAAAATGGGATACATGTATATTTTTAGTTGTTACTAAACAGTTACAAGTCCAAATTTGATAACTTTTCGTGGGAAATTAAGTGATTGATATATATTTTGATAAACATTGGATTACAAGAAAAAAAAACAAGAATGAGTTAAAATCCAAGCTAGGTCTTTCCCTTTATCTAAAACTTAACCGGATACAGGACCCGATATGTTGGCTGGCCCCTTCACTATAATGAGTCATCGGGCGAGCTCACCCCTATCTTTGTGTTCACAGGTGCTCTCGCAGGGTAAAGTGGCCTTCCGCTCACGTGCCTTTTTACGCATAGGGCTATGTGATTCCCTCACATAATACTATGACATAAATTTGCCACCTTTATATCTTCCATTTAAAGGAAAATTTCATTTGTTTGAATGAGTTTTTCACTTAAATGGACAATATATGGCCACGCTTACATTTGGATCTTGATCCGGTTGGTAGGGTGCGAGGGGGCACCACTTCTACCTGGAGGTCCCACTCTAATTTGGGAGCGATAAGTATCGCTGGTAACGACGAAGTCCACTTAAGTCCGTCTGTTTTCTCCAGGCCCAGTTTGTTACAGGCTTTAAGCAATTTCCACCCTTAGTAGGTTACTTCGGCCTCGACACTGTTACACCCACTTTTTATTCCACGGGAGCCACTATGGCCCTCAGGGAAATTGGGGTGCTCCGGCGGGGCTTATGGACCCGGTTTAGCTCGTCCGGAGACGGGCGTGGGACGCCACTCGCTTGTCCCTCAAGGCCCCAATAAGCCGCCAAGCGAGAATGCGGCTTGCCGGAATAACCACCGTCACGGTTCGGCCGAACCCTACCTACCGAGCACACACGGACTACCACTCAAATCTTTCACCTGCACTACCTTACCACCCTTATGCGACCCTCCTATACTCCTTTCTACCACTAACCCTCGCCGGGACCACTACACCAACCCCGAACACTTTGATACTATATATCACTAATTTCACTTTGTTTTATTGAAGTTCTACATCGACTTGCCACTCAAGCCGCACCCGTCACAATCTGTAATCTGAAAGAAGTCTTTACCTGTTTTTTCACTTTTCTTCTCAAAGCATAAATTTTATCAATGAAATATCAATGAAGTTTCAATAACATATAATAAAACTTTCAAATTCTATATAAGCAAACATCTGATTCACACTAAAAAGAACTTACTTCTACTGAGTACCTACAAGGGGCCCCTTCGATGGTTGCATCCGTTGGTGCACTTTATTATTATTCCTTCACTGTCTGGGCTCTGCTTGTCGCTTCGCCTTTAATATTACTTTCTTCCACAACTGCTGCTCCTCGTTGCCTCGCACTTAGAATTTCCTTCGCACTTCGAATTTCCTCCGCACTTGCTGCTTCTCCTGAACATCTGTTTTGCCACACACGATAAGAAAGAAAAAGAGGAGGCGCGTCATTCTTCGCGCGCTTTTATAGCCTCCTCCTAACGGCCAATGTTCCGCTCTTCGACCGAATGTCATTGTCTTCGGTCATCCACCTCTTCAGCGTGGTAATTTCTTTCTGTCGCCACTTGGTTTCCGCTCCCCTCTGGTGGTGATCACTCCAAGTGCGGCTGAATTAGCTGAACATAATTCACTGACAGTTTGGCCTGTCAGTGGTGTTTGTTTACTTTTATATTGAGGAGGAACTTCCATTTCGAACCTTTATTTCGGGAAATCGTGCCGCGGTTGTGTTTTACAATTCGTATATTTATCTTTTTCCAACTCAGCAATAAATGATTCATCCAATTCTTTTTATCTGGACTATTTGCCTCGTTTATCAATAACAAACTAAGGTTCACTGTCATTGAATCATTTGCTGTGTCAATTCCAACGTTTGTTATATCTAATAAAATCGATGCATCAACAGTCGGAGCAACTACTGAATTCGTTTCCAATACATCACTGGATATTTGTGATTGATTTTCATATGATGAGCATGCGTTTGATAACGAAATAGATTCAGTCGGTTCATAATTCAAACACTTCTTTGCACTTCCTTCAGTAGGCCGAGCTTCGTAGTTGGCATTGAACTTTTGCTTGGATATCGCACCTTTGCTTGTAGGCGAGTCAGCGTTCATGTTTTCACTTTTGTATAAACCATAACTAATTGATGATAAATTTTGCTGTTGGGAATGCTCGGATGTTAGATTTATGTTACTATAAAGACTGGCAGATTGGGAAGCTCCGTTTGCAAAGTTGGTTATCGTTGAAGTGTCGAATGGGACATTATGGTCCATTGATTGATTTATGCTGTGTAGAGGGCTGGAAGAAGCTGATAAGTTACTAAATTCGATCGTGTTCGAATAGGTGGGTGGCATTTGATATGGCGGTGGACCTGATTTAGGTACGGTTATTGTGCCTACGGTACCCATTCTCAAATCGCTATCTTCTTCAGTAGGTATATCAATTGGCTCGTCAAGGATACGAATACCATTATTCGATTTCAACGAACGAGCTATGTCACGTTGGCTTAATGCCTGTCTAATGGGTTCGTTGCTATCGGGGGACAAGTCAATGAGCACTGCTTCCTGGTTGTTATGGGAGTTATTAATTTTCGGCTGCGGTGGTCTCATCGGCTTAGCGCAAATATTTTCGGCTCTTTCATTTACAAGCTTATTATACGCGAATTGTTTCACAGCATTACTTTTCTTTTCCTTCGCTTGATACGAAGCGCATTTTCTTCGTCTATCTAGAGCCTTATTGTCCAATATATTTCCTTTCAATTCAATATTCGCATCCAGATAAGCAGGGTCAATGAATGTGGGACTACCCCATGAAGGACAAAACGGGCTTCCGTGTCCTGTATGTCGGAATGAGTCATGCACTGGGCGACTAATATTACTGTTAGGTTTTGATTTTTCCGAAATATTTCTGGGAAACATTCCAATTTCAAACATGCGTTGATTCTGCCCTTCGCTCGATGACAATTATGTTTGCTTAAAACTACAAATAATCGTACTTAAACTACTATTATGATAACAATTTGGAGTGGCAAACAAACCCTAGTCGAGTGCGGCTTAGCTCTCTGAATATACCGAGTCACGCGAATGCTACGATAGTGTTCGGGATGAGGTAATACTGGTGCCCTTCTGTTTTATCCGTAACAACACCTTTCGATTCGCATTATACCTTTTATAATTCGTAAATGCGAAATTTTTTTGCAGTGGGCCTTTTGCTGGGGAAAAGAACCCACTCCACGACACCGCAATGCTAGCCTGCCAGCGCATTCACGTGTCCTCAGACAAGGCCATCTCGGCGAAACCCACCATCCTCTCTGGCCAAGGTAGCAAACCATCGCTGCAGTCCTTTACGGACATATATACACGCAAAGAAAGCCCACAAAGACTGCACCCGACGGCCAATTCTCCCAAGGGAGATCTAAACTAAATTCCTTGTCTGGGATGACAATCAATTGGAAGATCAAGGGCAAGTGAAGGAATGACATGGAATAAAGGCAGATCGACATATGCCTTATCCAAACAAATACGCCAAGGCCACAGACCACGAACATGCCTCTGAAAAATGCGCAAGATAAAATTATTGGCAACCCAATCGATATCAAAAATAGGTAGCTGCAATGCTTTCAACAACTCTACATAAAACCCAAAACAACAAACGAAGCTGTCAATATTAAGCTGAAAAAGATATCACCACCGACAATAGACAAAGTAAAGGCAGCCGTACGTGACCTTAAAATGAAGCTCCTGAAGTCGATGTAATACGCGCAGAGTTGCTATAGAAAGGAGGAGCCATCTACACAAGATCATATATTTTATATGCAAAGTATGGACAAACGAGAAGTTACCAGACAATTGGTAAAAAGGACATAATCTACTTTATACACAAACAAGTTGGGTTGACAGACCTAGGCTTATGTCAGAAGGGTTTTGTACTCAACTTACGAAATGCAGTCACCAGCAATGCATACAATCAAGAAGACATGTCAAAGAGATTTGCTCGTTTAAAAGAAAATCAATTGTTTCTCGATGTTCAACTTACAAAAATAATTCAAGCCATTAAATCCCAAAAGCATTTATGTCATCTATCTTACCTGAAATTTTTAAAAAGATCAAATCAAAACTGAAGTGACTGATTCGATGGAAAGTCCATCAAATATCAAAATAGTTTGGTATTGTTGTTGTAATTGGAGAAATTTCAAATGGATATAACTTCCGTGAATATGATACGAATTCCATCAAACTTGCAGAGTATTAGGATCTTGAGTGCTACTTAAACATCGAGTTTTGTTGGGTTTAAAGGCATCTAACGATTTTATTGGAGAAAATGTGAAATCCGAAGATCATACTATTATTAACAAAGTTGAACGAATTTTGAGTTCTGATGTATTTGTTATTGTTATACTCATAAATATCTCCCTTGATAGTTTCTTCAGATTTTTTGATAATTTCTTCTGATTTTTTAGATCACAGGTGTCCAGTCGTGAGGGGGGAAGCACATGTGCCCCACTGAAGCAAAAACTGTCAGTTTAAGAACTGTTTTGGAAAGCTCTCATAAAGAACTTCCATTTGATACTCATATCGGCTACCTTTGATGAACTTTTTTTCAGGGGCCACTCCCATGTACTGTAATCACTGAATCATGGCCTATTTTTCGAACCCTAGAATGGTCACAAAGCCCTTTTGTTTGAAGTTCTCTCCTGCCTTCTTGACATGTTTTACCTATGAGTTTTGATTGTACCACCTTAAACGTTGAAGTTGGAGAAAAATAACTCAAAATTATTCAATCTTATCATTTAAAACAGCGACTATTTTGTTTTACGATTACTGATGCCACTCGTTGAACCAGTTCTCAAAGATTTTCATGATACCTATCATTCCTGATACTTTCATGCAAATCCTAGCATAGCTGTAGGGTCTGAGTCGGTAAAAAGCGCATATTGTATAGCCATATGGTTCCATAGTAATACTGCGCATATTGTTCCATAGTAATAGCGGAAAATTCAAACCGCTATAACTTCGTTAAATACCATTCAATCTTCGTGAAACTTTCAGGGCAGGTCAACCTTATAGTCATCTATGTATTGAATTGAAAGGTACCATTAAGATTTTTTTTCAAGAAAACGTAAAATCGATGATTCATACTATTACTAAGAAAGTTGAGAGAGTTCGACTTCTCACGTATTTGTTGTTGTGGTACTCATAAAGGCCTATATCTATGATATGGCGAAAAAACCATTTTCAAGGTTCACCTCCCTAAATGGAGAGACCCCCTTAAACCCCTGTGAAAAGTTGTTCCACCCCAAAACTTTCAAGGAGTCACCATTTCTGACCTTTCCACACAGTTTCATGGCTGTATCTTCTATAGTTTGGCATAAAAACTGCTGTGACATACAAACGGACATACAAACGGACGGACGAACAGACGGACACAGGTCGTGATTGCAATAGGGTTTTGTATTTTAGTACAAAATCCTAAAAAGAGGGACAAATGGCACTGTGAAAATTATAGAGGCATCGTTTTGTTGTGCATACCCTATAAAGTTCTCTGCAAAATAATCGAATGAAAGCTCCTGCTATATTACGGAAATATAATAGGAAAATATCAAGGCGACTTTCGAAGAGGATGGCCAACGATTGACCAAGTATTCTCAGTAGAGCTGGTGCTAGAAAAATACTGGGAATATAATATTGATGTGCACTAGCTCTTTAAACAACCATACGATAGTGTCGACAGGAATGCACCTTTCAAAATAATTCCAACTAACTGGTCACAGAGTCTTAAATCAAAGTCAATGGTGACCTAACAGAAAGCTTCAAGGTAGAATCAGGCTTGAAAAAGAAGATGAACTGACCCTAGGGCCTTTACTATGGCTCTCAATTACTATATGTCGTCAGAAAGATACCAGCAGATACCATGGGTGTGCTTTTATTTAAGACCACATGACTTATAACATTTGTTAATGAGATCAACATAATGATTTGATCAATTCGAAATGCTGAGCCCTTTTGAGTCTACAATCAGAAGAAAAACAAATAGGGTGAATCAAACGAAAACTGAATTCATGACCCAAACAAGAAAAAATACACCAATACTTAAGCTTGGGTGACTATAAGCTTGAGCAATTTGACAAATTGAAGTAACCGAATTATTTTTGTCGATGTTTACCATTCATGTAAGCAAAAAATAGGAGAAAAATGATACTTTTTCCTGTAAGACCGGATATTTTATTTTGTTTTGCAAATACAGTTATTTCGGACATCAGTTGCATCCACCAACACCAAGACTCAACAGATAAACGAAAACATGACTCTACATGTAGTCAGATCAGCGTATACCTCTACTAAATAACTAAGAAATGGCTTCACTCCACAAACAAGTCTGGAAAAGTGCAAAAAGAGCAATCATAGGAAACCCAATCAAAACTAAAAACAGTCAGCTGCAATATTTCCAGAAGCTATTCACAGCGCTCCCAACAACTACTGAAGCTGTGAATATTCCAGAAAACGAGCAATAGGTCCCAGTTTCACCATTAACCAGAGATAAAGTACTCGTACAGGCAGTAGAATGGGACCTAAAAAAATAACATATTCGTAGAATATATATAATACTCGTAGAACTGTATGTAGATGGGGGAGGTTCCCATCTAAGTAACGTTCTGCACCGACTAATGCGCAGAATATGATCAGAGGAGAAGTTACTAGCGGACTCGGGAAAAAGTGTTATATGTCCTACACACAAAATGGGGCAAAGTTAAGGACTGGTAATCACAGAGGCACTGCTCTGCTATAACATACACGTCTTATAAAATGCTCTCAAAATTCATAGAAAAAAATTAAAGCATCAGGGAGGCTTTTGAAGTGGACGGTCTACAATAGAGCAAATATTCTAGTTCAACGTACACCAACTCTATGCAGACTTAAAACAAGCATACGACAATATTGATAGCTGTATCCTTGATCAGTACAACTAAAACATTGGTAAAAGAGTCATAAAAAGTCATTATATCTCCTTCTTTGCAGAACTACAGCCCCTTTCAGGCCCTCGCTTCCATATACACCTTTTTCTTTTTACAATGATTAACAAAAATGGATTTCTTAAATTTATTTTTGCTTACTTTTACTTTAATTAATTCATTTTACAAATTCTTCTTCACCGATAAATTACTTAATGATTTAACTTCGTAACGTTCAATTATCCCTGCAGGCAACTTTTTGGAAAACGTTGGAATAGTCATCGATTTCGATTTCTCAGGGCTTACTTTGCTATCGATCAACGGCTGTACGTTTCCAGGTCATGGTTCAGCCTTTGGTCAATTAGGTGTCTAACTATTATTGACCTCAACGTCGTTGGATCTCTTCCGCTCTTCCTTTCTAGTTTCGCTTCCCTTGGATGCTCCTCCCATCGCACCGGGACCAGGCGCGTAGTTTGTCCAATGTTGTAGATTCCGGTGACCTTGTGCTTAGTTTTCTTGTCCTTCGCTGATCCCTGAATATTCTTCAGCTGATAAGTTCTACTTGATGAAACCATTTCAATTTGTAGATTTTTCAACAGCTTTTTTTATTTTTCCTGAAACCGCTGAGTGCGTTATTGGTATTCGTTTTTTGGGGATCACCTCTTCCGGTGGAAGCGTACAAAATACTTTTTTTTCGCTATGCGCCTGGCCTTTTTCTTCATTAAGTTTACTATTAATTAAGGCCGATTAGCTCATATAGAACGGCGAGAAAGTATTCCCTATCGCTGTTCCTCTAGTTTCCTTGAAGAATTGGACTCTGGACGTGAGAAAGTACTCCATCATGCATGCTATTGCTAGTTTCATAATTATGTTCACTTCTCGTTTCCATGATGGTGATCCCTTAATACTAACCATTCCTCTAGGTAAAGTAGAGCTTTTCTGTTAGGGATGGTAGCAAACAGAGCTCTCACGTCGAATGACAAGATGCTCCGTCGTGATGAAATTCATGTTTTGAAGTTCGTTTCTATTCGGATTGTCAAACCCTTCAAGGTTGTTTAGTATCCCTGGAACCCATTTGCAATGTTTTGAGCGCAGGAGTATTTAGCAGCAACTATCTCTCTGAATTCCTTTCCTGTTTTTTTGGAAGGCTTTCCAAGAAAAGAATAGAAATCTATTTGATCGTTAGTTAGATTCTTGTTGTTAGGTTCCATTGAGCAAACAATTCTTGTCAACAGAAGTTGGACAATAGTTCTGATAGTTTTGATCAAACTTTCTTTGAAACTTATCCCAATGTGTCATTTTGAAATTCATTGCGAACTGTAATGAAGAAGTCACAATCCTTTTTTGTGGCTGTGAGGTGAATATTATTTACGCACTGAAAGTGGGACTCCTATGCTTGCAAGCGATTAAACTACCCACTAAACACCCAGACCCAATCTGGAACTTTTTTGACACATTTACTGATCAGCACGAGCCTCAACGCCTTGCATCGCATCGGGAGAACCCCGTCTTGTAGGCAAGCGTTGATGTGCTGAGCAGCTGAGTCAGGACAATGGTGATAGTCAAGTTGCAATACCTCAGCTGGAACACCATCTGGACCTGGAGTCTTTCTCACTCTCAGTCTCTTCTAGTACCGTAGACAGCGTCAACACGGACGGGATGGGCAAGAAAGAGTGCCGGCACTATATCGTCCATCTTTTCCGCATAATAAATGCAAGACTTCCGTAAGGCACCAAGCTTCCACATAACTAGCTTATAGCGAAGGTCTCACGAATCCTTGTTCAGGTTGTCCACTAGATCTTGCCAGCAGTGAGCCTTCCTGTTGTTTATCAGTTTACAAAGGCATTTTCTGCTTGACTTATATGCTGCTCACCAGATTGCATGCCTCGTCAAGGTTCCGCGCCCGTAGAGCCTCAAGCCGAAGCTTGTGACACTCCGTTCGCTTTTCAGCGATTTCTTGGTCCGGACATATCCTTGGTCCGGACATGTGGAACGTGTCTTGCGACGGGCTACTGAGACTCGAGATGCCAGGTGAGTTGCGCTTGGTCGACTATGCGCATGATGTTGCAACTCTGATCGCTGGACGCACCGTTGAACAAGGGCAACAGGCTAGGCATACTAATATGGCGAGTGAAGGACTGGATGACTACTCGCCGGCTCAGTTTAGCACTGGAGGAAACCGGAGTGGCCAACTTGACAAATAAGAGAATTCCTAGAGTAAGGATGATCAGTATTGGAAATATGCGAGTCGAATCAAAGCCATGGGTGAAGTACCTGGGGCTATTGATCGATTCGAAGATGAGTTTCTCTGAGCAAATCACGGTAACGGCTGAGAAGGCTGCTTCGGGAATATCAGCTCTGAGTTGACTTATGGCCAACATAGGGGGATCCAGCCCATCAAGAAGACGCCTCTTGATGAGTGCTGTAGGGTCAGTGCTACTGTATGGAGCAGAAGTATGGGGCGACGCTTTCAGCAAGGAGGTATGCCGAAAACGTTTGGCAAAGGTACAGAGAAGAGGAGCACTGAGGATTGCATCTTCGTATCCAACAGTCCCTGATTCGGCGTTGAGAGTTATTGCAGGTGTGATACCTGTCGCCCTCCTTGCTAGAGTACGCCGCGATATTTACCTGCGTCGAAACGAGGATGCGAGGGAGATGGTTGTTCGCGAAGAGAGACAGCGCTCGCTCAACAATTGGCAGTAGTATTGGGTCAATTGTACAAAGGGAAGGTGGACTGCGCGCCTCATCCGACACTCCCAAGAGCGAAAAAACCAGACCTTTTTGTTGAAAAGAACGTTGAGCTAGCTTCCTTCAGCGCTTTATCCACTCAATTAATTGAATCTGGTAGTGGGTCTTTGCGAATTTCGACGAAGTTTCCTGGTGAAAGTTTCTCCATAATGCGCTTGTCATATTCCGTCTTATTTATAATAACGACTTCTCTATCTGCTTTGAGGTAAAATACCAGCTCCTGGTACCGGTGCAAAAAGAAGAGTATCCGAGAAGACGAGATGTTGGTTTCCTTTGATGTTAACTCACTATTCCCAATTATTCCTGTGAAAGAGGCACTATGTTTTTTCTAAGATTAGCTACAAGGTGGCAATACAGATCGTGAACACAAAAAAATAACAAGGCAATATGTAAAATTGGCAGCATTATGCATGAGGGAGAATTATTTTCCCTTCAGAGATAAGTTTTTTAAAACAAAGGACGGGACTGCAATGGGAACTCGCTTTCTCCATTAATAGCTGTAGTATTTATGGCCAAATTTGAAGAAAGAAAAAAAACAATCTCCAATAACGCCTCGAATATGGTGGCGATATGTCGATGATGTCTTAGCCGTGGTGAAAAAGGACGAAACTGTAGTAACGTTGGAGAAAATCAACAACATTCACCAAAATATACGATTTACGATGGAAGAAGAGGTAAACACCGAATTGAATTTGCTGGACCTAACAATTATACCTAATGGTGCGTTCAGATGCGCGCCATGCAGCCCGGCAAGCAGCTCGGCAAGCCACACGGTACGGGCCGGCGGGCCAAACAAGGTGTTTATATACATCCCGACAAGTCAGTCGGTACAAGCATGCAGGACAGAGCGGATGTCAATATTATGGCGGCTGTTGCCGCCTGTTAAAACTATTTTTATTGGAAGAAGAAAGAAAGTGGTCGACAACTACCAGAAAGGAAAAGAAAAGTTCAGAGAGGTAGGTGGTGGATGATAAAAATTCACAGAAATCGTACCCGGTGCGTATTGTCCGCTAGCTATGCAATGCAAGATGAAAAATGCTTGCATTTTTTTATATGGTATCAATTTGCTTTTTTGAATAAATCTGTATAATTAAACTAATTTGTTTTCCTGCAGGGATTTCATGGATGGAATGTAGTGAATAGGTAGATTTCAAAGTCTGTGAAGGACTGCAGCGATGGTTGGCTGCCTCGGCAGAGAAAGGTGTAGATATCCGCCGAGAATGCCCTTGTCTGGGGACGCGTGAATGCGCTGGCAGGCTAGCATTGCGGTGTGGTGGGGCGGGTTCATTCCCCCAGCACAAGGACCCACTACAAAAGAATTTCATATTCACGAATTTCTGGGGTCTCAAAAAGAAAGGCGACCGAAGTCGCAAAAATTGTAGGCAACCATACAGAGGGGTAATGACTTGTTCAGAGAACAAGTGAAACAAGTAAAAATGGGCGGACTTAGGGTAACTTCGACGAGGCTCATGGCCCACAAATAAGAGAGGGGCAACTGGGTGGTGATGGTGCCCCCTCGTACCCGCCCAACCGGATCAAAATCCATAAATGTTGCAGTGGCCAGGTATTTCTCTTCTGAGTGGAAAACTCATACAACATAACTTGCATGAGCCTTCCCATCAGAGGAGGAGTACCCCGGTGACCAATTTATGTCATAGAGTTATGCAACTCGATCACTTAACCCTATGCCATAAAGAGGCACCTTGCTCGGGCCACTCAACCCGCGAAGTCACCTGAAACAAAAGGAGGTTAGTCGGTGCCCGATGGCTGGCTCATGTCTTGCGTTGGGAGCCTACCATCGTACCGGGTCCTATACCCGGTCAGTACAGAAAGAAAGGAAAGACCGATTTGATTGGACAGTTACGAATTCATTTTATTACAAAAAAATAGAAAAAACATAAATTGAAATTTTAGCATTTTTTTTTCATTTGGTAATATTTCATGTTAAATATTGGTGGCTTCCTTTAAATAATTGTGTGTGACATAAAAAAAAACAAATTGACCTTTAAAAGTAAATTAACAAGTACGGAAAATGCAATGAGCTTATATCAACAATTATGAGTCTACGAATGGGAACATACTAGAATATCTTTAGTAGTTTACTTTCATTAATAAATGGGAAGTAGAATTAATACTTAATAAGCTGAAGTTAATCAGAGAATATTTGTCATTAAATTTACCATTCAAAAGACATTTTATACATATTCGACAAGTTTCACTCTGCTTAATCCAAAATGTTCACCAATTATTTAAATATACTTTTTACGAAGGAAGTTAACAAAAAAAAAAAATAAAATTTATAGAAAATTTTTGATGCACTATAGGCTTCTAAATTGTACATTAAGCGGGTCAAAAAAATTGATTTATATTTTTGAAACATCGTAACTAGAAATAAATTCGAATCATCATTGTGCCTTATTTATTCTAGCAAAAAAATGTTCATTGAGATGAGAAAAATGTCATTACTGAATGTTAGGTGTATTCTTGTTTCCCAAAGCCCATTATTATATGGATATATAAATTAATGGGTCTATAGAATTTGAAATGTATATAAAAAAATTGCAATGTATGTAGAAAAAAAATATTGAAATCAATCAAAAAGGGTCTTTACCCAGCCTTTCCGACGACGAGCGCTCGTTGACGAGGTGGGGTGAGTAAGTCCTGGCTTTTAAACTGGGCATCTACGGGTATATTTTCTAAACTACTGGGCATGTGACACTCACAAAAAATTATGATAATCATCAATTTTAAAAATTATTGCCAGAATAATTTAAATCAGAATCGCCAGATACAGTCACTACAGGTAACAATTCGGTAAAACAGTGCTGCAACATTTAAAAATTATGTTGAATCTATGCAGTGTAAAGCCATTAGGTTTGATATAAACATTCCGCGAGCAATCGTTTGAATTCCATGCGTGATAAAATTCCCGTAATTTCGCTTTATACGCAGGTACAGAAACGAGATCAGATTTCAAGGCTTTCTCCGCCAATTTTCGCACACAATGCATTCGCCAAACATCATTGTTTTCATCGTTTAAAAACCAATACCAACGTTTCGACACTAGCGAGCAATTACGCAAATCACGCAAGTCTAAATACGAAAAGATACTTTCAAGTATGTGATCCGGCAACCGATTTATGATGGGTTCGTCCATATTTCCACTTTGACTTCCGCTATTCCGATTTGTGGGCTAACACTCGAAGGACTTGTAGTTGGGAGATCCGCCTGTCTGACTTTTTTTACAGCCAGAGTATGGAGATAACTTTTGAACGGGAAGTTAATACATTTTATATTGAATATCACTAGGGTCGTAACAAAAATCCACTTTTATATGAGCCTGATATACAAATCGCAATTGTATGCACGCATGACGGAAAGCCCGTAAGGAACCGCTCTCCAGCACAGTCGTCCAATCGACACCCCCGTATCAATTCCCTTCATAATTTTTTACAATAAAAAAATAAATATCATATTGAGCACCATAAATGCGAAAAATATTTCCACTATTGGGCGATACACCGCCCGGATATTTTCATATCTTGCAAACACAAATTGCACTGCAGCGAAATTATTTTGTACACCACTACCGTTAAGTTGATTATTTTTCTTTCACTATTATCCAGCTTTCCACTTACTTTACAACTTCTGATTTCATTTTATTGTGTTTTTATTACATGCAATATTATTATTATTTTCAATCTTTAAGCGTGCAGTTGAAACTCACAATTAAAAAAACTGACCAGGGATGAAATTAATACAGAATCTCAAAACTTCTCAAGATTATCTTGACTCAGTCGACCCTTTATTTTGTTTTCCATGTCCAAGTCTCCACGTTGACACCCCGGCAACAACCTCCCAAATCCCCCATTTCGAGCCCTGCACACTTTGCAAGCCAATCTTAATTGTCGCTTATGCTATCGTGGTGTAAGTGCAATACAGGTTTTTGGAGTTGCTGCTGTGGTTTCAGGTTTTGATTGTTCATGATTTGTGCGAGGGCGCCTGAATGTAAATGTGCATCCACTGATGGGATGGATGGAATACGCAGTTGCGTTGGGTAGATTGTTCTTTCTCTTGCGTTTCAAGGAGAGTCTCTTACTGATAAGATTTGTTACTAACAATTCTATGAGTGTAAATGTATATTTTGTATGTCTAGGATTACGATGAGCTGAGTGAGAAAATGTCTGTTTTAAATACTTTCAAGTCATAGTAGAATTTTCTAGATGAAAATGATTTGCTGGTTGTGTAGTAAATTCGTAGATCTGGTCTATAGTATGCATGAATTTTCTTTAACCCTTTGCTCGCGCCGAATCCGAATCGAGCATTTTTATTTATAGCCACATTTTTGGTTGTTGAAAAATTGAATTTATATTAATGTTTTTATGTCCCACGTATTTTTTTTTTTTAATTTTGATTTTTTCTTCTTTCTCTCACATTTTCCTCTCAATCGTGTTTTTTTTATATATTTTCCCCATTCTTTTCTGCATTTCTTTGAAATTGTTTGATGTTTTGTTTTCTAGCTATTTTTGCATAGATCATTCTCCATTTTCCCAATCTCTTCAAAAGATGTTATTGTAGCTGTTTTGCATTGATGATGTTGTTACAATTTGTTGTTGTTTTTATTGTTGTTGGCCATTCTCGTGCCAATTCATTATATTTTTCCCGACCGGTTTTATATATTCTTGCAATCTCTGGTACGAGGGGATCATCTGGATTTGGATCACAGAGCAGAGAGCAAATTGATAATAAAACTTTTGAAATAGTTAGCGCTGGTGACCACTGAGATCTTAATATATCGAGACAAATCGATCCATTACTGTCTAAATTCGGATGGTATATACGTGTTGTAAAAGCCACTTTTGTTAGATTACCTACTGCGAATGATACCGGTGAATACCGTGATTTGTCGTAATCAAACCGATGCCGAAGATTATGATGATCAATCATTGTGCTTGTTGCATTTCTAGTCTGATTTTCGGATGGTGTCAGCTTTGATCCATCAGATTTGGTTTTAGTAGCTCCCATTCCACCCGGATCATCTGTGGGCAGCATAGTGATGCCGTGATTTTCCAAAATTTTTGGATGTTTCTCGAGCAGTTCCTATGCATAACCTGCTCGATTGCTACAGGAAAATTTGCAGAGCTCCTTCATGAACCATTTGGAGAGTTCGATAACTTCTGTCGGATGAGTTTTATTGACTTTGAAATTTCGCTGTGTAAAATTGCTCCGATGATTTCCAAGCAAGACACCGATTCCAGAGAAGCTATTCCAGCTAAATTTCGACTTGCATTGACCCTTAGATATTTAGCATCTGGTGATAGCTTCAGTAGTCTGCACTGTCTGTTTAAAGTGTCCAATGCATCTATATCAGGAATCATACGGGAAGTCTCTCGAGCTCTTTATGGAGTTTTAAAGGATGAAGTAAAGGTGAAGTATATTTTCAAGTTTTTATTGACACAATAACCATCAGAGTACTAATAGTTACCTATCAAAATAATGGATACATACGAAAATAGTGCACAGAGAAAAATTAATTCTTTGAATCATAAAATCTATGATATTCCATTATTTTAAGAAATAATTATCAAAAACTGTTAATTTTTTAGCACAATCATAGACAATATTCTTAGAATTATATAATCTTAGACTATGGAATTTGCAATATGAAAGAATTAGAGTGCATAACCAGAAATCATATAATGCATGGTCACTGATTTTATGATTTTTGGTCATACATTGAAATTCTTTGATATTTTAAATTCCATTGATAAGATTATATGATCCGTAGAATATATTCCATGAAAATGCTGAGTAGTTAATTAATTTTGTGAATTATTTTTTTAAATTATGGAGTTCCATATGATTCTATGATTTAAACAACATTTTTTTGTCTGTGTGAAGAATGAATACACTGTCCAGATCAATGACGTAACTACATAGTAATCGGTTCACTTGTATCATCAGTTTCAAATGTTTGAAATTAATTTGTTAGAGTAATTTGTAGAATGTTTGATTTTGGAATTGTTTCGGTCACTGGGGAATTATAGGATTGTACAGATGGAAATTGGATTGAGTAGGTGCTTGCGGATTGCACAGGTTGAGGGTGGACAGAGTAGGTGTTTGCAGATTACATAGATGGAGGGTGGACTGAGTAGGTATTTGCGGGTTGCATATGTGAATTTTGGACTGCATATCGAACAGGTCGGTTTGTGACTGGCTCTGAATATGCGCTTAAAACACTTGAAGGCCTATTTGGGATATGAATACTTAACTCTGACTGTGGTAGGGAATATGAAGTGAATGATGAAGGTGGTCTGGAATATGGGTATAAATACTGGGGGGGGGGGGGGGTGTTTCACGTCTCGATAGCCTGCGCTTGATTCCATTTTTGCCATATGTTTCGTACATAATTAATTTCCGTTCGTCTCTGGATATCTCTCGTAGTTTTTTAGCCAAAATCTTGCCGTAGAGATCACATTCATCATCTTCTTTTGGTGCAGGATCAGACTGACCTAAAGCATCAGTCAGCTGACCGAATGCTTTAGCCATTTGCTGCTCAGCTGAATCAAATGCAGAGCAACGCCGATTTTTATTTTTCGCCGGAGTCAATCGCGTTTTTTCTGTTGTTTCCATCCCTTCGGTTTCAATCGTTTCGTCTCCAAAAGTTTCATGCCGTTCCAGTGATGTTTCATTTTCGAACGTTTCTGTTGATTGAATGTATTGTTATTTCTTTATTACTGACATATGTGATTTATATTTCAGATGCCCACAACAGCGAAAGAGTGGTTAGCTGTAGAGAAAGGATGTGGCAAAAAATTTCCACATTGTGTTGGTGCAATAGATGGTAAACACATACTAATTGAAAACCCATTTCATAGTGGAACAGAGTTTAACAACTACAAGAAGACTTTTAGCATTGTCCCAATGGCACTAGTAGACAGTAATTACAAATTTATATTTTCTGACGTAGGAAGTCAAGGAAGAAAAACTGATGGTGGCGTATTCAATAGTTTATTATTATCCGGAAAAATAATTAGGAACGAATTAATTTACAGTATTATTAAATCGTCAAACTAAATTTTTGCCCACACTGGCTACAAGTAGACAATCATAACGTATGTGTGCTTAAGTTTTATGTACAATCTGCATAATCCATACTTAATTAATAGTTCCTCAATAGTACCCATTATGTAAGTTTAATTTGTTATTTACAATATTATAATAAACACAAAGTTATGTCATATGAATTTCTTATTTTTCACATTCCGTTTCTGTGCTCAATGTTTTTCTTGTTGTATGTAACGGCAGCAAAAACGATTCCATCAACGTATACGCAAACCAAATGGGATCGTATATATCGTCGCTTCCTGAAAAAATTAAGAGAACATACCTGCACTAGATCGTGTTGAACTCTTTTTTTTAATTGCCGTTTAAAGGCGCCCATCAGTGTATCCCTTCTTGATTTCAGGACTTTTCTTCATACTTAACCTCCCCCAAGCGTCGTGAATTTTCTTTTTGTCTTTGTGAAATGGATGTTTGAGGTCCCTGTAATGAATCATTCGACGACACTGGCGACCACTACCATTACACCTTGCTGCCATGGGGCTTTCCATATCGCTTTGTCGTGACGGCTTCCCATCCCACGTCAGTTTTGTCGTGGGATGTAAAAGTCGAATTGACGGCCACATGGTGGGTGGTTGTCAAAGACAGAACGAAAAGTGCAGTTCTTTTCGTCTTTTAATAAAATTTTAGTTTTCCTGCTAAAAAATATAAAATTTTAGGTTTAACTGAAACAGTGATTAAGTTGATTGTTGTAATGACCACTACTAACACACCTTGCTGCTAGGTGGCTTGTCATTTCACGTTGGTTGTGACGGGCGCAAATCCCACGTCAATTTTGTCGTGGGATGTCAAGGTGAATTGACAGCCACATGGCAGTGGAGTGTGAGAGTGGTGGCCGTCACACAAGAGCGGTCGGCGATTTTTTCTTGGCAATTTCGTGGGTGAGTGTAAAAGTGCGAAAAGTAAGCAGTTCAAAAAGGAGGGACGCATGGCATTCAGACAAGTCAGGAAAGCGCAAGGAAGTTTCTGGTTGCGAAATTGTTTGTCAGACGTAAGTACACGTTTTTAGGTTAACTGTGTTATCGCGTGAAATTCTTGAATAGAAATGGCAGGGTCGGCTTTACGCCGTCTGATGGCTGAATATAGACAGCTCACATCAAATCCGCCTCAAGGAATCGTGGCAGGACCAATAAGTGCAGGTACTTTTTTCGAGCGGGAAGCTCTAATTGCAGGCCCGGAAGGAACTGGTTTCGAAGGCGGAGTGTTTCCAGCTAAATTAGTTCTTCCGCCAGACCACCCATTAAGTCCGCCCAAGATTAAACTTACTTGCGAAATGTTTCACCCCAAAATATTTGCTGACGGCGTGTTTATATATTAATTCTTCATGCTCCTGGCGATGATCCGATGGGTTAGGAACTTTCGGCCGAAGGATGGAGCCCTGTGCAGAGTGTAGAGAAAATTTTATTGAGCGTTGTTTCCATGTTGGCAAGGCCAAATGATGAATCGGATGCTAATGTCGATGCCGCAACTTTGTGGTGCGATAATAGTGAAGAATTTACTAAAGTTTAAATGACTACGCTCTGGGCATATATCCTACAACTCTCAAACATGCTTTGTTGCTTTGTGCATCCATTGATTCTATTTACGACCACATTATCGCGTTCATGTTCCTTGAGAAATGAATTAAATGGAGAAACAGAGGTACTAAACAAAGTCGGGCCCGTATTTCGCAGTGTGTTTTAAGACGGCTGTAACCCTAATTTAAATTTGATCTCCTACGTTTTCAATTCTTACAGCCTCCTCTGCAAAATAGGGACCTTGATTTCCATAGGAAAATTTCATGGGTGTACTTTGAGGTTTTTGCAATACAAAGCTCATTTTTGTATAATTTCAATGTAATTGTATCACACCCTTGTAACGATATTATCAAACTATATATAAAGTTTAGGTTATAAGTAGACATAAAAAATACAGCAAGACTTCCTCCATATAACGAGAAGTGACGCAACCCGGTATGTTGTTCTTGTCATTGCAGAGAGCATATCAGGCGCACTGCTATGGTGGAAAGAATGTGATACAGCTGAACGCCAAGTAGCCCCCATTTGTTTGAAATTGCTTGTGATTACAAGTTAAGGGTAAATATGGTTTACTGAAAGAGGAGGGAGCCCCGGCTACATCTTTTGCAGCAACATTAGCAACATCATCAGCGACGTTAAGAGTTTGATGGACTTACACCAAACACATTCATTTGTGCTCTTGATCATCATGCAAGTGGAATGAGGGGGAAAATGGTAAAAGTGCACCAGGTTAAGATTTAAATATCAATTGACTTGGTCCAGTGATGAACCTTAGGTGAATTTGAGAAGCGAGAATGGCAACCGAAATCAAAAAAATTAAAAAGGACAAATAAATTTTTCCAATGACAACAAAATGCAGAAACAGAATAATCGCTATGAATCAAACATTCTATATTAAATTTCATTGTGTATTTTGGTTAGGAAAGAAAGACATAAGAAAAAATTAAAGACAAAAAAATTGTTATTGGTTGCACAAAGAAAAAATTAAAACTAAAAAGCAATTACTTAAGGGAAACCAGATTGAAAAAAATTTAATTCTCACATATTTTGTTATAAGTTACGCATCTTTATATAGAGATATTTGTATTAGTAAGTGTAAAAATGTAATTTCTTTTCTTTCTTGATTATTATAAATATCACGAACGTTACACCAGGAGCTTCAGGGAGAAGATATGTAGTGGGTATCTCCCCGTTCCTTTGTCACATTATTCAATACATTTTCACGCGATAATTTTTATTTACATTTGATATATCCCTGCATACCACAGTCATTTGAAACTCATTACTTGCTAATGCGGAAAATTTATTTAAAATTAAAGTTTTCTAAATAGAATTATACAAGTTGCAAGCTTACAAACAATTTTGATAAAATTTTACAGCAACACATATATACCCTCTCGATTTTGGACATAGACAAATCTTGCATTATTATGCGATTAGACAAGATCCTTTTTGATATACTTGATGATTGGATATTATCATTTCCCAAACTAATGCTGAAGCTTAATTTGAGCATACGGCAGTATATTTCTAGATATCATAGTTACGACTAACGTTAGAAAATACTATCTAATATTTGAAATGAACGAAATTGAAAATAATGCTTGCAATAAAAATCAATATATTTTAATTCTTAAACGAACGAGGAGACACACAAAAAAATAAATAAAATATTATTTGAACATTGACGCGATAGTAAATAAAATTGACAAAACGCTGGCGAAGGACAAGGACATATGAAAAATTACTGACCTGAGCACCACAGAGACCACTTTAGGAAAATATTTCGATAATTTGAGATATATCAACTACACGATAAACAAATGTAAAATCTCCGAAATTACGGGTCTTGATTGTGTACACACGACGTATATAAATATTTTTTTATTATAAATCTATCTAAAATTTAAATTAAATCGTAGCATATTATATAATAAAAACTAGATTATTAATAGTGTAGAAAGAAAGGTGGATATGACAAAACCTTCATCTTTCCAGTTGTTATACCAATGGAAAAGAATGAATTTATTAGATACGTATGTCCTTATTGCAATTCGATTAGGCTTCACGTTTTGATCGACTACTTATAATATTTTTTGTATATCTTTTCTGTATTTCGCTCCATCGTAGTTGATTATAGCACTCGTTTAGATTTCACGTGTTTCAATAAGATATACAATCAAAAATTGTAATTTATATATTTAAAAAAAAAAAATTATATATTTATATAGTTTTTGATACTGTACAACTAATTAGACGGGATAATAGTCCGAATTAATATTAAAGTTCATTAATGCTTGAATTAACTGTAATTATTTCCTTGTACGAGAATATTGCAATGAATAACATGAATTACTAAACTAAAAACGACTTTCTTTTCCAGTGGTCCTTTCTTTCAGCGGGCAGTAGAGTGCATGGTAGGTATGCCGTCGCGAGGGTAGGGTTTGACAAAATCCGCTGAGGTCGGTTTCGCGTCGCGCGCGGTACACGGTACCTTTGTTGATTTTGCCGGGTTTGAGTTAGCGTAGTATATTTTTCGTCGGGTTTGAGTTAGCGTAGTATATTTTTCGGTACCGCGTCGGGAATTCGGGAACGCGAAGTAAAGATTAGATGTTTGTCCTTTGACTGGTAGAACGAAGAAATACGGAGTAAGGTAAAGTAGGTTTCCTCTCCGTATGATTGTGTTTTGTGACGCGTTTGGAAACGGGCATTTATTGTTGGCTGAAAATTGTAGATGAGCGTAATCCATTTGGAGACCCGCGACCAAAATCCTCTCCGATCTAGCTGGCCGAAAAGCAGCCACCGCGAAAATGGATTACGGTGCACGGATTGGTTGACCGGTTGGTACCATCCGTTGGCACTACTCAGACTTAACGTCTAGAACCGATGAGAAGTCGGTTCCTCGTTCGGACTTAGACAGAAAATCATTACACGGTGCCGAGATGTAAATGTGTGTATGAACAAACTTTTTAATGAGTAAAATTTTGTCATATCAGTCTACACCCCTAGGTCGAATGGATGCTGAACAAATATTCGTCGATACCTACAAAGTCGGTGCGAGGGACGAAACAGATCTATCAGATCTGAATTTAGCTATATCTCCATGGAACGAAGGTGAAATTGAGGAGGCTCAAGATAATGCCGATCAAAAGTGCGGCGAAGTTTCTCACAAATAGCAGAACATTCACTTTTGTGTGCATTGGATGCAATTGGAAATTCTTGGATTTACCTTCGTTTGCCGATCATATAGCTGAAGAATCTTTTGAGGTTATTTTACAGTTGACCTTGTTCTCAGGTGCCGATGTTTCGATCAGGTAAATCACTTTTATACGTTTATAGAAGTTTTAGTTGTGTTTCTATTGAAATAAGTTCATGCGGTTTTTGACTCGTAAATTTGGCTTTGACTACAGGAATTCTGCAAATGTGATGGTCATATCACATATAAGCTGATCAACGCAACTTACAACGACAGCTTCATTGCCCACTAAACCATCCTGGAATAGAGGTCTGGTCAAATAATTAAGCACTCTGATAAATAAGTGTACATCGATATTTGAAAAACTGTATTTTGTTTTAACTATTCGCTGCGAACTCTCATGCATTTAAAAGATGAACTTGATGCAATAGTCGAAAAATGAATATACAATTTGCCAAACAAATTAAAGTTCGCTAGTGATAATGAAAATCATAAAAAAACATTTGTTTTCAAATGGTTGCTTTTTGGTATTAATGCAATATTGCGTTTCCTCTTACACTAGACTACTATAATCTACGTATTGTGTAAATTGCTTCCTATAACAAATTTCCTTTCTTTGTCACTAAAATTTCAAATTGTACTTCAAAACGATTCTCTGAGGTAATTTATCGACTAGTCAATAAATTTGCTGCCGTTCAATCTAAAAATTTCCAAAATTAAACATGTTCCTGAACCATTTGGAAGTATCCTATTCCGTCCTTGTGAAACAGCCCAAAGTAGTAGAGTCGATATTTTTTATATACTTTAACAGAGATGTAAGCGACAATTGATCAGCGAAGTTACACAAAATACAATATTCCATTGAAAATAAAAACACAAATAATTTCCTTAGTTAAAAACAAAAAAAAAACTGAGAAAATCCAGCTGATTGCATTCAAAACACACGTCGACTCGTAGTTGAAACAAAGTATAATTGAAAAGAAAAATGATTTTTTCTATAGTACAGAGTTGTGCCTTATTTGTTTGAATAGAATGTAATGATTTTAAGTCTAAGTCCGAACGAGGAACCGACCTCTCATCGGTTCTAGACGTTAAGTCTGAGTAATGCCAACGGATGGTACCAACCGGTCAACCAATCCGTGCACCGTAATCCATTTACGCGGTGGCTGCTTGTCTGCCAGCTAGATCGGAGAGGATTTCGGTCGCGGGTCTCCAAATGGATTACGCTCATTTACAATTTTTCAGCCACCATTAAACGCCCGTTTCAAACGCGTCAAAGACACAATCATACGGAGAAGAAGCCTACTTTACGTTACCCTGTATTTCTTCATCCATCCAGTCAAAGTATAAAAATCGAGTCTCCATTTCGCGTTCCCGAATTTTACCGACGCGGTACCGAAAAATATACTACGTTAACGTAAATCCGAAAAAAAACTACGCTAAAGAAAAACCAAAATCACCTAAGGTACTGCGTACCGCGCGCGACGCGAAACCGACCTCAGCGGATTTTCTCAAACCCTACCCTCGAGACGGCATACTTACCATGCACTCTACTTCCCACTGAAAGAAGGGACCACTGGAAAGGAAAGTCGTTGTTAATGTTTAGCAATCCATATTATTTCATAAATTTCCAAAACCAAAATTTAATCTTAAAACATTTTGCTTATAAAAATCTTGTCATATCATATAGTAATTAATTAAATGTTAAATAAACTATATCCGACATGACAGCAAGGCATATTCGTGAAAAAGAACAAAAATATGACAGTTCTTACATTTCTCTAAAAAAAATAGGTTTTAATTCTGCAAAATCTTAAACGGTTTTAACTATCATTGATTGGTCCCCCAGGAATGGTATAGATATAAACCTAGCAACTAGTCATTTATCTTAATCTCTTCTTTCTTAATGATTGTTACTTATACAAGAATTTTTGTCCTAGGACTGGATTTATGTCTTCTATATATAACAGAACGTATAAATATTTTGGTGGTTTTTCGTTTCTAAACAATTTTGAAATAGTTTATACGCTTGAATACTTGTTTCACAACACCCATTTAATTGCAATTTAATGGTTTTTTTTTTGTGGATCGATAGGTTAACAGCTTATTTTGTTTTTTAGGCCGCCTTTCATCTTATTCGAAGGCACAATTGACTAAGAATATTTAAATTTGAATTTAATAATTCTTTATTTGCGAGGGATCAAAAGCACTGCCAGTTTACTCAGACCCAAAAATGAATTAACCAACCTACATGACGTCATAGTAGGAACTAACCACAACTGATTAATAGGTATAAGACAACTCAAGTGTTCTAAAAGCCAAGTCTCTATTGTGAGGTCGTGCAACAGATTCGAGGCCTGGATAAAGGGCTGATGTCAAAAAGTATAGACAGATCTGTATTGAAATCGATCAATCTATTTGAGATTTTGTTAGCATTGATTTTTTTGTTTAGGTTGATCGACCAAACGAATTTCGAAGGTGGTCTTTACCATTGCATCGGATAAAAGATCTTAAAAATATATATAAAACCTTTTAAAAGCCGTCATAATTCAATAAATTTGGAAAACGTTGTTGAAATTGTAGTTAACTCTTGATTTCGTTTTCAATCTCTGTACGCTTGGAGGCTTTGTTAAAATCTCTGCGACTCCGCTGACGCGGATTTCAATAGACAGTTAAAATGCTTAACTATTTGGGAAATTCTGAGTGAATAATTGCCCAGAGATTCAAGTCAAAAGTGTAATGGATAATTAATTGAACGCTGATGATTTTTACAAATCTTCGAAGAGTGTTCCAACGGGTTTTGTGAACCTATCAATGTAGTCAACTAAGAGGCTTCAACACTCACTGAGGTACTTGATTGGGTAACTTATCTTATTTACGATTGGAAACCGTTTGCGAAATTGGAGAGCATTTAATTAACACTTGTGCAATATTAAAAAATGGAAACTTATTTAAAATATAAAACGTTAACATGCAATGTAAATCTGTAGAGAGTTAATTTTATGATTTTTTTTAACGCGCTGCCGATGGGAATTTAATATTTTTGCAATCGCAAACCATTTCATTTATGATTTAATTAACTAAGTGTCAAACATTAACTAAAATAAATGCTATAAAGGGTATAAGTTGAAATTATTCAAATATTATTTCAAATGAACATGCATACCGGCTCTGAATCCTCCAGATACTTGTAGTTTTTTTCATTTTCTATTCACAGTCTGTATATGGAAAGTGCATCGCCGTTGTAAAAGAAGTAGTCCTGGAATATCCAATGGTGTGACGCACGATGTCCCATTTCAGTCAACTCAGCACATATAATTCCCAATTTAATAAATCACGTTTTAAAATTCTGCTTTATATAAAACGAATCAAGTCCGCGAACATTCCACGACAACTTGGTTCACGTAACTAAGATACTAGCAACAAAAACTCGTTGTTAAAATGTGTAAATGAGTTTTTCCTAATAATATCGCTGCCAAAAATCTCCATCATCCATTCAAAAACAATTCTTATCATTGCCGGTGTATTCCCTTTGTGTACTGTTGTAAAGTAAATAAACCAAACAGCAATTTTCGAAGAAAGTCTGATCGACGGTAGCCTTGTTATGTATTTTCCGGCAGTCGCAGCGGCGGTGATTGCGATGAATTATTTTCAGTCAAATTAATCACCGATGGTTGTTTCCAGATACACTTTTCCATAGAAATGCTAGTTTTTCCTGCCGAATTACACCGAAGCAGATCGAAAGTTGACACATTAACGATGCTTTATTCGAGCTCCAATTCAAAACTCCACAAGTAGACCCTCCCCTTCTCAAAGCAGCACAACCCTTTAATTTTCCCGACACAAGATGGTTGACCTGTTATTGTCTCTGCATACCAATCATCTTTAACACCCACAATTCTTCCATTTTTAGTATTGTTCGGTTTCTTTAGACTTCACTCAATCTTCCTTTATCTTCGTAATTCAGTACTGAAGTTATCATGTCAATCCGTTTCTGTGGAACTCGATTGATCGACTGATGCGACATAATTGAACCGAATTTGCTTTCACAGATCTTGTCGTACCTACGCTCCATCACGACGATATGGAAAAATGCCTATTAGTGCATCCATGACGGGCACTCATTTTGACGAATTAAACAACACTCTTGCTAGTTCAACAGAAAAATTCAAGGCTATATCGGCAAATATTCTTTTCTTCCGCAATTTCCACAAAACCAACTCAAACAATGTCTGTCTGTGGGGCACACAACAAATTCTTGCGAAATCAAGTTGACATTCAACTTGAAATTGTCTACTTTCGCTTTGCACTGCAAATCATTTTGCACCTTGATAACTGATCAGTCACAGTAAAAACAAATAAATATTTCGATTGAACGGCGATAGTCGTAAATGTCCAATAACGTAAATAATTACAGACTATTCACACCTTTGGAAGTCAATTTGAGGTTATGTTTATATGAGGTGTTACGCGTCGGAAAACTTCATGCAATTTTCAAATATACTTTCACAGTACACTGTTTCAATATAGCTAGAATATTTTAATCATCCAGCACTATTGCAAATATCATGAAATTTATTATCCGAGCCGAACAAATATCCAAATCCACAAGTCGGTGGCAGATTGTTCATTCCTTTCGGGGTCAAGAGATCTTAATTGCCCAATACACAACTGGAATACCTTATTGATGGCTTGTGTCTCTGCAGCTCTGACGAAAGCGGCCAACAATCCAGCGAAAAGTGGTCCATATTCGTCCATTTAGTTATGATCGGATGCCATAGGAGGTGATGGGGATGGAATGTATGCAACTTGCGGTGATGGCGACTGTGTTGGATGCATTTATTCAGATTTGATTATAATTTGGATCGAACTGAACATCATACCTTTGAATCCGCGCACACACTTCCTACTTTTGGTATGCTGAGCTTGCTAAATATGCTGCTTAAATTACTTTCGTCGATTTTGTCAATTGTTTGCCTTCGAGTAGATAGCAGCCGCGCGACTCACTACACACACTCTACTGCCATGTGGCTGTCCATTTTCCTTTTGACATCCCACGACAAAATTGACGTAGGATGTGCAACCGTCACACCCAACATGAGAAGACGAGTCACATAGCAGCAAGGTGTGTTGGTAGTGGTCACTCAGCGGCGTCGCCTGATTCATTACAAGAAGAAAGAATAAAGGGAAGAAAACTTAAATGTAGTTATAATTTTTGTTTTGAATACTACAATAAGTAATCGACTATAAGAAAGAAGGGATAAAATAGTTAATTTTAAATTTTGTCAGAAATATTGAAGAGAACGTACTGCTAATCATCTCACAATATTATGATGCGTTCCTTAGCAACGATGTGAATTAATCGCCGAATCATATATATTTAGAGTTTTTATTTATTTGAAAAACATGCAATTTATATGTCATAAATTTAAATTAATTCGGTTTAAGTAAGCATGCAATTGAAAGATTTAAGTAAAAAAACGGACAAATTGAAACAAAGAAACGTGAGGAAAAAGGCAGCCGTTACTTCCTTTGAAATGTCTGAATTGTGTAAATGTTAGTTTTGAAATTTAATCAGTCTTAACTCTTCTTTAGTAATAATTCGCTCTTATTTCTTGAACACAATACATGTGAACGTTTGAGAAATTCCAAAACATTTCAAGCCCTCGAATCCTTTCCCGAGGAGAAATAAGCTCTATATGACTAAATTTAAAATAAACAAGCAAACAGCAAATTCGTTTAATGCTAAGAATATACGAAAATCCGAAAGGTGATCTTTTTTTTCTCAAACGTAAAATTTAAATACAAAACATAGATGAAAGATAGTTTGTGTTTTCTCAAACTAAAGCTTAAAATAAGAAAAAGTAGACTACTAAAATCAAGTCAGATAAGGAAAAGTATCTAAGATAAATATTTGCACGAATTTTTTTGTTTTTTTTTGTTACATATTTTTAGATTATAGAATTTTCTCGTTTTTAAATAAAAGAACTGATATTTGTAATAGAAATCCTAATTATCTTGAATTTAATAATAACATGAATTGCTAAAGTAACTAAGACTTTCCTTTCCAGTGGCCCTTCTTTTCCAGAGGCAGTGAGAGTGCAGGGTAAGTATGCCGGGGAGAGGGTAGGGTTTGAAAAAATCCGCTGAGGTCGGTTTCGCGTCGCGTGCGGTACGCGGTACCTTTGTTGGATTTGCCTTTTTCTTTAGCGTAGCTTTCGTCGGGTTCAAGTCGGTGAAATTCGGGAATGCGAAATGGAAATTAGATTTTTGTACTTGACTGGAATAATGAAGAAATACGGAATAAAGTAAAGTCGGTTTCTTTTCCGTATGTTTGTGTTTTCGACGCATTTGAAACGGGCGTTTAATGGTGGCTGAAATACGTAATTGAGCGTAATCCATTTTAAGACCCGAGACTGAAATCCTCTCCGATCTAGCTGGCCGACAAGCAGCCACCGCGAAAATGGATAACGGTGCACGGACTGGTTGACCGGTTGGTACCATTCGTTGGCACGACTCAGACTTCACGTCTAGAGAGGTCGGTTCTAACTTCGTTCGGGTAATTAGACGAAAAATCATTACATCCCATATTATTGGTTCTTCCTGGTAAAATTCGAGGAATCTCAATATCTGGTCGTTTGTCCAGTCTGACATATTTTATTCAATCGTTCGGCTACACAAGATACTGAAGTGATTGAGTGCATGTTAACAGGTACACGGGCGCAAGCAAATTAACCCTTTGATCTTGGCCAAAAAACCGACAATCGTCCGTTCAGCGGCGGGCGCATGCACGGGCAGCCAAGCAGCCCATTCACATGATCGCGTTCGTGCTCGCGCCCGTTGAACGTGGGTTTGCATGCGCGCATGTGAATGCAGCATAACAATAAAAAACCTAGAATTTGGCATCTACAGGAAACCTTCAAGCACGCAGCGAACGATCACCAACGGTTCTAACCATGCATACCAACAAAACATGGTAGCCTATCACTCGGTGGTTCATAGATCAACAACAATACCGTTGAGTAGCGAAGAATTCAAAAAAGAACGTGCTTACATTGTCAAGATAGCAACAATAATTAGATTCCCAGCAATAATAGTTGAAGCGGTTAGGCAGGACGAACTAACAATGTTGTACGCGCAAAACGAACAGCTTGAACAGATCCGTAGAATCTCGGTACCATACTCTGGTCTTGCGAACAAAGTTAAAAAAATTATTTAAAGCGCATGACATTCAGGTTGTCACACACAGCAGAAACCATCAACTGAAGGCGATGTTGGGATCAGCTAAGGATAAGCAAATCATGGAGGAAGTCACCGGAATGTACCGGGTAAGCTATACAGAGTGTGCACATGTTTATATAGGTCAGACGAAGCGATTAATTAAAACAAGATTTAAGGAACATATCAAGGTGGCGGAAGCGGCAATCAGGAACAACAAAAGCATCTGGACTATTAAATAATCGGTAGCATGACACATTGCAGAGCAGAAGCACAGCATGAGCGACGAGAATCTTGAGTTAATCAAAGAACTCAAATTAACATACAAATCGGACCCCTACAACACAGGAGATACTTTTGAACACCGATATAGGTAATAGTTTATCACCCCTTATGAGAGCAATTAGCTGCAGCATCCACTTAAGGAAGTAATTAGGTTAGTGAATGTTCAGTCTTCTCATGAGAAAGCAGCGGCGAGCAATACCATTATAGTTCCAGCCTCATACACATACACACATACATATGATTTTGCATCATGTACAAGCTACTCTCAGTACTGGCATCACCCGAGTACATACTTACGACAACAGTAAATCTTTTTTTCTATCGGGAGTGATGCTAATGCTACGATTAGTCTTCCCGCTGTTCAAGTTTGTCGTTATCATAGTGCGGACATTGGCGATTCACCCTTTTCGTTTGTAGCCTTTTTCTCGGCCTTTGTTCTGCTTGCATTATCGATTTAACTTTAAATAAATTCTCGAAACAAATTTCAAAAACGCTTGAAATTTCTACATGGTCATCGCGCTATCAGTGGATTCAATTGTGCAAAATGGCCGGTGACGATAATCCAAAACTCGACCCCAAGGTCACCTCAAGTACAAAGGCAATATCGGAATTGCGTATACAACGTGGCGTCATCTTGGCCCAGCAAACTCGGTCTACTTGAGACACAGTTCAAAAACTTTGAAACTGTTCAGTGCCAACTCGAGGTTTTAGACGCAGAAGAGCCATCATCTGGGAAACGGGACTTATATGAAGTCAGTTATTGCCAACTCAAGGCTAATTTGCTATCAATTATCGAGAAGCTTCGCCCGAGGCAATCAGTCGATGCATCCGCCATTTGGAATTCGACCGCTGCCTCCGAAACCTCATCAACCAGACTTCACTTGCAGAAATTGAATTTGACCAAGTTTTCGGGTTTGTACAGTGAGTGGTTAGGTTTTCTTGGGATGTTCGAGAAATTGATCGACTCCAATACCCACTTATCGTCTTTGGAAAAATTCCAATATCTTCGTTCTGCACTAACCGGTACAGCTGCTTCAGTGATAGAGGGGATTGAGCTTACCGAAGAAAATTATTCTAAGGCAAAGGAGCTTTTAAAAAGGAGATTCGACAACAAGCCATACATTTTCGCTTCGCATATCAACGACTTGCTTCAAGTGCAATCCATTCGTCATCCGTCTACTAAAGAATTGCGTCAGATGACTGACGCTATAAACAAGCATATGCGCTGTTTGCTGAGCCTCGGTACAAAGGAAAATATCGCAGATGGATTCTTGTTGCACATTCTCGTATCAAAGCTTGATGCTGAGTCCCAGCTCAAATGGCAAGAATTAATTACCAGCTGTTCTCGATCATCCATAGAATCTAGCGCTCAATTTCCAACTTGGGAAAAGTTTACTGATTTCTTGAATCTACGATGCTCAGCGCTAGAATTCGTTGAAGAAACAAAATCCAACAACAAACCTCTTTCAATCGTCAATAAATCCAAGCGGACTAGTTTTATTGCTAGTAACTGTGATACGAGAGCGAAGTGCAATTTTTGTGATTCACGCAGCGGTCACACATTATTCGACTGCAATGGATTGAAGAGCATGCCACCCGATCAAATTTACCAAAGAGCTAAGCAATTGAATTTGTGTTACAATTGCCTTCGAAAGGGGCATTCATTGAAAAGTTGTTTATCGAGCAAGTGTCGTACATGTAACCGCAGCCATCATACTCTACTCCACGGTAACGTAAAGAATTCAGGCATATCTCAAAGATCTCATCAGTCGACTGAAATTGAAACTCCAACAACCGTCGAACATTCGTCGCTGATCGGTCAAACGAGATCTAGAGATCAATTGTCCCGCCTGGAAGAAGATGCTCAACCCAACAACGTTATTTTGGGTACTGCTATAATCAGAGTCAAATCACCTGATGGAGCTTCAATCGAATGCCGAGCGATATTGGACAGCGGTTCCCAGTTGCACTTCATGATAGAGAGACTCGCCCAGCAACTTCGTTTACGACGAGAAAAAACTGATGTGGCTATTAGTGGAATTTGTGTGACGACATCCCGATGTATTTCGAAAACCGTTGCCACCGTGCAATCACTACAAAACGATTTCAGTTCATTGCTAGAGTTTTTCATCGCACCAAATTTCGTCGGATTGCAGCCATTGCAAAGGATCAAAACATCAGACTGGAATATTCCTAAGAACACTCCACTAGCGGACTTTCAATTCGACGTACCTCGGAAGGTTGATATTTTGATTGGTGCTGCCTTGTTTTTCAAATTGCTTGCTGTTGGACAGATTGATTGAGGTGTTAATCGGCCTATCGCGCAGAAAACTCTTTTCGGCTGGGTGGTTTCGGGGCCATCCAGTACTTCATACAACTCACTCAGTGTAAACATTAGTGCCGACAGTAACAGCGAACCGTGCGAACAAAATTTAAATAATATCGTCGCTAAGTTTTGGGAGCTAGACCACTGTAATAGTGAAATAGACAAAGGGTCAGCTGAGGAGATTGCTTGCGAAGAACGCTTTCGTGTCAATACAATTCGTGATGCAAATGGTCGGTTCGTTGTGAGATTACCCTTAAGGCAAGATGCGTCAGTGCTTGAGAAATGCCGTGCATTACGCGTCAGTTACTACGATTTTATGAATCAATATTTATCGTTGGGGCATATGGAGGAAGTCATTGATTCACAGTGTGTGTTACACAAACCTCATTATGTTCTCCCCCATCATTGTGTTGTAAAGAATTATGGCAGCAGCACTAAATTACGCGTAGTCTTTGATGGTTCTGCGAAATCCTCCAGTGATGTATCCTTAAACGATATTCTAATGGTAGGACCCATAGTTCAAGATGACCTATTTTCGATCTTACTTCGATTTCGTTTCCATCTTATGTGATATCAGCTGACATAGAAAAAATGTATCGGCACGTCATAGTGCATCCCAGTGATAGAGACCTACAACTAATAGTTTTTCGTAATTCAAGTCATGATCGTGTGAAGCTCTATCGATTAAAAACAGTTACTTATGGCACTGGGTCTGCTCAATATCACGCAGTAGAATCTATTCGTCAAGCGGCAGAAGATACTAGGAGTAAGTTTCCAGTAGGAGCATTGATTATCAAGCGAGATGCATATTTCGATAACTTATTGACTGGAAGTGATGACTTGGATGAAGCTGCAAAGATCAGAAACGAAGTTACCGATATTCTACTATCAGGCGGCTTCCCCCTTAAAAAATGGGCATCAAATGAACCATCGCTGCTAGAAAAAATCGATAAAAACGACAAGGAATTAATGACTCGACTAGATGACAAGGATTTCATCAAAACTCTTGGCCTGGCCTGGAACCCAACTGCCGATGAATTTCTGATTACATATCACTCGCCAGAAATACGAAGTTCTGTGACCAAAAGAATAGTGTTGTCGGAAACTGCTCGATTCTTCGATCCATTAGGATTACACAGCCCAGTGATTGTTACCGCCAAACTCTTTCTACAGGAGTTGTGGAAGCTTAATATTGATTGGGACGAAAGCTTACCCATCGAGATGCAAACAAGATGGCAGTCTTTATGCTCGGATATGGCCAAGGTCAACAACTTTAGTATCCCACGACATGTTTGTTTGTTGAATTCCAGCCTTCGAATCCATGGATTCGCTGATGCCAGTATACGCGCTTATGGAGCTTGTGTATATATTCGAAGTGAAACTCCTGATAAGAAAGTATCGATGAACCTGCTTAGTTCGAACTCCCGTATAGCTCCATTGAAAACTACTACGATACCGCGTCTAGAGCTCTGTGCAGCCCTAATACTTTGCGAGCTCATAGAACGTGCTACGAAGATTATCCCCCGTGACTTCACGGATGTCATGTGTTGGAGTGACTCACAAATCGTGTTAGCCTGGCTAAGTGCACCTTCGTACCAATGGTCCACATTTGTAGCCAATCGTGTGTCCAAAATTCAAGCTGTTACATCCGTTACATGGCGCTATGTTCCAACGCAGCATAACCCGGCAGATTTGATCTCGCGAGGCGCTAAATCAGAAAGTCTACAAGGGTCCAACTTATGGCTGCATGGTCCAAGCTTTTTATCCGCATCGTCATCACAATGGCCATATCATGGAAAGGTTCCAGATCAAATCGATGTTCCAGAATATCGCAAGCTGAATTTCACTGTCTTGTCGTCTTATGCAGTGGAAGACCTAGTTAAGGGCACAAAATATATTAACTCACTGGAAAACTCTTCGGGTATTTGGATACGTTAATCGATATCTCAAATCATTGCGGTTGCGAGCACGTAGTTCAACGAAACCTAGCTTTGCGTTGCGAAGCTTTACGGTGTCAAAGCTAGAAGAGGCAGTCACGGTTATCGTTCGTTACATACAACGAGTATATTTTAATCGTGACTATACTGACCTCCTTAAGGGTGCATCCGTAAATGCGAGGAGTCGAATTTTACCTCTACGTCCTTTCCTTGATGGAGATGGAATTATTCGAGTCGGTGGACGTATTACGAAATCTGAGCTACCCTTTGATGCGCGCCATCAAATGCTTCTTCCGCAAGCGCATCCCTTTACAAACGCAATCTTAACCTTCTTGCATGTTAACAACTCACATGCTGGCTGCCATACCTTGGTAAACATTTTTCGGCAAAGGTTTTGGTTGATCAACGTAAAGTCGGAGGCTAAACGAGTTATTCATCAGTGCACGATATGCTTTCGAGCGAAGCCTCGCTTCTTTCAGTAAATAATGGGAAACCTCCCATCGGATAGGCTGAAAGTATCACATCCCTTTGCGGTTACCGGTGTAGATTTTTGTTGACCGTTTTTCATGCGAGCTCAACTACGAGGAAGATCTCCAATCAAGGGCTACTTATCGGTTTTTATATGTTTCGCTACCAAGGCTGTACATTTTGAACTCGTTTCAGATTTGTCGACAGCAGCATTCATTTTATGCCTTAAACGATTCTTCGCTCGCAGGGGAAAATGCAACAAGCTATACTCGGACAACGCTACTAATTTTTTCGGTGCCAATAACCAGTTGCGAGAGTTAAGAAAACTTTTCTCAACTCAATCACATATTGACCAAGTCCAGCAAGCTTGCCTTCTGGAAGGCATTGGATGGTGTTTCATCCCACCGCGCTCCCCACATTTTGGTGGCTTGTGGGAGGCGGCGGTGAAGAAGGCAAAATTTCACCTTACCAGAGCAGTCACCAATGCATCGCTAACCCACGAACAAATGCTTACGGTTATCTATCAAGCGGAGGCGATCGTTAATTCTCGACCCATCACGGAGATGTCATCAGATCCGACTGATTTGGAAGCCCTCACACCCGGACATTTCTTGATTGGACGACCAATTACAAGCTTACCCGAACCAATCATCACACAACTTAAATTCGATTCCTTGGACAACTTTCGAAAAATATCCTTCATCCAGCAATCCTTTTGGACTCGATGGCACAACGACTATCTTCACCTATTGCAGTCGCGATCTAAGTGGACCTCAGTCAATAGCAATGCCAAGTTTAACCAACTTGTATTAATGAAAGATGAAAATCTTCCACCTATGAAGTGGCCTCTCGCCAGAATTATCGATGTGACACGCGGCGAAGATGATAAGGTTCGAGTTGCTACAGTACGTACAGCTTCAGGAATCTTCAACCGGGCCATCGTGAAGCTATGTCCATTGCCTATCGAATAATTGGATGAAAACAGAAGTTTTCATGGTGGGGAAGATGTTCAGTCTTCTCATGACAAAGCAGCGGCGAGCAATACCATTATAGTTCCGGCCTCATACGCATACACACATACATATAATTTTGCATCATGTACAAGCTACTCTCAGTACTGGCATCACCCGAGTACATACTTACGACAACAGTAAATCTTTTTTTCTATCGGGAGTGATGCTAATGCTGCGATTAGTCTTCCCGCTGTTCAAATTTGTCGTTATCATAGTGCGGACATTGGCAATTCACCCTTTCCGTTTGTAGCCTTTTTCTCGGCCTTTGTTCCGCTTGCATTATCGATTTAACTTTAAATAAATTCTCGAAACAAATTTCAAAAACGCTTGAAATTTCAACAGTGAATGTAAGAGTTGAAATTGTGAAAGTAGTAGATAGATAAGTAGCTTTAAGAAAAATGTAGTATTAGTTATTTTATCACTGATGAAGAAGCAAGTGTGTGCTCTAAAACGTCGGCGCATGATTAAATAAAAACAAACAACTAAAAAAGGAAGTAATAACTTTGTTTATATTTTTGGCACTAAAGATTCTTTTTTGTTCATCTGGAAGTTGTCGCAGTTCACCTGGTCTGTTCAATTAACTAACAATCCAAGTTCAAAAAGAATAGTTCTTTATAGGTTGCGATAGTCGTTGCCGTTTATCCAATCCGATCCGAGGGTGTTGTTGTCAGCGTTGTCAGCGCTTCGACTTAGTCGGTTTTTGGTCCATCAGTGGTATTTTATTTTCCACATACTCGCCGGCTAGCCGATTAGGACAACCTATATCCACCACCTGAGGACGCGTCCGATGAGGGATCGAAAGCTTCACTCGAAATGGATTATTGTATATTTATGTAAATTTGTTAGCAGTATTGTATAGTGAAATTAAGTGTAGTGATTACTAGCCCCATGAAAATTTGGGGGAAGGCGCAAGCCCCCAAAACTCCCCTCCATGGATCTCTGCCTAGTCATGCCGCATGGGAGCGAATTTCTTTCGTTTTTCGCGTTATAGCAGCACTAGTCTGGTCTTAAGGCAAGGTATCCCGTTATATCAAACTATCGTATTGTATCCAACTCTTCCCTACGCTTTCAATTTTACTAAAGCGTTCAGGAAAACAACTCGTGGTAAGAAGGGAGTGAAAACGCTCAATTATTATATATCTTCAGTTTCTTTAATGATCTCAGCTTAAATAACTGCAGTTAATTCAGGCGGGCATCTACTCTCCCTAAGACAGATCTCCAGCTACGCCAATGCTTAGCTCCATTATGATTTTCTGAATTAGAAATCAGTAGATACGCATTACAGCTGGAAAGGCTCATATTCTGAGTAGATCCACTGTCTTAAGCCAGGAAACATTGCGCAAAGCGTTAACCACTCTAACCACAGACCACACAGACTGCCAAAGAAACACATAGAGACATTAGTTGCTATGATAGAGAAAAAAAGTTGGGTAAACAGACCTACGCTCATGTCAGAAGGGTTTTGTACCCAACTTCTCAAAAATGCAGTCACCAGCAATGAATAACGTCAAGAAATATGTCAAAGAGATGTGCACGTTTAGAAGAAAATCCTTTGTTTTTCTAATTGTAACGGTCGCCGTCAAAAATCACTCAAATCATGAATTCTCAAAAATATTAATGTTATTGACCTTATTTGAAAATTTCAAGAAGATCATGTCAAAACTGCAGTGGCTGATTCGATGGAAAGTCCATAAAATACCAAAATCATGTGTTATTGTTGTTGTAATTGGAGAAATTTCAAACGGCTATAACTTCCGTGTATGTCATTCGATTTTCATAAAACTTACAAAGTTTAAAGACCCTTAGTACGACTACGTAAATAATCTTACTTCGTTCAGTTTAAGGGTACCGATGAGATTTTATTCGGGAAAATGTGAAATTCGAATATCATACTATTATTAACAAGGTTGAGCGAATTTTGACTTCTAAGGTATTTGTTGTTGTTGTACTCATAAACACTTACCCCCAAAAATTTTTTTCAGATTTTTCGGATCACAGGTGTCCAATCGCGAGGGAGGGGGACACAAATTTTTCATGTATATCCCCTCCCTGTGTGCCCCTCGAAGCAAGAAGTATCAAATTAAGACCTGTTGATACCCGTATCGGCTACCTTTGATGAAATTTTTTTCGGGGGCCACTCCCCTATACAGGCAGACCCTCCCTTAAATACCTTATAAAATTTGTTTGTAGTTGAACTTTGAAGAGAGCACCACTTTACACGTAGGGGAAATCCGGGAGAGTTGAACATGAACAAAATTGTACAGACGGCTTGAAATTTAACAGTGGAATCACGTATGCAAAGCATTAGTAAACAGACATCACTTTCTTATACCAAAGTAACCGTTAAACTATTAACTTGAGTTGCAACTAACTTTTTTCTTTAATTGATTGATGGCTCAAATCTCCCTAACGCATGGGAGAGTTGACCACATGAATAGGGAGATTTGCCCGTATGTATTTGCATAGGAGGAGTAATGACAAATGATTTTACAAACTCGAATATTTTAATTAAAACCACCACAAACATTAAAAACAATAACTCTAAAGTTTTATTTACAAGCTTTAATTCGAAAATAAATGCAATAACATGAACATAAAAATTTATTCAAAATATAAATGTAAAAACAAAAGATTCTATTCATTTTAAGAAAATATAGTAAGATGAAAAACTAATTGTTTTTCGAAGTAAGCATCTAAGCTAAAGAGATCAGTATTTAATTTCTTTCTGTATTTCAGATCTTAAGGTTCACATTCATAGCATGTGAAATTCCGATCATCTTTTTACGTCAATCCAAAAATTTTTCATGGACATATCTCTTGCAGGAAATACAAAGCCTCATATCTAAAACTGCTTCTCTTTGGCATACAAAACAGTACCACCGGTTCTCTAGATCTGAATCCTCATTCCAATCACTATCACAAGAGCTGTCAGCATATGGAATGATAAATTCCCTATCAGATTCGGTTTCACTGGTTTGAATGGGCTTCTTGGTCTTAGTTTTACATATATTTTTTATTGTTTCATTTCCTCTTTCTATTGTAACTTTCTCTTTTTTGTTTTAACTTTCATTGCTTTCTTTTCAGCTACACTTTTGTAACTATTTTTTTTATACTCAATTTCACTCTCACTATCCTGAAGAATTCTTTGTTTTGCTTTGCCTGTCTTTGATTTTTTTGGCTTATTTTATTCATTTCTATTTTATTAAAAACCCCACTCGTACTGGATTTTGGATTGTCTGTATCATCTTTTTCAGGAGTTTGTGTTAAAATTTTCGTTTTCCCTGGCATACGGCCACGCCTTGTAGTTTTCCTGGGTGCAGCTTTTGGGTACGGTCTTATCGTTTCCAGAGTAACAAGTGAGGGCTTTTGACAAGCTGTTGCTTCTCGAGTACCATCAGCAATATTTTGGTCGCTTGGATTTGTAATCTGAGCTAAGGCTGAGAACTGTTGGTGAGTATACGGGACTGAAGCACCATCAATTTTATCGTGGCCAGTGAAAGCTGATTCATTCATGACAGAAACCTCCGCAGGATGTGGTGAAGTAAAGTCCTTTACTATATTTTTCTCATGGATCGTTAATAAGCTAGCAATCGCTGAGTTTTGCAAATTATTAGCTTCAGTTTGAAGTATGCTAATAGAAGTTTCAGTGTCATCACAAGATGCTTGCTCAAGAGAAACTTGAGGAAGGCTACCATTGGAGGGAGTGAGCTGAATCTGATGATTTTGATGTGAAGCAGGGTATTCAGGGAGCATCTCTTTGTCATTCGAGAAACCTCTGCCTGTGACTGCTGAGCACATGAAGTCTTCTTCGCTGAATATATCGGGGTTAAATGGATGGATGCCGGAACTTCTAAATCCACTTAGGATGTTTGATTGGCTGAAAGCTTGTGACATCATCGCTTTTATAAATCCAGGAATGTTATAAATTGTTACAGTTTTTCCGGGATTCGACAGCATCCAGTTGTTCATCACACTGTTGTATCTAGATTTGAACGAAGAGTAAAAAGCTTCGTCTAGTGGTTGTAGTTTTTGACTGCAGTGCGGAGGAAGTGTTAATAATGTTATACTATTGTCTTTTGCAAATTTGACTACAATCACGCTAACATGACTCTCGTGATTATCAAGAATTAGCAGAACTGGCTTTTCTTTTGATGCACGGGAGTACTTTTTAAAATGTTCCATAAATTTTAAGAAACTTTTCGTAGTCATCCATCCGATGGAGTATGCATCACCATCTGAACCTTCTGGCCCCTCTGACACAAAATCTTGTCGATATCAAACTCGAGGAAAAATGAAAAACGGAGGAATAACATTACCGATTGCATTAACTGCAAAACAGAATGTCACAAGAGTCCCCCTTTCAGCAGAAGTAACTTGTCCTACTTGTTTCGAATTTTTACTGGCTAGTACCTTAGGGCAGTCTTGCACAGTTGTGCATCCAGTTTGGTCGCAATTATAAATATTTTGTGGTTCAAATTTGTACTTTTCTCTTACAGATCTTAAATTTTCAAAAAAACCAGCAACGTGTTTCTTATTAAAACTGGTTGCTCTTGACAAGCTAGTGGCTTCAGGTTTCCGTAGACTGATTTCTAAATTTCTTTGCAGAAATCCACGAAACCAGTCTTTTCCAGCAGATTTATTTTTGAGCCAACTATCTGGCACTTTTTTTGTATTTGATGAAGCAAACTCAAAAGCCAAATTCATCGCCTCCACCCGAGACAGGCCATAGTTCATTTTACTGCATTTTAGTAAATGTTCCTCTAAAACTTTTTCCTCTGCAATTGTGAAAACCTGGGAAGCTTTGTATCGACCCTTTTCATCGAACAGTTGTAGCTTTTCATCGTTTTTGCAATAGCGACGTAAAGTGGTCCTGTCGACTCCAAACTTCGCCGCTGTTTTCCTAAGAGAATCCCCAGATTTCACTTCACGAATAGCGTTTTTTAATTCTTGGATGTTTACTTTTTTGCGAGTAGAACCAACTTTTGGTTTGTAATTGAATGGCATGACGCTGGCATCTGAAAGCAATTAGAAAATATTTGTATGTATACCACATATACATGAGGGACACAAAACATTGATCATGTCTCCCTAACGCATTATGGATCAAATCTCCCTGAACATACCTCTTCACGTTGTCGCCTGGTTGAGGAAACTGTTTGACTTTGTAGATTAAAATGCACTTATTTCTTACATCTACACTTTTGCAAGTATTTACTTTATTAGATAGTAATTGCGGCCCTGTAGATAAGGCTATTTAATGTAAAAGCACACAAAAATATTATTTTTCACTCGTGAATACCAAAAACGTGTTTGTCTCTATCACTGTCAACTCAGAATGGTAGCAGCTGATGTCGTGCCACCCATATGATGAAGAATGAACCGGCATGTTGTGACATGTAGCAGAATATGATGGCGCGAATTTTGAAATGATTAAAGCGTTATGGAGCATCTCTCCCACCTGGGCAAATCTCCCGGATTTCGCCGTACAAAAAAAAATTTGATATTTCTAACTTAGGTAGTTTGCGAGAAAAAGTGCTGTGACACACGGACGGACGGACAGGTCGCAATTATAGTAGGGTTTTGTAAAATTATTTTAACAAAACCTTAAAAATGTAGAGACAGTAAAGCAATACTTGCAAATAATTGTTATCGAAATTTATAATCCCAAAACTTTACATCAACGGTTTATCTTCAAACGTTCACCCAGAGGAATGCGAGATAGTGTACTCAGTACAATGATGATTTCTAATCAACCTAAGTACGCACGATAATTCAGATTGAAAATTTTCCGGAAAAATGATTGACATCATTAGGTAAATAAATATTTTCTTTAACGTAAGCAGTAAGTCTAAACTTAGATGAAAGGAAGTACTCTCTCATTTGTAACCCAACCACGTACCATTTCTAAAGAGCAAATTATATGACGCAAGAAAATTACGGCGTTCATAGCAAATAAATTAAACATAGGTAACTTCAAGTCGGAGTCTTTCAAATATCCACTAGATGTTGTACCGACAACGCAATGCAATAAACAATCAATGGACGTTAGTTACGTGTTTGGCGCATCCGCTAATCCTTATGCAACTCGGCGCCATTCTTAGACCAATTTTAGCTTAGCCGCTGAACACTAAGCAACGTTACCAACGGACGATCGGAAGAACTTTCAATCCAGTAGTAAATATTTTAGCATTTCAATGAAACCTCAATAATTTATACTATTTTGCGTCAGAAACAACTAACTAGGCATTTTGTTTAACACAAATCATGCACAGCCGATATATACCTAACTTGCCTTAAAATTAGAATTTTTAAAAAGCATCCCCATCCACATTGCTACTAACATACGCTAAAGAAAATTCCCTTGCATATTTGTACATATAAAGTTACATCCACACATGCTTGGCACAACAAATTTCATTACTCCCCCAAAGCAAACAAACAAATCACTTCACACACCAACCCTCAACCTAAGCCGAAAATCGATAGAATCTCCCATTTGCTCCCCAACCTGTGCAGACAATAACATTATTTTTCATTCATGACTTTCACTAATTCAATTCGTCCCACGGAAACGTGCAGTAGAGGAGGCAGACCGTACGATCCCCTAAAACGCGACACTCGCTCGTGATACTCGTCCATTAATCATTCCTTACACTGTAAAAACACACTGAATACACAGCCCGCCCGACACTTGAGCTCGTAAACGAGCGCCCGGCAATAGTTGGTAGCAAAACAAACGTCCCACTCTAGTCGCGGGCTAATTCGAGGGGTGGTTCCCGTCCTAACACATGGCACGTTCATCCCGTGTCGGTGTGGCTCTGCAGATTATCATCAAAGCAGCTACCGTTCCATTGTCTGCTTTGCTTTCCCACTCTTCAACGGATGACACGACCATGTTGTCAATGGTGATATTTGGCCAGATATTGCAGTGCAGAACAGCTCACCTAGTTGCCTCCATTTAACTTGTAAAGTGGGCGTGGTCATGGCTACTGGACAGGGAATTTGTCGTGGAGGATATCTGACGTCTGTAATTCTGGATCTGCGCATGCTTTGTGTATACACTGAAAAGTTGTTTAGATAGCATCTTTGGATTTTGCAGATGGCGATTAAATTTGATGACCTAGGATCTGCAATACCGGTCGATTGGAGTGTGCGAGAACGAATGTGTTTTCTAAGCCTTTGGTACAAATATACTGTCGTAAGAGAATTTGTTAATAAAACATTGTACCAAGAAATTCAATGATAGATTTAAATTTTATATTTTCCGAATATTCTTGACACGTGCAGAGCGGGACATCTTTATTAAATGCAATCTTTCGAACATATCTCTAAAAGATTTGAAAAATTATATTTTTATTACGAGATAATCTCCGCATTTTGCTTCTGGATCGGATAGTTTTAGCAACCGTTGAGTCAAATCAGGTTATAAATGAAAGATTTCTTGCAGAGCTTTTCAAAAATAAAAAAGTTAGTTACAGGAGAACATCACAGTGTATTTTATTACACAAAAGCTGAATTATATTGCTGTCGTTAGAGGAAGCTGTTAATGGCGTGTCGGGAAATATACATGGGGCACTTAAATTTCCACCGCTGTTACTTAATTTCGGACATTTACACAATTTATTCCTAAATTTTAAGATAGTTTGTTGGGCAGGCTTCCATCCTTTCAACTGTTATTAGATAAAGGTGCATGTTTCGGTAAGCATTTTATTGGCTCCAAAATGAGGGACCACATATCTCAATCCTGCACAATTTGCGCTGAAGGCTTTATCAATTTGGAAGTAATAATGTATGAAAATGAAATTTTCTCCTACTTTACTCTTTAAAATCCTACTAAATCCTATTTACCACAAAACTCATATTTCAAAAGAATGTGTTTAATGAATGTACATGTGTCTTAAATTTATTGCTAAATGAGAATTTGATTTCTTATGTATTTAAATTTCCCTGTAGGTAAAGTTTTTATTAGGAAATTTACCAATTGATTTGAGCTTGCAACATAGTAAACTCATAGATATCCTTCTGCTTTCTTTCCTTGAACAAAATGATAATTAACATTAATGTGCTTATGCGAACGCCAGAGCATCCTAAAAAGGAAGCGTGGGGAATTCTACAGGACGCGCCAGATGTTCGCGCGGTAGAAAAAATTTACAAAATATCGAGAATTCGATAATCACTGCTGAGACTTCTACTGAAGCAAGGGTTTCAAATGCCGAAATAATAACGAATCATTATTAGGTTCACAAAGTGATCATGGCAGAAAAAGAAAGAAGTAACCAAAGAAACGAAGCGCTAGTGTGCGATTTCACTGCCACCATAAAAAAATATAGATGAAGTACTGTACTCGAAAACAGAAGCCGATAACCTCTGCCAAAAAAGGAAGTCACAAAGTACGATTCCCATCCGGCGACACCACGAAGGGAGGTTAATCCAAAAAAGTGGGAAACGTTCTAAAAAGAATAATATCAGCATGCAGCTCGCGTGAAAATCAGCAAAGGTGTCAAGGTGCTCCTTGAACTAGAGGAGCTCCTAAACCGCGTAGGGCATTGCCGGAGGCTGAGGAAGAGCAGAAGGCTAAAGAAGAGTGCAGGACTAAGCCTGAAAGGCACACGCAGATAGCTCCACTATCAAACATCAACAAAAAATGGCATTTAGTCCAATCGAAAGGGATCGGAATAAAAGAAGGAAGGGGAACACTATACCTGGGGTTCAAGATAGTGCTGACAAATGGAGTGACAAAAAATACAAAGAAACTTCTGCAAAACTTGCCAGAAAGTAAAATTCACACAAGCAGAGGGCCGCACATGGGGAATGGCTCAGCATTCTGGGTCAACCTTCTTTAGAGTGCTTAGTATGCAACGAGCCAATGCTTTGGAGGGCACTGTCTTGAGTGCAGATAGCAACGTGCTGGTTGGAGGAGAGTTTAACGCTAAAGACTTCGAATGGAGCATGTCCTTAACAGGTCTGTGGAGAAAACGAGTTCTAGGGATTGCGGCCGGGATGACGTTCGTCATGCTAGACATCAGAAATACATTGACCTTCCACCTTGTTGGCTGCAAGAACCAACGCCAAGGTTGATATATAGTATGCTTTGGAGTCCTTAAAGTGGAGGATACACAATTGGAGAGTGCTTGAGGACTACTCAACCAGTAATCATCATTATATTCTAGTCTTCCGACGTCCGTGCTCTCCACCTTCTTCGATTGGGTGGGACTTTGAAACAATGGACACCGGGAGGTTTGTTGAGGTACTTTGCTGCAGGAGAATTCATAAAGAACAGAAAAGCTGGCAGCTCAAGACGTGGTGAACTCAACTATGAGCATCATCACAATTGCTTGAAGTGCTTCTATGCCCCGTCGAAAACCGCTATACAACTAGCCGAAAGTGTACTAGCGGTCAACTGAAATCACTGTAAAGCAAAAAGAGTGTCACAAGCTTCAGTACGAGGCTAAATGGGGGCGAAACCGCGACGAGACATGCAATCGGAAACCAGGATATAAAACGCCCAGAAAATTTTTTCGCAAACGGATTAACAAAAGCAAAGCTAGCTGCTGGCAAAGTCTGGTGGCCACTGTGAAAAATCATCCCTGGGGCCTTGGCTACAAGCTAGTTATATGGAAGCTTGGTGCCCTACCCACGCCTTGCATAGATGAAAAAATGAAAAAGTATTCGAGTATCCACTCTTCACATAACCAGAATTGGAAGCGGGAGTCCTATCATTGAAAGCAAGGAATTCACCAGACTCAGATAGTGGTCCAGCTGAGGTATTGCAACTTGTCTATCACCATTGTCCTGACGTAGTGCTCAACACATTCAACGCTTGCCTGTGGGATAGGGGTTTCCCAGTACGATGGAAGGTGGTAAGGCTCATGTTGATCAGCAAAGGAAAGAGGAATTCAGCATCGCCATCTACATACTACCCACTATACATGCTTAGCACGGCTGGGAAGGTGCTAAAGAAATCATCAAGGGAAAACTTACAGATGCAATTCGTGCTGTCGGCGAACTATCTCCTTGGCAGTACGGCTTTAGAGCATGACGTTCCACTATTGATGCAATTACAGAGGTGTTGAGCGCAGTCCAAAAGGCAGAGGTATACAGCCACACCAAGCGACAGATCGATCTTTTGGTAACACCCGATGTTAGGAACATCTTCAACCCTGCTAGATGGGTGGATATTCTGGATACGCTGGAAACCCCTTTTCAAGTTCCTGAATAGCTAATGTGGCTTCTGAGGAACTACATGAAGGACCGAAGCCTGCTTTATGGTACGACACAGGGCTAACGAAGGATGGAAGTTACATCGGGATTTGTCGAGCGATCTATCCTTGGCCCAGACCTGTGGAACGTGTGTTGCGACGGGCTACTGAGAATGGAGATGCCACATGAGTAGTGCTTGATCGACACTGGAGAGGACCCAAGTGGTTATCGTGACAAAGAAGAGACTAGACTTAGGATGATCAGTATTGGAGATACACTAATTGAATCGAAGCTAGCGGTAAAGTATTTGGGGCTACTGATAGACTCGAAGATGAGTTTCTCTGAGTAAACGAGGGAATGGATGAGAAAGCTGTTTCAGGCATATCAGCTCTGAGTCGACTTACACCCGACGTAGGGGGACACTATCCATCAAGAAGATGCCTCTTGATGATTGCCGTATGATCAGTGCTGCTGCGTGGAGCAGAAATATGGGGCAATATCCTCAGTAAGGAAGCATACCAAAAACATTTGGCCCGGGTACAGAGAAGCGGAGCACTGGGGGTTGCATTTTCATATCCTACGGTCGCTCATCTAACGGTGGCAGTTAACGCAGGCGTGATACCTGTTGCCCCCCTTGCTAGAGATTACCGTATTATTTTAACTGTGTCAAAAACATAACACAGCTGAGGCGATAGACCGCGAAAAGAAATAGCGCTCACTTAACAATAGGAAGCAGTCTTGGGTGGATTATACGAAGGGACTGCACGACTCATTCCGTAACTGAAACCATGGCTAAATTGAAGCTATGGTGAGACTAACTTCTTTTTGACCCAATTTTTGAGCGGGCATGGGTGTTTTCAGTCTTATCTGCATAAGTTTGGTGTGCCACGCTCCCCCGACGGTAGGGTTTGTCCAAGAGGGAAGACGATTCCTGCCACTCAGTTTTTTGCATGGAAAAAATTTAACTGGCTTTGACAGGACCTCTACAAGGAAATAGGAGAGCTCAGCCCGGATAGTGTAGTTGCGGTGATGCTTAGATCAGTCGACAAATGGAACCACGTAGCACATTACGTTCGGGCAGTCTTAAAAGATAAAAAGGACTCACAGCAGCTAGGGACGTCGGGACTGGGGGATCACTTATCCGCTTATGCTATAGGAGAGTTCTCTCAACTTAAAGGTGGTACGTGGCGTATCAAAACGAGACCTGGCTCAAAGTAATGTAATTAATGGTACCGGGCTATGTTTTTAGGGTGACAAAGGAGATATTTAGTAGGTAGTCCAGTGGCTTGCAAGCATAGAAGCCCCACACTCAGTGAGCAAGTGGAACTCACTTTCCAACCTGAAAAAAGTCTAGCTTCGATTTGGATAAAATTCGGTACAGAGGTTCATTGGACTGTGTGATGAACCTTACAATAAAAGATTTTGTGTTCGAACCGTATAAAATAAAATTGCGGCCACTCAAAAGTTAAGAACGTGTTAAAAATTGTGTTTATAGTTGTGGCTCAAGGATTCAATCAATATTAATGGAACTTGACACTGTGGTAGAAACTTCAAGTATCCAGACACACATGAGGTCATGTCAGGTCACAAATTTCAGAATATCGGTGAGGCGACGCTCAGAGTTTCGAAGGCTTCTCTCATAAATCGCATCTTTTTCATGACGTTGAATGGATACTTGTCATCAAATTATATGGGTGCACTCAAATGATACCTAATGAATGAGGAGATGCAAGTTTCCTAGAGAATAAATGATTTCAAAAAAGTCACAGCTATTCAAATTGTCGTAATTTGCGAGAACAACAGCATCAACATGTGGATATTTGATGGTATGAACTTATTATCAAACAAAACACTACAGTTTTGAGAGCAAGTTCTTGAAAACTTGAAATAACGTCACCAAAATAATTTTCTTCAGGATTTTATTCACTCAATTAAATAAACAGTTTAGCAAGAAAATGATGACCGCTTAAAATGTAGCAAAAACAGCGTTTTTGGAGTGATCATTTGACATACCTTTAATCAAAGTATTTCTTGACTTTAATCATTGGTTCCCTACGAAAAGCGTCTGCATTTCATAGATTTAGTACAAAACCCTTCTGAGTAAAGCATACTTCTATCTGGTTAACTTGCTGATTCTTAATCTTGTTTTTTTAAGCGCATCCATTGCATTTCTGAAATACATTGATCCTCCATCCTTCTGATGAGTCCCTGAATCAAGTTTTTACTACTGCTTCCGAAGCAAAATTTAAAAATCTATTTGAAATTATAGCAATGAAATAACCTGACGTAGGAAAATCAATGAGCTTGTCTACTAGCTGTTTAATATTTCACATCGTTATTTTGTAATTGTGATGGACACAAATATGCACCCACAAAAAGACTACCATGATTATCTGTGCGAAGCAAGGAGACCAAGCAAGGGTTGAAATCAGTCTTCATGGAAGCACATGTATCAACATTGCTATTATTTTTAGAAGACTTTATTGGATTGAAGTTATTTCAAGAGACTTACCACTGATACTTTAATCACTATGCCTACAGTTATGTGAAAAAATATCACCATGTTGCATTTCATAACTGAGATTCTTCTAACTGTTTATTCCTCAAACATCTCATCGAGGTAATGACAAATATCTTAAAAAATTTACTTCGAAATGAGAGACTTGCTATTTTTGTCTTGGAAGCCCGTCGGGCCTTGTTTTGTTGTCTGAGCAGATGGGTTTCGACTTCTTTGAGTTATCTTCAGATTGCTATTTTACTTAATGATACCAAATTTGCGATGTTTAAAAACCAGTACCAGGTATTTGAACTGATAGCTCTGCTATGTTTAGAAATACTCGAGTGTTGTTGTAACCGTGGGTCCTTGCGTGTATGAATTTTGAGTTAACTAGGACTGTAATTTAACATTACTATTAGCGGGCTTATATTTGACTGACCCAACAATTCTGACATCAAAATTCAGTTTCTAATTCAATTAATTACTAGACATGAAGATTGAATCTTAATCGATAATCAAATCTATGCACTATTTACAAGTCTGCGTCTTGTAATAAAAATTCATTCTTCTTTCATTGATTGTTGCATATTATTTTGGGATGTATCTATTACTATAGACGATGCTATCATGTACATAGTTTCTATGATCAGGGATATAGACGTTGGGTTGTTCCAATCGTTGATCTGGGCGTTGAATTGGAGATTTTAGATAATGTTAGGTGTTTGGAGGGGAATATACAGTGGTAAACCTTCAGTTGATCCGAACAAGTTTGATGCTCAAGGTCAGATCTGTTGAAGGTTTGAGCTGCGCTGGATATGGTAATGGGGTGTTGTGGCCGCGGAACAGATGACGGGATTGGGAAACCAAGAGTTGTTCGAAAAGGTCAATGCAGGAAAAAGGAGATTTTGCGAATGAGATGTCGGATGAGCACAACCCAAGTAAATTAACTTTTATAGAAAATGAGTGAAAAGTTGTGGTGAAACTCGACAAATACTTTGAATAGATGCCAATCAATTTAAAAAGTTCTTACACAAAAGAGAAGAAAACAACATGTAATATATATATATATATATATATATATATATATATATATATATATATATATATATATATATATATATATATGTATATATATATATATATATATATGTGTGTGTGTGTGTATATAAAAGGTGGAACAACTAAAACGCATGATTTTAATAGCAAGTATACCAAAAAGTTTTCAGGGAATTACGTTCATATTTTTAATTATAATAGAAGGATCTATGGCAATTATGTGTGAAATAAAATATCGCTCAAATGCTCGCTACGGCTACGGTGGCATACTTCTGTCCGATGGTCCATATTTTTAATGGCACGGAGATATAATTGAGCTTCAGTGTCGTAACTGTCCTGAATTATCTCATCCTTTATCTCTTGAATTATTCTTGGCTTATTGACGTACACTTTTTCTTTTAAATATTCCCAGAAAAAGAAGTCCAACGGTGTCAAATCGCATAACCGTGGTGGCCAATTAACATCGCCACAACGTGAGATAACACGGCCTTTGAATTTCTCGCGCAAAAGAGCTTTCATTTCGTTGGATGTATGGCAAGTGGCACCATCCTGTTGGAGCCGCATATTGTCCAGGTCCATAACCTCAATTTCGGGCCACAAAAAGTCCGTTATCTTCTCGCAATAGTGAACACCATTCACGGTAACTGCTTGGCCGTCCCCATTTTCGAAGAAGTACCGCCCGGTGATGCCGCCAGCCCATGAACCGCGAAAAACTTGACGTTAAGGCGTGACACAATTAACATCATGCATTATGGTTGGACCACCCTTTATGCTCCTTTCCGAAAAGGATAATCAAGCTTTAAATAAAACCGCCAAAATGGATGCGCTCAAACTAAGACCAAGGCCTTAAATGCAAAGTTCATAGTTGGATTTTAAATAAAAAATGTCTTCTGGATGTTAAAAAAGGTAAAATCGTCGCTTATCTCTAAAGTAACCTGCATGTTATACGTAAGTATAAACATTTAAGCTATAAAAGACGTTCCATCTGCTTACCAAAAGCGTTTATTTTCAACTTTTCGTTTTTTCTTTCATTTTAAAGTATATTTATTTCTCCTCTTACAAAAAAATATACTTATTTGATTTTCCCCGTGAGAATTTAGCTTGAATTCTTTTTCACTTGTTAGGTAATAGTCAGTACTTTTCAAAATATCATGCAACCATTTCATGATTTTCGTACAAATATCTTGTAATTATAACATACAAATAAATAAAAATTACCTTTAAGTTAGCATCTAGCAAGCACGCCACAATTTAGAACAAAAGTTTGACTAAATTCATTCGTATTAGTTACAAAAGCATTCTAATTATTATCTATTAGTTTACAATTAACGATGAACCTTTGAAAGCTCTCTCCTGCCTTGTGTGCCTCATGGAAATTATTAAATTCCATTGTCAATCAACAAATAAATTGATAACAAATAATAAAAGCAATTTTTCAGGAGGATTTTCCATGCAAAAACAATTTAAAATATGAAGAATCGTCTGAAAAACAAGAGAAAATAAGTAGTAACTAAATAACTAAGTTGCAAAACAACGCGGTTCAAATTGCTATAACTAATGCTTAATATTAGATGTGAAACCAAGCCACAGTAAACAAACAAAATTTAATTGTGAATAGAGAGAAAAGAAAATACAACACATTTATATATATATATATATATATATATATATATATATATATATATATATATATATATATATATATATATATATATATATATACATTTGAATCAAATATCCTAAATATGCAGAACTAAATATAGAAATGATCACACAACATGTTGAGTAGACAGACCAACGCTCATGTCAGAAGGGTTTTGTACCCAACTTCTCAGAAATGTAGTCACCAGCAAAGAATAAAGTCAAGAAATATTTCAAAAAGATGTGCACGTTTAAAAGAAAATCCATTGTTTTTCTATTTTCAACGGTCGCCATTTTGTTGCAAGCGAAAAAAAAATCATTCAAATCATGAATTCCAAAAATATTAATGTTATTGACCTTATTTGAAAATTTCAGGAAGATCAAATCAAAACTGCAGTGACTGATTCGATTGAAAGTCCATAAAATACCAAAATCATGTGTTATTGTTGTTGTAATTGGAGAAATTTCAAATGGCTATAACTTCCGTGTATATCATTTGATTTCCATCAAACTTAAAAAGTTGAAGGACCTTTTGTAGGACTACGTAAATTTTGTTGAGTTGAAGGGTACCTATACGATTTTATTGGGGAAAATCTGAAATTCGAATATGATACTATTATTGACAAAGTTGATCGAATTTTGACTTCTAAGGTATTTGTTGTTGTTGTACTCAGAAACACCAACCTCCATAATTTTTTCAGATTTTTTGGATCACAGGCACCCACTCGCGAGGGGGGACACAAATGTTTCATGTATTTCCCCTCCCTGTGCACCCTTCGAAGCAAAACGTGTCAAATTAAGACCTGTTTTGAAAAGTGCTCATCAAGACCTTTCATTTGATACCCATATCGGCTACCGGCCACTCCCCTTTATGGGGAGACCCCCTTCAATACCTTATAAAAATTATTTTAGTTGAACTTTGAAGAGAGCACCACTTTACATCTACATACAACGTTTAATGTTTCTAGCTTTGGTAGCTTGCGAGAAAAAAGTGCTGTGACACAAGGACGGGCGGATGCACCGACAGGATGCAATTTCAGTGGAGTTTTGTAAAATTATTTTACAAAACCCTAAAAATTTGTCCATAGTATAAGTATGTTTACTACAAAGAAAAGTATAAGCGTATAATATAAATATTATATATTTTGTTTCTTGAAAAGCCGTCGAGCCTTGCTTTTTTGAGTTGACAGACGCATTTTGACCCCTTTGAGTTATTTTTAGTGTCAACTTGATGATCCTTCAGACACTGAAGATGACTCAAAGGAGTCAAAACTCAAAAAGCAAAATCAGTATCTCAGTTACAATGTCAGAGTTATCTGCCAACTACTCTTCTCAAAGTTGAAAATGGACTATCATTCAATGCCCCGGTATATCCATTGACCATAACTAAAGTGCTTCAACCAGGTTTTGCATTCCTTAATTGAGTCCAGGAGCCAAATTATTGCTCGCATCAAATTATCGGCGAGTCAATGCTCAAAAAAGCTAGGTCCAACGGCTGTTTAAGAAAATAGGAGAACTGGCCTGCTTATATCAAATAAACAAAATAATTGATTGAAAATGATGTAGTCAAAAAAATACAAACAAAGCACACTTACACGCATAATTACGCATTAATTCGATGTTTTCAAGGTGAAAATAGAAACGTGATTTCGATACAAGTAATATATAACTGGCAGTTCAATAGAATAATAAGTATGGACTGTTAAACTCCAAAATATTATTTTCTCTCAGTGTTTTAGAGTTTCAGCGAAAATCGAAGCGGTGAGTATGTCGTCGAGTCAGGATACTTCATCGAAAAATTGTTGAACGCGTATTAAACGGGCAATTCGAATTGGTGGCTGAAAGGTTATTTTCAAGCGTAATCTACTAACGTTAAGGTCCACGAACGGAATTCCTATTCGAACTAGCTAGCCAACAAATAGCCCCCGTGGAGTAGACTATGAGTATACGAACATGTAGGCCTTAAGAGACACAGTTTGTTGATGCCATTCAAGACTTCACGTCTTTGGGAAATCAAACGGATGTTGCTTGGGTAATTATTTCATACGAGTATTTGAAATGTCTGACTTCAAAGCAGGGACCAAGATCTGAAAGACACGATTTAAAGTTGCACTAGAAAAAGCTAAGAACTTACCTCTACCGAAAACTGAATTTTCATATGAAATGTTGCCACTACAGGAAAAATGCTCAGTGGTTATAAAGTTTCTAATTACGGACCTTTGATAGATATGAGATTCAAGCATGTTTTTGAGAAAAGTTGAAAAGAAAAACCAATGTCATTTGAAAAAAAAAAGAAAAGAGCCTTATAAACTCCGGAAAAATAAGGAAAAATATCAGTGTATGCTTGGTAATTTTGCTAATATTGCCTTTAATGTTGAAGCCGAGAAAACTCATGAATTTATCTTGTGCAACGTTTCAATATTTCTTAAATGTTGTAGTAATCGACCAGTCACCTAAGCAAACTGCTCGAAAGACCTTTGCGGAGAACACACAACATCTTGCACTAAACCTTGGTACTACCATTGCTACCATTACCAGAAAAAATTTTCCCAAAGAAAAGATTGAAAAATTAAATAAAAACTACAAAAAAAATCATGACGGCAACCCCATTGCGATACAATAAGGCGGAGCAATTGCAGTTTATCTCAACGAGAAAAATCTCCGTTACTGCCATGAAGAGGCTCGTCAAGATAAACGGAAGAATTGTCAAGTGAAACTGGCATTTGGAACGACGAGGGGATAGCCGTCGTGTGAGAGGTCGAGTTTGAACCGTCGCGAAGTGAGGAGTCGAGCAAAAATTCCGTGAACAGAAGAGACGTCAATCTACATGTTTGGTTTGTCATCGGGAGTTTATTTTTCTTTCATGTGTCGAAAACCGACAGGGGAAGGCTCCACTTATGAAACGAAAATTCCCAGTTCATCGATTATTCCGCGTACATAGTTCTCGTTATTACCCTCAAACATAATTGGGGAGCTGCCGTTCTACATCTGAAAATCGTGTTAGATCCCTTTGAGCCGTTTACGAGTGGATTGATTCACGCCCAAGCGTCAGCAGTAAAGTTTCGCGAATAAATTCAATAGAGTTTCTTGCCAGACGAGAAGAAAGAAATAGAAAAACATATTTGTGCGGGACGTCCTTGTGCGATCATGAAAATTTAGTTTTTGAAAACCTGATCTAAAGTTTAAGGAAATATTGAAAATAAAGAAGAAAGAGATGGAGAAAGTTAAAGTGTGTAACTTGTTTTGAATTGGACCCTATCAGTGGCGGCGAGAAAACAACGCGACAAATCTTCCAGTCGCGTTATTTGATCTGGTTTACGCGGGGAACGTATGGAAAAGGATTAAAAATTGATGTGAACTATGGCACGGATAACTTGAGTCTTGAGTTGTGTACTTCATAACATTAATATTTGTTGAACAAATTGTTCAACAGTTATGTGTGCAGTTTGTAAGACGTAATAAAGCAAATTAAATGCCTGGTGAACGTTTTAAAAACATTTTAATAGGGAATATGGTGGCCGCTTCATAGAGTTTCGCACAAAAAGTTTGACGGGGGTGAAACTTTTACACGGGGACTTTCTGTTTCTGTGTCGCCCAACGTCGCCTTGTTGAAGATATTTCGTAGGCCATACGGCGTCAACTTTAGAGAAATAGGGGCCAAAATCTAGAAAAGCATTGTTTGGTGCGCGTTGAGTGCTAGTGAATTGGATAATAGGCGCGAATCGCGTGATGGGTGTTGTGATCTCTTGTGATCTGTTGTGATATGTTGTACACATTGTGTAATGAATTGCATGCAGGATGCGAGATTGCTACGCTGATCACTTTGAATATTGATCCATAGGAACGTGAAATTAACATTCAGTAAATAATTCGAATCGCTAGCCATAGACCAGTGAACTTTTAATCGCTTATGAACGAAATCTAAACTTAAATAGGTTTTACGTAAATGAATGTTTGTGGATCGTTTTATTGGAGGGATATTTTCAAAGTGAATAAAACATCCATCTAGCTGTGTGGATTTAAAATCTATGGAGATTTAAATTTAAAATAAAGAATTTAAAAAGCAAATTTAGAGTGATTTAGAGTGAAATTTTCAGAAAAAATTTTAACGTTTACAGGCCTTAACCGCCTATCAAAGAGCACTTGTTGGAGGAGGACTGGGTAAGTACGCTTTTTTTGGATGATTTACAATTTTTTAACAGATTGAGTTCTTTGCACCATTTTATTTACTCAACATTAGTTTATATAGAGCATTTTTGTGTGCTATTGAAAATTTATCAGTAAAAATTTTAAAAAAGAATAGTAAGAAGTATTCACGATTTTGGAGGGTCTACTATACAGTAAAATTTTTTATAAATTGTTTTAAAATCTATTTTTTCTAATCTAAATAAGTTTAATTAAACTTTTCAATAAAAATTTATATAATTTATTTTAAATTTAAAAGATTCAACTTTCTATATCTTGTAAATATGAAAAAAAAGAAACCCTGCCCAGGTATGGGACTCGCCACGTTGGCTGGCCCCTTCATTCATGAACTCACCCCTTCTCTTTGTGTTGCAGGTGCTCTTGCAGGGTAGATTGGACTTACGCTTGAGTTTCCTATTTATGTTAAAGTGTTATGTGATTCCATAATCTAAGACTTTAACATAAATTTAAAACGCTCATATTTTTCATTTGAAGGGAAAATTCATGCGAATTATATTTATATGAGCTTTTCAATTAAATGGAAAATATATGGCCACATCTACGAAGGGATCTTGATCCGGAGGGGGTGTGATGGAGGACTGTTTCCACCTGGATACCCCACTCTTATTTGGGGGTCGTAAATTTAGATGAAAAAGACGAGATCTTCTCAAGTCTCACTCGCGTTCATGAGGCCCTGTCTGTTATTTTGCCTAGGCAATTCACCCCTTTAGTAGGCTACCTTTGCCTCGATACCATCGAGCCAGGTTCTACGACAACTTAATTTATGAACGCAAAATTTTTTTGCTGCGAGCCCTTGTGCTGGGGAAAAGAACCCGCCCCACGCAACAAAGCTGATTCCAGTGAGCACCAACATCTTCACTCGCTGAGGTAGCAGATCATCACCGCAGTCCTTAAGAGACATTGATATCTATGCAATTCACTACAATGAATACTTATGAAATTCTTTGAAGCTACATAATTGAGTTGCTCATTATTAATAATTTTTTCTGAAAAATTATTGGAGAAGAAACATGTTAGAAGAAGGTTATTTCGACGTATGTACTAATTCTCAACGGGCCATCACTCTTATTAGATACACACCGGTGATGGCAACAACCATGCTTAGAGGCATAGTGAGAGCTCACCGTAGAGCAAAAAATTATCGTATGGATTTACATTAAATTGATGTAAAAAAAAGGTGAGATGATCAATTTAAAGTTTAGCAAAGATAAAAACTTACAGGAGGAAACAGAACATAATTCGTAGTTACAAGAACATAATTCGTAGTTACAAGAACATATTGAGTTCGCATAAGTAGGACAATTAAAAATAACTCTCTCACCTCTAAGCATGGTGGTCGCCATCACCGGTGTGTATCTAATAAGAGTGATGGCCCGATGAGAATTAGTACACACGTCGAAACCATCTTCTTCTAACATTTTTCTTCTCTCATAGTTTTTCAGAAATAATTATTAAAAATAAGCCACTCAATCATGTAGCTTCAAAGAATTTCATAAGTAATTTGAAAAGCTACCGGTGACATCCAAAAAAAGAGATCGATATCCACACGAAACAATGAAAGCTCACGGTAGAGCAAAAAAATTATCGTATAGACTTACATTAAATTGATGTAATATAAAAAAGGGTGAGATGATCAATTTAAAGCTTAGCAAAGACTAGTCATATAAAATTTAAATATTTTAATGGATAGGTTTAATTTAGAATGCCTTCGTGGCATTTACAAAAATGTATGTTTAAGTTTGCTTACTTGTTTTGTTTTTTTGTTAAATATTAAGGATGTTTTAAATAATGCATCTTTTCAAATAAGTTTAATTAAATATATGTCAAACTATTCCTAGCTTAGATAAATGTTATAAGGGTTCTTGCAAAAAAATGTTTTTGGTTTCTCACCCATAGTTCCATAGTTGCACTATATCTGCATTGAATTTGCGGGGAATGCTTAGATAGTTTGTAGATATATAGGTATATTAATATTTGATTAGGTTTTAGGAATTTTTATTGAAAGATTTAGTTATTTATTCCTTTACTTGTTGTATTATAATTTGACTAAATAATAATTCCTAATATAACAGTGCATGGATATAATAGAATCTTACCAGATGAAACTATGCTTTTTCATTTTGAAGACTAAAAACTATTTTAGACCCATTCATATGCATAAGCTGATTTCGCTTTAAATAATGTCTGGCAGAGTTTTGGTCTAAAGAATTGCCTCAAGCTTTTAGTACTTACATGAAATAGTTCCTGAATTAACATATTTCGTTTAGTCAGTTTGTGGGCACCTTTAGAGCCTTATATCTACCAAAGGTCCCTGATTTCAAGGTTTGTGACCCCCGAGCATTTTTGCTTGTAGTAGCAGAAATGCATCCAAAAGAAGCAAGTTTTAAACTTTAACATACATCAGCGCGGGCAAGCTCTTAGCTTTTGACATGAGTCTAAATCGATGAACACCGGCTGCACGCACGAAGAAGAATGACTCATTGTCACACTCCGCCTGAGTTGGGTGTGTAGCAAAAGCGTGGAACAAGCGATAGAGAGGCACGATCGGCCCAAGCGTTTGGCTTGTGACGCATCTATCTCTCTTTCACTCCATCGGCCGATGCGTCCGAGTAAAAGAGAGACAGTGGCAGCACACAACCTACACGTGAACTATTTTCTCAACTGTTTATAAAGTGATGTGAAAAGTTAACGTGGTTTCCATTGTTTATTACAGCAACAATTGCGGCAAAAAAGAGGTAGTTAATTTTTGCATTATAAGAATTTGATTAGCGATATAATCTCATATATTTGTTCTTTGATTATTAAAAATAGTAATTTTCAATTAACTCCTTCTCTGTATTATACAAAATAATGATGATTCAGTGATAATAATTCAGTTTAATTCATAAAAGTATGCAATTTTTCATTAATGTTTTCCTATGACGTTATCACGTAAAATTATCGTCCGGAAACCGGCTTTACTGACAACAATTTTTTTTTCTTTAGCAAAGTTTACTTTAAATCGAGTCTATCAGGGCTTGGACCATACTTGGGAGTATGATATTGTTACATGTACAAATAATTCTGCGACCTACCGTCGCAATTGTTTTCACAACCATTAACAAGATCATGATCAATAAAACGAGCGTACTCGAAAACCCACCAAGCATGATCAATATCTGAAAGTGACACGTCACTGCCCATTCAGTATTGCTCGTATATTCCAGGTAGTTCGCCAATGTACGAGAAATGGATTGAATGACTAGATACCCTATATAAAGGTGAGCTGAATGAATGGGGGGATTATTACAACCGCGATATAGTAAAACTGCGATAGTGAGGAATGCGAATTAATAGTGACATTGGTTGTGAAGTGATAGACAGTTGAAGTAAAAATTGATAGACGTGTTGTAAAATAGTGAAATTATAAATTGTGCGTTTTTAGTAAATAAACTCTTTTAACTTAATTTAAAAGACAGTGCGTTTTTCCGGAACATTAAAATTATTGGCCGCGAACCATAACACGCGACAATATTTTAAATACAAGCAATATATATAAATTACAGTTTTCATAAAGTAACGTAGCGTAGGTCAATTTTTGATACCTTGAGGACCTTATATCCACCAAGGGACCCTAAATTCATGGCCGGAAACCTCCGAAAGCTCTTTTCTATGGTAGTTCGAATATAATATAAAAAATTCAGCCTTTATACCTTAACATATGTCTGGCAGGGGCTGGCTGTTAGTCTTTTACTGCATTTGCACATTATTAGAACATAACTTTGGATATTAGGCTTAAAAAAGAATACAAAAATTATCATGTTTTTTGATTGATCAGTGATTATCTTTCTTAAATTGCTAATGTTATATTTTACATGCAGCTGCATAATGAACTGATCAATCATCATTTTATCTTAAGGTTGATCTATTCTAATATCTTGTTTTCGGAAACCTATTAATTAACGCTTAGAGGTCTACTGCTTTTCATAAGGAAAAAGTATAACTCTTCGAATTTTAAATAAAAAATTTGTTCAAACAAATAAAAAATTCCTATCATCTACAATCCGAAACCAATCAACCTCTGCACTTCAGTACAATATCTTATAAAATTTCAGTACAATAATGTTGTTCAGTTTACCATCAGCCGGCAGAAGTCACATTATTGTTCGTGCGCATGGACCGCCTCATTTCTTATTCGACTTCATTTGTTTTGCACTTTCTTCCTCCAGACGCAGCAGCAGCAGCAGTACTCGTCGCAAAGACCGGCGACACGGGAAGGAGTGTTTTCAGGTGTGGGAAGTTCTTCGTGCGTGTAGTTGTCGCACATGTAGAAATCCTGGCGAAGAAATCAAATCGTCACTGCCGACCGGTGACTCGAATTTCAAGTTTCCAACAGTCAGTGGTTTGCCGCCCGCGTCGCCGTGTTCTGCCTTCGAGAATTAATTACATCGTGTTGCAAGTGGCGTCAACTGATTGTCGGGCGTACGAGCATCGACAGTTGCAATTCTGTTGCAATATTCGTGCGGCCCATGATGACGTGAATCCGCGAAAGCTTAAGTGATTATCCGTGTCGCAATTTAGAAGCTGTTTGGCGCGTGAGTGTATTTCGGCCAAATTTGGTTATCCGTGCTTGGATGTAAGAAACCTCACACGGGCTCGGAAGTGAACTCCTCGGAAGTTAATTAAACTAATTTCTAGCGGTATTTGAAGAGTTCAGTGTTAATTTTGCATCATGTTGGTCCCTTCGGATATGATTGCGGCGCAGAACAAGATGATTTATCAAATGAACAAATATTGCGCGGATCGAGTGCAAGTGCGGAAGGCGCAGATCCACAAAACGATCATGGAAGTGTGTCGAATAGTGCAGGATGTGCTCAAGGAGGTTGAAGTGCAAGAGCCGCGGTTTATTTCCTCGTTGAACGATTACAACGGCCGATTTGAAGGATTAGAGGTCGTCTCGCCCAACGAGTTCGAGATCATTATTTACCTGAATCAGATGGGAGTGCTCAACTTCGTCGACGATGGAACCCTGCCCGGTTGTGCCGTGTTAAAGTTAAGTGATGGTCGCAAGCGGTCCATGTCGTTGTGGGTTGAGTTCATTACCGCTTCCGGTTATTTGTCGGCGCGGAAGATACGTTCCCGATTCCAAACACTTGTGGCGCAAGCGTGTGACAAATGTGCGTATCGGGATATTGTGAAAATGATCGCCGACACGACTGAAGTGAAACTGAGGATCCGAGAGAGGATTATTGTTCAAATCACACCTGCGTTCAAATGTGCCGGTCTATGGCCACGATCGGCTTCGCATTGGCCGCTTCCCGGAATACCATGGCCACATCCCAACATTGTTGCGGAAGTGAAAACTGAAGGATTTGATATGTTGTCCAAAGAGTGCTTAGCACTGCAAGGCAAGAACTCTGCCATGGAAGGCGATGCCTGGGTACTGAGTTTTACAGATGCGGAAAATCGTTTGCTGCAAGGTGAGCATTTTTTTAACCGACGGCATTTGCGTTGCAGTATGCCGTGATTTGTTCAATCCTGGTTTTTCGGATAAATGAAAGAAAATATGCTTTATTTAAGCCATCCTTAACATTTTTCCAGCATATCTAATAGTTTTCGGATTTTGCCTACTCCGTGGATGTTAATTTCAAGGAAACAGAAGGAATGATTGTTAATTTTGAGACTAAAAGGACTTCATGCAAACTTATGCTAGAATTTGTCGGAAAACGATTCATCCAAAGTCCGGATGCATATGTTTCTCTGAAAATGTAATTTCAAATTGAAAAGCTGTAAGCTCTTTTTTTTTGTTTTGAGCCGTATTAAGCTGAAGCGTTTGCCAAATACCAATGATATAATCGTTGCTAAATGGATTAATTGTGCCCTCCTTTTGGATTGTGCCACAGAGTTCGCAAATAATGATGCTCATGCTCAAGATATGTATATCTACTGGAAGATTAAAGCTGGAACGAAATTCACCCGCTCGATCAGCTTTTTAGGAAACGTTTCAGATCAAGATTCAATGAAGAATCTCAAAAATCTTTTCAAGTTTGAACCTACCAAGAGCTGTTTTTAGAACAATATAATGCAATAAAAAGTATTCCATGAGAAATTTTCAAATTAATAACGGTGAAAAAAAACGTCCCATGACATTCCCCCTCGAAATATCATCCTGGATTAACAACGTCTTGACTTTTTCATCTAATGAGGACCGTAATTTCAACATGTGGTTTTATCTTGAGCTTTAGAGTCACAGAAAACGAGTAGCATTTAAAATGAAGTTGATTAGAATATAAGCTCTCTAAAACCGAATTAGCGAAAATTTCACTAATTTTTCAGTGAAGCATGGTTTCATGGTATACGAGTAAATGTGGCTATGAAGTTGGTAAAATTAATTTTAATTGTCAATTTCGTATCAATAAACAAATCATCGATGTCTTTGACACAAATATTGGACTAAAGCGCCGAGATGTGCTGGCCCCATTGCTATTCAATTTGGCTCTGGAATATGTCATAAGAAAGCTACGTGTCGGTACACGAGTTACGTTACTAGTAAAGTGGGAGCCTATACAGACAAGAAAATTATGTCACGTTTATTAATAACCACCAAAGAACTTTTGCTGAAACTCGACAGCAAAGCAAAACTGGAAGGGCTTAACATCAATGAGAGTAAACTAAAACTAATGATGCAGTCAAGGAAAAACAACTCCAATACACAAAATATCACGCTTGGCGAATAATAATAATAATCCATCACACAATAGTCCAAATCCAAACCTTCGCGTTGAAATTTATTTTTAAGCTATCTCATTTCATGACCGTAACGGAATTCGAGGTGATATGCTCAATATCACGCTCAACCATGCGATCATTACCCCTAATTTTTCAATTAGTACCCGTCACAGTTGGGAGGCTAATAGCCCGACAGTAATTTTCAGAAGCTTTAAGCCGCCACCGAGGTTTGAACTTGGGAGCTGCTTCGAAAGCAAAGTATGCCCTAACTTACTGCTGCACACGGGCTAAGAAAACTAGAAAGGCGGAGTAAGAAAAGGCAAGGGCAAATCAACAAAAAACAAACACTTGGTGAATACAGTATCTAAAATCTGGAGGAATTTATGTATTCAGTTGCCAAAATAACGAGAACCGCTAATGAAAGGGACGAAATGCGCCGAAGAATACAGTCCGCAAATAAATTATTTTATTCAGTTTTGATAATGTTGAAGACCAGCTGCATGCACAGAAAAACAAAGCTCCAAGTAAAAAATTTGTGATAAGACCTGTGCTATGCTATACGTGTAAAATATGGATCTGCATACATATTGAACCCCTTCGGAAGACGGGTCTTAAGGCGAATAATTGGAGGAAAGCTAGACGGCGACCAGGCGAATTCAATACGTCCATGAAATGTTTGACAGGTCGAAGGCCTCAACAATTGTAAAACTGCGGAAAATGCAATGTGCGAGCTACGTGGACGAACAACGGATGCCCAAAAAAGTATTCGTTGGGAGAACTGAAGGGTGGAGACCAGTGACGACACCGAGGAAACGCTGGTCTGTCCCGATCGACGAGGACAATTCATCACGGATTTCACAATTGGAGGACGCCGTCAATGGACCGGGACAGTTGGAAGCGCTTGTTACAGGAAGTGACGGCCAGCAAGGGGTTGCAGTGGTACAAAGAAGATATGAATTCTGAGATTAGTGAAAGTTCCATTGATTACTTTAGCGCATAGTAACTGATCAATCAGTGAAACATTCACTTTTCAGATCGAATATCTACTGGTCTCCTAACAGCCACCAATCCGAAAACTCAGTTTTAGCTACGCGCATACTCTTGTTTGAAGTTGTGAGTAGTGCTAAGATGAGGGACGATATGGTGTAATACGTAGTACTAGTGCGTGGGTAAGTTGTGTTAGATATTCGTATGGCAGCATCATAAAGGGCCTATGGTGTAGAGAAATGATATAGTAACGGATTCTCCAATGAAATTAGATCTTCATTCAATGATTAACAACAAATGCGGTGAAGTACCTGGGGCTACTGATCGACTCGAAGATAAGTTTCTTCGGGCACATGCCCTGATGTGCTGAAGGCTGCTTCAGGAGTATCAGCTCTGAGTCGAGTTATGGCCAACGTAGAGGAAGAAGACGCCTCTTGATGAGTGCTATAGGGTCAGTGCTACTGTAAGTAGCAGAAGTATGGGGCGACGCTCTCAGTAAGGAGGTTTACCGAAAACGCCTGGTACAGGTATAGAGAAAAGGAGCGCTGAGGATTGCATTTTCGTATCTGACAGTCTCTGATTTGGCGGTGAAAGTCATTGCAGGCGTGATACCTGTCGGCCTCCTTGATAGAGGGCGCCAGCCTATTTATCTGCGTCGAAACGAGGATGCGAGGGAGACGGTTGTCCGCGAGGAGAGACAGCGCACACTCAACGATTAGCAGCAGTCTTGTGTGAATTGCACGAAGGGAAGGTGGACTGCGCGCCTCATCCCGGATGTGAGATCGTGGCTAAATCGAAGCCATGGTGAGACTGACTTCTATCTGACCTAGCTTTTGAGCGGGCATGGGGGTCTTCAGTCTTACCTGCACAAGATTGGTAAGTCACGGTCCCCCGTTGGTTGGTTTCTCCTGGAGAGAAAAACAATGCCAGCCACACATTTTCGCGTGCAGAAAATGTAACAGGCTGTGAGAGGACCCCTACAAGAAGGCGGGAGAGCTCACCCTGGATATTATAGTTGCGGTGATGTTCGAATCGGTTGACAAATGGAACCAGGTGGGACATAATGTTCGGGCAGTCCTAAAAGATAAAAGGGACTCATCGCTGCCCGGGGTGTTGGGGCTGGGGGATCGCTTGTCTGGCACTTTCTCTCCTCTCCCGCTCCCCCGGCTTGAAGGCTATTCTCGGCGTAACAAAACGAGATCTGGCCTGAAGTAATGTGTCAAACGGTCCCAGGCTATGTTCTCAGGTTGACAGGGGAGGTGTTTAGTGGGTAGTCCAGTCGCCTCTTGCGAGCATCGGAGTCCCACACTCTGTGCCTAAATGGGCATTCGTTATAAATTTTAAAAGAATATAAAGCAAAGCCCAACCAATATCAATACCAAAACTTAATGACCCGAATGGCTCTCTAAATTTATATGTTATCAATTAAACATATTTCATCAAAAAAACCTATAGCAAATTCAAATTAATTAAGATTTTTACATATTTTATGATTTGATTGGAAAAAGGAGAAAAACCAACCAACGCTATTCCAAAATTATATATAATTTTAACACAACAGTGAACTTTTATCCTACACCTAATTTGTTACGGCCTAATTCTAATAAAATTCAATCAAACACTTTATCTTATACTAAAAAAATCGATCACAATATTCCTAACCTAAGCGTATAACCTTATCTCTAAGCCTAATAAAATAAACATAACATATACCTTACCTGTCACAAATAAAAAACAACACTAAATGTACCAATAATGAGCTGAAACTCAAAAACTAAATAGTGAAAATCACAAAAACTGAAAATAAACACTACCAACAATACCTAGATTGCTCCGTCTCAGCTCGATCAGCTTCAACGAATCTAGCAAATGAGTATCTCCATTGGAATTGTTGGTCTCGTGAACTCAAAATCGGAGGATATTTTATCTTATTATCGGTGGCCCGTCTATATATGTGATATATAAATGGGACGCCATCAGAATCATAAACATATTGATACATGTCCAAATACACGAATGCTTCTGGAGGAATGAAGCCAGTAGCGAGGCAAGTCGCAATATATATATATTGTAGGGTGAAACTGCTGTGAAATCTAAGGGGTTTCACTCACAGTTACAGATCTTGCGATATGATTCCGAAGATGTTTCAATATGAGGATATCAACTCTTGTCACTTGAGCAGTTTGATAAATTCTTCTATTCGATATATTTGTATAATGCTTTCAATCCGTCTCAGGCTTTCCGTACAAACCAACACATGAACGAAGAAATTTCCTTTCAAAAACTCTTAAATTTTTCCATAGTACTAGCACTCTGGTTGTACCAGATCTGACATCCATATGTCACAACTGGTCTAACTAGGGTCTTGTAACAGATAATTTTGACCTTTTGATCAATGTATCCCGACTGAAAGAGTCTCCGTAGGGCCATGACTACTTGTTGTGCTTTAAGTGAGCATGATTTTGACATGTTCAGTATAGTATAGATACTGATCGAGATGAACATCGAGGTATCGAACAAAGGATTTATGTGGAACCTGTTCTGAACTACCCTCGCCAGCCATGATGTGCAAATCCTTCCAATTACGTTTCAGGTCTTAACTGACTCCCTGCAGCGTTGTCCGAAATCAGATTGTTTTGCACTTCTGCGCGTTGATTTTCATTCGCTAATTGTCAGTGTACAGCTGCACATCATTGAACATTTTTTGAAGATTGGCCTGAACTATTGTAGCTTTTTGGTCTATCGTATAGCAAACGCTACCAATGTTTGCGTTAGAAAGACAAGAAAAGAAAGAAAAGCTTGCAAATGAATATTGAGAAGAGTAGAGGCGCAGTAACTGTTCCCTGCTGTAGACCATTCAAGACCTTGAATTCGCGCATTGTTTTAAGATTTCCAGCAGTTACAACAAATGATTTTCCGTATAATATATTGCACATCACGGTGACAAGGTGTCTGGGGAACTTGTCCTGAAGCAGTTTAAAAATTAGTCCATCTAACCATACAGTATCGAAGGCTTTCTCCATATCAATGAGACACGTTCCAACACATTCTCTATTGTTTAGTTTCCAGCAGATATCTGAAGTTATTTTCATTATCGCATGTCTGGTCGAATGCCTGGCACGAAAACCAAATTGGCAACTCGGCGTCAACTCATATTTCTCAAGGTGGGCGTTTAATGCTTTGATAAGTATCACTTCAAACATCTTGCTGATGTTAGGCAGCAAGCTGATTGGGCGATAGCTTTTAAGGCACGAAGATTCTATTCCTTTCTTCAAGATCGGAAATACCTTAGCCTTTTTTCACTCATTTGGAAAATATGAACTGTTCAACATGTTGTTAAACAATATGCAATAATTCCTAAAAGCAACCTCAGGTAAATGTTGGAGAACTACATTTGGAATGCCGTCAATACCACACGATTTCTTGTTGTTTTTCCTGCCAAATATAAAACACTCATCTCGATCAATGTTAACTCCATTGTGATTCCTCGTTAAACAAAAGCCTGACATCATGCTTCTCACTGAAACGGCGATTTGGAAAAGGGAACCGGTGTGTTGGATAGAAGACCCAATTGTTTCCAAAATACGGATAAAGTCGAATTCAAAAGCTGTGAATCTCTTGTAGTATCCGTTATCAAAATCTCACTGCCAGGTGGGGATAACCTCTTCGTTATCTCTTCCGATGCAACTGGTCGAAATGTTCTCAAGTTTCTTGTGTGAAATATTCGATTGAGCAGGCGCATGATTATTATATTCTTGCCCGCGACCTAAATGCCAAGCATACATTATGGCTGAATGCCAACAATCATCCAAGAGGTGTATTCCTGAAATCATGGATAACAGAGAACCAAATTGAATACAGGTGAAATGTATATGGGCCGGAGTTCTGAACATACCCTAGGACAAATTCATATTTTGACCTCTACATTGCTGACGCAGCACTTGAATTCAGCTTTAATAGTTCTCAACAAAAACTGCAGGAGCTTGCTTACGATAGCGACCATAACGCAATCATCATGGAAATCAATCATCAAAGAGCTGATGGCTTCCTCATTCCAATTCAACTTGAAAATCATCGGTTGAATTGAAAAAAAGGGTCGGGGAATGTTTCAAAAGAGGTTTACTCAGGATTAATAGCAGCAATGTCCTCCTTTTGATGATGGCAACGCTTGCTCAATGGTTCCTAATGACAGGAATCAAACTATCGGTGAAATATATCTCTATTTGTCGAAACTAGAGCAGCTGACGTTAGAAACGATTGAGAAAGCAGTTCCTAAGATTAAACATCGAAACAATATGGAAGGATATGAAACACAAACCACCGCAATGTTGAAAAGATTAAAAAGCCTTCTTCTCACACGCGTCAACAATATTTAGACTACAACCATCCCTCATTGGCTTTGTTGAAATTATACCTGAGGAATGTCTGGAACATAATTCGTTCATACTTTACTTACTTCAATGGGCGGAAAAACTGAGGAGTATTGACCCACAGGCTCCAGATGGCATTTTCACGGAAGTGAATAACTCATTCCGTAAGAAGTCTCGAGTGAAGTTATAGAATTTCGGAGTCGCTAGCGATGATACAAATCTCCTCGATAGGGCTGGAATCAAAATTGATAGAACGACCCCGTATAGGAGGGGAAACAGGATTATATGTGATGGATTGCATAAACTTCCTCTGATTGGAAAACATTTTCAATTGATTCGTCTACCAAGCGCTGAGAGAGGGAATCAAATATTTTTAAGAGGTTCCGACTTCAGATCCAACCTAAACGGTGAACCAATTCTTCATTTCAATGTAGTATTGACATCTGACCTCATACCCAGCTTGAATCTTATTGATTATTTTGTCAAGTATGAAGACTTGTGTTTCATATTTGGCAGAATAAGCAACAAGAAATCATGTGGTATTGACGGTGTTCCAAATATAGTTCTCCAATATTTGCCTGAGTTAGCTATTAGGAATTATTGCATATTATGTAAAGAAAGAGGTATATAATAGGTCCATGAAGGACTGCAGCGATGTTCTGCTGCCTCAGCGGAAGAGGATGTTGGGACCCGCTGAGATTGGCCTTGTCTGGGGACGCGTGAATGCGCTGGCAGGCTAGCGTTGCGGTGTCGTGGGGCGGGGTCTCTCCCCCAGCAAAAGAAACCACTAGAAAAGAATTTCGCATCCACGAATTTCTGGGGTCAAATAAACGTCGACCGAAGTCGAAAAGGAGGTAACCAACTAAGGGTCAGAAATTACTGACTCAAAGGACAAACTGGACCTGAGGAAGACAGACGGACTTAAAAGGATTTCGTCCTTACCGACGATTCTTATAGCCCACAAAAGAGTGAGACATCCAGATGGAGGTGGTGCCCCCTCGAACCCTCCCAACCGGATTAAGGTCCAAACGTAGACGTAGCCATATAGTTCCAATTTGAGTGGAAAACTCATACAAACGTAGTTTGCATGAACTGTCCCATCAAATGAAAAATATAGACGTGGCCAATTTATGTTAAAGAATTATGTGATCGAATCACATAACCCTATACCATGAAAGGGCACGCGAGCGGAAGGCCACTCTACCCAGCAAGAGCCCCTGTTAACAATAAAAAAACGGAGGAGCGCGCCCGATGGCTAGCCCATATTAGTGGAGGAGCTTGCCAACGATGCGGGTCCTATACCCGGTCCGGTAAAACGGAATGGAAAGGCCGAGTTCTTAATGATTAACAATTCATTTTTCATTCTATTTTTTTACCTTTAAGCAATAGAACTATTTAAATCAATCTGACAATTAAACTAATTTTCATTTTAATTATTCTTAATTCTTTATTTCTCGAAATATTTTCTCGCACATCAAATTTCCTCTCGCTCTCTCATGTTATTATTTAATCAACTTCTCACTTAACTTTTTGTTTCGTTTCTATAATTTTTTTTTCTTCTCTCTCTCTAAATCAAAAAAATTTTACTGCAGATCATTTTGGTATTTAAATTTAAATTCCTATTGACAAATTCGCTTGCATAATGAAGATGATTCCATCTCGATGTAAACTTAAGATTTAAAACAAAACATAAAATTTATTTTCTATTTTATAAATCGATTTCATTTTCTGTGAGATGCAGAAAGCTTAACAATTGTTAGCATTTCTAACTTATACTGTATTTTATAAGAATTGAGAAAGATAGTTCCGAAAATCTATAGTATTGAATTCTGGATTCGTAGAAAATTGTGAATCTTTCGTATTATTATAAAATCACAATCATTCATATATGATAAAATTGTAAATTGAATGGAAATAATAATTATGAATCCAACGTTATGTACTCGTATTATTGGTCTTTCCCTTAACGTCGAGGTATCAACTGAGATAACGCACGAATTTGTGATTGTAGTTCGGAATCGATTCTTCCCACTTTATTGTCTAGAATACTTTTCATTTCTATGAGATCAGGTAATTAATCGGAATGTTTCTTTTTAGGGTTTCGTAAAATAATTTTACAAAACCCTTCTAAAATCGCGTCCTGTCTGTCCGTCTGTCTGTCCGTCCGTCCGTCCGTCCGTCCGTCCGTGTGTCACAGCAGTTTTTCTCGGAAACTACTTAAGCTAGAAGCATCAAATTTTGTATGTAGGTGTAAAGTGATGATCTCTTCAAAGTTCAACTACTAAAAAATTTTATAAGGTATTTAAGGGGGGTCTCCCCATGTAGGGGAGTGACCCCCCGAAAAAAAATTTCATTGAAGGTAGCCGATATGGGTATCAAATGAAAGGTCTTGATGAGAACTTTTCAAAACAGGTCTTAGTTTGGCAAAGTTTGCTTCGAGGGGTGCACAGGGAGGGGAAATACACGAAAAATTTGTGTCCCCCCCTCGCGATTGGACACCTTCCATCCGAAAAATCAGAAAAAAATCAGGGATGTAGGCCTTGATGAATCAAACAACAACAAATACGTGAGAAGTCGCAATTCACTCAACTTTGTTAGTAATAGTATGATTTATCGATTTAATGTTTTCCTGAGTAAAATCTTAACGGTACCCTTAAATTCTATGAAATTTAGTATGTAGATGTCTATTTATAAGATTGATCTATCCTGAAAGTTTCATAAAGATTGCATCATATTTAGCGAAGCTATAGCGGTTTGAATTTTCCTGTATTACTATGGAACAATATGCGCTGCATGTATTACTATGGCAACATATGGCTATGGAACAACATGCGCTTTTTACCGACTCAGACACTACAGTTTTGCTAGGATTTGCATGAAAATTTCAGGAATGATAGGTGTCATGAATAACTTTGAGAATCAGTTCAGTTAGTGGTATCAGTAATCGTCAAACAAAATAGTGGCTGTTTTAAATGCGAAGATTGGATAATTTTGAGTTATTTTTTCCCAACTTCAACGTTTAAGGTGCATGCTTTGAACACTTGATTCAATTTAATGAATGACTGAAGCTGAGTACCTACAATTAATACTCATAAGTGAAACAAGTCAAGGAGGCGGGAGGGAGCTTCTAACAAAAGGGCTTTGTAACAACTCTAGGATTCGAAAAAATTGGCCATTAATCGATGATAACAGTACAGGAGAGTGGCCCCTGAAAAAAAATTCATCAAACGTAGCCGATATGAGTATGAAATGAAATTTTTCATGGGAGCTTTTCAAAACAGTTCTTAAACTGTCAGTTTTTGCTTCAGTGGGGGCACAGGGGGGAAATACAAGAAAAATGTGTTTCCTCCCTCGCGAATGGACATCTGAAATAATTATCAAGGGAGATAATTATGAGTATAACAATAACAAAAACCTAAGAAGTCTAAATTCTGTCAACTATGTTAATAATAGTATGATCTTCGAATTTCATAGTTTCTCCAATAAAATCGTCATTGACATGCTTCTTGACTTTATTCAATCTGGTGACTGCATTTTGAAAATTGAATACAAAACCCTTCTGACATGAGCGTAGGTCTGTTTACCTAACTTGTTTTTTTTGTTTTCTGACTTTTCAACTTTCCGTTCCTGTCCTGTCAGCGTCCCCCCTTTTTTATGTTGAATCATAACTTATTAATCAATTTGTTACTAATTCTATTACTTCTTTTGTTAACGAATAGCTTATAAAAATTGTAAACGAGAGCAAAAAAGGTAATTTTGCAATTAATTCTAGGGAGAAAATTTGTATTCTTCAGGTGATATAAATTAAAGTAATATTTTCATCAATTTACAAATAATATAAAAAAAAGGAATCATAATGTTAAAAAATATAACCAAAGGAATTCATGAGATGGATGTTTTCTTACATTGGATATAGTTCGGAAGTTTTATATCCCGCCCCATTTCAATATCTTGGTCAAATATCTTCAAAGCACTCTTGGCATTACTACTTTATGATGTAGTAATAGAGCAGTTACCCTGTCAAACTGTTCTAAAATTTTCCTATCTCCGTCACCTCTACAGCATGGTGATCCGGAAGGTTGAGATTATTACTAGAAAAAGGAAGACAGTTCGATTAAACGCATATTGCGATAGGCGGCGATAAGTAGACATTAATGATTATTTAGCGTAGAATTTTTCTTTTCTAAATATCTAATATCTTCTTTCTTTTTTTTTTTTAAATAATCCAAAACCAATAAACGCCTCGCACACCGATTTTGTTTCCAATCAACGTGATACCAAAGAAAAACTACGATATACTATTACGCAGTATACTTTAGCTGTTCGCACCCACACATGAAAAAAATCGTATGCAACCTACTTTGAGGCTTGCATCAAAAGGTGGGTGTTGGGATGTTGCGATGTTCCTCGACGCATGGAGTCGAAGGGCAAACGTCAGTGAGTGAACGCACGTGGGTGGTTGGGATTGGCAGCTCGCAGGTCGAGATTGCTCCAACTAAATTTGCATCGCTAAGTGTGTTTTAGCAGGTATTAATTTGTATCGCCTCGATCGCGACTCGGGGGCTCAACCAGGACGAGCATATCGGTAGCTGTCAGTGCGCAAGAGAAAATGTGAATTCGAGGGAATTCACAAATGGTAGGCTAGGGTACATGTATGGTTTCACTTAAGTAATTACAGAAATGATTTAAGAAAATAATCGGTGCGTGTGCAAAAGGCTGTCGATTCATTTTAGCGTCGGTCGAGTTTCAGTGAATACATGGTGAGATCTGCTTCTACCTAGACACGGGAACATTGAGAAAAGCTCCTACTGCCTGGAGCTCGGTCGACCTAAGCCTCTCAGTCCTGTGTACAAATTACCATCAATATCTGCAAGACAATCTGGGGACTATAGTGTGTCATTTAAGTTCCTTTCTGGAAAAATTGCTTACTCTGCGATGGATGCAATCAAATACTCCTTTTCGATACTGGAGATCGAACTCGAACTGCAGAATGGAAAGTAGTGTTCAAGTCGGAGATCTCACCAGACCAAAGGAATTTTATAATTCGTTGCGCAAGGTTGGCTATGGTAGCAGGAGAGAAACGTGTTAACCTTATATTGCATCGTATTAGCACTGGAAAAGATAAAGGACATATAAGTGAACTATTCTGGTATGTGACGTTTGTTAAATGAAAACTTTTTTTAATTTCTTAAGCCGGTTGTTAAATTCGACACACTGTTTGGACGAAGAAGCAAAATCAGTTTAAATGCCACTAAAGTTTATAGAGTTACGGCAAGATTAGAGTTTTATCAAGTCCAACTTCGAAGACTACGAACTTCCACTAGAGGTAGCTCCGACTATAAAACCGGAACTCTCAACAGCACCACTTTACGCTCAGTCAGACGAGGAGCACTCTTCGTTTCTTCATGTGGAACTTTTCTCTACAATTTCCGTTTATTTTGCGATTATTTGATCTTAATTAAGGTAATACAGTTACTTTAAAGGGTAACACTCCGAAGTTCCGTGGAAATGATTTGATAAAACGTAAATCTGTTCGTGCACGGCTGCAACTGTTTTCTCAGAAATTACGATATAAAGACTGCGACCATATAATTTTGCGTCAAGATCAGAAGTGATGGATAAATGAAAATTTGATAAAATTGATTTAAATAAGCAGTAATAATTTACAAGCCAGGGAATTCCCACCACAAGAAAACGTGTTCGGAGTTTGGTTCCGCGGAAGTTTTCTGCAGCAATTATTTTCGGTTCATGTTTCGCAAGTGCCGGACCTTATGAGCTTGCCTTGAACGTGGCTAAAGCCCTTGAAGAATATCGTAATGTGCGCGGACCTTTGCCATCTCGTATTCCTTTCTATAGAGATAGTGTTGGTGATCATCAAGTAGCCAAGATTGAAAGTTATACAATCCGGAAACGTCTCACGGAAGTTTGTACCCAGGCTGGAGTTGCGGAAGGCCTCACCTTTTGCTTTTGTAATCGTTTCCGAGCGTATTAAGACTCGATATTTCCTGAATCAGGACAATCCGCCTCCGAGGACAGTTGTTGATGATATTATCACTCTTCCGGGGAGATATAATTTCATCTCAGTATCTCGATCAGTTCGCCAAGGTACTGTAACTCTAACTCACTATAGCATTGTGGATGACAATATTGGGCTGGATCCCGATAAAACGCAGATTCTCGCTTATGATACATTTGTATAATTATTGATCGGGCACAACTCGTGTTCCGAGCGTTCGCCCATACGTTCACAAACTCACATTTTTGGAAGTAAGGAAAAGATTACATTTTGGTTTTTCTTGATTTGATTAAAACAATTAAGTTCTCGTTATTTTTTTTATATTTTTAGTCTTTGAATTTGCTTATATAATCCTTGTTGAAAGGTTAATCACATACAGGTTTTGCATCTAAAGAGTATGTTTCTGATAAGAGCGTCCTATGTAAAATTGATCGTTGTTCTCACCGTAATAATTCCCATACTAAATACTTCTGACGAACGAGTAATCATCCGGTTCTCTCTTTTTGGCCAAAAAGTACTCATAACATTTTTGAAGTTACAATTTACATTTTTTCTCAACCCTGTCGCAAAAGTAAGAACAACGGCAATTTGCCATTTTGGAAACTAGTTAAAAATTATAGTTATATATATATATATATATATATATATATATATATATATATATATATATATATAAACATATATATATATATATATATATATATATATATATATATATATATATATATATATATATATATTCATATATATTCATATATCGGTATTATAGTTTAGTTTTCCAACAAATTTCTTTAGTTGAATTTATTAAATTTATTGTTTTGGCTTATTTTAATATATATATTTTTTGTTCAGAATAAAGCAATGTTGAATTAAATGGATCCTTCGGTCTTTCCATTTTTACCCTTTTGACCATGTATAGGACCCGGTACGGTGGCAGGCTCCCATCACAAAACATGAGCCAGCCGCCGGGTACTCACTAACCTCTTGTTGTTTCAGGTGACGGCGCGGGTAGAGTGGCCCAAGCAAAGTGCCTCTTTATGACATGGGGTTATGTAATCAACTTGCATAATTCTATGGCATAAATTGGTCACCGGGGTACTTCTCTTCTGGTGGGAAGGCTTATGCAAGTTAAGTTGTATGAGTTTTCCACTCAGAAGAGGAATACCTGGCCACTGCAACAATTATGGATTTTAATCCGGTTGGGTGGATGCGCAGGGGCTCCATCACCACCCGGTTGCCCCTCTCTCATTTGTGGGTCATGAGCTTCGTCGGGCAACGACGAAGTTACCCTAAGTCCGCCCCTTTTTACATGTTTCACTTGTTCTCGGAACAAGTCCTTTTTCTCTCGGTATAGTTGGCTACACTTTTTGCGACTTCGGTCGCCTTGCTTTTGTTCGACCCCAGAAATTTGTGAATGCGAAATTCTTTGTAGTGGGTCCTTGTGCTGGGGGAATGAACCCGCCCCACGACACCGCAATGCTAGCCTGCCAGCGCATTCACGCGTCCCCAGACAAGGGCATTCTCGGCAGATAATGACACCTTCTTCTGCCGAGGCAGCAGACCATCGCTGCAGTCCTTCACGGACATTTGAACTTACACCTCTACACAACAATGATTATAGCGAAAAATATTAATTGAATAGCGCTAAACAAACTTCGATTAGCTTCCGTATAGCAAAAGCGGTTTTGCATATTTTCGATGGAGAATAAAAAAATGTTTCCTCTAGCATAAACAATAACAAAACTAAAATAAATAAAATTGTAGAAATTCGACATCTCGAACAAGATATTATGTGATACTGAATAAATTGTATAAAATTTAACTGTTAAATTAAAGAGAAAAACAATATGTCAACAACACTGCTCCATTGTATATAGTGCATTTGTCATAGCTCTTCCTTGATTGTTATGATTTTCTAATAGGCGGGAACGAATCAATGCTTCCAATTGATACATATACAAACAAGCTATTCAAATGACTTGTAGTGTTGTTTCTCTTCCACATAATTTTTTAGAATATCAACTAACTAAGAATATGCATCTACTTATCTCGTGGATCGGCGCTGATGATACTTTTGATAGTGACAATCACGTGGACGAAAGTAGCAGAGATAGCTGTTGCATTGGTAAGCCTGTGCCTGTCGACAACGCCGCCGCCCTCGCTGGTGTTCATGTAGACGTTGCTGGGTCTCGGCTAACTTCAACAGGACTGTCCTTGGATGTTATACCCACTATTGCGGCTGCTGCAGAACTCCTTCTATCGACAGCAAACGATTCTTGCCGATTTCATACAGGTGTTAACTGGCCACCGCTATTTCAATCAGTGCACCGTTACTTTTTCTTCGTCGGAAAACGCGACAAATCGATTCGAGACCACTCGATACAACACTCTACCACTGACATCGATCTTATCTTTCCAACGATTTTCTCCTTGGAGGCGTTTTTCTTCTAATAAGGAAGGCCACACTATTACCGACTCTTCGGCAGATTTGATTTTTTTTTTGAAAAAAATTTAATTTGACCGCAGTAAAGAAAAATGAAGAGGATTTGAAATAGTAATCAAAGTCAATCTCATAACGAATATAATTAAAGGGAAATATTTAAATTTAATATAAAGGAAAATTGATATAAAATTACATTTAATAATAATAAGAAGGAAAATTATTTTACAAATAACGATTACGAATGGAAATAATTACATATTTTTTCTAAATCTGCAACAAAATTTTGAGTAGGGGATAGGAACGTGTTCGAGCAGTTTCCTTGTGTGACTGCTCGATTAATACAATTATTCAACTTCATCCTAAGCAATTCATATTTTCCAAATGAGTGGAAAAAGCTAAGATATTGCCAATCTTGAAGAAAGGAAAAGAATCTTCGTGCCCTAAAAGCTATCACCCAATTAGCCTTGTGCCTAACATCAGCAAAGTGTCTGAAGTGGTACTAAACAAAGTATTAAATACCCACATTGAAAAATATGAGTTGACGCCAAGTTGCCAATATGGTTTTCGTGTTAGACATTCAACCATACATGCGATAACGAAAGTAACCTCAGATATCTATTGGAATCTAAATGATTGAGAATGTGTTGGAGCGTGTCTCATTGACATGGAGAAAGCCTTTGATACGGTGTATTTACATGGACTAACTTGTGAACTCCTTCTGGACAGATTCCCCAGATACCTTGTCACCATCATCGTCTAATCATTTGTTGTAACTGAAGGAAATCTGACGACAATGCGCGACTTTAGGCCTTGAATGATCTACAGCAGGGAACAGTTAGTGGGTCTCTGCTTTTCTCAACACTCATGCGTATGCTTTGATCTTAATGTTTCATAGATGCGATCGTTGGTAGCATTTGCTGATGATTTGAGTAATTATACAGCAAACCGAAAAGCTACAATAGTTCAAAGCAATCTTCAAAAAATGTTGAATAATGCGGAGCTCTACACCGATAATAGGCGAATGAAAATTAATGCGCACATTCATTTCAAACAACGCTGTAGAGGGTAACTCAAGTTCTGAAACATAATTGGAAGTATTCCCACATTATGGCTGGCGAGTGTAGCTTAGGACGGGTTCCACATAAATCCTGTGATCGATACCTCGCTGTTCATCTCGATCAGTATCTGTACTATACTGAGCATGCGAAAATCATGCTCAGTAAAGCACAAAAAGTAGCCATAGCCCTTCGACTACACTTTCATTCCAGATACATTGATCAAAAGGTTAAAGCTATCTGTTACAAGACCCTGGTCAGACCAGTTTTGACATAGGTAAGTATGGCAGATCTGGTACAACCAAAATACTAGTAGTATGAAAAGATTAAGAGTTTTCGAAAGAAAATGTCTTCGTGTATGTACTGGTTTGTACAGGAAGCCTGAGACGAATTGAAAATGCTATATATCGAATAGAAAATCTTATCAAACTGCTAACGTGATGAGAGTCGATAACTTCATATTGAAACTTCTTCGGAACCATATCGCAAGATCTGTAATTGTGAGTGAAAACCCCTGGATTTCATAGCCGTTCCACCTTTATGTTATAACATACTAGTTGTAGGATAAAAGTTCACTGTTTTGTTGATGTTATAAATAATTTTTGAATAGTTTTGATTGGTTTTTTTTTCCTTTTTCCAATTGGACCAAAAATTATGTAATAATTTTAATTGATTTGAATTTGATATTATGTTTTTGATTAAACTTTTTTGTTTGATAACGTATAAATTTAGGGAGCCATTTTGGACATTAAGCTTTAGTACTTTTCTTGTTTGGAATTTGCTTTATATTCTTTGAAAATCTATAACGATGAATATTGAATCAAGCGCTTTTGACTTTGACTTTACAGAAAAGAATTCGTGCGATGTATTCTCAGATCTTTAGAGGAGAATAAATGTTCCGGAATCAGAATCTTCCAAGCTATGATATTCATAAGAAAAGCTTGATTTTCTGTAAGCAAATCCCCCGTTAGTAATTGCATAAAAAAGCTGACTTCAAGATGGCAGAAGTGCCTGAAGCTAAGGCAGAATGGAACCAAATTATTACCACTTGTAGCAACAAAAATGACAGCAGGAGGATTTTGTTCGTATGGACTATAATGTACTAGTTTCAGAAAAGCTCACTGATGACGACATTGTTTCTACGTGCTTTTTTTCTTCTTTGGAAAAAGAGGAAGTAGAAGAGGCTTGTGGAGACACTTTAGCAAGAGTATCAAAGCGTGATGCCGAATACGCATTAAAAACCATACATAAATATTTTGAGATGTCAAATATTGATAATCTTGGTATGTTTGATCAAATTTATGCAATAGAAAAACACCTTAAAGCATCTAGCACTTAAATACAAACCGATGTAACTGATTTCTTTAAGCCATGTCTTGTACTGTTTTAAAAAATAAATACACACTAAAAACATAAACCATGCATTATTAACCTCTATAAATCTACCTCTATGAATGAAAAAAAAGGTACATTTTGACCTCTCTTAGCGGGAACCTCTATCAATAAGATAATTGTCATTTCAGGCCTGCCTATTTGTAAATTTAAAGCCTCTGCAAGTGATAAAATCCAAAGTCTCTTGAGATCCCAGTTATACACGTTTCACTTTAATTGAATATCGTTCCAATTCCTAATGATAAAGCGATGTTACAATTTATCTGTGTTACACCAATCCCCTCGTTCCCCTGCTACAAATCCTTAGTATCATTTAGTAAATGTTCAAGCACCTATATTTGACCTAGTTGCAATATATCTAAGTCTCATCTAATTCGCCAAATTTATATTTGAGATGCAACTGTGAGCGTGATATTGACCATATCACCCCGAATTCAATGCCAAGTTTCGAGTTTGGACTGTTGTGCGATGGATTATTATTATATTTGAGAATGAAAGGGTCTGTAGCTAAAAAGAATTTGCCCTACTCTAAGAGAGTTGGAACATCCATTTCATTGTTTTGTCAAAGAAGAAATTTATTCGTTTTTACAAGAAATATATAGCTTTTGTCACTAGGTCTTAATTTGATAAAGAGACTGACCTGTCTATCCTACTTGTAAAAAACGAAAGCATTTTTCGACATACCATAGCATATATGTAAAGTCGGAAATTTTCTCAGAATAGGACTCCCTACTTTTTGTAGTCAGTAATTCAACTTATCTAGAAAAGACAATCTAAGGTAATGGATCAGATGACTGTCCTATAATCCCTATTCTACGCGAAAATCATTGGCTACCATATTTAACTTTCCCAAATGAATTTCAAATGAAAGGTCATTGTAGCAGTACTTTGGTTTTGGAATCTTGGCTTCACACTTACACAGCCTTCATTTGGGTCGGTTTGTGGACCCAATCCTGGAATCCATCCTGCGCTGAACGATATTTTCCTTGATAAAGTCGAACCAGTGTTTACTTGGTTTTCCCAAATTAATAAATATTGCTAAAAGCTAAAAACCTTATAAATACTAAAAAATATATCATCACTAACAAATTCTAGTTTTATCTAATTCATTCTAACATACAAAATTTGACAACATTATCGTTAGCGATACTAGTTAGTCCCATGTACTATATATAGCTTATAGCAACACCAACAGGACAAATTAATCAACTTTGATTGGATTCTAAATTAATCTTAATTTTGCTTGGCTTTAAGATAATTGCCGATCATATTCCGAAAGGAGAGCAATAACAATTGGTTTTTATTAAATTTTTACGTTTTAATTTGCAAAAAAATCACCTTGAACGTCGGCACACTTTTACATGCTCCTAAACATATTTTCAAATCACTTTTGCCACTCCGACTGCTGTTTGCATAAAAAAGAGTTTAGAACACGTTAACCGCTGCCAAAACAGCCAAAAGAATAGTCTTTTGTTACGTGTTTGGGGCGATGTATGTATGTATGCATGTAAGCTTTTTGAAGAACGAATCTTCCTCCGTGATAAGGCTATTCAAGCCTGGAGATAAATGCTTAAATTATCGGCCCACATCAATTCTTTTCAGTATCTCAAGAATTTTAGAGGCAACAGTTTATTGGATATAAATTTCGTTAACCTATTGTTCTATTGCCCGGGATATATGAACAAATTTGAAACATGTTTTAAAAAATACGATAAATTAAAAAACTGATCATAAAATATAACAAAGTTATTTAGAAAAATATAAAATACTGTTTTCCATATTAAAAATTTCTAAACTCGCGCAACTTAATTAATACTCAATTCATTTAATTATTTCGCTTCATACCCATTTATAAGCCCATGTGGGCTCCTAACTCTATATATTGTACATAGATAATCTTAAAAAAGCGTAAATATACCTACAGTTTAAATTTTACAAGTATTTTCGATGGCTATTAATATGTATAATGACATATAATTAAGAGTATCTATATGGGGTTAAAAACCCGCACGGCTTTATAAATGTGCACCTACAAGAAATTAAAGAAATCGGGTATTAATGAACTTACTCGAATTAAAAGATTGTGAATATGGAAAACCCTATTTCATATATTTTAGTTCTTTTTAGGGTTTTGTACTAAAATACAAAACCCTATTGCAATCACGACCTGTGTCCGTCTGTCCGTCCGTCTGTATGTCACAGCACTTTTTCTCCGAAACTATAGAAGCTACAGCGATGAAACTTCGTGGAAAGGTCAGAAGTGGTGACTTCTTAAAAGTCCAAGGGTGGAAAATTTTTTGAAGGGGTTTAAGGGGGGTCTCCTCATATAGAGGGGTGACCCTTTAAACAATTTTTTTCATCAATGGTAGCCGAGTAGGTTGTCGTTGGAAAAGTCTAATGAGACCTTTTCAAAACAAGTCTTAAAATTCCCTTATCAACACCAAGCGGGGTAGGGGCAGGGGGAATGTACGAACTTTTCAGGCACATGAACCACGAACTGGAATAAACGCCAACGAAGAGCTGCTCCACTTCTTCGAACTTAGCTGAGTTTACGAACTCCATTGCATGTAGATTGGACAAAACAACTTCAAGTTGATGAAACTTTCACCGATTTTACTAAAGCTTTTGATTCTGTAAGCCACTACCTTCTATGTCAAAAGCATGAGGATCATGGTATCTCTGGTTACCTACTCTCCTGGATCTCATCCTATCTCTCTCTCTCTCTCTCTCTCTCACTCGTCGAACATCTCATTTTATATTTGACGGATCAATTTTTACTCCATTTCATCCTACATCTGGGGTTCCTCAGGGTTCTAGTCTTGGTCCCCTCCTTCTACTTTTTATTAATGATTTGCTTTTTATTAATGATTTTTTAAAAGTTATTTTGAAGGAGGATTCCAAAGAACATCAGTTAATAATGTCTGAGGCAATCTAGCACCAATGAAATTGGGGGTTCCTCAAGGATCCATACTTGGACCAAGCTTGCTTTTGCTATACACTAATAATTTGAATATATGTAAACTGAAAGCTCACCACACATTATATGCTGATGAAATTGTATTGCTTTATTCAGGACATGATAAAGTTACCATGCAGAACATCGTCAACGAGGATCTAGATAATCGTTCATGGCTTATCCCAAACAAGCTAGCATTGAATACTACAAAGACAAAAAAAAATATTTTTAAACAGAAGAATAAAGAAGACATAGAAGTTGACCTAAAAATTAACGGCGAAAAATTCCATAGATCATCGTTTGACATGGTTGCCACACATAAATAATTTGAGGAGACAACTAGCACCAATGATAGGAACGTTCAGAAGATATGAAAGTTTTCCAATGCATATAAAGAAACTTCTGTTAAATGCATTTGTACTGACAAAGCTACATTGTGCGGCGACCATTTGGAGTCAATCGTTGAAGCAAAATCTTAATATTATATCCAGGATGCTAACTAAAGTCTATAAAAATATTCTAAACCTTCGAATTGTCACTCCAACAAGACTAGTGTATCAACAGCCTAATGCATTCACCTTCAGTCAAATCATTACTATGGAGAAAGCTTAATTTATCTTCAAATGTCTAAATTCCAGTGAATTGGAACAAAATCCCTTTATAAAAGTATCACAAATAACTGCATATAATTCAAGAAATGCGAACAATTTTGTAATACCTTACCCCAGAACTGATCGACTAAAGAACGAATAATTCTCTGCGTATATACAACAATCTTCCAGATACAATGAAACACGCAAACTCATTATTGGTTTTTAAGATAAACCATAAGGAACATCTAATAAATTCAAATTGGAAATGCAGTATCTTAGGAAATCTAAGACCCTAACGTCGAGATACTTAAAGACAGCTAGTTTTTATAAACTCAGAGTTTGTTTTTTTTACTGCGTCGAATTATATATTTTTTTATCTCTGAAAACTGTTCACGAATCGGACTGGACTAGCAGGAAAGGAGTACTTCACAGCATATTGTGTGCCCCTTATACCGATGTTTTAGCATTGCCTGAAGGCGCACGTAAGGATCGACGACGTGGGAAGTGCAGATCGCACGAGCGTTGTGCGACGATGAAAGAGTGATGGGGAGAGTGGTAGGGAATGGAGGTATTAAAAAAAAAATCTTCCCTCTGTGGTCTCCTCTTCCTGTCTCCTGTATGCAGATGACTTCTATGTCTTTCGCGTTATTCGGTCTGCTCAAGACTGTGCATCTTCAAAATGGTTTAATTAACTTATATAGCTGGTGCAACTCTAATTGTCTGTATCTCAATGTTAATAAATGTTGCGAAATGGGATTTACCCTTAAGTTTAGCCCTTTACCGTTTAATTATACCCTGTCTCCTCGCAGAGGCAATGCTGGCCGGCAGGAATACTCTTGGAGGCTAGCATTCTTTGGGGAGTTCCGCCCCCATGTGCCTGAGGGTATTCCCGCATTGGGAATGCCGGTCGACAAGAGCACTCTTGGAGGCTAGCATTCTTTGTGGAGCGCCGCCCCCACGAACCAGAGGATATGGGGGGTGCCGTGAGGTTCCCTTCTGGAATGACAGGTAACGAACCTCACTTGATCTGGACTACGCTTTAGACAACGAACTGGAATCGATGCTTCGGGATGTCGAATATGATGATTTGGACCTAGTTGCTTTGCACGGTAGCGCGAAGGTGGCACTCATGCGTGATCGGCTCCAATTCAACTATCATACCGTCTCCGTCCCGGTAAAACCTTCGCAGGCCTCGGAATACATTCGAAGTTCGCACCATTGGGTTGATGGTGTGTGTTCGGTTGAGAAGGACTCCCGATTTGTGCTGGTCTGGCTCTGCGCACTTGTGGCCATTAGGATATATGTCAACCCTTGCATGGCTTCCCTGCTCTGCAAAGATAACCATGGGACCAAAAAGGCGACTACATACACGAAAGGAAATAGTGGCTCCGAGGTGGGGACCCAATAAAATTGGACCAACCAAAAACCCTAAAAAAAGGTAAAAAAAGCCTAAAAATAGAAAGCAAAAATAACAACAACGACGACGCAACCAGCAGCTGCAGTCACGATGTTAACAGCATATCGGGAGCGGTAAAACGATGTCAAAAATAATGATTAATTCAATGACAGTGAAGACGGTCAAAAAACTGAGGTCAACTGAAAGTCTTGTCCAGACTGAGATGCATGCAGCGTTCGGGTGCAGCAAAAAAAAAAAAGATGTAACGCCAGAACGTCCTAAAAGGGAAAAGCGGGAAACTCTACAAGACGCGTCAGATGTTCAAGCGGTGAAGGAAAATATAAAGAACAACGAGAATTTGATGGTCACTGCTGCGATCGCTACCAAAGTGACTGAAGCAAGGGTCGTGAATCCCGAAATAATAATGAACCATTCTGAAGTCCACAAAGAGATTACGGCAGGAGTGGAATGTAGCGGTAGTACTGTATTCGAAAACGAAAGTCGATAACCTCTCCCAAGAACGATGGTCGCAAAGTACATTTGCCACCCAGCGACATGAAGAAGAAAGGTTAATCCGTAAAGCGGGAAATGTTCTAAAAAGAATACAATTTGCATGTGACTCGCCAAAAATCAACAAAGCAGTAACGACTGAGCTCCGTGAACTAAAAAAGCTCCTAAACTGCATAGGGCATTACCGGAAGAGCTGGTTAAAGATCGAAGAGGACCAGAAGGCCGGAGAAGAGCAGCAAGTTAAACAAGCACTGGAAAATAATCTAAAGGGGACACACAGATAGCTCTACCAACAAAAATCAATAAAAAATGGCGTCTAGCCCAATCGAAGGAGATCGGGTTTGCAAGGGACATGAAAGCCGACTTTTTACTGCTGACTGAGCAGCACCACGATAAAACTTCAGTATCATGGTATCCTGATGAAACTGGAACATCTGGGTTGGAAATAGTGATTTTCAGGCAAAGAGCTGTGGACATGGAGATGCTTTTTTGTGGATTCAGTGCACAGGGACCACCTTCTTTAGTTTTTAACCTAACGCCGAACGATTCAATGTCATCTTTCCGAGCCAAGTTTAATGTTTTGGACGGCACTGTCTCGACGGCAGATGGGAACGTGCTCGTTGGGGAAGTCCTCAACGGTAAAGCAAGCGAATTGAGCATGCCTCAAACAGATCCGTGGAGAAAACGAATACTAGAAATGGCGGCCAAGACGGCGCTTGTCGTACTAAACACCGGAAATACGTCAACTTTCCGCCGTATTAAATCTGAAGGAATCATACCTGACGTGACATTCGCCTCAGAGTCCTTAGTATGGGGGATACACAATTGGAGACTATTAGGAGACTACTCAGTCAGTGATCGCTGTTATATTCTGCTTGGGATCAGTGATCTTCCCTCCCGACGTCCGTGCTCTCGGCCTTCTACAATTGGATGGAACAACGGAAGGATGAACGTCGAGGTGCTCACAGCAGGTGCCCCGCTGCAGGAAGATTGGTAGGGGATGAAAGAATCTGGCAGCTCAACACGGTGAACTCAACTATAATCATCATCACAACTACTTGCAACGCTTCTATGCCCCGTCGGAAACCCCGCCACGGCAAGCCTCCAGTGTACTGGTGGTCGACTAAAATCGCTTAAAATCGAACAGAGTCTCACAAGCTTCAGCATGGGCCCAACGGGCACGGAACCCTGAAAAGGCAGCATATAAGTCCGCCAGAAAATGCCTTCGCAAATAGATTAACAATAGCAAGGCTCGCTGCTGGCAAGATCTAGTCGACAGTGTGAACAGTGATCTGTGGGGGTCCTGGCTACAAGCTTGTTGCACTACGGAAACCTTGCATGCATGATGCGGAAAAGATGGACGAGATCGTGCGGGCACTTTTCCCCGCCCATACCGTCCGTGTTGACGCTTTCCATGATGAAGCAGCAGTCGAGTGTTCACTCTTCACACTGCTTGAACTAGAAGAGGTTGTCCTTTTGAGGAAGACTCCAGGTCCAGATGGTGTCCCAGCTGAGGTTTTGCAACTTTCCTTTCACAATTGTTCTGACTTATTGCTCAGCACATTCAGCGCTTGCCTACGGGACGGGATTTTCCCGGCACGATGAAAGGTGGCGAGGTTCGTGCTGATCAGCAAGGCAAAGGGAAATCCCGGATCGCTGTTTGCATACCGCCCGTTATGCATGCTAGTCACTGCTGGGAAGGTGCTAGAGAAACTCATCAAGGGAAGACTCACTGATGCGATTCGTGCTGCTGAGGACCTATCTCCTCGACAGTACGGCTTTAGAGCAGGACGTTCTATCATTGATGCGATTGCAGAGGTGGTGAGCCTGTTGGTGACAATCGACGTTAAAAACTCCTTCAACTCCGCTAGATGGGTGGATATCCTGGATACGCTGAAACCTCTTTTCAAGTTCCAGAATATCACAGCTTTAACAGCTATGCTCGTAAGATTGTTTTAGTTTTTTACCACTTTCTAGAGAAAATATGAGAATCATTTACTCTTAAAATCGAAACATATAGTTCCTTTCTTGATTGACTCTCCTCCGTTGATTAACTTTACTTATAAGAGATTTTCAAAAGTCTAGAGTCATCGCATGAGATGATATGAGAACTAGGCACTCCTATACAAGCCTACAGGGCAGGGATACTCAGTCTTGTAAGCCTCTGCCAGTGCATCGGGTTTCTCGTTTCCCTCGTACCTCCTGTGCCCTAAAAGCTTGAGCAAATTGTGCCTCTCAATAAAGATCATTATTTATATATTTTGTTTTCACTTTGCTTATTTAGCATGAAAATAAATTAGCTGAGATTTTAATGTGATTTCTTCTTCTTCTTCTTAGCAATACAGCCCCTCTCGGGCCTTTGGTTCCTGCAAATAGCAACTCCATCCTCCAATTTCGAAATCCGAGTGAGAAAAGCGTTTCCTCGGTTTCCCCACTGGTCTCCGACCTTCAGCTCTCCCAACAAACACCTTTTCGGGTATCCATTGTTCGTCCATACAATTCATGTGACCAGCCCATTGCAGCTTCCAAAGTCTTACAATCGTTGAGACCTTTGGCTCGTCAAACATTTCATACAGCTCATGCTCAGCTCCCCGTGTAGCTTAGTTCTGATTATTCGCCTCAGAACCCGTCGCTCAAAGGCGTTCAATATATTTGCGGATGCTTTGGTTAGGGTCCATGTTTCACACCCATAGCATAACACAGGTCTTATCACAGATTTGTCTACGTGGAGCTTTGTTTTCCTGTGTATGCAGCTGGTCTTTTTCGGCGCATTTCATTTCTTTCACTGCCGTTTTCGTTATTTTGGTGCCTAAATACACAAATTCGCTAACATTTTCGATACTGTATTCGCCAGGTGTGATATTTTGTGTATTTGAGTTATTTTTCCTCGACTGCGCCATGAGCTTTGTTTCATTTTCATTGATTTGTAGCCATACTAGTTTTGCTTCGGTGTCGAGTTTCATGAAAAGTTATTTGGCAGTTGTTAATGACCGTGAAAAAATGTTGATGTCTTTGCTGAAAATTTGATGCAAATCGAAGAAAAATTGTGTGTTTTGAAATTTTCAGTTACACAACATACACAGGGGAACGAGCTGGCTCATGTATTTGTAAATAAGTCCAACAAATACATCAGAAGTCAAACATTTTATCAACTTTGTTAATAATAGTACTTTTTTTGAATTTTAGTTTTTTACCCATGAAATCAAAAGGGGTCGCTTATATTTGATAAATGAATCTCGATTTCTTAGTTGTAGGTGCATATGTCACAACAATCGAGCCATAAACAGCTAAATTACAGCAGATTGAATATTTGAAAATTGCAACAACAATAACTTGAGATACTGTGAAGATACGGATAAAAAAGTTATCTAACTGCCAAAAACCCGATTCAAATTTTTGATTTAATCTTCTGAATGCGTTACAATCAGACTCGAAACTCCAATACTTAGTTCGTAATTTTCTTTGGGGTTTCAAAGTTCATAGCACACAAATCCGCGAATGTCCAGATGCCAGCGAGGGAAAGACTTCGAGAAAATGAGATTCACAGCTCTCAATAATTCACGCATTAATTCAATTGCGTCAAAAACAATGTTTTTCTCTAATTTAACAGAAAATCGACCACTTTCAAATTAAGAGCGGTTGCTTTTCTAAATACGCTTAACACTTCACCCGTTGGTTGAATTCGACTCAGTTTTCAGCACATTCGCGCTAATCAACTGTCCACGATTGTCACTTCAGAAAAATATCGCGAGCGACCAAACATCTCCTCAACGAATCATCTCCACACAACCTTTAAAGCGTTTTTCGCCGCTGATTTTGCCGGAATTTTATGTCCCCAACCGATCTATTTCCTGAAGGAACTTAAAAATTAATTCGTCGAACCACACCGTTTATCCATATCAATGAGACACTCTCCAATACATTCTCTAGTGTTTAGCTTCCAATAGATGTTTAAGGTTACCTTCGTTATCGCATGTATGGTCGAATGCCTGGTACAGAATCCAAACTGACAATTCGGCATCAACTCATATTTCTCAATGTGGGCGTTTAATCCTTGTTTCAGTATCACTTCAAACACCGTGCTGATAACCTCTCCGCAATCCGGACCCTTCAACAGAAAAGTCAACCAGTGATTTACCTTTAATTGTTAATTTCTCTGCGGTTACTCTTTTAATTTCAAAATTGATTACTTTATTTTCGGTTGCCAATAGCCTAACCATATCTTTTCCGTTTTGTCCGAATACATTTATTGGCGAAACCTTTTCTGCTTGATTGCTAGCTTTTTTCAAGGAACCAGCACAACCATGCGCTAATTTTTCTCTTTGTTTTCACTTATTAAAAATTGAATAACATTTATGTTACCTTTATTAGAATTACCTTTGTCGTCTTCTTCAATTTCCATGTCTTCTGTCATTCTTTTCAGCGCTGCAAAATAGTTCTTCGTCACCTTCGTTTCCAGTTGGACTAGTTTTCACTACTGTGGCTTTTAAATCTGACTGTATCCGTGGCTCCAGCTCATTATGTTCTTTGCGTAGTTTATTAATTTCTTCATTATCATCGATTCTTTGCAATTTACATCTGCCACCTGCGAAGTTTTCTTGATCGTGTTTTCTTTCCGTGATCATTGCTTTCAGCTTACTACTTGACGTTTCCCTAGGATTCCCCAAAAGTGTGAAGCTGTCTGGCTCCCACACACAAACGGTCCCGAAATTGTCTTAAGATACGTCGCTTTTTCTTACGTATTAAATCATGTACTCGTATGTTTATGTATTGAAGTTGATAGTCGATATAAATTGCTTGAATCGATTCCTTTGATAAGCTTTTTTCAGTAAAAAATTAATTTCCGACCGACGTTTGAAAAATTACTTAATTTTTGAAAACTAGTGATAGGAGCGATTAAAACACGTCTGTAAGCAACGAATGCGAGACAAAGCATCAATTTAATATCTCTAACTCATATATAACGACAATTTATATGTACTCAACAACACAGAATGGGTGCAAGCCACATTCACCAGAAACTTTTTCACTTACGACAATTGTTCTCTTATGGGAAAAGACATTAACATACGATTGTGCGATTTATATTTTGAGTTGTGAAATCGCGCTTCTGTGTGAAATTTTCACTTATTTCAGGATTGGATACGAAACTTAATTTGCAAAATCACTCCCAAATTTAAGTTACTAAGCACAACAGCACGTTTTACATTTTGTTAGTGCGGTTAGCAGCCATTTTAATGTTTTCCTACTAGGTACGTGAATTTGCGCTCTTTGTGAGAAAATTCACTAGTTTGAGCGATGTAAATTCCATGCAATGTTCTAGAGCATTTGTTTTGGTGTTTCGACTTGTCTTCCTTTCTATTTCTTTTCAACTTCTTTCATCATCTATAGCGCGACAGTCCAAGCTGGACTTGGGGCCCCCAAGATTAATCTCCTCCAAGCATCACGGTTCTGTGACCTCGTTCACCAATCAATCACTCCCTGCAAAGATCTGCTTTCAGCTTCTATCGTGCCTTCCCATCGAGTCCTCGGTCTTCACGCTAGACGCCTACCTTATGCGCCACCTTTTAATGTTCTTTTGGATAGCTGGTTTCCTTATTCTTTCTACATCCCCCACCCATTGCACTTTGCGTAACTTGACGCAGGCAGATATAGGTAGTTTGTCAAAAAATTCATGCAACTCATCTTTGAAATGTGGTCTCCACTCTGTTCCTTATATCACTAGGCAGTCGATTTTCCGGAGCACCATGCGTTGTCTGTGTACAACTCTGGACTTTAGGATGGAAATTACGGAGCAATAGGCTTTATTTGCGGCGTTTTTTCGGCATCCAATCTCTTCGTTTTCGGAATCACTTCTGTTCAGGTTGATTCCAAGATAAATAAAAGTATACACACTTTCAAGATTATAGTCTCCAATGCTTAGGACTAAAGTGTTCTTCCTCATGTGAGTCAACAGTTTAGCTTGAGTTTCATTGAGTCGTACGCCAGTTTAGTTTGTTTTAGATTCTAAGCTCAGAAATGCTCCTTTGGTATCTGAGATTGACTGTGCCATAATACTGACTTCATCAGCATGCGCGGCCTATTGAATAGGCTTGAACATAAATGTGCCAGAGGTTCCAATTCAGTTTCCATACCATCAGTTTTTATTTAGTTGTAGTTTCGAACTTGCTGCTATTGTTCGTAACATCATTAAAGAGTCCCACTGGTCGTTTTGAGATTTCCCTCTCTTAGAAAAGTCATTAGGTGCTTATGTATGTTAAGTCAAAATACTTTCCCTGACTTCTTACACCACAAACCCTTCTCCTGTATAGATGAATGGAGAGAAAAGTTCAATAGAACCGTAAATAAGATAACAGTTTCCAAAACTCACCCTTATTATTTTGAAGACATTGTTGGCCCGCTTTTTTATTTGGCTCAAAATGCTATACGGAATTTTTTACTACAATATTTTCTGTTAATATCGAGATGATTTTCATAAAGCTGTCCCTTGGTTTTGTATTGTTGCCTGCAAAGCATTTTGCAATATTTGACCATACTGGTAGTAAAATGTTTTCCCGTACTAAGTACTTGTAATAAATTGTATAATTTTTCTTCTTTGTGCTGATCCTTCTATTGTATTTAGATATTGTCTATAAACGAATCGTTCCTTTAGAACGGATAAACATATCAAAACTAGTTTTCACCACTGTGTATAATGGTGCACTCTCTTGCATTCAGGACTTCATGCTTGTCTTTTTGGTTGCTACTACTAAGCTCTGCTGATTTTGTAGAAAGTACTGTTAAAACAGGGAAGAAATAACCTATTCCAACCTATACCATGCTCGGTTTCGTGCCAGGAATAAATGTAAGTAGCAGTTTTAAATTAAAAACAGGAAAACGATATTCACTTTCGAAGTTTTTTTTTTATTAGGCACACAATTTTTCGTCTACACATGATATGAGCGACACCAGAAGACTGAGCTCTGTCCACATTCTTTCTTATCTCTATCCAGCAGTCTCTTTCTTTATTTCCTTAATGCTAGGTTTACATATTCATATTTATATTTCCTAATGCTATATTTTCACATTCATTAGTGTTATCAGTATTACCACAATTCGGCCGTCCTGATTCGCAATCGCCCCAATTGTTTAAATAACTGTAGCTTAGCCAAGGTTTCATATTCGCCACTTGCAATACTCCCCTGTAAGGTATCTGACTTAATTGCAAATTCTTCTTGCAAACACCTGGAGTGCTTATAAAATTTTTGTATCATTAAATTATCTCCCATCCTATATACCCTTTCGATTCTACTCTTGTCTTTACCCCTTTTAGCTTTAGCTTGATTTTTCTCTATCTTCTATGTAGCTTCTGATATCAGTCTCATCAAATCCCTATCATCTGTATTATCTTCAATTTCTTCCAGTTTGTCTTTTAGAAAATCTATTATTAATCCCTTTTGTTGTACTCCAAACAATAATTGACTCGCACACGTCCCCACCATACTCCTGTGAATAGCATTATTCATAGCATACTTTACCTCTGGTAACACATATGGTGTACAACTTATAACCGGCATTTTTATGCAAAATTTGATGCTTTAGTGTGGAAAAATCTTACAATATATTTTATTCGAAATATTGTCCATCGGAAGCTACAACATTTCCCCATCTTTCAGGCAAATTATGAATTCCATCCCCAAAAAATTGCGCCGGCTTGGCGGCCAAAAACGAATCTATCCAATTTCGGATGCCTTGCTCTGAAGTGAAGCGTATGAAAGTCAGACGGAGCAAGGTCTGGACTATAAACACTATTTTCTAAATAGTTTTTCACGGGTCTGCAACATGCGGCTGAGCGTTGTCATGATGAAAAATTATAGCCTCGTGTCCGGTCGCATATTCCGGGCGTTTTTCGACGATGGCACGCTTCAAACGTTTTAATTGTGTTTGGTACGGGTCACCTGTGATTGTTTGGCCCAATTTCAACAACTCATAATATGACGACCCCTTCTGATCCCACCAAATACACAGCATAACCTTGGCGCCATGGATATTTGGCTTCGCAGTTGATTTGGCTGATTGGCCGGGCTTCATGTATGACTTTTTGCGCTTGGGATCGTCAGAATGGTTCCATTTTTTATCCCCAGTCACGATCCGATGCAAAAATGATTTCTTTTTATGGCGCTCAAGCAGCATTTCAGACATACAGAAGCGCCATTCAAAGTCTCTCGGCTTCAACTTATAGGGGACCCAACTACCTTGCTTCCGAATGTATCCGGCGGCTTTCAAACGTTTCAAAATGGCTTGCTGAGTCACTCCCAACGATTTGGCAAGTTCGTTTTGCGTTTGACACGAATTCTCATCGAGTAGCGTCTTCAAACTTTTTTGGCTGTCCTGGGCGTTCTTTGTCTTTGTTGTCAAAATTGCCACTTTTGAAGCGTTGACACCGTTCTAAACACTGTGTTTTCGCTAAAGCATCGTCGTCATAAACTTCTACAAGCAAACGATGACTTTCCGCAGCAGTTTTCTTTGCAAAAAATGACCCAACAGAACCTCCCGCAAATGCTGTATTTTTCTCCAATTTTCGAAGTTATTCATCGTGAAAAATAATAATGTTGCATACAAAATGACACATGTATAAAGTTCGAGCTTTCACGATATTTGTTAGCACGGACATCTAGCGTCAAATTCTGGCTATTAAGTTGTACAACTAAGAATCCAACGAAAACTAAGTCCCTGCACTAGTCATTTTAGCTATCATCGGAGAAATAGTCCTGTTTAATCTTTCAACTTAACCGTTCGCTTGAGGAGGACCCGCAGCTATCTTTATGTGTTTTATGTTACATTCTTCCGTATAACCCGCAAACTCTTTTAAAGTAAACGCACTTCCTCTATCTGACACTATCGCGGTTGGTCTACTGTACGCATTGAAATAACTTCTTAAACAACTCAATACTTCCCTAATAGATGTGATCTTGACTGCATATAGCTAAGTAAACTTAGTGAAAGCATCTACCACCAAAAATACAAATTTCTTTTTAGCATTTTTCAATATCAACGGCCCAAGATGGTCAACATGCAGTGTTTCAAACGGAACATCTCCCTTTGGGATATTTTGCAACAAACCCTCATGTCTATCATTCTTTGAAGAGTAAACTATACATTTTAAACAGTTAGTGAAATGTTCTTTAAACTTATCCCTTATTTTTGGAAAACAGTACATTCCTCTTATAGCGTGTACTACCTTGTCACATCCCATATGCCCCATTTCATCATGGTACTTTTGAATTATATTTCTTTCCATATTACATGGTACGTAGAAAAGTATATCTGTCCCTAGTTTTTTATATACTAACCCATTCCTCATTTCGTACAAACTATTTCTAATTGACTCTTTATTTTCATAATACTCTCATCTTTGTTTTAACTTACCGCTAAATTCTGCTCAATTGTATTCTCCTCTAATATTAATATACCAGTGATTCTACTCAATGCATCCACGTGTCCCATTTTTGACCCCTCTCTTTGTTATATTGTATAATCATTATTCTCCAACTCTAAGGCCCATCTGGCTATTCTTGGGTTAATATCTTTTTAATTCAATGTCAGCGTCAACGAGTCACAATCAGTTATTATTTTAAATTTACTCCCTTGTAGATATATTCTGAATCTCTTTAATGCATATATTATAGCCAACGTTTCCAATTCAAAACTGTGATACTTCGGCTCTTGATCCGTCGCACCCTTCGAAAAATAGAACACTGGATGAAACTTCACATCAGTTTTCTTCTGTAACAATAGTGCCCCAAAACCGAGTGAACTGACGTCACAATGGAGTCTCTGCGATTATAAATCGCTAAAATGGGCGAATCTGATAATTTTGATTTTAAATTCTCAAAACAATGTATCTGCTCCTCTCCCAATTTAAACTCAGTATCCTTACGGAGCAACTTATATAGTGGTTCGGCAATAATTGAGAAATCCTTAATGAATCTCCTGAAATAAGAGCAGAGTCCCAGAAAACTATGCACTCCTATTACATTTTTCGGTACTGGAAAATTCCATACTGCTTCTATGCCTTTCTCATCTGGTCTTATTCCGTCTCCAGATATAATATATCCCAAGTCTTGGACTTCAGATTCTAAAAATATACACTTATCTAACCGCAATTCCAATTTATTCTGAACTAATCTATCAAAAACTTCTACCAATATACTTAAATGTTCTTCAATGTCATCTGTTGCGAGCATTATATCATCAAGGTACATCGATATTTTCTTAGCCTATACAAGATCATCAAAAAATTCATTAATGTATCTCTTAAATGTCGACGGCGCATTTCCAAGCCCAAAAGACACTTTTGTAAACTCATATTGCCCTAACGGAGTCACAAGTGACGTAAACTTAACTGTTTCCTCACTCATTACTACATAGTAAAATGCACTCTTTAAGACTATCAGTGAAAATATCTTTTTATTAACTAGTTGGTCAAGTAAATCATCTATAAGAGGAATAGGATAATTATCTTTTAATGCTATCTTATTCAAAACCCTATAATCCACACATAAGTGGATGTCCTTGGTTTTCTTCCTTACTAGCACAATCGGCGACGCATACTCCGACTTGCTAGCTTTTATAACTCCTGAATCAATTAAATCGTCTAAGCTCACTTGCAAATTCTCTTTTTCACTATATGATAACCTTCTAGGTGAGCGTTGGAATGGCTTTTCATCAGTCAACCTCAACTTCATTTCATACCTAATATTCGGAGATTCAGGGCGTGTACAATACAAATAAAATTCCTCAAACAACTTTACAAGTCTTCTTTTAGTATCCGAATTCATCTTTTCACTAATAACCATTTCATCGTCTATCTCAATTTCCATATTCATCAAATCTTTACACTCAGTATATAAGTCTTTTGTACCAGCTATCTTGTCTAACCATCTTTCAGTTTCACCAGTTTCAGCTTATTTTTTTCAAAAAATCTTCTCCTAAAATCACTGGTAAATTCATTGTGTCGTCTTTTACAACAAACATGCTCAACCTTACTCTCTCATCATCAAATAAAATGCTAGCATCAATGTCATGTAAATGTATATGTATTCGTATTATATTTGAAGAGAATTAACAGTTGCAATCATAACTCAGACTTGCTTGGTCGTGTCACGCTTAACATAAATTGGCGACGAGGATGGGATAAAATAATAATTACGGATTTTATCAGTGCAATATGTTGGAAGTAAAATAAACGGTTTACGATGAACCCAGAACAATTTAATACGTTTATGGAAGCCTTCCAATCATCAATGCAGGGATTGACAATTGAAAACACCTCGAGACGACAGCACTGCGGAAACCAATCCAGCATACGAATTGCAGAGCATCATGAGGGGATTTAAGTCCGAAAAATTTGACACCCACATACATGCCGCCACGTTTATAGACTATTTTGAGGCACAATGTCGAATGTGGGGCCTCGATAATTCAAAAAATAGTGCCTACGTTGCCGCGAAACGTGTGTTTTTTTTGGTCGTATCTTAAGCCAGAAACTTCTCACGAGCTGAAAGTTACCTTTGCCGACGCTAGTGCAGAATTTGAGAAGCAGACATACGAGTATGACGCCATTAAAGAAAAATTTCTGGAACAGCATTCGACGCTCCGATCAGTCTTTTGAGGCGTACGCAAATCAGCTTAAAGAGGTAAGCGAAGATTGCGGCTACAATGGCGATATGCTCGATCGACAATTGCATGATCGCTTTTCAACGGGATTGCATTATAAACGACTCGAAATAGAATTAAAGCAAAGTAGGCCGGACCTTAAATCAAAGACAGTGAATGTTTAAATGTGGAAGTAACATTTGTAGAAGTGTTCGCTGTGGCTCAAGCGCGATAGGTAGCAGAAAAAGACTATGAGACTAGTGGTTGTGAATCGGTGAAACGCGTTCAAGGCTCGGCAAAATGTTAAATAGTTAGAAAACTTTAAAAAAAACCAGTGTCTACGGTGCGGTAAGCCAAAAATGCATAAACAGTGCCGCACAGAAAATAACATTTGCGAAGAGTACGGTATCCGAGGACATTTGGGATCGTGCTGTATCAAACGTGGTCGAGCTCAATTAAGTTAGAAAAATGCTCACACATATGCGAATACAAATGAAAGCGAGAACAATACAACTACTAAAAGCAACGAGCATACGAGAAACTGAAACAGCTTAAAAAAAGAAGAATTTGTAAAATAAGTGAGACACATAGCTCCGACGACGAAACGGAATCCGAATCAATATTATCAGGGAAAAAGAATAAACGTCATGATCAACAACATTAAATGCACGATGGATTGGGATCCAGGGGCAGCTCACTTGATTATAAGCATAGCTTTGTGGAGGAGAATCAGATCACCACCACTATCTAAGGGCCCCACACTGAAAGCATACGGAAACTTCAAATTAAGACCTATGGGGAACACGTTTGTGGCTGTGAAACTGCAAAATACGACAGCTACTCTCCCAATAGTTGTATTGGACAACGCAGAACCTTTACTATTTGGGTTTACCGTGGAGTGAAGCGTTCGGCATGCAATTTCCGTCTGCGGTGTACTCGCTGAAGGAATCCAAGCATCATAAGAAATACAAGAACGATAACCTTGATCGAGAATCATTCAAAATAATTCAGGAAAATAAAATCCTTTTTGAGAGCTCACTCGGTAAGATTAAAAATTATCAAATTAAAATTCATTTAAAACCTAACACAAAGCCTATACATGTACGGGTGCGTCCAATAAAATTTGGTTTACAAAAAATAAAGAAGCTAAACTCAATAGACTTATAGAAAAAGGGGTGACAATACACCGCTAGAGTGGGCAACACCCGCAGTAAATGTCAAAAAGAAAGATGGTACTTTTGAACAACACTTAATCCCTCGCTAGTAACAGAACGGCATCCAGCCCCACTTTTTGATCAGCTGACACACAAATTATCTCGTAGAAAAACGTATACAAAGATTGACTTTTAGGATGCATATCTTCAATTTGAAATACTCGTACACCCCGACTCAAGGAAATTCGTAGTTATTTTGACTCACAGAGGTTATTACCAGTACAACCGCCTTCCTTTTGGCATCACAAATGCCCCGGCTAGTTTTCAAAGATATTTGGAAAACTTATTAGAAGGGATACCCAACGTTGCGGTATATTTTGACGATATCGCCATCACGGGCAACGACAATCACACGCATTTGGTAAACATAAATGAGGTTTTACGACGACTACGCGCAGCAGGCTTTCGAGTAAAACTGAGCAAGTGCACGTTTATGCAACCCTCAATCGAATCACAGACCAAAAGCCCTTACAACATTTGTTTGGCGAAAATCGGAATCTGCCGAAATCGATCAATAGCCGACTGGTGGGTGCTCTACATCGGATCGTATAGCTACAATATAGAAGAGGAGCTAACAACGTTTTTGTAGATTGCTTATTACGACTTCCAAATAATGATGAACGGGCAGGCAGAGAAGAGCAGCGGATTAACAAGATATCTGAGAATTACTAAGTGGTAATTACGACGATCAACAACTATCACAAAAGATTTTACAGAATGCAACAAAAAACGACCCTGTGCTACGAAAAGTATTATGGCTGATACGATCATGTTGGAGTAGCAAAGAAGTAACGAATGAGCCTAAGCCGTACTACGACAAAAAAGATGAAATCGCTACAACTGACAACATTCTAACCTGGCAGGGTAGACTAATCAGACCTAACAAACTTCGCCAACCCGTGCTAAGACGTTTACACATCGGACATCCGGGAATAGTTGCTATGCGTGCAATAGCCCATTTTTATGTCTGGTGGCCACTTATAAATGCCGACATCCACACATTTGTAAAAAAATGCAGGCCATGCCAGGAACGAAGGCCGTAATGCACTGAAGGCCGTAATGCACTGGACTATACCGGAACGACTATGCCAACAAATTCATGTGTACTTTGCTGGACCATACAAGGATCAGCAGTGGCAGTGGAACATCTATGTGATACGCTAGATGATATTTTTAGCACGTTTGGATTACCGCAAATCATTGTATCGGATAACGGGCCACAATTTATATCCGAAAAGTTTCAACATTTTTGTAAATCACGATGCATAAACCACATTAGATCGTCACCATACCAGCCCAGGACCAATGGGGTCGCTGAGCGTTTAGTTCAGACTTTTAAAACAAGAACGAGAGGAAGTAAAAATGAAAACAAGACAACGCAGCAACGTCTTCGTGATTTTCTGTCTACATATAGGAATACTCCACATGCTTCAACAGGTAAAACTCCAGCTGAGATGATGTTTGGCAGACGGCTGAAGGGTACTTTAGACAACTTAAAACCCGACAAGAGACAAGAACTGCAGTTCAAGAGCCTAAAACAAGAGATTGAGTCAGGTAAGAAGACAGGACAACAAGTCTATTACAAGACAAAATTTGAAAAAAATGGCAGCCAGCAAAAATTACGGAGAGAACACATCGGTGCTCCTATCGTATACTAAATCCCGACGATGTGGAGAGAAGACGATACTGCGACCACATGCGCGAACGTAATGAAAATGAAGACAGAGATAAAAACGACATTCTTCCAGACTTGCAGATCTCACCAAATAAACCAATAATCGTTGAAAAGACACAATCTATTACGACCAGTACTCCGCCATCTCAAGTCGGATCTCAAGAGATTGTGATTGAAAATATGGAACTACCCTCAGAACTGAGACGAAACAACCGTATTCGCAGAGAGCCAGACCGTTTCAGAAGCTGTGTTTACTAATGAAAATTAGTTACATACTTAATGTTTTTCTTAATATTAATACATTTGATTTCTTATTTCGCTATTTGCTTTAAATGAATATTGATGGTTTAGCATAATTGAATTTGTATTGCCTTATCATGCGGCAGGAGGCATGTCATGTAAATGTATATATACTCGTACTATATTTGAAGAGAATAAACCAGTTGCAATCAAAACTCGGACTTGTTTTTAATTTTACCCATAATATTTAGAGGACTTTTATTAATACTATAGTATCTACATTGTACTTTTTCCTTATATACTAACGCCTCTGGTACTAACTGCTTCTGAATCATACTTATGGGATTGCCGGAATCTATCACTGATCTTAACCATATAACATAAGATAATTTATCGTTTTTCAAGTAAATGCAAAGTTCCTTCGTCCCTCTCATCACCGTCAATCCTCAGCACTCGTTTCGCTGGCTTTCTTTGGAGCATGTAGCCGCAAAAAGTCCCATTTAACCACACACGTGGCATGCACCAATGGCCCGCTTTTCCTTTCGACACTCATTTTCCATATGACCCTTTGTTTGCTAGAATAATTTTGTCGTGGAAATATTCCTGGAACGTCTCTTCCAGATTCCACATTCTATCTTTGAACTGCTGTTTTGCCACTAGTGTTCTCGCACGATCTTTGAATAGCGTGTTCATCCCACTCATCCGTTCATCGACTGGTGTGGTTATTATATCCACCTTGCTATGTAACCACTTCAAAGCGCGACCACTCAATCGACCAGCAATCAACGTCCTCACATTATTATCACCCAACTTGTATGTTGTGATGATGTTGATTAGTTGTTATAGCCAGTGTCCGAAATCATCTCCCGTTGCTGAAAATTCGGGTAACAAATATTTTACACTCGCAAAGTAGGCACTCGTCATACCAACATCAGCCGTTGATTTTCGTTCTCTGTCCCTTGCAACTCCAACTCTCTTTCATCAGCTCTAGTTTGCGTTTCATCAAGGTCCACTCTTTTATCTATACGTCTCTCCCCCTTTTTGTATCTTTTGTACAGCGTTTCTGCTCCTTCTTGCTTGTCACTGTCATTTCCTCAACTGCCTGGTCGTCGCTTGTACCGGACTCACTTTCCGATAAGTCCGCTGCTCCGCCAACTGCACTACCACCTCGCTCGTCATTTCATCATGAATCGCCCTCTCCCTGTCTTCTCCGGGAATAAACATTAACCGCAACAGTAGCTCACTCCTATTTTCCGTCGTCTTCTGTCCTGCTTTTTCCGAGCACGACTTTAATAGCGCCGCGCTCAACTTCTTCAATTTATTCGAACCATCCGTTCTTTTTTCTCGATCACTCACTTTTTACTGTTAGTTTGTTGTTTTTCTATTGATCACTCACTTTCTATTGTTTATTGCACTTTTCATTCGTTCACTTTTTTGCTTTTTCTGTCCTCGTTTTATCTACTCTTTTGATCACAATTGATTCGCGCTAGTACTGATCACGTTCACAATCGATTGCTGCAGGACACGATCCCACTTCAGATATTGTAAGCAGCAGAAAAATGATGTTCACCTTCGAATGTTTATTTTATTATGCACACAATTTTTCGTCTACACACGATATGACCGACACCAGAAGACTATGTCCTGTCCACATTCTTTCTTATCTGTATCTGGCAGTCTCTTTCTTTTTTTTTTCTTAATGCTAGGTTTACATATTCATATTTATATTTTCTAATGCTATATTTACACATTCATTTGTATTATCAGTATTACCACATAAAGTGGTATCGAAGCATATTACAGACGACCCTGGATACTCGCGATGTATTCTGCACCAGATCTTCCTGCATTTTACAGAATGCAACAAAAAACGACCCTGTGCTACGAAAAGTATTATGGCTGATACGATCATGTTGGAGTAGCAAAGAAGTAACGAATGAGCCTAAGCCGTACTACGACAAAAAAGACGAAATCGCTACAACTGACAACATTCTAACCTGGCAGGGTAGACTAATCAGACCTAACAAACTTCGCCAACCCGTGCTAAGACGTTTACACATCGGACATCCGGGAATAGTTGCTATGCGTGCAATAGCCCATTTTTATGTCTGGTGGCCACTTATAAATGCCGACATCCACACATTTGTAAAAAAATGCAGGCCATGCCAGGAACGAAGGCCGTAATGCACTGAAGGCCGTAATGCACTGGACTATACCGGAACGACTATGCCAACAAATTCATGTGTACTTTGCTGGACCATACAAGGATCAGCAGTGGCAGTGGAACATCTATGTGATACGCTAGATGATATTTTTAGCACGTTTGGATTACCGCAAATCATTGTATCGGATAACGGGCCACAATTTATATCCGAAAAGTTTCAACATTTTTGTAAATCACGATGCATAAACCACATTAGATCGTCACCATACCAGCCCAGGACCAATGGGGTCGCTGAGCGTTTAGTTCAGACTTTTAAAACAAGAACGAGAGGAAGTAAAAATGAAAACAAGACAACGCAGCAACGTCTTCGTGATTTTCTGTCTACATATAGGAATACTCCACATGCTTCAACAGGTAAAACTCCAGCTGAGATGATGTTTGGCAGACGGCTGAAGGGTACTTTAGACAACTTAAAACCCGACAAGAGACAAGAACTGCAGTTCAAGAGCCTAAAACAAGAGATTGAGTCAGGTAAGAAGACAGGACAACAAGTCTATTACAAGACAAAATTTGAAAAAAATGGCAGCCAGCAAAAATTACGGAGAGAACACATCGGTGCTCCTATCGTATACTAAATCCCGACGATGTGGAGAGAAGACGATACTGCGACCACATGCGCGAACGTAATGAAAATGAAGACAGAGATAAAAACGACATTCTTCCAGACTTGCAGATCTCACCAAATAAACCAATAATCGTTGAAAAGACACAATCTATTACGACCAGTACTCCGCCATCTCAAGTCGGATCTCAAGAGATTGTGATTGAAAATATGGAACTACCCTCAGAACTGAGACGAAACAACCGTATTCGCAGAGAGCCAGACCGTTTCAGAAGCTGTGTTTACTAATGAAAATTAGTTACATACTTAATGTTTTTCTTAATATTAATACATTTGATTTCTTATTTCGCTATTTGCTTTAAATGAATATTGATGGTTTAGCATAATTGAATTTGTATTGCCTTATCATGCGGCAGGAGGCATGTCATGTAAATGTATATATACTCGTACTATATTTGAAGAGAATAAACCAGTTGCAATCAAAACTCGGACTTGTTTTTAATTTTACCCATAATATTTAGAGGACTTTTATTAATACTATAGTATCTACATTGTACTTTTTCCTTATATACTAACGCCTCTGGTACTAACTGCTTCTGAATTATACTTATGGGATTGCCGGAATCTATCACTGATCTTAACCATATAACATAAGATAATTTATCGTTTTTCAAGTAAATGCAAAGTTCCTTCGTCCCTCTCATCACCGTCAATCCTCAGCACTCGTTTCGCTGGCTTTCTTTGGAGCATGTAGCCGCAAAAAGTCCCATTTAACCACACACGTGGCATGCACCAATGGCCCGCTTTTCCTTTCGACACTCATTTTCCATATGACCCTTTGTTTGCTAGAATAATTTTGTCGTGGAAATATTCCTGGAACGTCTCTTCCAGATTCCACATTCTATCTTTGAACTGCTGTTTTGCCACTAGTGTTCTCGCACGATCTTTGAATAGCGTGTTCATCCCACTCATCCGTTCATCGACTGGTGTGGTTATTATATCCACCTTGCTATGTAACCACTTCAAAGCGCGACCACTCAATCGACCAGCAATCAACGTCCTCACATTATTATCACCCAACTTGTATGTTGTGATGATGTTGATTAGTTGTTATAGCCAGTGTCCGAAATCATCTCCCGTTGCTGAAAATTCGGGTAACAAATATTTTACACTCGCAAAGTAGGCACTCGTCATACCAACATCAGCCGTTGATTTTCGTTCTCTGTCCCTTGCAACTCCAACTCTCTTTCATCAGCTCTAGTTTGCGTTTCATCAAGGTCCACTCTTTTATCTATACGTCTCTCCCCCTTTTTGTATCTTTTGTACAGCGTTTCTGCTCCTTCTTGCTTGTCACTGTCATTTCCTCAACTGCCTGGTCGTCGCTTGTACCGGACTCACTTTCCGATAAGTCCGCTGCTCCGCCAACTGCACTACCACCTCGCTCGTCATTTCATCATGAATCGCCCTCTCCCTGTCTTCTCCGGGAATAAACATTAACCGCAACAGTAGCTCACTCCTATTTTCCGTCGTCTTCTGTCCTGCTTTTTCCGAGCACGACTTTAATAGCGCCGCGCTCAACTTCTTCAATTTATTCGAACCATCCGTTCTTTTTTCTCGATCACTCACTTTTTACTGTTAGTTTGTTGTTTTTCTATTGATCACTCACTTTCTATTGTTTATTGCACTTTTCATTCGTTCACTTTTTTGCTTTTTCTGTCCTCGTTTTATCTACTCTTTTGATCACAATTGATTCGCGCTAGTACTGATCACGTTCACAATCGATTGCTGCAGGACACGATCCCACTTCAGATATTGTAAGCAGCAGAAAAATGATGTTCACCTTCGAATGTTTATTTTATTATGCACACAATTTTTCGTCTACACACGATATGACCGACACCAGAAGACTATGTCCTGTCCACATTCTTTCTTATCTGTATCTGGCAGTCTCTTTCTTTTTTTTTTCTTAATGCTAGGTTTACATATTCATATTTATATTTTCTAATGCTATATTTACACATTCATTTGTATTATCAGTATTACCACATAAAGTGGTATCGAAGCATATTACAGACGACCCTGGATACTCGCGATGTATTCTGCACCAGATCTTCCTGCATCGGGGGAGAATACTAAAATCACATTAGATAAAGCTCCTGCCATAATAACAAGAAGTAAGTCGCAAGCTAAACCTGCAAAAAAACAGCGCTAAACTGTTGGCCGGCAATGATTCTGAGGTTGATATCGGCAGCAGTAAAATTTTTCCGTTATATGATGTCTACCGAACTGATAGATACCGTTTGGTTTCAGGTAAATCTGACGATGGTGGCTTTAGACAGCAAACTCTGCTCTGACTTTTCCCCTTCACTTCCAGTAGAATGCATCACTGTCTTCGTCAATATCTCTCAAGCCGTGAGTTTAGTATTGCTTTGCGTGTATATTCCTTGCAATGCTCCTTTCCGCATTTACAACCGTTTTTTTTTCTGAATTATCTTCGTATTTCTACAGCATCAACCCTCTCTACACTATTTTAATGTGTGGTCACTTTAACATGCCTTGTCTAAGGTGGGACTCAGGCTCTCATAGCCTCTCATACTTCAATGATGTCTCTATTATGTTTTCTTCTATTTTATCGCTTTGCTCCCTATCGCAATTAAATATGATACCGAACGCAAACAATTAACTTCTCGATTTCATCCTTACTACCAATCCTGCCTCTATCTCCTCGATCACAAAATCCCCCTCCGAATATGTAAAACCTGATCCCCATCATCCTCCGCTTGAGGTTTGTTTATATTTTCTCGCACCTCAGTCCAAACGCACTCCTTTTTCCCCAAGATTTAATTTCCGCAAATCCAACTATGCAGCCATTCAGCTTAAGCTGGATAATATTGACTGGAATTCAATGCTACAAAAGCTCGTTGTCAATTCAGCGCTATCAACTTTCAATGAGAATCTCAGTAGCATAATCACAAAACATGTACCTATCTGCCGTTCCCCTTGAAAAAAGAGCCCCAGCTAGTTTTCCGCTGAAGTCTCTTTCAGTATTCCAACTCTAACAATGACCTCACCAATTACCGACTGCTTCATAGAGAACCCAAAAAAGCGGTTAAGAACGCAATGCGATCTTATTATTATATGATTGAAACATCACTGCAATCTAATAGTCCTAAACCCTTTCTCTGAAGACAATATCCCGTAACCCTAATATCTTATCATGGCATAACTGCCAAGCTTCGAATACGCAGGCTATCTGTGACCTTTTCGCTCAATTTTTTTCCTTCACATTTAAGGTTTCGAATCCCACCATATACTCATCGTGTCTTTCTCTTTCACCTATTGTGCATTCTATCATGACCTCTCCATCGGAAATTGAAAATGTACTGCTCACTTTTGACATTAATAGTGGTCCGGGTCCTGATGGAATACCAATCTGTTCGTAAAGTCATTATCTTCTTCATCATCTACCCCACTATCAATTATTTTCAATATTAGCCTTTCTTTCTCCTGCTTTCTCGACGTCTGGAAGCATACTAACATCTTTCCTATCCATAAGTCCGGAAATCATAGTGAAATCTCGAACTATCCTCCGATTTCTTTGCTGTCTTGTTTTGGTAAGCTCCTTGAGCGAATTGTGCATAACAGAATGTACGATGATATCGGTATCCTGTTTGCAAATGAACAAAATGGCTTCATTAAAGGTCGTTCGATAGTAACTAATTTGTTAGAACTTACGAATACCAACTCTCTTGCTTTTGACAAAAGCCAATAAGTTGATGTCATATACACCGATTTTGCTAAAACCTTTGATAGTGTTGATCACGGCCTTTTGGCTAACAAACTCCGATCATTCCGCATTTCCGAGTCAATTCTCTCTTGGATCGTATCCTTCTTATCCTATCGCTCCTGCACCGTTGCATGGAATAATTTTTTTTCGGCGGCGTCATTTAGCCCAGAATCTGGTGTTCCTCAAAGATCAATTTTAGGCCCTTTGCTATTCAACATTTTCATTAATGATCTTCCCCAATGCCTGTCCTCTAATTGTCTTCTTTACGCTGATGATTTAAAAATTTATCGTTCCATTAATTCCAGCAAAGACTGCTCATACCTTCAAAATGATCTTGACGATCTCCGAAATTGGTGTCAAGGTAATTTACTTCCTCTTAACATTTCAAAATATTGTCACATGAAATTCACCAACAAAATTCATCCAGCTTTATATGAATACCGGATTGATGGATCGCTGCTCGCACTTGTTGACAAATTTAAAGATTTAGGAGTAGTATTTGACCCAGGTTTGAAATTTAACATCCATATTTCATTCATAACCACTAGAGCTTAACGTGTGGCTGGTTTTATTTTACGATCCTCCTGCAAGTCTTTTAACATTTCAACCAGCGTCCATATATTTGTACTCCTAGCCCGGTCAATCCTTGAGTATGCGTCCCAAGTATGGCCTTCTCACTATACCAATCTATCGGATGCTGTTGAATCTGTACAACGTAAATTCACACGTTCTCTATTCTACAAATATAACCTCCCTTACAGCTCCTACGATGAGCGTTTACAGGTCCTCAACATTCCATCACTCAAAAAAATGAGAGAATTATTAGACCTGTACTGCTTATTTAAATTATATCACGGTATTCTTTCCTCCAACCTTCGGGAAAGGCTTTATATACGTCTCATCTCAAGAACGCGTTCAACTGACATATTAATTATGCCCTTTGCTCGTACCGATATTTAATTTTATTCATTTTTAGTACGCTATCACGTCGTTACAATGAGCTCCAGCTGGGTCCACTACCACATTCCTTAAGCATATTGCATAATATTCTCCTTAGCTTGCAATAGTTTATTAGTATTTTATATTTTTGTTTTTTTTTTCTTATTTCAGATTGCTCACTTTGTTTTTGTCGCATGTATTATATTTCATTACCTATTGTGTAATTGGATTCATGGATCTGTAAAAACGTATAAATAAATAAATATATCGACGTCCCTCTTTGCCGGCAGATTTTGACGGATAGGATCCATAGAACAACATGATAATGACCGACTTCAGAGAACTGCATTTCACAGTACTGTGTATCCTCGATAAGCCTAACACAAAATATAGTTTTTTTCTTAAAAAGCCATCGGGCTTTGGTTTGTTATTCCTTTCCGAGAAAAAGGGGATTGGGTTGCGGATATCAAATAAAAATTTTTTTGCTTTTGCTTTAGCACTACCACCCCTTTCGGGCCTTCACTTAGAGATAGTTAGAGTATCTCATTATCTTGATGGAATGTTTCGTCACTCGAGAAGGTGATATGATCAGTACCACCCTTTGACCGTGTGTCCGGCCACCCAGTTGCGATACATTCTGATTTTAAACCAGTACGTATTATAACTGAACGGGCTTATAGTCCGTCCCAAGAATCACTCGAAACAAACGTCGGCGTCGCCAACGAGACTCGAACCAGGTACCTTCGGCTTACGTGGTGAATGCTCTAACCACTACACCACGTGGACTAAATAAACAATATTGTATATACCACATCAGAAGATATCAAGTTGCTATAATTGTCTCCGTTTTGCCGTTTTGGAACAAAAGGATATTTTCATATTAGCGCCATGCCTGGTCTTTTTCAGGATATTGACGGTAAATGATGAACAAATAAGAAACCACAATTTTAACATAGCAATAGTCAACCAAATTATGTGTCATGTAACGAACTCTAATCTGATTCACTCTATAATATATTCTTCATTATAATTGAATAAAATATTAATGATTAAGCTTCATATTTACTCCTCGCCAAAGTCGTTACATTAATTGAGACTATCAATCACAACAATTTGTTTTGAAGCAGCAAAACAGCTATGCGTTCATAACTCTATAAAATTTATTTTATATTTAAAACAATTCGAAACAATCCAGCAATTAGCCTCTTCAACAATTTAAACTCGCCGCTGACATCCTATATTATCTTAATTTTCCATTTTCTGCTTTATTCTCAAAATCGCGCATTGAATACACCATTATGTCGGAAGCTTTTACATTTTAAATTGCTTTAATTGCATTTACAACGAATAAAAATTTATCTGCAGACAAAATAGCACAATATTTGTATGAATTCATCATCCAGAATGTGTTGCTCGCTGAACCGCATCCTTGCGTTTAGCTGAGGTAACATACGAGTGAATTTCATTTTTGCGTCCGTAATGAATGTGTTCTTCCAATTCACTCAATTATACTGTCAGATTCGCATATTTATGGATCCTCTGCTCCCAATCAACAATAAACATAGAAATGTCATATGTGGCTAACTCTTCCGCTAGGATCCACGCATTCTTGGCTAGAGAAAATAAATAGTGAAACGGAAAGTGCGACAGTGATGCGGCCACGGAAAAAATGTCCAGCGTAGCTGAAGGCATGCAAGCTATCATTTCTCCACCAACTAACTAATTGGCCATGTCAAATTTTATATTTTTAACTGGCAGTACATGCGCCCACGCAACACGACGCAAGTTTGGTTTATTATCAACTCTTGAAATTTATGTGATAGGAAGGAGTGTTTTGTTTTGTTGCCACCATCAGTTGTTCTGGTTGTTGAACCGTATATTTCACCATTTCGGCACCGTTACAAATCATTATTGTCTTATACACATTTTTTCAAGAAACTTATTTTGATTGATGAAACAAGCAGATCTAGTCATAACTCAAATAAACTTTTTGAAACTAGAGAAGTGTTTCAGTTTGATGTTACAATATATGTTTTTAAATTAAATTTAACGGATTCATTACAATTTTGTCGGATTACAATCGCGCTGGAATTCATGATTCAAAATGAAACCGACGTAAGATAAGAAGCTATACGGCAGCAGCGCTTACTACCGCATACATGACCAAATGTAGCCCGTCTATTTCCGCAAATTTATGTGGCGTTATATGAAGAACTGTAGAAGTGTCAAAATGTAACTGTTTCCTTTAAATTTTGCAAATCTTTGGAATGATTTTGTTAAACCTCGTTCATTGGTTCGATAGATTTCCCGAAGGGAATCTAAGCCAACCTCTCACCGACTCTAGACGTGAAGTTTTGGAACGTGACAACGGACGGTACCCATCAGCTCATCAAGTCCGGACACTCTTAGTCTACTCCATGGTGGGGTTGGCTGGCTAGCTAGCTCGGGGAGGAATTTCGGTCTCAGGTCTTACGCGAGCAGGCTAAGTCCGAAGTACAAAAATCAGCCAACGGCTCAAATGCTCAATTTAAAATGCGTCGAATAACTTTCACAGACTTTACTTCAACTTACGTTACTTTCGAACCGAGGAAAAGGACCACGAAAAAAAAGCCCGCGAAACACAAAAGTATGCGCTCCCGAATAATACCGACGTGGTGCCCAAAATAATGTTCTTCCTCTTCGTAGAACTACAGCCCCTCTTGGGCCTCCGCTTCCTGCAAATAGCGCCTCAAACTGTCTCAGTCTATTGACCGCGGCCTCCAATTTCGAAATCCGAGCAGCGATGAACTGTCTTCGTCGACCGAGTCAGACCAGCGTTTCCTCGGTTTCTCCACTGGCCGCCGCCCTTCAGTTCTCCCAACGAATACCTTCTTGGGTATCCGTTGTTCATCCATACGATTCTTGTGGCCAGCCCATTGCAGCTTCCGCAGTCTTACAATCGTTGAGACCTCCGATTCGTCAAAAATTTCATACAGCTCATGGTTGTATCGAATTTGCCATTGGTCCCCGTCTAGCTTCGCTCCGATTATTCGCCTCAGGACCCGTCTTTCAAAAGCGTTCAACATGTTAGCGGATACTTTGGTTAGGGTCCATGTTTCACACCCATAGCATAACACAGGTCACAGATTTATATATTTGGAGCTTTGTTTTCCTGTGTATGCAGCTGGTGTTCAAGATCGTCAAAATTGAATAAAATATTTTATTTGCAAGCTGTATTCTTCGGTGTATTTCGTCTCTTTCATTACCCGTTTTCGTTATTTTGGCGCCTAAATACACAAATTTGTCCACATTTTCGAAACCTACCTTGTGGCAGGATGGTTATTGCTGTCGATGCCGTCATCAGGCGCGATTGATTCGTCTTCACCCTCCTACGTTAGTGTTTTACAAAAAATAAAATTTACCAGCGACAACCACAAAGGAGTTGTAAGTAGGGTTTGGTAATAACAATGTAGGCGTATTTGCAGTTATAAGCATTTCTCGGCATTAAATGCCCCATCATTGGGGAGCTAGTAAACCCAATGTGCAGCGTTGAGACCATTTACTGCCATTTCGTGACCTTGATGAATTCGAATATAGTGTGATTCACATTGGCCGAACCGAGTTATAAAACAAATAATTGACGATGTATATTTGAGGTTTTTTTTCGCTTGTTTTTATAAATTTCTCCTGCATCTTCTAATACATTTTATAAGCTTTTGTAAACAAAGCAATAACAACCTGATATTTAATACATAGGCTGGTAAGTCTCGGGAGACTTTCGAATAGGTGATGACACTGGAAAGTGAACAAGACTCATTTCGAGATGCTCATTTGTCATTAGTTTGTGCATGTAGTTTTATGACATTCAGTCTTCTCATTTACAAGCTGAAGTCGTTAGAGTTATGCTACTTTGGCCCTCGTAAAAAATGGAAAAACAGGAATATCGCATCATGATCAAACATTGTTTTTTGATGGGAAAAACTTCTGAATAATTATTGCAATTAATAAAGAGAAATGTGAAACCACCTATGCTTCTTTAAAACAACTTATTGGTGTTTTTTTTCGTTGTTGAGAGGTGAATGTCATTGACGCATAGAGTGAGAGACCTTCGTGCTTGCAAGAAGGCAACAGGACTACCCACTAAACAGCTCTCCTGTTAACCCGATAGCCCAGCCGGGAACCGTTTGACCCATTACTTCGGGCAAGGTCTCGTTTTGTTATACCATGAGGTGCCTTGAAGCTGGGGGATCCTTCTTCTGGCGGGAGGGTGGAGGAAGTGCCAGACAAGCGATTCCCCAGCCCCAACGCCCCCGGCTGCTGTGAGTCCCTTTTATCTTTTAGGACTGCCCGAACATAATGTTCCATCTGGTTCCATTTGTCAACCGATCCAAGCATCACTGCGACTTTATTATCCAGGTTGAAGTCCCCCGCCTCCCTGTAGAGGGCCCCCTGTAGCCTGCTCTATTTTATGCACATAAAAATGTGTGGCAGGCATTGTCTTCCTCTCGTGGGCAAAACCGACAATCGGGGGACCGTGACTTACAAGTCTTGTGCAGGTCAGACTGAAAACACCCATGCCCTACCAAATGCTGGGTCAGATAGAAGTCAGTCTCACCATGTCTTCGGTTTAGCCATGGTCTCACATCCAGGATGAGGCGAGCAGTCCACCTTCCCTTCGTGCAATTCACCCAAGACTGCTGCCAGTCGTTGAGTGAGCACTACCTCTCTTCGCGGACAACCGTCTCCCTCGTGTTTTCGTTTCGTTTTGGCGCAGGCAAATAGCGCGGCACTCTCTAGCAAGGAGGGCAACAGGTATCACGCCTGCAATAACGCTCACCGCTGAATCAGAGACTGTCTGATACGAAAAAGCAATCTTCAGTGCTTCTCTTCTCTGCACCTGTGCCAAGCGTTTTCGGAATATCTCAGACCCATATGGGGTGTTTTTGCTGAGCCTTGTATTGAAGAGGCATGTGCTATGGGAGCTAACAGGCATATCAAGAGAAGCGCCACAATTGACTTGCCGGTTCGCATCGATCGCTACCTTGTCGTCGAGATGTCGTCGCCACTGATCTGGGACCCTTCCTTCGTCAAGCGGAGGGAACTTGCTTGTGATGGTTCTTCGTTAGACTGTGCGTTGTCGAGTACTGGTAACGGGGCCAGTTTGTGCATTGGCCTTTTCAAAGTTCCGGAGGTAGTTTTGACATCAGCGACTCATATGAAACCATCGGCGCCTTCATATGTTTTGCTAATTCGCCCCAGTGGCCACTTCATCGATGGGGTGTTATCTTCGCTTATGACGACCACTGTTCGCGGGATCACATTGCGGTGTGACTGTTTCCACTTGACACGATGCTGCAACTGCGCCAAGTACTTGTGCGACCATCGTCTCCAGAATTCGAGTTTGAGGTAATTCCACCGGGCATGGAGACCTCCGGTGACTGGCTCTGCGCGACCATCCATCATGGCTGTGAGGGGTACTCCAATGAGAAAGTGTGCTGGAGTTAAGGCTGCTAAATCATTGGGATCGTTTGGCATCGGAGTCAGTGGTCTAGAATTGAGGTTAGCCGCCACCTCAACCACCAATGTATGCAGCTCCTCGTAGATGAGAGCCGCCGATGAAACGCCTCGACGGATCAAATTTGAGGACGATAATTCTAATAGCTGGTTGTGAGCTCTCACAAGGTTGATGGCATTGTCACAAAATAGGTTTCGGCAGTGTCCTCGTTGCCCCATGAAACGTTTGAGAGCACAAAAGAATGCCTCTGTGGTTAGATCGCTGACTAGCCCTAGATGGACGGCCTTTGTAGCGAAATAGTGAAATATGGCTAGGTACCCTATTTGCGGTCGGGTACCTCTACCTCGGTAATGGATCATCATGCAACATGTCGATGCGTTCCGTTCGCTGGAAGTCTGGATCTGCCAGCCTTATGTTTTTGCGAATGTGCCATCCCGATATGTTCAAGCTCTGAGACAGTTGCAGTGATATTATTTTGTCTACGACGTAGGCTTCCAACTGCGCGGCATATCCTGATAATCTGGATCTTAGGCCAAAGTTCAACTTATGGTATGCCTTCTCAGTACAATCGTCTACCCTTTCAATGAGGGCAAGGTATGGTGTCGATAATAAACCCAATTTCTTGATGATTCTTTTGGTGACTAGGTTTATTTGTGCTCCCGGATCCAGCACAGCTCGACAATCCGTCGTCTTCTCATTGCTGGTTACCAGCCTGACGACGGCTGTGCCCAGAAGTACATGTCCTTGGGGTTGGAGCTCCATCAGAGTCGTTAAAGCGAGCGATGGCGGTTTAGTTTGTTTGTGGTTTCGAGTCTTGTTTCGGTGTTGTCGTGCTCGAGGATATCGTCTTGGTCTATTTGGGTTTGTTGTCTCCAGGCAGATGTAGCAGGGTGTTGTGATTCTTGGAAAACTGCTTGCAACTTCTGGCCGCGCAGCTGGAAGCCTGATGTCCTTCTCGAAGGCAATTCACGCACAGCTTCTTAGCGCGTACGAAACTTAGTCTCTTTGCAGAAGTGATCCTGAGGAAATCTGGGCAGTAGTAAAATGGGTGATCCTGCTCACACATTTAGCACCAAGAAGCTGTCGTAGCAGCAATGGTCAACTTGGTGGCTTTCGTACGGCTGATCCCCGGTTGCTTTGTTTTATGGCCGAGTGTCTCGAGGGCCTGCAAACGCGTTTCCATGAAGTCCAACAAAATCTTCAAGAGTGGTAGCTCGCGCGGGTTGGATAACGATTGTTCGTATTATGCGTGAGTCGCTGGATCTAATTTTCGGATCAGCACATGCAGCAGCAACGGATCCCAGTCCCTTTTGGACACTTGCAGGTTCTCCAGGTCTCTGAGACACTCTAGTGTGGTGTCATGTAGAGCCTTTATTGCTGCCACTGATGGCCTTTCATTAGCATGAAATGGCTGACTCATCAATTTGTTGATGAACGTCGCTACCAATAGTCGCCGGTTGCCGTACCTTTCCTTCAATGTTGTTCAAGCCGCCTCGTAGTTGTTATCCGACAATGTAAAATTTCGAATCAAAAGCTCCGCTTTTTTGGCAAGACTGACCTTGAGGTACCATAGCTTCTGGCACTTGGACATCGGTTGACTATGCACCATTAGCAGGAATAAGTCGTGGAATGTTTGTCAATGTAAATTGTTCCCATCGAAGGAGGGGAGGTTTATTTTCGGCAGATGCATATTAAGAGGATGCACAGGCAGAGTCGTTGAGACAGGTGTGGTGCTGAGTTCATCCATTTTCGATTCCAGACCTATGACCCATTCTTTGTAAGCTCTTCCAAATGAATGTGCTGCTGCACGTTAAAACCATACGCTGCAGGATCGTCATGGAGCTCGACGATCTGCCGGTGATATTCATCCAGCTTACTCCTGCACCAGGTCCGAGTAACCTCCTTCTGGTCCTTCTCAACGAGCCTGCCATGACTTTGTAGCGACGCAGCATCCTGACCATACTAGCATCTCTTGGTGCTGTGGCTTCTGCAGTGTAGCCCTTGTCTTCACTATCCTGAATTTCGGGCCCTTTTGGTGACTTTTCCCTGGGTGTTGTGTTTACGTGTATGCTGGCACTCGTTTGATCGCGGAAGTGCTGCTGGTGACGGAGGTAGTTGCCTTTGGAAGTGTCGTATATATGTTAGGTAAAATACTCGTGCGACGGAGCGACCTTCGGTAGGGATCAGATGTGACTATCGCCTTGTTCAAAATCCTCCCACGCGGCCTCCAGTCGCCACAGTCGCTCCGCATGATACCCGGCTTCTTGCCTCCTGGAGGGCGAATCCTTCTTGTAGTTTGAAATGACGCCCTTGACGATTCGAGCCAATCCCTTTAGGTCCTCGATCAGGCGATCCACATTCGCCATCATGTAGAAAGTCGGAAAAAGAAAGCGCGGATACTCCACGGCACTATACAAATTCCCTCACAGCACTTCACGACGTGTTCACCGGGGAAGAAACAATTATTTCGATATGTACGGCAAAGTGTATCTCGCCGGGGCCTCCAAATGTCTGCATCGGGACTCTTTTGTCTCGACCTTTGCCGTGGATTCGTCGATCTGGAAAGCTTGATGCAAAAGAGTTAACAAAATTATTGCGAAATCTTTATTCACATTCTACAGGCACTGAATAATCAATAATTGACTGATGGATAATCTTTTGTTTCAAAGTTTTGACAGATTAAAATAAATTTAAAATGGGTTACTCGAATGATTAAAATCAGAATGTAGTATTCGAAACTTAAAGTATATTTGCGTTGTCCGCGGTCCGCCCGCTGTCGTTAGCATTTCATCTATGTTCAATTGCCAAAGCAATCCGCTGGCCTGACAAACGCGCCAGAAAAAGAACGCTGAGCTTACATCTTTTCGCTGGCATGCCTGCCTTTGTCCATGAAATGTAACCCAATCTCTTCGATTAGGGATCCACTTCATGGATAAATGCACTAGCTGAAATGTGCATGGGTTAGCAATTTGGCTGGGAACGAAAAATAGCAAATGGAATTACAGTGTGTGGCAAAATTTAGGGTTCGTGAAGTCTGACTAAAATATTTGAAATTGAATTATTATTATATTATTGATTTTAGGTGAAATGCCGGCGAAAGGTAAACACAATTATTCTTAAAGAGAACAGTAAATGATTGATCAATCGATCGGTGAATTGAATTAAAATGATCCATCAATTGATAAATCAAATAAATCGAACTAATTACGAATGGGCTAATTATTACAGTGCTAATTAACCTTAAATAACTGTATAAGTTAATTAAAGCCCCCGCAGAGGGAATGCTGGTCGACAGGAATACTTTTGGAGGCTAGCATTCTTTGGGGAGTTCCGTCCCCACGTACCCGAGGAAATTCCCGCCGGGGGAATGCCGGTCGACAAGAGCACTCTTGGAGGCTAGCATTCTTTGGGGAGCGCCGCCCCCACGGACCCGAGGATATGGGGGCCGCTGTTAGGTTCCCTCCTGGGATGACAGGTAACGACTCTGATTGGATCTAGACTACGCTTTGGACAACGAACTGGAATTGATGCTTTGGGCTGGCGGATGTGATGGTTTCGACCTAGTTGCTTTGCACAGTAGCGCCGAGGTGACACTTATGTGTGAATGGCTCCCATTCAACTATCATACCGTCTCCGAAGTACGTTCGAAGTTTGCACCGTTGGGTTGGTGGTGGAGGTTCGGCCGAGACGGACTCCTGATTGGCGCTGGTCTGGCTCTGAACACTTGTCCCCATTAGGGCTTGTGCCAACCCTTGCATGACCTCCTTGCTCTGCAAAGATAAACATGGGACCAAAAAGGCGACTACACACACGAACGGAGATAGCGGCTCCGAGGGTGGACCCAACAAAATCAAAAGATCAAAAAAATATAAAAAAAGTAATAAAAAATAATAACAACGACGACGCAACCAGCAGTTGCAGCCAAGATGTTAACAGTACATCGAGAGCGGTACTTACCATGACAAAAAAGACGAGTAGTGCAATGAAAGTGAAGACGGACGAAAAACGGAGATTAGCAGACAGTCGGGTTCAGCCTGAGATTCCTGCGGCGTTCGGGCGCAGCAAAAAAATGATGCAAACGCCAGAGCGTCCTGTTTCCCCGTGGATCCGTTTGAGGCATGCCCCATTCGATTGCTTCAGCGTTGAAGTCGCCCTCAACGAGCACTTTGCCCTCTGCGTTCAAGACAGCGCTCTCCAGAGCATTAAGCTTGGCTTGGAAAGATAATATCGATTCGTTCGGCGTTAGGTACACACTAAAGAAGGTGGTCCCTGCGCACCGAGCCCACACGAAACCATCCCCCCGTCCACAACTCTCTGCTTGAAAATCACTGTTCGAATTCAGATGGCGGCAGTACCAGTTTCGTTAAAATACCATAATGCAGGACTTTTGTCATGGTGTTGCTCACTCAGCAGCATAAAATCGGTCTTCATATCTCTCGCAAACTGCTCAAGCAAGTTTTGGGCGGTAGAAGAGCGGTGTAGGTTTAGCTACAGGATGCGGGTCATCGAAGTTCTGACTTTGCCTTGGCTAGGGCTTTCTGGAAAACCCGACATTTCCCTGATCCCAAGACGTGCCCAAGATTCGGTCTTGGATCAGCTTCCTTGCAAAGAATATAGTGTGCCTCCTTTGTACACCCTTTTCTTTTATGTTCCATTTCACCGCATTTCTAACATAGGAACTTCTATCAGGTCCTTTGCTTACTTGTGCGGTGTGACCATGGCCAAGGCATTTAAAACATTGCAGAAGCGTTGCTCTTCGCCATATCCTACAGACAACCCACCCTATTCGTACCCTTGTTCAGAATTTGTTCGGTGTCCTTTTCGGTCAAGTCAATGATGGCATTTGTTGCCTTTGGTTTTCTGGTGTCATCCTCGCTTTGATCCTGCGCAAGCTAGGGAACTCCCTTTTGATGGCCTCTTCCACCTCGTCCAGTTCCGTGACACAGTCAATGTCTCTTATTTCGATCGTTGCCATTGGCTTGAGCTAGGCTATAGTTACGCTTTCGTCGAGGACTTTCTTTACTGCGTCACAGAATGCTTCCCTATTGTCGGCCTCTGCCCCGAATTCAACCAGTATGTAGCCCGACCGTGTTGGTCGTGCTGTTTAATGGCAGTGTTTGTATCTTCGGGCCTTACATTTTCCCTGGTATCCCGCAGCACCTCCACGGCCATCTGGGAATTTTACGAGCAGTGCTTGCTACCGAAATCTTTGCCAGGGCTTCTTTCTCTCCTGTTTCACATCAGGTCTTTTTTCTTGTTAGGCGACCGTGCGTTATTTATTTGTTAGCACTTTTTGAAGGAGTTTTTTGCGGCTTGCTTCGCTCCTTTTGTCAGCACTATCTACAATCCCTGACCTGGCGTTCCACGTCCATCAAGTGCCCCTTCCTTCCATATCTTATTCCGATCTCCTTTGATTGGGCTAGATTCCATTCTTTTATTTATGTTTGATAGTGGAGCTATCTGTGCGTGCCCTTCAGACTTAGCCCTCAGCGTCTTCTGCTCTTTTTCGGCCTTCTGGTCCTCTTCGGCCTTTAACCAGCTCCTCCGATAATGCCCTATGCGGTCTAGGAGCTTCTCTAGTTCAAAGATTCTAATTTTTATCCCTTTGTTGATTTGAGGCGAGTCGCGTGCAGATTGTATTCTTTTGAAAACATCTCCCACTTTTCAGATTAGCTTTTCTTCTTCAAGTCGCTTGGCGGCAATGTACTAAGCGACCGACTTTCCTGGGAGAGGTTATCGGCTTCCGTTTCCGAATACAGTACTTCAGCCACATTTCCGACGGTGACGATGAAATCACACAACAGTGCTTTAATTGTCTGGTCACTCGTTTCTTTTTCTGCCGTAATCTCTTTGTGAACTTCAGGATGGTTCGTTATTATTTCCGGATTTACGACCGTTGCTTCGGTCGCTTTGGTAGTGGTCGCAGCAGTGACCATCGAATTCTCGATGTTCTTTATATTTTTCTCCACCGCTTGAACATCTGGCGCGTCCTGCAGTTTTCTGCTTTTCCTTTTTAGGACGCTCTGGCGTTCGCATCATTTTTTGCTGCGCCCGAACGCTGCAGGAATCTTAGTCTGAGCAAGACCTCTCTGTTAATCTCCGTTGTATTCTTCGCCATTTTTACCATCATTAGTACCGATATGCTATTAACATCGTGACTTGCAGTCGCAAGTTGCGTCATCATTGTTGTTATTTTTGCTTTGTTTTTTTTGTTGAATTTTTTGATTTTTTTAGGGTTTTTGGTTGGTCCAGTTTTATTGGGTCCCCCCTCAGAGCCGCTATCTCCGTTCGTGTGTGTAGTCGCCTTTTTGGTCCCATAGTTATCTTTGCAGAGCAGGGACACAAGCACAAGCCCTTATGGGGACAAGTGCTCAGAGACAGACCAACACTAATCGGGAGTCCTTCCCAACCGAGCCGACACCACCAACCCAATGGTGTGAACTTTGAACCTAGCCCCAGGCCTGCCAAGGTTTTGCTGGGATGGAGACGGTATGATAGTTGAATTGGAGCCGCTCACGCACTAGTGTCACCTCGGCGCTACCGCGCAAAGCAACTAAATTCAAACCATCATATCAACCGGCCCAAAGCATCAGTTCTAGTTCGTTGTCCATATCGTAGTCCAGATTCAGTCAGGATTGTTACATGTCATCCCAGGAGGGAACCTGACGAGGTCCCCCCTTTTCCTCGGGTCGGTGGGGTGGCGTTCCTTAAAGAATGCTAGCTTCCAAGAGTGCTTTTGTCGAACAGCATTCCCCCTGCGGGAATTTCCTCGGGTACGTGGGGGCAGAACTCCCCAAAGAATGCTAGTCTGCAAGAGTATTCTTGTCGGCCAGCATTCCCCTTGCGAGTGGTCTAGTGAATTTAAAATGGGTCATACAAGCACAAAACACCCCCCTCGCTCTGGAAGTCTAAAAGAGGCAACGAATGCGAAAATCGTAAGGCAAGTGAATCGAATCATTTTGAATGATCATAAAGTGAAATTGCGCAAGTTAGCAAAGGCCATGGGCATCTCAAAGAAACAGGCGAGATACATGATGCAATATGCGACATTTTGAAGATGAAAAAAGCGATCGGCGTCATGGGTACCGTGTTTGCTGACCGTCGGCCTAAGGCCGCAGTGCGTTGTTGATTCAATTGCCTGTTTGGCGTTGCTGCAGCGTAATTTAGCAGACTTTTTCTACGTTTTGTGACGATACATGAAACGTGGTCCTTTATTATACGCCTGAATTGAATTGGTAGTCTGCAAAGTAGCTGAAAAGGCACGAAAGGCAACCAAAGCGGCCAAAGACCAACGCTCGGCCGGAAAAGTGATGGCCTCCATTTTTTGGGATGCCCATGGAATAATCTTCATCAATTATTACGCAGTGTTATTGGACTAACTGAACGAGAAATGTTCTGTATCATCACAATAACGCACTGTCACACACGACCTTGAAAGCGATGGCCAAATTGGACCAATTACAATTCAAACTGGTTGTTCACCCACCGTATTCTGCAGGTTTGGCCCTCTGCGACTATCGTCTGTTCCCAAACCTCAAGGGGTGGCTCCAAGGAATGAGGTCCAGATCGAATGTTGACGTCATTGCGAATATTGAGGTGTTTTTACAAGGTTTGAACATTTCGAACTAAAGAATGGGCTTCGAAATGCTAGAAAATTACTATACCAAGAGCCCTCGAAGTCAATTATGTTGAGTAATAAATATAACTCTAACCGAGAAACGCTTGCTTTCATTAAAAATCCCGGCACTTATCAGTCCACGTAGCATACTCCTAAAAAATTATTTTTCTGTAACTAAAATTCAATGCATTTTTCCCTTGTAGTCGGTATATAATTTATGGCCGCTAGTAATCGATTCCTAGTTCTGATTGCAACTCTTCTCTACATTTTGTTAGACGTTTTCCATTGTACAAAATTTGCAACGGCTCACTCTATACATAATGAAAAATTGCACAGTCTTCTACTTCTGCGATTTTCTTATTTTCAAATGATTGCATGCGAGAAGTAATTAAAATAATGTCCAATTATGCTCACTATAAATATTTACTGCCCTAACAATTCCAGGGATCTTAAAATTGCAAATAAATTCAACATTAATGCAAAAGTACTGCAGAAATCCCGAACTATATTTACATGAATCTTAAAGGAACTTCCTCATTGTAAATTGAAAATTCACACAAATTAAAATTGCCCAAGTACCTAAACACTTTTCCTTATTTAATTACAGGTGCAAGTCGACGACGATGCCTGAGCATATTGAAAACGTTGCGTGACCGCCACTTAGATCTGCCCGGGAACCCGGTGACATCGTATCACCTGAAGACGCTGCTTCTGTACGAGTGCGAGAAGCATCCGAGGGAGATGGAATGGGAGGACAATTGTATCGCCGATCGAATCAATGGTATCTTCTTGCAGTTGATCTCATGCTTGCAGTGTCGAAGATGTCCTCATTATTTTCTACCGAACATGGACCTGTTCAAGGGAAAATCGCCCGGTGCACTCGAGAATGCGGCGAAGCAAGTGTGGAGGCTCACGAGGATTATGCTAACCAATGCCAGATGTCTTGAGGAGCTCTAATTTAACTGTGACTGGGTATAGTAGTACACGTTCGGGCTAAAGTACGAGTATGTAGGTATGTTTGCGGAACAGTGCTCGTACGTAGTAGATTTTGATAAGAATGCGTAAACGCATAACATGAAGTGATAATTGAATTTCCTTGTTGCTACGATCAATTATTTTTAAGGTGGCTTGAGTGTAACGGACAGAGGGTTGTTAACATGCATCCCGTTTCAAAGTGGCAATAAGATATATGAAGTGACATAATTTAAAGCTGGTTTGCTAAGAGCAAAGGAAGGAAGCGGTAAACACCTCATGTAATGTCGTTATATCAGTAAAACGCTTCTTTAAAACAAGATTTTATCCATAGAAAGAGCGCTCTCAAAAACAGGCAGTATCAGTTTAAACTTATATATTATTAAAAGTGTTGTTGAAAAAACAGTTATGATTCCTTGTTAACTAATTGGTAAACACATTGCTGCAGCGCCAGATAATGACTGTAGCTGCAAAAACTATTGACATTCATGTAGCTGAATGCATGACACATTCGTTTTTACATTCATACTTCACAAGATCCAACTGCGATTATTATCAATTGCTCTTCATGTAGTTGAAAAGTGCACTTCTTACGCACAGTTAAAATAATTTACCGCGACGTCTGTCAGCAAGTGTTTATCTACAAAACAAACCGCCGCTTCTTGTCTATGCGCTTCCATATAAAAATCAATCGCCTGTTCACTGACAAAGGCTTAAGTGTATCTTTCTCCCCTGGGACTTGCATCGCCCAAAGGCGGTACCGCCGTTAATCAAATGTGTCACTAAATGGCTTTTAAGAATAGACAAGAGATAAGCATGAATCGGCCAATTTAAATAACAAAACGACATTTCCACGAATTCCATAATCGTCTAGAACAATATCCAAATTAAAATATATCAGATTCTGATACGAAGCCTATCCAAATAAGTCGTTAAAAGCACACATTATCAGCATGACAAAGGAAACAACAATTTAAGTGTTTAAAGCATCTCGAGACGTTTTAGGACCGCGTAACTCCGAGTATCGCAAGACTTGAATCTCCCACCTACAAAATGCTGGGCATAAAAAGTCGATAAAAATATCAATTTTTAAACCCCATTCCGGAGACTCTCACATAAATTTCCAGATGGAATAGAATAAAACATAATCAAAGACGCGATTAACATATTCAGAAGATGTATTTCCTCGGCAAGTTTTTCCTTTCGTTTCATTGTGATCAACATTTTAGTCGTAAAACGTGAACTAGAATCGATTAATCACTTAATTTTGGAATATGGAAACACTTAGAGCGACACTAGTTGGAGCGACATGGTGACGGGTATCAATTAGGACTTGTATCTTGCTACTTTTTCACTTTGCCAGGCTTGTCGTTGTTGGTTTTTTTTTTTGCAAGAGAATTATTATGACATACGATGACATCGAAAGCAACATAATTCCATCTTATGGTGATTTAATAAATATGCACATATTTGTAAATTATGAGTCTAAGTCCGCGACAAAACAAACTAAAATAGATTCACTTTTGAAGACCACTTTATCGCTGAACAGTTAGCATAAGATGATCTGAAATTTTGTGGTATAGTGGCTAGAGTCTAGTGGTGGCTAGCCTTAAGCATACAATACGCCAATTCCTCCACAGACCAGGTCATGTGCGGCATACAAGACCAGAACGTTTTTACCTTCTTATCTTCACGTTTCATATATGGCTAAACATCCCGTTTCGGGTTTTGTCTTCCTGAATTAATCGCTTCAAGTCATCGCGGTCTCTCGACCTTGTTCTCTAATTAGATATTCGGAGCACGGAGCTGCAATCAGCGTCCACAATATCTTGCCATCGTTTCCTCGTCTTTATAACTTGATGCCTTCATTATGCCCTCCCTTGTATAGTTCTTTTGGGTAGCCACTTTTCCTTCATAAGTGGCACAATGCCCACCTATTGAAATTTGCGTTCTTTTACGCATGTGGTTACAGGTGGATCGTCAAACAGTTCATACTTCGCATCACTGTAATAGAATCGCCATTCCGTTCCATTCTTCACCGGGCCAAGAGTCCTTCTGAGTACTTTCCGTTCGAATACGTCCAGGGCTTTTTCGAAATCATTTATCAAGGTCCAGGTTTCGCTCCCGTATAACAACACAGGGTTCCTGAGAGTTTTGTATATGTGTATATTACTTCTTCTGTCTACGTTTCTGGGGTATAGGATAGGAAGAACAGTAATGTAAGCTGTGTTAGTTGGATTGTAAGTAGCCATGCAAAAGTAACCGACTGCATGGTCACTTCCACGTTGAGGTTCAAAAATAGGGACGGAGGTAAAATTTGCTTTGCTTAAGGGAGGAAAAGAAATAATTCTCATGTAATTCAATTTATTGATTTACGCTTTTTCAACACACATATTTTTATTTTGGCACTAATCTAATATAATTACAAAAATCTATTGAACGAGAATGTGATCGCTGTCGTGGACCGCACTGGTGGTACTACAGCTATCCGAGAGTTTTGTTTGTTGAAGGTAATAGTTCTGGATCACAGTTGCTTAGCATGAGAAGAGAGAGAAAGAGAGAGCGAAACCTTTGAGTGAGATGACCCACTGAGAATGAGACCAGTTTGAAACTTGGAGTTGTCTGTTCTCTCTTCCCATTAAAACGGGTCCTGGAATACGTGTTAAATAGCAAAATGATTTAACTATTGTCTGAACAATTACTTAATTTTATTAAAACTTTTGTGCTTGCTTGGATTTTGCCAATTTTTTAATGCTTGATATTAAATTTTTAACTGAAAGCAACCGCGAGCTCTTCAAAGTTGAGCCAGTTATTCGGGACCTTGTTTTGCTGTTAATCAATTGTATGGATGAAAATGCTTGTTCACATCTGTATATCGCTCAGAAACGACATATATAACTTTTTGCATATTTTCTCAGCTCTGGGAAATTATTGCCAGACACGAATTATATCAAAATCGTTTTGATCTGAAAAAAGCTCATCAAACTTCATTTTCAAGAAAGAATTTATTTTAAGATCAATAAGTTCCATTTGTATATCACTTGGCGTCGGCATTAAGTTTTATTCACTTAGTGAAAATGGGTTTATAAATTCGAGCATGCAGTCTTCATCTTTAGCAAAATCATGAAAACATCTTTCAAATGACTTGCGATATCTTGATTTTTTCAATATATTTATTCAAACTGCTACTATCCGCAGCACATTCACTCTGCTTCTTGTTGAGGTTAGTTCGATTTACAGCAGTAAAAACCAGCGTGTCTTATTCAAGCGGTATATCCTTTTACAAAGGAACACAAAGTAATGATAATGCAGCAATCTGATATACATGTAATAGAAGTGAGAGAAAAAGAGCAAAGGAATTTTAGAACTAGTATTGCGTTTCTACAGCGCTATGTAAATGTATTTCAACAGTCTCCCACAATACAAGGTCGATTTATTGCTCTTTCCATCGTAACAATTTAAAGTAACATTTCATTATTTTTCAGAATTCATAATACACAAAAATTAAATTAACAATGCACCAAAAAAATTTTTCTAATTTATGATAATCCAAGTAATTTAACGAATTTTTGATATGATTGTTCTTGGCGAGCACTTTCATCAAAATATCATCAACCATTTCCTATTTGACGTCTATAATGCCCTCATTGAACATTTGCCAGATGTGATGAACGCGCACATCAATATGCTTTGTGCGCACATGGTAAACAGGATTCTTCACAAGTTGTAAGGCACTCTGGTTGTCTCCATAAAGCAATGTTGGTTCATTGATGATGTTTTCAAAACCCATCGCAGCCAACAGACTCCTTAAGAAAATAATTTCTTTCCTTGCTTGGGACATGGCAAGAAACTGCTTCCGTAGAACTCAGAGCTACGACATGTTGTTTTCGAGATTCCCAAGATATGGGGCAGCCACCAAGTGTAAAAATGTATCCCGTAAATGACTTTCTTTCATCATTACAACCAGCCCAATCAGCATCAGCGTATCCCATCAAAGAATGCCATGTTTTAGAATAAACGATTTTTAATTTTATAGTGGAATTTAAATATTTCAAAATATTCCTCGCAGACGTCAAATGCGTTGAATGTGGATCCTGATTGAATGACGATAGCCTTACCACGCAATGTAATATGTCCGGTCGGGTCATCAGTGCCAGGTACATAAGAGATTCGATTATTGACTGATGCATTTTTACGTCAGCCTTTTCACGGTTTGTGCAGTCGCTGCAATATTTTAAAATCATTCCTCGGTTGAGTGCCGTTGGTGTCGAGTTACATTCCAACATACGATTCTCCTGAAGAAGGTTTTCGATGAATTGTTCTTGGTTAATTGTTATGTCTCCTCGTTCTTCATTTCTGCATATTTCAATTCCTAGAAAGTATTCTGCAGGTCCTTTGTCAATTATGTTGAAAACAGATGATAAACTTCTTTTGATGTAGTTTAAATCATCCTGATGAGAGCTTGCGATCAGCATATCATCGACATAAACAACAATTATGTTCGTTTTTTCAGCTCTATACATAATATTGGCACAAGTGTCCGCTTTACATCGAAAAAAACAGATTTTCTTCAATGTCTCATCCAACTTCTTGTTCCATTCGCATCCGGATTGTTTTAATCCGTAAAAAGCTTTCTTTAACTTGCATACTCGCTCCGGATATCTTTTATCAATAAAAGTTTTAGGCTGCTCCATATATATCTCCTCCTCGAGTGCGCCGTTAAGATATGCAGCAGTTACATCCACTTGATGCAACAACAAATTAAATTCAGCAGCCAACGCGAGGACACATCTTACTGTCGAATAACGTGCTACCGGCGAAAAAGTGTCCTTGTAATCAATATTCACTTTTTGACTACACCCTTTCGCCACAAGTCTTGGCTTGTAACAAACTATTTTTCCTTTTTGGTCGGTCTTAATATTGAATAACCATTTAAATTTTATGAGCTTCCGTCCTTTCGGCAAGTCTACCAAATCCCAGGTTTGATTCTTTATGATGCCATCATATTCCGCTTGCATTGACCTTCGCCACTCATCGGCTTGTGGACCTGAAAGCGCATCTTCTGCTCGATCTACATCCGTCAAGTTAATTGAGTTTTATTTTCCGGTTTGAATTAGGCGCGGTCTTCCGGGTTTACCCGTCCTGATAATTCTGGGTCTACCTCCTTTATTATAGGATTTCGCAATTGTTTTTCTTTATCTTATTCATTTTTGTCTTGGTCGCTTTCGTAAACTTTATCACTGTCCACGTGTTTGTTTGGTGATATAGTCTAACTACTAGAAGTCTCTCCCATTGCCTCGAATGTTTCACCTTCCACATTTTCTTCTTCGGGTTCATGATCGAAAATAACTGACATAATCGTTATTCTCATTTGTATCACATTCGTTTTCCAAAAAAGTTACATCTCTGCTTTTATACATTTTCCGTGAATTGGGTTCATAAAGTCGGCAAGCCTTTGCTTCTTCGCTATATCCTACAAATATAACTAGTATTCCTTTCGGATCAAATTTCGACTTGCTTGTCTGCTTATTTAGCATTCTTGCTCAGCATCCGGATTTTTTTAGGTGTTTTACTGTTGGTTTTACTCCATGCCAAGCTTGAAAAGATGTAATTGTTTCAAGTAATCTGGTTGGCGCTCGGTTTCGCAAATAACACGCCGTATTCACAGCCTCCGCCCAATACGACTCCGGTAAATTCACTTGAATCAACAAACACCGAGCCATTTGAATCAGTGTGCGATTTGCACGCTCAGCCACACCATTCCTGCTACGGGGTGTATTCAGCACCTAATTGCCGACGGATACCATGCTGATTGAGATATTCTGTGAAATCACGGCTTAAATACTCTTTTACATTATTTTTATTTTACACCCCGCCTGGTTCTCTGCGATTTGCTTAAATTTCACTTTTTTGCTTCAAAAATGCAACAAACATCATTCTGGTACAATCGTCGATGAAAGTGGCGAAGTATTTTGCTGCACCAATCGAATTTTGTCTCATTGGACCACATATATCTCTATGTATAAGTTCTAGTGGCTTCTGACAACGATTTTCCGAAAATTTTGTAAACGGTTTCACGGTCATCTTTCCTTTTAACTAAGCTTCGCAGTTTTCTACACGGTCGACACTTGAAATGTTTACGTCAAGCCCGTGCACCATTTTATTGTTAAACAGTTCACAAATACTTTTTCTATTTAGATGACCATACCGACTATGCCACTTCAAATAATCATCATTCAATGCACTATTTATCGCGTTTCCATTCGCATACTGTGCATCATTTGTACAAATAAACAAATTACCAATCCTTTTCGCTGTTAAAATCACCAATTTTTTTCGTTTTATTATACACTGCTTGTGTTCGAAACTCACTGCCATGTTTTTCGCTGTTGCTTTTGACACTGAAGTAAAATTTGCGCGAAGATCAGGTACATACAACACTTCTTTTAGATTTACCGGATCATTTTCGGATGTTAATCTCACTGTACCTCTACCTTTTGCGTCCATTGTTTTATTATTCGCGAGAAAAATTGTTTCCTGGTATAATTCGAACTCAACAAACAATTTTTTGTCGTTGCACGTATGAGCTGTCGCCCCGCTGTCAATAACCCAAGTATTATTGGTGATCGATTCATTCGATGAATTCGCAGCAACTGAAGTGTTCATTTCAGCTAATGATACGGATACCGGTTTTCTTTTTCGCTTACTCCTACATTCGGCCACGTAGTGGCCTGTTTTGTGACACACATAGCACTCTATTTTCTTTCTAAATTTGTCATTGTCTTTTGCTCGGCTATTCCGTTGTTCCGATTTCGCTTTTGACATTAAAACATGTTCGAGCTCTCTACTTTCATTTTTTTTGACATCTCTCCTGCGGTCTTCGTCGATCAACTTTATTTTTAAATTTTCAAAAGTCGGCAACTCATCTCTTGTCTCCATCGCAACTACATAATTGTAGAATGATTTTGGCAGGCTCGCTAATAGAATAATAGATAGAGTAGGTCTTCTTCGACCGATATGTCTATCTCTTTTGATTTTTCCGAAATATCGACAAAATCGTGTATATGTGTGGAGATAAATGAACTCTCCGGCATTTTGAATGACAAAAAATTGCTTGAAAAGCGTAACTTTTATACCAGGCCCAGCAGGTTGATGAATTCCCTCTAGAATTTTCCAGGCATATTTTGCACTTTTATCGTTTTTAATGTGAATAAGCTGTAATACACTTACATTCAGGATAATGGTGGCTAAAGCTTTTTCGTCTTTGTTGGACCATTCCACTCTGACGGTAGCTGCGTCGGTTTCCTCCGGTTTCGGGCCATTTACATGTTTCCACAGATCCTGACAAATGAGACCATTTTTCATCTGGAGCTTCCAGCTGCAATAATTTTATCGTGCAGTTTTTCAATTATTGAAACAGCTGTCGAGCTCATCTTTCGCGATCACTACTTTTTATGTTTTCACAAGTTTCACTTAACATTTTTTACTTTTTAACTGATATTGCTGGGTCTGGGCCCATAACCTTTTGAGGTTAGTTAGATTTACAACAGTAAAAACCAGCGTGTCTTGCTCAAGCGGTATATACAGTGCGACTGATTCCTTTTACAAAAGAACACAAAGTAATGATAATGTATGATATACGTGTAATAGAAGTGAGAGAGAAAAGCAAAGGAATTTTAGAACTAATATTGCATTTTTACAGTGTTACGTAAATGTATTTCAACACTTCTTAAGTGTGTCTCTTGAGATCATGTTTTCCATTATGTGAAAGACAACAATGCAAAGTGGTTTTCCTAATGAACTTGCTATGAAGATCAACTCATTTTTATGGCTTCTTTTGGTCAGTATTTTGTACAATTCAAAAACTACACTAGTACACTCAATAAAACACTACTTCAAACTTCAAGCTACGATTGCCTATACGGAACTAACTGACCATATCAAACGCTTGCTGCTCTTTTGCACGAGACTGCAAACAGGTGTGGTTAATGCGCGGTGTCTACGATCGTTGGAACAGGAATATGCAAAGTCAATACCGTTAAGAATATTTTGAAGTTAATATGTCACAAGTTCCATGCTAAGTTGGTGTTGAAAATTTAACATGAATTCAGCTATGGCAGCTTTAAAAAAAATAGATAAGCGCAAAGATGCAATGCTCCACTTGTAATTACCCAATGCGCCACGTTTGGCGCATGTGTCATGGTTTGGCCAACCCTGGGCTAGAGTATTCTTGAATAACATAGGGGTTCCCTTGTCAATTTTAATTGAAAAGAAGGCATTTTTTTGATATTGATCATACCACTTTCTAGAGTACCATTTGGACACGAAAAAAGAGATTTTTTAACAAACCAAAACGCCCAAGCTTAACCCGGATTAATACTTATAATGAACAAATAACTTATCTAAAAGCACAGGATCCACCTCCTATATACTGGGAGCATGCAATCTTTGCTGTTAAACTAGAACCCCTTCTGTAAAAAAATTCTGCCAATATTGTCGACGTTTCCATTATTTATTGATTATAGAAGCTCCAGTCATCAAACTTACTGGAAAGGGCAGTCAAGGTGATTTCCCTATAAAAATGTGAGCCTGTAAAATATTTTTGGAAGTTTAGCCTCCTTTATGGAGGCTCTAACGAAAATTGAGCGAGACAAGTGATCCCAGAAACAGCGTACAATGTACCGAACGTACCGAAAAAATATTCTCCCGTTGCAATACACTTTCCATACCACTTTTTGCCGACGCTGACCCAGCTCCACCAACGCTGTTTTTTGCTCGCCAACAACGTTTTAGCTCGTCTTCCCTAAACGCTGCAAGAATGATCCACCGCGTTCATTCGTCCCAATATCACCAAAACAGCAGTGAGACACTCTGGGAGTGTCCGATTTTTGGCTCTTTCCCTTCAACATGTCGTCCACGTGGTTTGTTATTGACAAAAATAAGCGGACTAATTCAGGACATAATCTTTGAGCCTTTTCGTTAGTGAAAAATCTGTTTTCTATGAGCTGCAATAGATCTGGTTTTAATATGTCTCCATTACCGCCGCCTGGGTGAGTTCATAAAATTTTAAAGAACGCCGAAGAGTTGTACCTGTCAATTTAGATCTAATTTGTTTGAAGATTGGCGTTGATCTCACTGGTGGTAACTGCCATAATACCCGATAAGAATAATATCAACTTCTGCAACTTGCCCACTTTGTCCGACAGCGGGAAATTTCGTCGTCACCATCCTCCGGATCGCTGTCGATTTCTACCATTTCTCGCGATTTTTGCATACCCGTCGCAATACTTTCGCAGTTAAAGATGAAATTTCCACTACCTTCATCACGCGAATTCTACATCTGATTTTGTCAGGATGAAGTGGAAGATAGTGGAAATGAAAGATTGAAATTGATTAATTAGGTTTATTCACTCTGAATATTTACATGAATCAATTGATTTCTCGGACGTTTCGGCGTTAACTACTACTAGAATGTCCTCTCTCCGCTTGTTGAGTGATGCCATCATGGTAATCTAAGCTTGACATTTGTTTCAAAGTTTTTCATGGGTTCAATCAGGTTGCATTGCTCATCCTCAGGAATGCCGTCAAAATATTTGGGGACATCTGTATGAGCAATACAAAAATTTACAAGCTATCAACCGCTAAAATATAATTAAACAAGGTCAAAACACCTGTCTAAAATATTTAAGTAGGTCACTTAGAAAAAGTAACAGGTTAATAAATTAAAATTATGAAAACATACGAGTATCAATTTCCAGTAGTGCAAGCAGGAGTGAGTTTACTAACGTGGTTTTCATGTTGAAAGGCTTTCAGTTTCGCGGTTTTAAGCACGTTATGCTTGTAAGCATGCTCATTTTGCACACCTTCTCCGCCTTGTCCTGGGGTAACTTCCATTTATCAGTGATGTTCAATAATGAAAGAAATAATGACATGATGACAAAACGGCATAACTGGACAGAGCTGAGAGAGAGGAAGACACTTTCTGGTCGAAGCTCAGAAAACAAACGGTAGGTTAAACTAGTGGCGGTAGAGGCGAGCTCTCTGACAAGGGCCCATCTCTAAGAGGTGAAACCTTTTTAAAACGAATCCAGCCGGATTCACTACAAATAACAAGTAACGAAGACCAATCTGAGCTCTTCTCGTGACGAATCGCTGGACATATCCGCTTAGAACCAGTTTTTGCGAAAAAATAAAATGGCCAGAAATCCGAGATGATCCCTTTTCGAAATGCCTAGTTCAATTAAATTTAACCCTACTACTATCACGTCAGAACATGACCACCCAAAATTCTAGAATCGGCAGCCCAGTCCGAAAAAATAATACATAAATGGGTTGAATAAAAATTGCGGTGATGCTTTTAATGTTGCTATTGGAACATCTCATATCTCACAATACCAGCAACACCATTCAGTGATTAGTTCCTAATTATAATCGAGATTGCACAACTAACTAAATAAGATACACTGAAGATGACTCAAAGGAGTCAAACTGCATCTGCTCACACAACAAACCAAGGCCCTACATCTTTTCAAGAAAAAAGAGAATTGCCCTGCGGATTTCAAATAAACAAAATAATTGACTATAACTAAATAAAGGCAGTTATTAGAGACAGAGAGTTTAAAATGGCAACACTGTTTCCGATGACAGCAGATGTCAAGATTCTCGATTGTTTTGAAGTTGGTTCCGTTTGGCAATTCATCGTGAATAGACTCATACCGCAGCAACGTTTGCAAACTGTTCAAATTTATTTTGAAAAACACTGTTCAATTAAATTGAAAATTTTGTTTAGTGATGAAGCACACTTTTAGTTAAATGGCTAAGTCAACAAAAAAAAATAATCCTATCACTGGATAGGGTACGCCTAGCTTTAGCTTACAGCAGCGATGGGACCAATTGAGCGCCATGTTGCGTGAGGATTTTTAACATTGTCCCATTGCAAATGTGCATGGCGCGAAATTCGAATCTTCTTTATGGCCTGTCATTTAAATCAAGTGATAGTGATGTATGGATTTAGAATGAGATTTTGGGGTTTTATAAAATAATTTTACAAAACCCTTCTAAAATAGGTACTTGTCTGTCCGTCCGTCCGTCGCAGCAAGTTTTCTCGGAAACAAAAGAAGCTAGAAACATGAAATTTTGCATGTAGGTCAAAAGTTTTACCTTCTTCAAAGTTCCAGTATGAAAAACATTTTACAAGGTTTTTAAGGGGTGTCTCCCCATATATAGAGGCACCTCTTAAAAAATTTTTTGTAATACATAGCCGATGTGGATATCCAAATAAAGGTCTTGTTGAGAACTTTCCAAATCTGGTGTAAAAATGTGAGTGACTTCATAATGGAGTATGGAGAAATTCAAAATAGAGGATAATTGTATGCCTCCCTCTCACGAGTGGACATCTTTGAGCTGAAAAATCAGAGATAAATCGTGAAAGTAGGCGTTAATAATTTGAAAACACGAGATTCTGAAAATTTCATAGCAATCCCGCACTAAATAACAATGTTAGAAAGTAGTGAAAAGCTTGAAAGACTGATAATTCAGCAACAAACAGGCAAATTGGTAAATAATAAGCTACAAGAAAATTTTATGGTAATTACTTATTTGCTTCAAGAAGTAAGAAGTATCAATTTTTAAATGATTCAAAGGAAGTTTTCGATATGTGTGTGTAAGAAAAGGTTGCATAAAATTGTAGAAGTAGTAATAAATTGTTCTTTAAATAATTTGACTAAAATCAAGTTTTATTTACATAAATTGTACATTTTTAGGACTCCCGAGCATAATGTACCACCTGGTTCCGTTTGTCAACCAATTCGAGCATCACTGCGACTATATTATCCGACGTGAACTCTCCCGTCTCCCTTGTAGAGGCTCCTTCGCAGCTTGACCCATTTTGTACACGCAAAAAATGTGTGGCAGGCATTGTCCTCCTCTCCTGGTCAAAACCGACAATCGGGACACCGTGACTTACCAATCTTGTGCAGGTAAGACTGAAAACACCCACGCCCGCTCAAAAGATATAAGTCAGGTTCACCATGCCTTCGATTTAGCCACGGTCTGACATCCGGGATGAGGCGCGCAGTCCATCCTCCTTTCGTGCAAATCACCCAAGACAGCTGGCAATCATTGAGCCAGCGCTGTCTCTCCTCGCCGACAACCACCTCCCTCGCATCCTCGTTTCGGCGCAGGCAAATAGTGTGGTGCTCTCTAGCAAGGAGGGCGACAGGTATCACGCCTGCAATCACTCTCACCGCCGGATGCCGGATGCAATCCTCAGTGCTCCTCTTCTCTGTACCCGTGCCAAACGCTTTCGGTATACCTCCTTGCTGAGAGCGTCGCCCCATATCTCTGCTCCGTACAGTAGCACTGACCCTACAGCACTCATCAAGAGGCGTCTTCTTGATGGGCTGGGGCCCCCGAAGTTGGCCATAAGTCGACTCAGGGCCGATACTACTGCAGCAGCCTTCTCAGCCGTTGCCCTGATTTGCTCAGAGAAACTCATCTTTGAGTCGATCAGTAGCCCCAGGTACTTCACCGATGGATTCGATTTGATTCATATATCTCCAATACTGATCACCCTTACTCTGGGGATTCTCTTATTTGTCAAGATGACCACTTCGGTTTTCTCCAGTGCTAAATTGAACCCGCGAGCAGTCATTCAGTCCCTCACTCGGCGCATGAGCATACATACCTAAGTTGCGCCTGTTCAACGGTGCGTCCAGCGACCAGAGCCGCAACATCATCCGCATAGCCGACGAAGCGCGACTCATCTGGCATCTCGAGTCTCAGTAGCCCGTCGTAAGACACGTTCCACAGGTCCGGACCAAGGATAGATCCCTGGGCAACACCCGATGTGATTTCCATCCATTGTTGGTCCTGTATCGCGTCGTAGAGCAGGCTTCCTTTAGTTAGTCTCTCAAAAGCCGTATTAGATATTCTGGAACTTGAAAAGAGTTTTCCAGTGTGTCCAGAATATCCACCCATCTAGCGGAGTTGAAGGCGTTCGTGGCTTCAAGTGTCACCAACAGAACGATCCTTCGCTTGGTGCGACTATGTGCCTCTGCTTTTTGGACCGCGCCGACCACCTCTGCAATCGCATCAATGGTAGAATGTCCTGCTCTAAAGCCTTACTGCCGAAAAAATAGGTCCCAACCAGCACGAATCGCATCAGTGAGTCTTCCTTTGATGAGTTTCTCTTGGACTTTCGCAGCCGTGTCTAGCATGCATAACGGGCGGTATGCAGATGGTGATTCGGGATTTCCCTTCCCCTTGCTGATCAGCACGAGCCTCGACATCTTCCATCGTATCGGGAAAACCCCGTCCTGAAGGCAAGCGTTGAATATGCTGAGCAGCAAGTCAGGACAATAGTGATCTACGAACCGCAACACCTCAGCTGGAATACCATCTGGACCTGGAACCTTCCTCGCTTTCAGTTCCTTCTGGACCTGGAGCCTTCCTCGCTTTCAGTGAAAGGACTGCCTCCTCCAGTTTTTGCAGTGTTAGGAGTGGACACTCGACTGCTGTTTCACCATGGACAGCGTCAACACAGACGGAATGGGCGGGGAAGAGTGGCCACACTATCTCATCCATCTTTTCGGTATCATGTATGCAAGGCTTCCGTAGGGCGCCAAGCTTCCGCATAACTAGCTTGTAGCCAAGGCCCCCACGGATCTTTGTTGGCATTGTCCACTTGGTCTTGCCAGCGGCGAGCCTTACTATTTAAATCAATTTGCGAAGGAATTTCCTCGCCGAGTTATATGCTGCCACCCGGCTGCATGCCTTGTCTCGGTTCCGCGCCTGTTGAGCCTCACGTCGAAGCTTGTGAGGCTCCCTTCGCTTTTCAGCGATTTCAGTTGACCACCAGTGTACTGGGGGTTTGCCGTTCCGGGGTTTTCAACGGGGCATAGAAGCTTTGCAAGCAGTCGTAATGATGCTCATAGTTGAGTTCGCCACGTCTTGAGCTGCCAGTCCTTCCGTCCCCTCTGAAACTCCCTGCAGCGGCTCATCTGCTGTGAGCACCTCGACGAACTTCTCGACGTCCATCCTCCCGATGTTCCATCCAGTTGTAGAAAGCCGAGAGCACGGATGTTGGGAGAGAACATCAGTGATCTCAAGCAGAATGCACTGATGATCACTGGCTGAATAATCTTCTAATACTCTCCAATAGTGTATCCTCCGTACTAAGGACTTCGAGGTGAATGTCACGTCCGGTATGGTTCCCTCAAAGCCAATACGGCAGAGTCGGCATATTTCTGGTGTTTAGTACGACGAGTGCCGTCCTGGCCGCCTTTTCAGGATTCGTTTTCCCCGCGGATCTGTTTGAGCCATGCCCCATTCGATTGCTTTAGCGTTGAAGTCTCCCCCAACGAGCACGTTGCCCTCTGTGTTCGAGACGGCGCCCTTCAAAGCATTAAGCTTGGCTTGGAAAGATAGTATCGATTCGTTAGGTGTTAGGTACACACTAAAAACGGTGGTCCCCGAGCACCGAACCCACACGAAACCATCCCCCCGTCCACAACTCTCCGCTTGAAAGTCACTGTTCCGTAACCAAGTGGTGGCAGTACCAGTTTCGTTAGGATACCATGATCCAGGATTTTTATCATGGTATTGCTCACTCAGCAGCATAACGTCGGCTTTCATGTCCCTCGCAAACTGCTCAAGCAGATTTTTGGCGGTTAAACTGCGGTGTAGGTTTAGCTGCAGGATGTGGGTCATCGAAGTTCTGATTTGGCCTTGGGTAGTTTTCTTATTCTCGGCCAATGCTCCGAATTCGACCAGTATGTGGCCCAATAGCGTTGGTCGTACTGCTTTAATGACAGTGTTGGCGTCTTCTGGCTTTATGTTTCCCCTGATGCCCCGCAGTATCTCCGCGTAGGATCGGTCATCTTGAGGTTTTACGTGCAGTGCCTGCTGCCGGGGTCTTCGTCGGGAATTCTGTCTCTCCTGTCTTGCATCAGGTCTTTTTTCTTGTTGGGTGCCATGTGAACTTTACTTGCTAGGACTTTTTAAAGGAACTTCTTAGCGGCTTGCTTCGCTCCTTTTGTAAGTACTGCCTGCAACTCTTGATCTGGTGCTCCACGCCCATCGAGTGCCTCTTTCTTCCTTCTTTTGTCTAGATCTCCTTCGATTAGGCTAGACGTCGTTTTTTTATTGATTTTTGATGGTGGAGCTATTTGGGCGTACCCTTTAGATTTCGACCCGTCGCTTCTTTAGCCTTCTGCTCTTCTTCGAACTTCTGGTCCTCTTCGGCGTTTAATCAGCTCCTCCAATAATACCCTATGCAGTCTAGGAGCACCTCTAGTTCAAGGAGCCCAATCTTTACTGCTTTGTTAATTTTTGGGGAGTCGCAGAAGAAAAGCGGAATAGCTTTTCTTCTACATGTCGCTGGGCGGCAATTGTACTTTGCGACCACCCTTGGGAGAGGTTATCGCTTTCTGTTTCCAAATACAGTACTTCCGCCACATTTTCGACGTTGCCGATGCGACCACACAACGTCGCTATTTGACTGGTCACTCGTTTCTTTTCCTGCCGTAATCTCCTCGTTGACTTCAGTATGGATCTTTATTACGACTTTTGCACCGGTCACTTCGGTAACGATCGCAGCAATGACCATCGAATTCTCGATTTACTTTATATTTTCCTCAATCGCCCGAACACCTGAAGCAAAGTTTTCCGCTTTTCCTTTTTAGGGCGCTCTTGCGTTCGCATCATTTTTTTACTGTGCCCGAACGCCGCAGGAATCTCAGCCTAGACAGGCCTGTCTGTCAATCTCCGTTTTTCGTCCGTCTTCGCTGTCATTGTATTAGTCGTCGCTTTTGTCATCGTTAGTACCGCTCTCGATGTAGTGTTAACAACGTGGCTGCAACCTCTGGTTGCGTCGTCGTTGTTATTATTTTTGATTTCTTTTTTTGGGTTTTTCTTATCTTCTTTAAGTGGTTTTGGTTGCTCCAGATTTATTGGGTCCCCCCTCGGAGCTGCTATCTCCGTTTTGGTCCCATGTTTATCTTTGCAGAGCAGGGAGTCCATGCGAGTGTTAGCAAAAGCCCTTATGGGGAAAAGTGCTCAGAGCCAGACCAGCGCTAACCGCGGGTCCGTCTCATCCGAACCTACACCACCAACCCAATGTTGCGAATTCGTACGTACTCCGAAGCACGTTCACACACGAGTGTCACCTTGGCGCTACCGTGAAAAGCAACTAAGTCCACACCATCATATCCGCGAGCCCAAAGCATGGATTCCAGTTCGTTGTCCAAAGCGTAGTCCAGATGCAATCAGGGTTGTTACCTGTCATCCCAGGAGGGAACCTCACGGCGCCCCCCAATATCCTCGGGTCCGTGGGGGCGGCGCTTCCCAAATGATGCTAGCCTCCAAGAGTGCTCTTGTTGGGAATTTCCTCGGATATGTGGGGGCGGTGCTCCCCAAAGAATGCTAGCCTCCAAGAGTATTCATGTCAACCAGCATTCCCCCTGCGGTCGAATCCAAAGTATTAAACTCCCTTTCCCCCTCAAATATTTGAACACTATAAAATTAATTAATGTTTGTTTGTTAAATTAATTGTACTGTAAAATCTTATTATAATTTATATGTCATAATTTGGCGAATGAATAAATAAAATGTGAAAAATCTTCTTGAAATTTCAAGCCGCATCTTGAATATTCTGGTAACACTGTGAACGCATCATTTTTATGTCGTAGACATATATGGCTATTTTACCTTTTTAAATGTTCCACCTGATCAAAATATCAATCAGATTTGTTTTGTCTGATGACATGTTTTGAATATTTATGTTTTATTATTATTGCCGCGACCGTGGACTTATCCGCGATCACAACATATCAACCCATTTGGTTTGCATCGCAAGCTCTTATTGTTGCTTGTTTTTGTATCAAATAAAAAGGAACGATAAATTATTATGATTTGGTTGATGAGTGTTTTTGATAAATTGGTACATGGTTTTTGGGCAATTTCGCGAAGCTAACTGCACGAACCATCTTTAAAGGCAGCGACAAAAACTTGGAGTTGAGAAGTCCACCTGGAAGGAATATATAATGCGTACTCAGACGTTTCTGTAAATGACGATATCAAAACAAAAATAATCAACGATGCGTTACCTTTATTTGGTCAGCAGATGAAAAAGAATTAAGCAAGTTGAATTCAGGCCACATTGTAGAAAATGCAAACATGTAAATTTTCGCAATAAAAGCCTTCGTCTTTTGAAACCTGAGCGATACTCGATCAACCATTACCTGCCGTGTTTTGTGGGCGCTTTGCAATAAAATAATTTATTTTATAGTAAACTCATGTCATTGCAACATGGAACTATTGAACGCGCGTTCATTTAACCCTCCATGAATGAATTTTGGGTTGATTGATATTGCAGAGCAAGTTTTTGATCAATTCTTGGAATTTTAGTTATTGTTGATCATGATCGCCAGAAGTCAATATTTCATTAAATTGTGGACACATGACTTCTCAGATGCATAATACCCACTTTTGCAGACCTTGCTGTCATTTGGCTATACCTTTAATTTAAATAATTTGATTTCTTGGTAACTAACATCAAATACGAGCTACACAAGCGCTAGCGGGGTTAAATCAATATTGCTCAGCAACAATCTTTACATTTCGTTTTGAATACCTTAATTAGTATTTGCATTCATAATCAAATTTACATTTGAGAAAATATGAATCGACATTTATAGCATGCAGCTATAAATATTTATATAAATTCTTGTTTTATTTTAATTGTTGGTCACGATTGAATGAAAACCTGATTTGGTTTTAAGTTGGTTGCAATGTGTCTAAGAAGTATGGTTTGTACAGAATGAATTATTCAAGAAGCTGAAGCAAAATTAGCTTCCAAAGTCCATATCAGCGTTCCATATCAAAGAAAGTTACTTTCAAGTCCTAATAATAGAAAGAGTCTGGTACTATAAAAGGGAGATTGACCTCACTGCGCGTTGCTTTTGCAACCCACATTACTCGTACTAAAAATAACGATTGCAGTAAAATATGACCAACAGAAGTTAATTTTTTAGAATTTCATAACAAAAATAATGCATAAATTTTGAAACGATGAGACTTTAATCCCCTATGAAAATGCGTTTAATATGAAATATATCACTCAAGCCACCTTCTTAGAAAAACATCTACAAAATTTACACATGAGTTAATAAATTAAATCAAACAAATCTGCTGACATAGCTTCCGCGAAAATAAAAAAATTATCCACATATCTGAATGATTTCAGAACAGCCGACTCTTAAATTAAATGGTTGTATTTTGTACATAGACATACATGTATAATCTATCCTCAAATTTAAACTTTTTTTACTTTTGTATTTATAGTTAGTGCTAAGTTGTTGCGTTTATTTCCACACTGTGATTAGTTAATTTTAGATGAAATCAAATTATCCTCCTTAAAATTAGTTTTCTAAAGTCGTTGACGCAGATACTGAAAAACAAAGACAGTGAACGTAAGCATCCAAAGCTTATGCAAAATCTTGAAAAATTCAATTCGGAATAATTTCTTTCGTAGACTTCACTTCAGATATGTTAAAAATTAAGTTTTTCTAATAAAATTATTATTTATTATTTAGCGTTACATTAGCTAAAATGATATGTTAAGTTTACAATAAAACGATCATATGTCATGTTGGTATTCAATATTTATCTTTAGTGTACTCTAATTTGTAGGCTTTGAAATAATATTAGAAATAAACGAAATGTAACTAGCAAATATCTATGTGTCTACAAATTACATTTAAAATAAATTTTTCAGTGTTCAATGCAAACAAAAAATTAAAATAGTTCTAAGAGTCTTTATATTATGCATAAAGGCATCATGAAATATACGAATCATAATTGGTATTTTAATTTAGTTCTGTAAATAAATTCCATCAAATATTTATAACTGAAAATTTCGTTTTTATTTCAAAACGTGGCAGGAAATATTTTGGTTTGATAGAGTAAGTGCGCCGTATATGGACCGGTTCAATAATATGGACTATCAGCGTTTCTTAAAAATCGTTCACCATATCGAGTCGACAATTAGTGCACCCTAAGCCTCAACCCTATTGCGGCTCGCCAGTCACTTACAGTGAGGCAGCGCACACACACGTGTCCACGGGAGCTATTTTTCGATTTCGTTCATTCGAGATGCAATTTTTAAGCTAAACGTGTAAGCTCGTCACTTAAGCAAATGTTAACCAATATGAAAGTGGATTAAAGCAGGAGAAAGGTTAGTTATTTTGCAATTAGTCATATTAAGTTGATACAATCTTTAGTGATTATAGTTTTTTGAACGATAATATTAACTTTGAAATGTATAAGTATCACAATATGGACCATCGTCATGTTTTAAATATGAACTACTGGTCCATATTGCAAATAATAACTTATGTTTGATTTTTAAGTCTCAGAATAGAATCCAAAAGAACAGCAAAGACCAGACAAGCGTGGGATAAAAACGCAATGACAGATGCAATTAAGGCTGTACAAAAAAAGGAAATGGGCTTTCTGAAAGCATCCAAAACATATGCTGTACTAAAAACTACGCTTATATGTTTGTCGAAGATAGAAAACCGATCACTAAGTGACATTACTAACCATAAGCTTAGGAGAAAGTTGACGTTACCAAGTGAATTGGAAATGAAATGGAGAAATCTGGATTTGGTCTAACACGCAGGGACATAAAATTTTTGGCTTAAAATAACATTGCGCGCTCGTTTTCACATTATAGTGAATCTGCAGGTAGGACATGGCTGAGGTTATTCCTGAAGCAACATGCTAGTTTATCCTTCCGCCGGCCAACGGGAACATTAATCGCAAGAATGAAAGGCTTTCATAAACAAAATGAAGATGCATTTTTTTACTAGATGGAAAAATCGTTGAATGGTTTCCAATATTCTGCAGTAAATGTTTATAACGTGGACGAAACTGGTATTTCAGTCGTGCCATCGAAAATGCCGGAGATATTGGCACGAAAGGGCAAAAAACAAATCGGAACTGTAACATCAGCAGAACGTGGATCACTTGTGTAATATGTATGAGTGCAGATGGTACATTTGTCCCACGAATGATGATTTTCTCGAGAAAACGTGACAATCGATTGCTGATGAAAGGTGCTCCTCCGGGTGCCAGTCATGCCTGTCATCCATCAGGATGGATACAACTTGGACTATTTACTCAATGGTTCCAGCATTTTTTACAGCACGTGAAACCAACTGCTACATCTAGGGTTGCAAGCCGTCCGGGATTTCCGCGATTGCCCGGAATTTAGTGCTTTGTCCCGTGTCCCGTATTTTGTCTTTATGTCCCGGAATCGACGATCACAGATTTATTCACATGAACGGACACCCAAATTGCCAGCTGGACAGCCGTATGCGCGGCACGCGAGTGAGGATCATGCCAGCAAGCAGCAATGCATGTCTGGGTATTTCCGCCCGGTTTCCATTGCGCCTAGCATTGATAAGACACAGTTTTGGGAAAATTTTCTATTTCTATGTTTCGTGTTTATGCAAAGTGGACGTGTTCAACGTGAAATGCATTCGATACCGTCAACAAGCAAGAAAAGATTAACGGGATTTAGTGATAAGTGGAAAAATGATCCCGAGTTCAAAGAATGGATGCAGAAAAAAAATGAGTTTACTGCAACTTGTTCCATCTGCAATTCGGAGGTCGCCATTCAGTACGAAGTTCGCCGCGCGTTAACCGTAGTAGTAGTAGTAGTGATTCTGCTATTCGTAGTAATTTATCGTTATAAAATTATTTACAGACTTGGAGTTCTTGAAAATCACGATTGTTTTTGAAAATGTTGTTATATTCGGTGAACGATATATCGATGGGAAATATATTGAGCGCAAAAGTACAACAAAATACAACTAAATTCGGTAAACTTCGCATCCAATTTGCCAAATCCAGTTGCATTTAAATTGCACCTAATTGACGTATCCCTGTAATTAAAGTTTGAATATCATTTTGTTTCTCTCTAAATTGAATGTTACTTTCTTATTGGTTGAAACCCGTATTCAGAGAATGAAATCTATGGCCAAAAAAACCAAACACGCTGTTTTCACTTACATGTGTTCATTATTCGTAATTTGTATTTCTTACTTATAGGTTCATGCCAATAGTACAAAGCATAGAAAGTTAATGTCAGCGAAATTAACTTCAAGAGCCATGAACAACTTTTTCATCAACGTACTAAAGCTTCGGTAATTATACGAAATGTGTTAGGGCCTCATTCACAGGAAAAATTGATAGTTGATTTAAAAGAATCTCATTATTTTTTGGTAAGCTCCGACGCGTCAAATGTTGGTAACATAAAATTATTTCCTTATGCCGTTCAGTATTTTGATAGTAAAAAGGGAATACTCGTATGTCAAAAATTATTGGATTTTTATGAAGATGCTGACGAAACATCGCTTAAGATATATCAATGCATTAAAAAAAATCACTATTGAATCTGAACTTAGCATTGATCAAATAAGTGCATACAGTGCTGATAATGCGCTGTCAATTACGGCAAACACAACTCTGTATTTCAAAAGCTAGAGGCAGAAAATAAGCATATTTTCAAAGCAAATTGTTTTTGCCACGTTATAAATGATAGTGTGAAGCATGGACTAAAAGGTCTGGATGTTGACGTGGAAAGCATCATACTGAAAATCTATTCCGAGTTCAGTTCGTCAGCTTTGAAAACAAGCAGATTAAAAGAGTGCTGTGAGTTTGCACAGATCGAGTATAAAGATTTGCTTAGACATGTTCCTACAAGGTGGTTGTCTCTTTTACCAGCTATTCATAGATTAGTGGATTGCTGGCCTGCAGTTAAATATTATTTTTTGGAAAAAGGTCCTAACAGCAACCACAAGGTGCTTTGGGAATTCATTTCTGGAGATTGTGATACTGACAATATAAAAAGTGATGAAGAGTGCAGAAAAGAAAGCCTGAATGATTGTTACCTTTTCTTCCTACATAATTTATTGCCAGAGTTTACGAAAGTGATCCTACTTTTAGAGAGTGATGCCTTAACTGTAATGGACATTGATTCTGCTATTCGAAGCCTTTTTGATCAACTGAAATCTAGACTCGGCGATGACTTCTTTGGAAGTAGAGTCAGAGGCATTTTTAGAAACCTCACCTCAGGCCAAATAAATTATTTTACGGAACAGGCGCGAACTTTCATGCAAAGAGCAATCATTTACTTAGAAGAAAGGTATGATTTTGGACCCAACGGAATTTTCAAAAAGTTTGAGCTGTTGTCCCTTAAATCAAATGAATTAAAATTGACATGGGACCAACTATCTGAATTTCCAGAAACATTAAAAATTGATGATGCCATTAACATGGACTCACTTTATACAGAGTTTGCATACCTCAAAGGTGCTTTTGAGGCTCTTCCAAAAGACACGTCAAATGACAAAATTTGGGTCAATTTCTCCCAGGCAAACACATCTTCTGATTTTAAGAATCTGAAGAAAATAATCGGTTTTATTCTATCGATTCCAACAAGCAATGCATTCTGTGAAAGAATATTTAGCTTGCTAAATAATCTATGGACTAAAGAAAGGAACAGAATGTCCATTGATTTGATAAAGTCAGAATTGCAAACCCGCATAAATTTCGAAGAGTCCTGCGCAGACTTCGTATCAGTTTTGCAAACTGAAGATGGGAGAAAACTTTTAGAAAAGGCTAAATCAAATGAAAAGTATTTAAAAAAATAGTGTTTTTAATAACTTTGTGTAATCCTACATTTATGAACATGCATAGGAGAACATTCGTCTCTCAATCGAATATATTATAAGGAAGGTTTTTTTAATTAAAAGCAAGGAGCAATAACATATACTATAAATCTGAAAAGTTGTTTATGAATATTTCTTCTGTGCAATCTATAAATAATACATCGAGTTTAACAAAACCTTGTAACTCGACGTTTTTTATATCGTAGTAGAAAGAACAATTTTTTCAGCATGAGATCCGCAAGGGTGTGTTTGATCAGCGAAAGAAGTTTCATCAAGAACTTCTACAATTTTCTTTTTCAGGTATCGGGTCAAGCTTCGCATATCACAGTGAGACGCACCATGCGTCAAACAGCCGTCCTGATATTTATTTTACAAATAAATCGTCAAGACATGAGTTTTTTGTTATTGTTAATTGCGTAATTTAAATAATTGACATAGAAATAGATTACAGTTTTGTTCAGCATCCCAAAAAAGTAACTGAGGCCATCTTTACATTTTTGCTGCAGGAAGTACTTCCACAAATTTGAAAAATTGTCTCCACTGCATTCTTCCATTGCAATAAAAAATTTAAATATAAATAATAATATAATAAATAAAATTTAAATATATCGAGTTGCGTAGTAGAAATTAATGTCGCATTTTTATTTTTCTTAAATTTATAGATAAACGACATCCATTGTGTTAATCATAGCAAATAATGGAGGAATCATTTGGTTTTTTCTTGATCTCAAGCAATCCCACAGGAATATTCCTTTTATTTTTTCTAATTCTTCCCAAAATAGTCAGTTATAAGAGCTCCTTCAGTAAATGATTGGCCAAATGAACAGAGGTGCAAATATGCCATCGGAACAGAGCCAACTAAGTAAAAATAATTTTTTTTTTTACTTTTTGTCCCGGAAACCGGGTCTCAATACCTGGTAACCCTAGCTACATCCCTGGTTCTCTTGCTTTTAGATGGACATGCAAGTCACACGCGAAATATCAAGTTAGTGGATTTAGCGAAAGAAAGCCACGTTCCCTTACTTCACTGCCCCCACACTCAAGTCACAAAATACATCCTCTTGATAAAACATTTATGGGTCCATCAAAAAAGTACCTGACTGAAGAAACTCACAAACGACTCCGAATGCAAACTCAAGCAGTGACACATTATGACATAGCAGAATTATTTGGTCAAGCCTACAAAAGAGCTCAGCGTGCAGAACTGGCCATTGATGGTTTCCGTGCAACTGGGATATATTCCGTGAATCGAAATGTATTTCAAGGTCATGACTTCATTGACGAAGACCTTCCAGGAGTTGAAGAATCTTTTAACGACCCAATGTCCCAATGTCATGACACCTATTAATGATAGTTACGGTAAAAGCTTTCCTGAGGCAGAAGGTGTTGAAGCTCCGGAAGCTCAACCAATGAATGAAATTCATTGTACTCTACACACTGACGGAAATAACCACGCAAATACGCAATCGAAAGATCCAACTACCATCATTGATGATTTATTGGCTGGTCCCTCTACATCGTCTAGAACGTATTTAGCACCAAAGGTGTTGCAGCCGATACCACGTTTAAGAAGAACTGTCAGCAACAGAGGAAGAAGGGCCACTAGATCTTTGATTTTAACATCATCACGTTATAAGCAAGATTTACTAAAATCGATAAAAATAGAGGAAGAAACAGAAAATTTGAAGCAAAATAAGCACTTGATTTTAAGAAATGAATCGAATAGAACGCAAAAGATAACAGCCCAGCAGAAAAGAAAGATCTTACAAGACAGAGATTTATATCCTGAAAGTACTGATGAGGGTGATTATTCAGTCAGTGATAGCACAGATGAGAGTCCTGACCGTTCCCAAAACGAAAATGGTATATGCTTCTATTGTAATGGTCTATTTTCTGAAGACGTTCATGGAGAGAAATGGATACAATGTGCACCTTGTAGGCGATGGGCTCATGAAGAGTGTGCTGGCATTGAAAATATGGCTGACTTCTTTGTGTGCGAATTTCGTACTAGTGATTAGTCTAAGCCAATGGTTGACACGGTAACACAAATATTTTTTTTCTATTATTTTGAACCAAATCGACCATGGTCCACATTTGAGAACATGTGGTCCGTATGATGTTCACTTTTTGTAATTTCATGGAAATGACTTATTTTAGAAATGTTGGTTATTTCTAAGAAGCTAATGTTTTTTTAAGAATTTTATTATTTATTTTCGATACTAATCAGTTATCAAACTGTTCAAAAGAAATAAGACTGATTACACTACAAAATTCGGCGTTTTATTTGAGGAAATCCTTATGGTGGTCCATATATGGCGCACTTAATATAATAATTATCTATTTCTGGTGAGTAAAGCAACATTCTACAGGATCTTTCAAATTAAAAGCCATTTTTAAAAGACTAAAGTAAACATTTCATTTACAATAGGATTGAAAAGATTTTTACTAGCCATTGAAGTGCACCATGTTGCAATTACGTCGTGTGGGGTTTCTCGTCCTGTAGTGTTTGTCGTTGTTCTTAAACTAAATATTAAAGGACAAAGAAAAGTGATTGATGAAAAACACCACACAAATACTTAACGAGTCTATTCCTAATAACATCTTAACAATGACTAACTAAAACTAATATTAAATGGATCCTTAGCGATAGCAACGCTCTGTTGTCCATGTGGTGAAGGGGCGATACGGCTGTTTCCTTTTCTCCAACTTTAACCTGTTACTCTCCGCGTGAGAACTCCTCCGGCTAGGGACTTCGGACCCGGCTTGCCATCGGAAACGGTCGTAGGAGGCGCCACTCGCTTATTCTCTAGTCCAAAATAGCCGCCAAGCGAGAAACACGGCCGCCCAACAGCCTCACACAGCTGGAAATAAAACCCACTATTTTCCTCGAACAGGGGAGGATTAGTCTAAGCTGGGGCGACCACTTTGCACAATTTCGCAGGTATCAGATTACCTGACGTAAGTCACACCGAGCGAAAACCTTAAACACACCCGCACTAACAACCAAATCACACCCGAACTAAATTCTCCAAACACACCTGATCCATGTGTACAGTTTACTTCCAAAACAATATTTTTTTGATAATGAAACCACGATTTTGTAAATGACAAAACGCCATGCATAATGTTAAAAATGAATTTTAGTTAATCAAAATCTCGATTTAAATACAAATTTTAACTTACGTCTACCTATTTGGGGGCGCCCGAAGTAATTTGCGTTGCGAAGTTCTCCTTCCAGCACACTTCTTGTTAATTTTCTACCCTCCTCCGTTGTCGATCCTTGTCCGCCAAAAAAGAGAAGAGACCTGTTCTTTGTTTCCAGGATTTTTTCGTCAGCTCGGTTTCAACTGGTGAACCGTTAATTTTACTTCTGGGTGATTCAACGTTCAATTGCGGTGCGGCTTCCATCAGCAATCCTTAAACTGGTATTCATCGGGCAATTGAAATCCAAATTTCCCTTCATCTCGTACACTCGCCCATCAGGTGTAAATGCATCAGTATTGTGTTACTATTCGTGTGTTTCTACGTCTAGCACTTGTTGCATGTAAACGGGTTTTTAATCGCTACTGTCATTAATTTTAAAAATTAATTGACTTTTCTCAAAAGTCAGTTTCAAAAAATTAAATTAATTTTTTATAAGTCAGACAAAACAAAATTTTGATTTCTATTTGAAAGAGCATTTATCGTCGAAGGAGTTGACCCACGGCATCATATCGAATATTATTTTACTTCGAGTAGTCCGCGTGGCTTAGTGGTTAGAGCATTAAGCCCGTAATCTGAAGGTCTCGGGTTCAAGTCTCGTTGGTGTCAACGAGATTAAGTTCGAGTGGTTCTTCGTACGGAGTATAAGCCTGATCAGTTATGATACGTGCTGGTTTAAAAATCAGAACGTATCGCAGCTGGGTGGATGGAATGAGCATATCACCTTGTGGAGTGCCGATATATTAAATCATGATAATGAGATAGTCTAAGTATCTCTAAGCGAAGGCCCGAAAGGGGCTGTAGGGCTACGAAGAAGAAGAAGATTCTTTTACTTCGATAAATCAACAAAAGCAAATAAGTCAAAGACTAACTCGGGACTGCTGTATGGAGAGAGTAGTAATACGAAATTGGCGGCGATCGTCAATAAAAGACGAAACACGAGTAAACAGGACTCCGCAGATGGTGGACATGAAACTCAATTAGTCGAAGTAAACAAGAAGTGAGTCCACTTCAAGCTGAAATTCAGGAATTGAGACTACGACTAAAAGCGTTTGAAAATATGTACAAGAGAGGGAAGAAAATTCAAAATGCAGAAGCGGTAAGGCAAATAAATACGGAAACTAAGGCGAAGAAAACTGTCAAACAAGTCATCCCAGAAGAAATACTAAGTACTGGAGGCGCGAAACTTCTTAGCAGCGCTGGAAGGACTCCAGGAAATGGACGTTGAAGAAAGTATTGAAGGTAATGCTAATCAAGAAAACAATGACAATTTTATCCTTTACTTAAAAAATAAAAATAAGGAGAAGAAACGAGCTCGCAGTTCTGCTGGCCCTCCTCAAAAAGTTGCCAAGAATACAGAGAAAGTTCCGCCAATCAATGTGTTCGGTCAAAGCGGAAAGGATTGGCAGCCGAAAATAAATTAACTAATTTCGAAATTAAAAGAATCAATGCCGAAAAATTAACAATCAGAACAAAATCACTGGTTGATTCCAAATCAGCCAAAAATGCACTGAACTCCGGGGAGGTTCTACACTTCACCTATATCCCGAAAAGTGAGAAGAACCAGACCTTTTTGTTGAGAGGCTTAGACTGTGGAGAAGATACCGTCGATCTTCTTCAGGTGCTCAAGGAAGTAGCACCACAAAATGAATTTATGTCCGTTAACACGATCGCGACAAGAAGAACCACGGTAGAAAAAAAAATTTATCACTTTATTTAGTGCAGATTTCGAATAAGAGAAGTCCAAGTCCTCTTCAACAAATAAGACACTTGAACTTCCGAGTGGTGAGGTGGGAACGCCTCCAGAAACGAGAAGTGAATCAGTGTTATCGGTGTCAACGATTTGAACATTTCGCTGCCAACTGCGCCATGTATTACCAGTTCGTCAAATAGAAGGACGTTCATGCTCCCGGTGAGTGCAAATTGGCTCAGACGGAGCCAAAAGAGAAATTACACTGTGTTAACTGCGGTGTTTTTGGTCACCCGGCATCATATCGAGGATGCAACCGATATCAACATGCGAGAGTAAAATTTGTCCCAAAGCAAGCACAACCACATCGCAGTGTCTTAGCTCCAAACTTCGTCAAGCCCGGAGTACCATTTGCACTCGCCGCTAGAGGACCAGCAGAAAATGCGGTAAATAATGTAAGTGGCAATAATGAGCTGCTTCTCAAAATTTAGCAGCAACTAAATTCTTTATCGGAGAGAATCGATAAACAAGATAGGAAAATCTTGTCTTTCAGCGTTTAGGGGTTTCAAATGCCTCAAAATAAGTTGTCATCCAGCCACATTCCCACGGATAGGATTCGTCTCATCTCGATCAACGTCAACTCCATTGTTACTATACATCGACGTGATTATCTCCTTGAATTCATTGTTAAGCAAAAATATGACACCATGCTTCTCACTGAAACCCACCTCAATTCATAGCACTCCATGACATTCAAGAATTTTGAATTCGTAAGAAACAATAGGGTAATAGGTGATGGGCTAGGTGGCACCGGGGTATTGGTTCGAAGACCCTATTGTTTCAAAAATATTGAAAAAGTCAAATTCAAAAGCTTTGAATCTCTTGACGTGTCCGTTGTCAAAATCTCACAGCCTCCCACCTGGCACTTCTCCGTTATCTCTGCTTATGCAACTGGTCGAAATATTCTCAAGTTCAAGGAGGAGCTCAATTCCTTGTTTGAAATACTCGAATTGAACAGGCTGCATAGTTATTATATTTTTGCTGGTGACCTGAACGCCAAGCAAGCATCCTGGCTGAATACCACCAATAATCCAAGAGGTGTATTCTTGAAATCGTGGATAACAGAGAACCAAATTGAATACAGGTGCAATCTATATGGGTTGGAGTTCCCAACATACCCTACGAAAAATTCATATTTGGAACTCTGCATTGCTGACGCAAGTGTAGTAATCGAGCAGTTATACCAGCAAACTGCTCGATAACCCTCCTATCTCCATTGTAATGGCAGATTTACAATAAAAATATGTAAATTTTTTCTATAATTGTAGTTTGCAGAATAGTTTTTCTTCTTATTGTTATTAGTAAATGTAACTTCATATTAATTTTCCTCTATTAAATTTAATTTTTATTACTTTTTAAAATTTTTATTTCTTTCCTTCATGTAAATTTGTTCGCAGCATGAAAATTTTCTTCAGTTTATTTAAATTCCTTTACTAGATTTATAATTTCTTTAGTTTAGTTAAAATTTCGCTACTACAATTAAATCCTGGTTTTTGTTAAAAATTTGAATCTGCCCATTACAATTTAGGGTGTGGAACCCTTGACTTCGTGCCGGGCAACGGTGCATTACCTAAAATGCATTCGGATACATTCCTGACGTGCACGGAAACTGTAAGGTGATGAGGGTGGCGATTGCTTGGACGTTGTCGGTCGGGCGGAAAACCTGTCTAAGCGAGATATAAACGCAACAGACTTGCGAAATAGATCAAAAATCGAAAGAAAAGAAGTGAATGTTCTGGCCGAAGTAAAGCGTGATTATGTGATTCCTCTTCATCGAAGTAACGTGATCATCTTCCAGTTGTTTTACATATGATTTGGTCAGCACCAAACGCGGTTTTTTGTTGGGATATTTCATTCAACGTGTACACAAGTGTTTTCCCCACGTCGCGATAGTGCCGGATGGTGGGACTCTGGTCGAATCAAAGGTGAAATGTCTTAAGAGTTACCTCGCCAAGTTTGGGATAGTGCGGGAGTTCTCTAAATAATGACGTGCGAATAATACCTTTATTTGTGACTACATAATAATGCAATTAAAATAAATAGCGAAAAGATAATCAAACATAATAAAATTGACAAGCAAAGGAAAAAGGCAAATATGATGTTCGAGTGAAAGTCGAAAGTTGTGGTGATCTGTGCTGTGCTTATTCAGAACGAAATTTTTTCTTGATCTTTCCGAGAATTAGTTGACATCTTGCTGATGAACTTTCGACTTTGCTTAATGAATGCCATTTTCAATGAAAACGGCTGTCTTTGATTTTTCTGTGGTAGCGCTAAGACTGACTATCAAAAAATTGGACTGAACTGCCGGCGGAGTACTTAGCGGGAAAAATTAGATCAAAACTGTTGATCCTCGTATCGCCTTACAACGAACTAAGAGTCGTTATATTGTCACTCAAATTATACCAGAAAAATCATCAGCATCTCCTTTTACTGAGGGTGCCATAACTAAAACTGTTCGGAACAGTGCTCAGAAGTTTTATGGAGATTTTGGAGCGGGTGCAATAGAAGTCTGCTTTCGGATAAAGTATTGTAACGAAAAAACAAAAGTAACGATAATAAGGTGCCGACAGGGTCCTCGCCGGTTCATTACCAGCGTCTTTCCGTTGCCCACCACCCTTGACGGAAATCAAGCTAAGTTTCGAATTTTGTACATTGGAGTGACGATTATGCAGTGCAATAAGTTAAAGTTAAATACCAACAGGATTATTTAGACCGAAAAATTGGAAGTCTTGAATTAGCAAAAGATCAAATTGATTTTATAAATAATGTCATGGATTTTAAAATGGAGTGAAATTGGTTGCCAGCTGCCAGGACTTACTCACCCCACCTCGTCAACGAGCGCTCGTCGAAAAGGCTGGGTAAGTACCCTGTTTTTAGCGTTTTGTAAAATAATTTTACAAAAACCTACTAGTTTCGCGACCTGTCTGTCCGTCCGTCCGTCCGTGTGTCACAGTACTTTTTCTATCAAACTACTTAAGCTAGAAACATCAAATTTTGTGTGCAGATGTAAAGTGGTGCTCTCTTCAAAGTTCAACTGCAAAATTTTTTTTAAGGTATTTAAGGGGGGGGGGTCTCCCCATATAGGGGAGTGGCCCTCGAAAAAAAAATTTCATCAAAGGTCTTGACGAGAGCTTTTCAAAACAAGTCTTAATTTGATACTTTTTTGCTTCGAGGGACGCGCAGGGAGGGGAAATACACAAAAAATTTGTGTCCCCCCCTCGCAATTGGACACCCGTGATCCAAAAATTCTGAAAAAAATATGATGGTAGGTGTTCATGAGTACAACAACAACAAATACCTTACAAGTCGAAATTCGCCCAACTTTGTTAATAATAGTATGATATTCGAATTTCACATTTTCCCCAATAAAATAGCATCGGTACCCGTACACTGAACAAAATTCGATATTTAGGTAGTCCTACCAAGAGTTCTTAAACCTTGTAAGTTTGATGAAAATCCAATGATATACACGGAAGTTACAGCCGTTTGAAATTTCTCCAATTACAACAACGATAACACATTATTTTGGTATTTTATGGACTTTCCGTCGAATCAGTCACTGCAGTTTTGGCTTGATCTTCTTGAAATTTTCAAATAAGGCCAATAACATTAATACTTTTGAGAAACCAAGATTTGAGTGATTTTTATCGGTTTGCAACAAAATGGCGACCGTTGAAAGAAGAAAAACAATGGATTTTCATTTGAACGTGCACATCTCTTTGACATATTTCTTGACGTTATTCATTGCTGGTGACTGCATTTCTGAGAAGTTGGATACAAAACCCTTCTGACATGAGCGTAGGTCTGTTTACCCAACTCGCTTTTATTTATTTATCAAAAATTGTTTAATAAACGTTTTATACCAATATTATTCTATGCCAATTATTTTAATCTTTTATTAAGATTTTGATTTTCTTCCGTTACATTTTTGCCGATGGAGACAGGGTTAAGGGAAGAAAGAAAGTTCTCTTGTTTGATTGTGAAGAAAAGCATACAGAATAGCGGGAAGAATTTTAATTCAAAATCAAAACATTAAAAAATAAACAAACAGGATTGTGGGACACAGGTATCAGCTATCCACTTATTACAAACTACATTGATATTCCCTTATAGTCGAAGATAAACTAAAAAGTCTTTGTTTAATTTTTGGATTGGATTTTGAAAGCGTGGTGCTTTTGTTACTTGCAATGTTGAAGAGTTTGTAAAAAACAATATAATGTACAATAACACTGAGTGGATGCAAGTAAGACAAAGAAAAAATATAGTATTTGTGATTTTCCTTATATGGAATAAAAATGCTGTTTCTTTGAAGTAGAACGCCAGTCTTTTCATTTTGATCTATCTGACCGGGTATAGGACCCGGTACGGTGGAAGGTTTTCCACATCAAAAATGAGCCAGCCATCGCGCACGCTTTAACCTTCTTTTTGTTTCAGGGACTCTCGCGGGCTGAGTGGCCTCTAGACAAGGTGCCTTTTTATAGCATAGGGTTATGTGATTCGATTGCATACCCCTATGACATAAATTGGTCACCGATATATTTCTTTTCTGATGGGAAGGCTCATACAAGTTATGTTGTATGAGTTTTCCACTCAGAAAGGAAATATATGGCCACTGCAACATTTATGGATCTTGATCCGGTTGGGCGGGTGCGAGAGGGCACCACCACCATCCGGTTGTCCCACTCTTATTTGTGGGCCATGAGAACCGTCGGGTAATGACGAGGTTTCCCCACGTCCGTCTGTCTTCACTCGTTCAACTTGTTCTCTGAACAAGTCATTTCCCTTTTGGTAGTTACCTACAATTTTTCGACTTCGGTCACCCGTTCTTTGAGACCCAAGAATTCGTGAATGCGAAATTCTTTTGTTGTGGGTCTTTGTGCTGGGGGAATGAACCCGCCCCACGACCCCGCAATGCTAGCCTGCCAGCGCATTCACACGTTCCCAGACAAGGGTATTCTCGGCGGATATCAACATCTTCCTCCGCCAAGGCAGCAGACTATCGCTGCAGTCCTTTACGGACATTTTGTATATTTACCTTTTCACTACACAAGACTTGAATTCAGCTTTCATAGTCCTCAACGAAAACTGCAAGTGCTTCCTTACGATAGCGACCATAACGCAATCGTAATGGATATCAATCATCAAGGGGATGATCTCTTCCTCATTTCAGTTCAACATGAAAATTATCGGTTGAATTTCAGTAAAACAGACTGGGGAATGTTTCAAAAGAAGTTTAATCGGGAGTACCAGAAGCAATGTCTTCCTTCTGATGATGGCAACTCTTTCTCAATGGTTCCTTATGACAGGAATCTAACTAACGATTAAATCGATCTCTATTTGTCGAAATTAGAAAAGCTGACATTGGAAACGATTGAGAAAGTATTTCCCAAGAATAAACATTGAAACAATATGAAAGGGTATGAAGCACCAATCACCGAATCAATCCTGAAGTCACTAGTGATGAGATAAATCTTCTCGATAGGGCTGGTAACGAAATTGATAGTACGACTCCGGATAAAAATGGAAACAGGATTACATATATTTGATGGAGTGCAGAAACTTGCCCTGATTGGAGCACATTGGTTCATCTACTAAAACATGAGGGAGGAAATAAAATATTTTCAGAGGTCGTTGAAGCGAAAGTTTCCGAGTTCAAATCAAGCCTGAACTGTGAATCAATTCTTCATTTCAATGAAACATTAACATCCGACCTCATACCGAACTTGAATCTTATTGATTATTTTGTCAGCTATGAAGGCTTGTGTTTCATATTTCGCAGGGTAAACAATAAGAAATCATGTGCTACTGATGGTATTCCAAATGTAGTTCTCCGACATTTGCCTGAGGTTGCTATAAGGAATTATTACTCAACAACATGTTGAGCAACTCATATTTCCCAAACGAGTGGAAAAAGGCTAAAGTATTTTCAATCTTGAAGAAAGGAAAAGAATCGTAATCCCCTAAAAGATATCGCCCAATCAACTTGCTGCCTGACATCAGCAAGGGGTTTGAAGTGATACGCAACAAAGCACTGAACGCCCACATTGAGAAATATGAGTTGATACCGAATTGCCAATTTGGTTTTCGTGCCAGGCGTTCGACCATATATGCAATAATGAAAGTAACCTCAGACATCTGTTGGAAACTAAATGATAGAGAATATATTGGAGCATGTGTCATTGATATGGAGAAAGCCTTCGATACGGTGTGGTTAGATGGACTAGCTTTTAAGCTACTTCAGGACAGGTTCCTCCGACACCTTGTTGCCATGATGTGGAATATCTTATAAGGGAAATCATTTGTTGAAACTGAGAGAAATCTGACAACAATGCGCGAATTCAAAGGTCAAAATTATCTGTTACAAGACCCTGATTAGACCAGTTTTGACATATGGATGTCAGATCTGATACAACCAGAGTGCTAGTACTATGGAAAAATTAAGAATTTTCGAAAGAAAATGTCTTCGTGCATGTACTAGTTTGTACAGAAAGCCTGAGACGGATTGGAAGCATTATATATCGAATAGAAAAATTTATCAAACTGCTCAAGTGACGAGAGTCGATATCTTCATATTGAAACTTCTTCGGAATCATATCGCAAGATCTGTAACTATGAGTGAAAATCCTTGAATTTCACAGCCGTTCCACCCTACAGACGGGCATATTGCGACTTGTCTCGCTACTGGCTTCGTTTCTCCAGAAGCATTCGTGTATTTGAACATGAATCGATATGTTTTTGATTCTGACGGCCTCCCAGTTATATATCACATATATCGACGGGCGACCGATAAGAAGATAAAATATCCTCCGAGTTTGAGTTCACGACACCAACAATTCTAATGGAGATACTCATTTGCTAGATTCGTTGAAGCTGATCGAGCTGAAACGGAGCAAGTATTGGTGGCTGAATGACAATGTCTAAATTATACGTGTTTATTTCCAGTTTTTGTGTTTTTCGTCACTTCATTTTTGAGTTTCAGCTCATTATTGCTACATTTAGTTTTGTTGTTTATTTGTGTTAAAAATTAGGGATAGGTTAGGTATATGTTATGTTTATTAAATTATGTTTAGAGAGAAGGTTAAGCATGTAGGTTAGCAATATTGTGATAGAATTTTTCAGTATAAGATAAAGTTTTTGATTGAATTTTTATTAGGATTCGGTCATAACGTATTAGGTGTAGGATCAAAGTTCACTGTTGTGTTAAAATTATAAATGATTTTGAACAGTTTAGGTTGGTTTTTTCTCCTTTTTCCAAGAAAATCATAACATATGTAGTAATCTTAATTAATTTGAATATGCTATAGTTTTTTGATAAAATTTGTTTAACTGATAACGTATAAATTGAGAGAGCCACCTAGACCATTAAGCCTTTTGTGTGTTTATTGTTTGAAATTTGCTTTATATTCTTTTAAAATTTATACTGATTAGTATTGAATAAACCGCTTTTAACTTTGACTTTGAGAGTTGTCCCAGAATCCAAAGAACGTGAGAAGTTTGTTCGTACAGGGAGCTGCGGCCGAATCTACATAACCAACTCAAAAATAAGCAACTCCGTCACAGACACCTCCATGCATACAAAAACAATCGCATAGCTTGGGCCAAATGTTTGCTAAAATACAAACACAAGTTCAAATCATGATGTAGGAGATGATGGCGGAGATCATTCAAACCTTGTTCGCTGTATCTCAAAATATCATCAACACTAAACACTAATGAGTTTCATGGACCATGTTTCAGTCCTGACGTGGAATGTGACTTCCTTGCTTCAGCATACTGGTGAACTAAAATAATTTATATTTCATCATTATTTTGACAGCATACTGCTCAAAGAAACGTTCTTGAAGCCGGGAAGCCGATTCCGTACTCCTAACTATATTATGTACAGAAATGACGGAATGACAGCCATTCTCGTGAAATGAATCATGAGTTACTATCTCATTTATACTCCTACTTTTCAAAGACTACAGGCCACACCAATCAAGCTGCGAACTGATTTTATAGAGTTCATCGTGATTTCTGCTTACAATCCTCCACGACATATAAGTACCCTAATGACCTCAGTGCACTTGCAACATATGAGGCCTCCATCTTCATCGAAGGAGATCTAAATGCCATTCACCGCGTATGGGGAGCTGTGAGAAACAATACAACCGGGATCGAGCTCACTACATTCATCACAGCCAACCAATTCAGTTTGTATATCCCCAATGAATCAAATATGAAATATCATGATGTTTGTTTACTTAAATGTCCTTAGCGAACTGTTTTTCGACTACAAACCAGTCTTAGAAAACATCTTCATTGAGGTTCTTATACAGGAAAAGAAAACTACAAACTGGAATGTGTTTGAAGTCCAATGAAACTAATTTTCAATCACCTGAAATGGCCGACGACATCGACAACATCATTGAGAACTTAACTCAGAAAATCTTACAGGCAAAAGAGGGACACACGGTCATAACTCCGAAAAGAGAAACGGATCCCTATGAACTTCCTCAGAACATCAAACAAGTAATAAGGAGTAGGAATCAAGCTCGGAAAAAAGCTAAATATACAGGTGGCCCTACACTACACACAAATGCTACTCAAATGACTAATGAAATCCGTGATAAGGTAAGAGTACTCTGAAACAAGCAATGGGGAAGCTTTTTGTAGAGTCCTGAGCCTGGGAGTGGTAGTTTCTGGAGAATGTCCAAATACTTTCGAATAAATAGCAAAGTTGTGGTGCTACCTATACATGATCCATATGAGATGCAATTCCAGGATGTAGGTAAGGCTAAAGCATTTGCAGGTCGTCTGGAAATGCAATACCATGGTAATTCTTCGGACGAGGAGGACTTTGACATTGAGAATAGAATTGATTCTTCTGTCAACAGACTCCTGAGAGATAATATTCAGCATCAAGGCAGGGTTGCACCAACGAGCTTGGACCAAATCAAGAACAATATGCAAACGCTCAATAAACATAAAGCACCTGGACATAACACTATTACAAACACAATGAACTCTTGGTAACCGGAGAATATTTTACAAATACTTACAGACATTATTAATGCAATATTTCTTTTGCGAAAGTTATAATAAACGAAGGGACGCTTTGTTTCCTACAATAATGTGCGTGATTTCCAACATTTTCGTTTAAAGTGCATTTGTCCAGTATCTCTCTTCTACTGGAGGTCCAAAATTTAAGTTCATGGCTTATGATATTAGCAATGGACATTGGGATCAGAATGGGTACTGAGCTTCTTCAGAAAGAACCAGTGAATCACTTATTCATTTCAGCTATGAAAGTATCCTCTATCATCTTATCCCGATAGGACAAAGGATTATGGATAGGATACCAAAACCACAATCACAACACGAATATATAACTTAAATTAAATTGTTATTTTTTGGTTTTGTTTTTTTTTTTAAACTTTGGTTAGAGATATCAGCTACAATAAAAACAACACACAAATTTCAAATTGGAATACCGGATTACATAACTATAACCAGTTAGAGGATATTTTAAGTTATTAAACAAACACAAATGGAACAGAAAAAATCCCCGTTGGCAGCGCCAGCCGGAAAGGTAAATTTCTCGTATGTAGCGTAAGGTTTCGAAAAAGAATTTGGCTTGCCTACTACTGGACTTCTTACTGCAATTTTTGTAGCACTACATGGGTATTTATTAACAGAAAGGATCTGCCGCCGTTCGTATTTGGAGAGCCTTCATAGAGGCGCAAATATTTTGCTAATTAAATTGATTTGCACACGTATGGATCACATATTGAAAATCGGCGGGTAATAAATTGTTATAAACATATTTATACTCGTTTCGCCCTTCTCCCATTTGCTGTTTACACATTTCACAGTGGTTACCACACAAAGGTGATAACTTGTCGGCTTAAATAGCTCAAATAATTAATTTAAAAAGATTTCCATAAAAGTTTAATCAGCACTTGCATTGCCATTAATATATACATTTTCGATTCTTTTCTTAACCACCAGGGGCCGTCATTTTGAATTTTTATTGAAAACGGCTGCTAAAAAGATTAAGCTGTAAATTTTCGAATTTTTTGTTTGTCATTCGATTTGCATAATTAAATTAAATTAACTTGCCTTAATAACTTATAATTTCAAGTTTTATCGGAATCTATTGAGAAACTTGGCTGCTAGAGGGCTATAGATATAAAAAAAATATTTATGTCACCCCCCTGTATGGGGAGGCCCCCTTAAACACTTTAAAATATTTTCTTACACTGCAAATTTCAAGAGGCACCACTTTTGTCCTACGTAGAAAATTTCGTCATTCTAGCTCATGTGGCTTGCGAGAAAACTTGTGGCGCACGAACAAACGGACGGACGGACAGACAGACAAGTCGCGATTTTAAATTTTTTAGGGTATTGTTAAAAATATTTCACAATATTTTAAAAATATTCTGATTTATAAATACGTTCAAGATAAGTCATTTAAAACGTTTCCATGAAAAAATTCATTATTTCAGTTGCTACTAAAATAGCGAATTGCGCTTGCGCTCTGACCTTTGGGGGCCGCCATTTTGAATGCATGCATTTGATTTTGGACTATTTTAAATCTTTGTGGGTTAGGACCTCATCAATCAATGTGCCAAATCTCGTTCAAATCGGAGTTTCACTCTAGACAGGGCAAAATAATTCAATTTTTAGTGAAAATGGCAGCTAAAAATATTGGGTTTTAAATTTTCGACTTTTTTATTTTTCATTCAATTTTAATAATTTTCTGGATAATACAATAACATAGCACAGAGATTCATAATCTCAAGTTTCATCAAAATCCGCTGGAAAATGTGACCGCTAGACCGCCACAGAAACCTGAAAAAAAAACGCATATTCTGGAGATCTAAGTAATGCCTATCTTTAAACTAAGTTTAATATATGTCGCATCAAAATTGCGACTTTTAGAAGCCTTTGAAGTTTTGAGTTTCAACTGGCCGCTCTCGAGAAATTTACCTAAAAAAAGAAGCTCAACTCGTATTAATTTTTTAACTGCTTAACGATTTTTGATTTCATATTATAATTGCGTAACTTCCCAGGCAGCAACATATTGTCGCTGGTATAAGAGAAGTTATTCAAAATATACAAATCTAAATAATATTTATTAAAAAGAAAAGAAATCATAATACCGCGACCGGGACATGGCGAATCAGTTCCTCTAAACCTCAACAGTGTGCTTCTTTAAGAGTTTCTTACATATAGGAAATTATCTTACATTTTTTAACTCAGGCGGCAAAGAGTTATATACTTCCATTGCTAATCTGACTGGATCACTATGTTTTCTCCTAGTGCGAGCAAATGTTACCTTAAGATAGTCATTAAATCTGGTGTTATATGAATGGATATCACAGTGTTTGATTAGTTTTGTTTAGCAATCGAGGAAACTGTTGTGACGTCTCTCACGTGGACAGCGATTTGCATTAACCTCACTTGGCAAACAATTTTTGAAGAGGATTGAAAGACAATTTTTCGTATCCAAGAAAAAGCCTTAAAATATGATTTATTTAGATTACAGTTAGTTTTATACATAATAATTTTTTTACCTCAATGGGCTTTTCAATGAATTATTGTTTTACTCTATTCTCTTTGACGGCTTGAGGAAGAAAAAAAGAACATCGAAAGATCTCCACTGCTTCTTACGTGTCAACTGGTATAAAAAGTTCAATGTCTTGTATGTTGCATTGAAAGCGTTCAATGTTTTGAAATAATTTACGTTTTCAAATTCAAAATTTTATGGTAATTTTAATGATAAACTTTATCTATATTCAATCGAGTTGCATTACCCAACAAGTTTGATACCCGATTTCATATCGGTATGTAGTACTCTAAAAATAAATTTAGCTTTTTCCATATATATTATTTGCCTGATACTGAATTTCTCTGTTAGAGGATAAATTGTAATACTAGGGGTCAAATTATGCAATCCGTGCATTGCCTTGAACGTCTTATTCAGCATTCTATGTATTGAATCAACATTAGCTTCCGAAGTATGACACCAATTCCTAATGCCGTAAGTAATCAAAGGCAAAACATGAGCATTATAAATTATATTTTTGTGACCAGTATCTACATAATTTTTACACCTAAATACCCTGTTGATTCCATGATAGCCTATCGTCAATAATAAGACCCAAGTATTTCCATGAAGATACACGCTCTATTCGTTCATCAAGCATTTTAATGTCTAGCATTAGAGTAATGTGAGGTAACCGTCCGCGGCGGGAAAGTGTACGCAGTAAAGCTTCGGCGAGCACCACTGTAGATCGCAAGTCAAATGACATTGAGTTTAGTTCTTCTCTGGAACGCAAGTGAGATAGCCGCGTGGCATACTTAGCTTCTGTAAAGATTCGAAAATTATCTGACATTATTGTTTTTCCCATATTTTGGTAAAATTTTTCCTCAAATATATAGGCATGTTACAAGTATTCAAAAAAAAGTTGTAGGCAGTAAACGGGTTTTAAAGGCCCTTAACGTTCATCAAATTTTCATCGAAAACAGCAAATTTCAACTAAGGTAATTCATATGTTTTTTATTTCTGTTTTAATTTTGTTTGACGTTATAGGGTAAGTATCCGCGGGTGAATGTACGCAGTACTGAAGTGCGTACACTTTCCCCATTAAAATACTGAAAGAGCTTTAATTTATTTTTTATTGCTCTTCAGTTCAATCATGCCTCGAAAGTACATAAGGGAATGTCCTGAAAGAAAAGTATGTACCAAAGAACAGATTGAAAGGGCAACAAAATTAATAAAAGAAGGTAAATCCCAAAGAATTGCTGCTGGAATTGTTGGAATAGATGAAAGCACTCTGAGAAAACGTATGAAACTTGGCTTCATTGCAACATCGATGGAACGACATAAGCCAACATTTACTCGTGAACAAGAAGTAAGAGATTCAAACTATACATGCTATTTAAACTGTACATATTAATCAGTTTTGTTTTATTGTTTTTGTTTTGCTTTCAGTTGGAAATCTATAACTACTGCAAATCGAGTGATGATATGTTCTATGGTGTAACTTTGGATTCATTAAGAAGAATAGTTTATGAATTTGCAGAAGTGAATAAAATCGAAAACAGATTCGATAAAACAACTAAAACTGCTGGAAAGGACTGGGTATATGAATTCATGAAACGTCACCCCGATTTAGCGTTAAGAGAAAGCACACCCACTAGCATTGCAAGGGCGATTGGCTTCAATCGAATCCAAGTGAACCGGTTCTACACTAATTTAAAAGAGTGTCAAGAGCGGTATAACTTTCCACCAGGTCGCATTTTTAACATGGTGTTACCCCCACTTATTACCCGGGGAAACTGGGGTGCTCCGGCGAGGCTTGTGGACCCGGTTAGCTCGTCCGAAGACGGGCGTGGAGCGCCACTCGCTTTTCCTCAAAGCCTCAACTAGCCGCCAAGCGAGAATGCGACTAACCGATTGCACGCGATGTTATTCGGCCGATACCCTCGCTACTAAATACCCTACACTCTGTTCTCCAATCCTACCCTTACACTACTTCACTAACACATTAAATTCCTCCCTTCTCAATTAGGATGTCCCTCGCGGGACCACAATACCACCCCCCGAACACTATGACCTCCGCTATCACGGCTTTACTCAACCTCCCGACACTTTCACTTGACTTGACCGTCCAAGCCGCACTCGTTACAACCGCGGACTGAAACAAAACAAACTTACTTCTTTTGAACTTGATTGTTACTTCAAACACCAATAAATTCCAATTAGCTACAATTTTTCTACTTTATATATTCACTCAAGAAACTATAAACTCAATTAAGAATACACTCTATCAAAACAAAAGAAACTTACGTTAATTATAACCCTACAAAAGGGGCCCCTTCGACGATCGTGTTCGCTGGTATAATCCGTCGCCTTCCTTTTCCCAATTGAAATTTGCTCGTCGCTTTACAAATAATGTTGTGACTAATGTCGATTCCGCTCTGCTGTTTCTATTGTCTTCCGCTTAACGTTTCCGCTGCGCTTCGAATTTCTTTTTTGCTGACTTTCCTCGTTCCGTTGCCGTCGTCGCCACGATACCAGAGATCAAAAAGAGGAGGCGCGTCATTCCTCGCGTGCTTATATAGCCTCCTCCTAACGGCTATGGTTCCGCTCGTCGGTCACCCACCTCTTCAGCGGGGTAATACCTTCTTGCCGCCACTTGGTAGCCGCTCCCCTCTGGTGGCGAGTACTCCAACTTCGGCTGAATCAGCTGAACGTAGTTCACTGACAGTTTGGCCTGTCAGTGATGTGTGTTTATGTTTCAATTTTCGGCAGTGTATTTTTTTAGTTATTGCAAAAAAAGAAAATCCTCACGTCTTTGGGACTTTGCTGCATATCGTCAAAAGGCCGAAGTTCAACCTGATGCGTGTCCGGGCCACGGCTACATGTGTTACGATTTATGTGGGTGGGTTACATTTATAAATTATATTATACATCTGATCTATTAGTTTTTGTATTCATTTAAACTAAAAAAATAGTAATCAACAGCAGCGTTAATTAATTGAATTTGTCAGTATGTTTATTTTCTGGTATGATTTCTAGTGCGGTCAAATCAAAGATACATACAGAAAGCAGGTTGCATCAAAGGAAATTAATTTTACTTTAAAAATAGGTAATCAATAATTAATGATGTTGATGGTAATGCGGTTGAGGCTATGATTAAAGGTTTGGGCTTGGAGAAGAGCTGTAATACGAGTTGTTATTGCAAGGGCAGCACTCACTGCTGATTTAATTTCTTGACATTGTACCCTTTCAGAGCATAATTTTTCCTGCTGCCCGTAATCATAATCAGTGGCAACGATGTCAATCTGTCCGTTTTTTTCTATTTTGTTGCTGCTGTTGAAGTGGTTGTCGATTTAGTTGTGGATTTAGTAAAGTAAATTTATGCGGCATTTGTCTTAATATCTTTCAGCTCATCTTGACGCGTTTTCTTGGTGGTCCTATTGGTGGGATTTGTTGGGTAGCGAGCGCGCGAAATGCCTCCGCTATTAAATGTGGATGCGTTTTAATCATATTTTTCCACCCCACTGTTTCCATCACATCAGTCGGATGAGTATTAATAAAATCAATAGTTTGTGCCTTCAACTGGTCCGCGCTATGAAGATCGGCTAATATGAACGTCTCAGCGGCAGTTTCCACAGACAAATTGACGCACAGCGCCTCCTCGCACATCACTTTCAATTTTTCTAGTGCGTACTTATCAACAGCAGCAATCAGATTGTCTGCCATTTTTTTCCAAATTCGGTGCTTTCCCCGTGTAAATAAAACGCAAAATTTCCTTCAGAACTTCATGATCGACATCAGTTATCGCCACCCGATTTAATTTACGTTCTTCCATTTCATGTTCAAACATTGCTGCAAACACTGGACTTCGAGCTGCCAAAATTGCTTTATGAGCTTGAAATTCTCTCCCGCCAACTGCCAGCGTTACGTCACTAAATTTTCCGTTGTCAAATAAATTACCCAAATCTTCAAGACAGTGAATTCTCATCATCTGAATCCTCCTTGGCAACATCTGGCTCGATCTTGTCAGGTTTTGGTTTTATCGAAATATCTGGGGAACATTCCAACTTCGAACAGGCGGTGATTCTGATCGTCGTTCGATGACAATTATGTTTGCTTAGACTACCAATAATCGTATTTAAACTACTAATATGATTACAATTTGGACTGGCAAGCAAACCCTAGTCGAGTGCGGCTTAGCTTCCTGACTATACATAGTCACGCGAGTGTTACGATAGTGTTCGGGGTGAGGTAATCCTGGTGCCCTTCGGTTTTATCCGTAACATTTCCCCCCCTACTTTTAGTGGATTTCCCTGAAATACACTCCTATGATACTAACCACTCAACGTCCCTGAGGTTACGAGTCGCCTGATCCACCAATTGAGCTAGCACGGCCCACCAGTCTCACCTAATAATAGTACTAAAAGAAAAAGAACAAAGAAAGAAGAGGAAAAAAGCTATTACCACTACGTCTACTAACCTAATCGACTACGAATACTGACTAAAGAAAAGAAAACTAACACTAACACGTCTGCCCACCTACCAGACTACGAGTATTGACTAAAGAAAAGAAAACTAACACTAACACGTCTGCCCACCTACCAGACTACGAGTACTAAGTAGAAAAAAGTTAGCTAAAGAGAACTAATACTAAGTCTTCTGGGCCCCTCAACCCAATCTGTTACTAATACCAACCAATATGAACCAAACCTGAAAACCTCAACTTCCCTTAAAACTACCGATAGTTCAACCACTCCCACTTCAATTAGTTAGGTTAGCTATCTACTTATTTTAACCTTCGACTCACGATCGCCCTAATTCTGTTAGAATGCGTATCTCACTCGTGTCTTCGTTACCGTGACCTTCCCTGGGTTGATCCGCTTCTACCTTTACGAGACGTACACTTTGAGGTCCTTCGCATGCCAAGTGCCTGCGTTTTTGCCGTCCATATCCAGCAACCTGAACCGAGACGAGGACTCGCGTTTCTCCACCTTAAAAGGTCCCAGGTATTCCGGAGCCAACTTAGCAGAATAGTATTGAGCCGCGTCTGACAGGGCGAAATTCCGCCTCCACACAAGGTCGTTGGGTTGAAATGGAGGGTGTCTCCTCCGCAGGTTATACCGCTGATTACCTTTCTCCGCTGCCTCCTTCAAGCGCCTCATTACCTCCTCTCTCACTTCTCGGAGCTTCTCCGCCCGTTCTCGCGGATTGCTCAGGATATCCCCATCCTCAGGCGGTCTCGGTCCCTTTCGTGTAACCGCCATCTCCCGACCGAAATTGATGAAATAGGGCGTGTCGCCCATTGCCTCATGTGTGTAGGTGCGCAAGGCGCAACCAATTTGTGAGAGCCGATCGTCCCATTTTCGGTGGTTATTTCCTACGTACGCTCTCAGCATTCGTTTGATCGTTTGATTGATCCGTTCCGCTGGGTTTGCTTGCGGATGGTAAAATGGCGTGAACTGGATACTGCCCCCATACCCGGTCACCAAGCTATGCAGTTCCTTTGACTTAAATTGGACGCCATTGTCACACACCACCACTGCCGGCACCCCAAAAAGCATAAACACTCTTTCCTCTAGAAGCCTAGCTACCTCGACCGCAGTCGCCTTCCTCAGGGGGAAGATAAGAGGCATCTTGGTGAAGTAATCGACCACCGTCAAAATATAGGTGTTACCTCGAGTAGAACGCGGCAGCGGTCCAACCAAATCCACACAAATAATTTCCCACGGTTCTTTGGCTTGACCAGCCCGAGAGGTCATAGGCCCATACGGGGGTTTCCTCTCTACCTTCGTAGCCTGACAAGTTTTGCACTTTGTCACGTACCGCCGAACATCTGCTTCCATTTTGGGCCAATAGAATCGTTGGGCTATGCGATCGTGGGTTCTGCTAATACCCATATGCCCTGCCATTGCGTCGTCATGGCATTCTAAGAGGATCGATTGCCGTGCGCCCTTGGGGACCACTTGTTTCCAGGAGCTGCCACTCAACTCTGGATGCCGTCCGGGTATGTTCCGCCATAAGGTCTCCCCTTCAATCCGCCAGTCCGGAAACTTCGCTGGATTTTTAAGAATCCTGGAACGCATGCCATCAAACCACCTGTCTCCACCGTCAGCTTCTACCACCGCAGTCACCTCTGGAAATGCCCGAGATAGCGCATCTGGAACTAGATGCTCCTTGCCTTTACGGTGCACGACTTCATAGTCGAACTGTTGCAGCCTTACTGCCCAACGAGCCAGTCGCCCATTCGGCTCCCGCAAATTATTAAGCCATACCAGAGAGTGGTGGTCGGTAATCACCGTAAAGTGTGACCCTTCTAGGTAGGGTCTCAGTTTTTCCACTGCCCACAACACCGCTAAGCACTCCCTCTCAGTGGTGGAATAATTCCTCTCCGTCTTTGAAAGACCCCGACTAAGGTAGCATACTACCTTCTCCCCCTCGGGGTGGCTCTGGCTTAGCACTGCTCCCAACCCATGATCGGATGCATCCGTCTGGACGTTAAAAGGTAAGGCGAAATCTGGGCACGTGAGAATCGGCGCTGAAGAAAGCATCGCCTTGCAACGCCTGAAGGCCAACTCACACTGATCCGTCCATACAAACTTTTTATTTTTGCGCAGTAAGTTGTTGAGGGGTGCTGTGAGCGTAGCGTGATCTGGAATGAAACGTCGATACCACGACACCATTCCCAAGAATTGCCGCACTTTCTTCACACTGGTTGGTTGGGGAATACGCAGTATACACTCTACCTTTTCTGGGTCGACGTGCAGTCCACTTTCGTCTACCACGTATCCCAGGTACTTCAGCTGTGGCCGGCAAAACTCACACTTCTCGCGTGATACTCGTAGACCCGCCTCTCGGAGACGTGTTAGTACCACCCGGAGGATTTCCAAATGCTTCTCAAAATCCCCGGTGACTACTATAACATCGTCTAGGTATACGAAGACGTATGGCTCGAGTTCCGGCCCCAAAACCCTATCCACAAAGCGTTGCCACGTTGCAGGAGCGTTATGTAAGCCAAAAGGCATCCGATTAAAATGGAATAATCCACGTCCAGGTACCGTGAAGGCGGTGTAAGGCTTGGATTCCTTCGCCATAGGAATTTGCCAATAGGCGGACTTAATGTCTAGGGAAGAGAGATATCGGGCTGTGCGCAGTTTGTCTAGAGTGGAGGAGATAAATGGGAGTGGATAGGCGTCCCGCTGGGATACGCTGTTTAGCTTCCGGAAGTCCACACAAAACCGGAACTTCCCATCCTTCTTCTTTACCAAGAGGATGGGTGATGACCATGGACTCCCGGAAGGTTCTACCACTCCCAGGCGCAACATTTCATCCAGCTCCTTGTTGATGTGTGCCTGCACCGCTGGAGACACGGGGTAGTACCGCTGTTTAATGGGTTCAGCCGATGTCGTAATCACATGCTCCACCCCTCTAGCACACCCTAGGCCATCTCCCATCAACACGAACTCCTCCGCTATCAGTAATTCCAAACGAGCCTCATCCTGTGGAGTCAACCTTGTTCTCCGTTGAAGTGCCTCACAGGCGGCTACCGCCGCGAACTCCCAAGCTTCCCTGCTGAGATCTAGAATGATCCGAAATGAACGCAGGAAGTCCACCCCCAGGATAAGTCCGTGTGGAACCGCAGGCACTACCAAAATTCCCATCCACCGCGTTACACCCTTCACCGTCACTGGTACCCAGGCTACACCCTCCGTTGGGACACATCCACTATCCGCTAACTTAATTGCTGGTTGTCTCGCCTCCTGAAGCTCCAACCCCTGCGTGCGCAGCAATTCCCAACCGGGTTTTCCGAGGATGGTATGCGTTGCTCCGGAGTCCAGTAATCCCACTATAGCTTGCCCAAACACTTCCACCTCCATATGTGGACGATTATCCGCTACCGTTTCCTCCAGCGCAAAATTCACCCTTGTCTCCTGTGCGACTAACTTATTTGGATCGCTCGTACCCCCTACGTCGCCTAGTGAGTACGGTTCCCGTTTCCCGAGGGTCCCGAATTCGGTGCTTGGCTTGATTGGCTACGTCTCACATGATCCTTTGGAACATTGGACAGCCTCCGTGTACACGTTGGACAGGTCGCTTTCCGTGTTCCAATTCTCCCACAACCGAAACATCTTTGAGGCTCACTGCAAGTCCTGGAGGTGTGTCCTTCACCTTTACAGTTCCAGCAGCGGATACCCCTATGCCCATCCTGCAATGCGGCAACTATACCTCCCTCTGTCGCCACACAATAAGCCAGATCCGGTTCCAATAACCGATGCGTCCGGGGATTCGGTGGAGGAACAAAGGACTCCACCGTTGCTCTGGTGGTCTCCAATGTTCTACCTAGTTTTACCAGGTCCACTATTGAGGAGATCGGCACCAGACTGAGCTGAGTCTGGTAGAAGGGTGCAATATTCCGCCTTATCCAGCGCAGCTTCTCCTGTTCCGTGCACGGTACCGTAAGTCGACGAAAAAGGCCTTCCATCGCCGCCACGTACACCCCAATGGACTCATCCTTTCCCTGTGTCCGGTGCCGAATTTCCTCAAAAAGCCTGTCGTCATAGTCCGGTGGTAAGAACTCTGCCCGCAACTCCTTCTTTACATCGTCCCAATCTTTGCATCTATGTTTTATCGCTCGGAACCATGTTAATGCCTTCCCTTCGAACAAGACCACCGCTGACCTAAATAGATGGGATTTGGGTACCCCCTTCGCCTCTCGCCACTCTTCCACCCTTACCAGGAAAGAGCTCACTGAATTCGAATCCCCCGTAAAACGAATACCCCACTTACTCACATCTTGATGTTTCCCCAAGGGCTCCTCGACTCGGGGGGTAGAGCATATCGGTCCCATAGCACTTCCCAAAGCTTCTCCTGATATCACACCATCTCTCGCAGTTGGAGCGATCACCTCTGCCTCATCCTCATCTCCTTCAGCCTTAAGCATTAATTCACCCATGGACATTCTCAGGGCGGACCTCAACTTGCTCACCTCCTTCACTAAATCCACTTCATCTGTAGGTACCTTACCCAAACGTCGGAGACCATAATCCACCTTCGACGTGATCTTTAAGAAGTCCCCACTGTCCGTTCCACCTTCAAAATCTCTTAACAGATTCCTAATTTCCTCCACTTTCTCTTTCACGGCATCCACATCCTCTTTGGCCGTAAAAGCGTACGCATCTGTCTCAACCATCGAGCAGTCCAACGCTCGCTCCGCCCTGAGTGCTATCCGCAACGCCTTCCTCATTTCATCCACCGTGCCTAATGCCTGCTCTCGAATCCTCAGCTCATAAGTTAACTCATCCTTACTCAGCCTATCGACGAGGATCTTCCCTTTCAACGCCATTTCCCTTTGCTGAAATCGAACGAGTCTAATAAATGCTTAAAACTAGTTACACAACCACTTAATTCTAAATGAAAAAACTCTGGATTTCTTATAAATTCAATCTAGATTTATATGATCACAAATTACAATTTACAAATATTACCCGCGCGGATTTCCACCGTTATATATAAACCTCCACCAACCACGATAAAACACACTCCCGCAAAATCAATCACCACACTTCACTTTCGCAAGTTACGCGCCGCACCAAACAAACCGTCTCCACTCGCACTTCACGTGTATTCACTTATTTCACTTCACTACTCCACTTACTTTACAAAACATCCACGTTGGGCGCCAAATGTTACCCCCACTTATTACCCGGGGAAACTGGGGTGCTCCGGCGAGGCTTGTGGACCCGGTTAGCTCGTCCGAAGACGGGCGTGGAGCGCCACTCGCTTTTCCTCAAAGCCTCAACTAGCCGCCAAGCGAGAATGCGACTAACCGATTGCACGCGATGTTATTCGGCCGATACCCTCGCTACTAAATACCCTACACTCTGTTCTCCAATCCTACCCTTACACTACTTCACTAACACATTAAATTCCTCCCTTCTCAATTAGGATGTCCCTCGCGGGACCACAATACCACCCCCCGAACACTATGACCTCCGCTATCACGGCTTTACTCAACCTCCCGACACTTTCACTTGACTTGACCGTCCAAGCCGCACTCGTTACAACCGCGGACTGAAACAAAACAAACTTACTTCTTTTGAACTTGATTGTTACTTCAAACACCAATAAATTCCAATTAGCTACAATTTTTCTACTTTATATATTCACTCAAGAAACTATAAACTCAATTAAGAATACACTCTATCAAAACAAAAGAAACTTACGTTAATTATAACCCTACAAAAGGGGCCCCTTCGACGATCGTGTTCGCTGGTATAATCCGTCGCCTTCCTTTTCCCAATTGAAATTTGCTCGTCGCTTTACAAATAATGTTGTGACTAATGTCGATTCCGCTCTGCTGTTTCTATTGTCTTCCGCTTAACGTTTCCGCTGCGCTTCGAATTTCTTTTTTGCTGACTTTCCTCGTTCCGTTGCCGTCGTCGCCACGATACCAGAGATCAAAAAGAGGAGGCGCGTCATTCCTCGCGTGCTTATATAGCCTCCTCCTAACGGCTATGGTTCCGCTCGTCGGTCACCCACCTCTTCAGCGGGGTAATACCTTCTTGCCGCCACTTGGTAGCCGCTCCCCTCTGGTGGCGAGTACTCCAACTTCGGCTGAATCAGCTGAACGTAGTTCACTGACAGTTTGGCCTGTCAGTGATGTGTGTTTATGTTTCAATTTTCGGCAGTGTATTTTTTTAGTTATTGCAAAAAAAGAAAATCCTCACGTCTTTGGGACTTTGCTGCATATCGTCAAAAGGCCGAAGTTCAACCTGATGCGTGTCCGGGCCACGGCTACATGTGTTACGATTTATGTGGGTGGGTTACATTTATAAATTATATTATACATCTGATCTATTAGTTTTTGTATTCATTTAAACTAAAAAAATAGTAATCAACAGCAGCGTTAATTAATTGAATTTGTCAGTATGTTTATTTTCTGGTATGATTTCTAGTGCGGTCAAATCAAAGATACATACAGAAAGCAGGTTGCATCAAAGGAAATTAATTTTACTTTAAAAATAGGTAATCAATAATTAATGATGTTGATGGTAATGCAGTTGAGGCTATGATTAAAGGTTTGGGCTTGGAGAAGAGCTGTAATACGAGTTGTTATTGCAAGGGCAGCACTCACTGCTGATTTAATTTCTTGACATTGTACCCTTTCAGAGCATAATTTTTCCTGCTGCCCGTAATCATAATCAGTGGCAACGATGTCAATCTGTCCGTTTTTTTCTATTTTGTTGCTGCTGTTGAAGTGGTTGTCGATTTAGTTGTGGATTTAGTAAAGTAAATTTATGCGGCATTTGTCTTAATATCTTTCAGCTCATCTTGACGCGTTTTCTTGGTGGTCCTATTGGTGGGATTTGTTGGGTAGCGAGCGCGCGAAATGCCTCCGCTATTAAATGTGGATGCGTTTTAATCATATTTTTCCACCCCACTGTTTCCATCACATCAGTCGGATGAGTATTAATAAAATCAATAGTTTGTGCCTTCAACTGGTCCGCGCTATGAAGATCGGCTAATATGAACGTCTCAGCGGCAGTTTCCACAGACAAATTGACGCACAGCGCCTCCTCGCACATCACTTTCAATTTTTCTAGTGCGTACTTATCAGCAGCAGCAATCAGATTGTCTGCCATTTTTTTCCAAATTCGGTGCTTTCCCCGTGTAAATAAAACGCAAAATTTCCTTCAGAACTTCATGATCGACATCAGTTACCGCCACCCGATTTAATTTACGTTCTTCCATTTCATGTTCAAACATTGCTGCAAACACTGGACTTCGAGCTGCCAAAATTGCTTTATGAGCTTGAAATTCTCTCCCGCCAACTGCCAGCGTTACGTCACTAAATTTTCCGTTGTCAAATAAATTACCCAAATCTTCAAGACAGTGAATTCTCATCATCTGAATCCTCCTTGGCAACATCTGGCTCGATCTTGTCAGGTTTTGGTTTTATCGAAATATCTGGGGAACATTCCAACTTCGAACAGGCGGTGATTCTGATCGTCGTTCGATGACAATTATGTTTGCTTAGACTACCAATAATCGTATTTAAACTACTAATATGATTACAATTTGGACTGGCAAGCAAACCCTAGTCGAGTGCGGCTTAGCTTCCTGACTATACATAGTCACGCGAGTGTTACGATAGTGTTCGGGGTGAGGTAATCCTGGTGCCCTTCGGTTTTATCCGTAACAATGGATGAAACTGGCATCAACACTGTTCCCAAAAAAACACCTAAGGTAATTTCTTTCAAAGGCAAAAGAAACGTCAATAAAATTGTTTCCGGAGAACGTGGTCAAACAATTACAGTAGTTTGCTGTGTCAGTGCAACTGGAAACTATGTACCGCCGGCATTCATTTTTCCACGTAAGCGAATGAAAAGTGAACCAATGGATGGAGCTCCAGCTGGTAGTGTTGGTATGACGTCAGATTCAGGGTTCATAAATACAGATTTATACTTGAACTGGCTGCAACATTTCAATGATTATGCATCACCGACAGCCGACAGCCCAGTGTTATTGATAATTGATAACCATTCCAGCCATATTAGTCTACAAGCTACATTGTTTTGCAGAAGTCATAATATCATCGTGATAACATTGCCGCCACATAGCAGCCACAAGATGCAACATTTGGATAAGGCTATCTACAGTCCTTTAAAGAACCAATACGCAACCGAATCTGACCGATGGATGGCACAACATCCAGGAAGATCAATTAATCAATACCAAGTAGCTCTAATTTTCGACAGAGCTTTCAAAAAAATTGCAACTGTAGACAATGCAGCCTCAGCATTCAAGGCCACTGGAATATTTCCGTTTAACGACGACCTTTTTACGGAAGCTGATTTTACTCCATCCTCTGTTACAGACATCTTTAGTACAACTGAACGAACGGTTTAACTAGTTTTGTCAACATAAGACAAGATGATGAAGGTCTTGACACTCCAAATATTGCTGAAGTGCATATCGCATCTTCCTCTAGTTCGGGAGGAAGACAAGAAATTGGAAATGATATCACAGTAATTGTTGCTGAAATACACCCTCAGATAACTTCATGTCCACAAACCCAAAACGATTCCAAACCTTCATCCAAAATAACGATACTAGTCCCTGAACTTGAGCCAATGAACTTGGGTATCGAACTTGAGAGAGAAGAAATTCAAAAAGTACAGTGTTCTTGCTCTTCTATTTCAAATAAAACTTCGAACACTGCTGTACATCATGTTCCTTTATTAACAATAAGCCCATTACCAAAAGCAAAACATATTCAAACAAGACGTAAAAATCCGAGCAAATCGGAAATAATAACTTCCAGTCCACTTAAAAATAAGTTGGAAGAGAAACAAAAGGAAATAGACCATAAAGCAAGCAGGATTCGAAAGCCAAAAATTAAACGCATGACAATGACCAAAGATACATCAGATGAGATGAAGAGCATGAAAGATACGATTATAGGACAGAAGAAAAGAATATCAAAATCACTTGAAAATCACAATAAAAAGAAATATGATTGTCCACTATGCCACGAAGAGTAGAAAGATCCTCCTACAGAAGAGTGGATTGAGTGCAATAGCTGCAAGCTTTGGTGGCACGAAGATTGCACAAGTTACGAAAATGGAATATTTACTTGTGATCTTTGTTGCCAAGATGACTAAGAGTCCACAATAAGTTGCGTACAGTTATCCTAAAGCATGCGGACACTTTCCCGTTAAGACGGGTATCTGTCCGCATTTGCTAAGTTCATCAAACAAAGTATTATAAATTAAGTTTATAAAAAGAAGTCAAATTTTAAGTTTTTTTATTACTTATCACTGTTTATTAGAAGAGAATAAAGACTTTTTTTTTTTTGGATGTGAAGCGGTTTCATCTTAGAAAAACTTTAGTCAAAACTGCCTACAGTTACCCCACATTACTCTATATCAGCTTTGTTCGGTGGTTTAAAAAGCACAAACTTGGTTTTTTTGAGGTTGATAGTTAATTTATTCCCTAACAACCATGAGCTGTACTTTATTAAATCAGCATTTATTTTGCGCTCTAACGCACGAGATGACGTCTCAGAAAATAATGGCAATGTATCATTAGCATAGACCTTCCAAATTTGAGAAGTAAATATTATAAATATATAAAATAAAAAGAGTAGGGCCCAGTATAGAACCATGTGGAACACCAACATTAATCGCAAACTTTTCACTCATTTGTTGATTGACACGTACAGAGATAGTTCTGTTATTCAAAAAGCTTCCAAGTGATTCCAGTGGTGAGCCTCTAATGCACAGTGCATTTAAACATTGCAGTAGAATCAAGTGATCAACCGTGTCAAAAGCCTTAGTAAGGTCAACGAATGTGGCCGCAACATATTTGCTCTTATCTAGTTCATTATTGATGAACTGTAAGGCATCAGTAATAGCAGATGTAGTGCTTCCTTTCTCAACAAAGCCATATTGGTTTACACCGAACCCTAATGAGTCCTCAATAAAGTTTACTATTCGTTTGTTAAGAATTTTTTCAAATACCTTACTCAAAGTACTAGTTAAGCTTATCGGTCTGTAGTTATTAAGATCATTCTCTTCACCTGATTTGAAAACAGGAATAATTGCTGCATCTTTAAACTCTCTAGGAAATATTCCCATCGAGATATAATTATTGAACTTGGGGGCAACATTAGCTCCACATGACGAGTTTCAAATCTATAGCCGAAATGCCATCACCTCCAGCAGCATAGTTTCTCAAAGAATAAATGCATGCCATCAATTCACCATCATTGGTTGGTTCAAGAAAAATAGACTAAGGATTGAAGGGAATGTGCTTTCTATCAAAGTTGGCAAGACTAAATTTTTGATCTAGTTCTTCTACAAGATTTTTACCCATTTCCCATTTCTTAGCCCTATGAAAGCCAAAAAATTCCCTGTTTATAATTTGCCATATTTGTCTTGAATTTACATCAGCTACATTTATCTGATTATTAAAAACATTTCTTTTAGCGGACCTAATGAATGAGTTAAGCCTATTTTTTTAATCCCCGTATTTCAAATTCAATATAGAGTTGTTCTGGCTTTTTTTCATTTGTTTAAATAAAGCTTTCTTTTTTCTTATTTCCCGAAGAATCTCACTTGTTATCCGATTATTATTCCTAGTCCGAATCATTCTGATGGAAGTAGCTGCTTCTTTAGAGTTTTGAATAATTTGTATAATTTCAGAAATTGATAAATTATGATCGTAGTCCATACATTTACTTCTAACTAATCCAAAAAATTTAATCTTATTTAAAATAAAAATTTTCTATTTAACCATAGGCAATAAGACTTTCCTCAATCCTTCCAACGAAGAATAATAACGACGACGCAACCAGCGGTTGCAGCCACGATGTCAACAGTAGATACATCGCGAGCGGTACTAACAACGACAAAAACGAAGACTAACAAAACGACAGTGAAGACAGACGAAAAACGGAGAATACAGAATGAGATTCCTGCGGCGTTCCGGCGCAGCAAAAAAATGATGCGAACGCCCGAGCGTCCTTTTAAGGAGAAACGGGAAACTCTGCAGGACACTTCAGGTGTTCGAGCGGTGGGAGATAACATAAAGAGCACCGAAAATTCGATTGTCACTGCTGCGATCGTTACCGAAGCGACCGATGCAAGGGTCGCAAATCCCGACATTGCAACGAAAAAACCAGAAGCCAACGAGCAGATTACGGCACTAAAAGCAAAGAGTGACCAGACACCGCGTGAATGCACCGCCAAAGTTGAAAATGTGGCGGAAGTACTGCACTCAGAAACGGAACGTGATAACCTCTCCCAAGGATGGTTGCAAGGTACAATTGCGGCCCAGCGAAACGAAGAAGAAAGACTACTCCGAAAAGCGGGAGATGTTCTGAAAAGAATACAAGCTGCATGGGACTCCCCAAAAATCAGCAAAGCAGCAAAGGAAGGGCTCCTTAAACTAGAGGAGCTCCTAGATCGCATAGGGCACTATCGGAGAAGCTGGTTAAGGGCCGAAGACAAAGAGAAGGCTAAAGAGGCGCTTGGGGCGAAATCTAAAGGCGACACGCAGAAAGCTCCACCATTAAACATCAATAAAAGAATGGCGTCTAGCCCAATTGAAGGAGATCGGGATAAAAGAAGGAAGGAAGAGGCACTTGAAGGGCGTGGAGCACTAGATCAGGGGTTCCAGACAGTGCTCACAAAAGGAGCGAAGCAAGCTGCAAAGAAACTCCTTCAAAAAAAGCCATAAAGTAAAGCTCGTACGGACGCCCAATTACAAAAAGGAACTGATGCAAAGCAGGATGGGCAGAAGCCCCGACGAAGACCCCGGCAGCAGGCACTGCTTGTAAAGCCCCAAGATGGCCGATCCTACGTGGAGGTACTGCGGGGCATCAGGGGAAACGTAAGGCCCGAAGACACCAATACTACCATTAAAGTAGTACGACCAACGCCATCGGGCCACATATTGGTCGAATTCGGAGCAGAGGCCGGCAATAAAGATGCATTCTGTGACGCAGTAAAGAAAGTCCTCGGCAAAAGCGCAACTATAGCCCCGCTCGAGCCGATGGCAACGATCGAAATACGAGACATAGACTGCGTGACGGATCTGGCCGAGGTAGAAGAGCCCATCAAAAAGGAGTTCCCTAGCGTGGGAAGGATCAAAGCGAGACTGACACCAGAAAACAACAGGAGACAACGCATGGCCATAGTTGACTTGACCGAAAAGGACGCCGAACAATTCCTGAACAAGGGCAAAGTACGAATTGGGTGGGTTGTCTGTAGGATACGACGAAGAGCAACGCCTCTTCAATGTTTCAAATGCCTTGGTTATGGTCACACCAGACAAGTATGCAAAGGACCCGATAGGAGTTCCCTATGTTACAAATGTGGTGAAATGGGACATAAAAGAAAAGAGTGTACGAAGGAGGCACACTGTATTCTTTGCAAGGATGCTGATCCAAAACTTGATCTTGGACACGTCTTGGGATCAGGAAAATGCCGGATGTTCCAGGAAGCCCTAGCCAAGGCAAAATCAGAGCTTCGATGACCTGCATACTACAGCTAAACCTACACCGCAGTTCAACCACCCAAAATCTGCTTGAGCAGTTTGCGAGGGACATGAAAGCCGACTTCTTGCTGCTGAGCGAGCAACACCATGATAAAAGTCCTGCATTGTGGTACTCTGATGAAACTGGTACTGCCGCCATCTGGGTTCGGAACAGTGACTTTCAAGCGGAGAGTTGTGGACGGGGGATGGTGTCGTGTGGGTTCGGTGCTCAGGGATCACCTTCTTTAGTGTGTACCTAACGCCTAACGAGTTGATATTATCTTTCCAAGCCAAGCTTAATGCTTTGGAGGGTGCTGTCTCGAACGCAGAGGGTAAAGTGCTCGTTGGGAGAGACTTCAATGCTAAAGCAATCGAATGGGGCATGCCTCAGACGGATCCGCGAGGAAAACGAATCCTGGAAATGGCGGCCAGGACGGCCCTCGTCGTACTCTTCCCCGCCCATCCCGTCCGTGTTGACGCTGTCCATGGTGAAACAGCAGTAGAGTGCCCACTCTTCACACAGCTGGAACTGGAGGAGGCAGTCCTCTCCTTGAAAGCGAGGAAGGCTCCAGGTCCAGATGGTGTTCCAGCTGAGGTGTTGCGGCTCGTCTATCACCATTGTCCTGACTTGCTGCTCAGCACATTCAACGCTTGCCTACGGGACGGGGTTTTCCCGGTACGATGGAAGGTGGCGAGGCTCGTGCTGATCAGCAAGGATAAGGGAAATCCCGAATCGCCGTCTGCATACCACCCGTTATGCATGCTAGACATGGCTGGGAAAGTGCAAGAGAAACTCATCAAGGGAAGACTCACTGACGCGATTCGTTCTGCTGGGGACCTTTCTCCTCGGCAGTACGGCTTTAGAGCAGGACGTTCTACCATTGATGCGATTGCAGAAGTGGTGAACGCGCTCCAAAAGGCAGAGGCATGTGGTCGCACCAAGCGACGGATCGTCCTGTTGGTGACACTCGATGTCAGGAATGCCTTCAACTCCGCTAGATGGGTGGATATTCTGGACACGCTGGAAAACTCTTTTCAAGTTCCAGAATATCTAATGCGGCTTTTGAGGAACTACCTAAAGGATCGAAGCCTGCTCTACGACACGACACAGGGCCAACGAAGGATGGAAATTACATCGGGTGTTGCCCAGGGATCTATCCTTGGTCCGGACCTGTGGAACGTGTCTTACGACGGGCTACTGAGACTTGAGATGCCAGATGAGTCGCGTTTGGTCGGCTATGCGGATGATGTTGCGGCTCTGGTCACCGGATGCACCGTTGAACAAGCGCAACTTAGGCTAGGTATGCTAATGCGCCGAGTGAGAGACTGGATGACTGCTCGCGGGTTCAGTTTAGCACTGGAGAAAACCGAAGTGGTCATCTTGACAAAAGAGAGAATCCCTAGAGTAAGGATGATCAGTATTGGAGATATACAAATCGAATCGAAGCCAGCGGTGAAGTACCTGGGGCTAATGATCGACTCGAAGATGAATTTCTCTGAGCAAATCAGGGCAACGGCTGAGAAGGCTTCATTGGGAATATCGGCCCTGAGTCGACTTATGGCCAATGTAGGGGGGGCCCAGCCCATCAAGAAGACGCCTCTTGATGAGTGCTGTAAGGTCAGTGCTACTGTACGGAGCAGAGGTATGGGGCGACGCTCTCAGCAAGGAGGTATATCGAAAACGTTTGGCACAGGTACAGAGGAGAGGAGCACTGAGAATTGCATCTTCGTATCCAACAGTCTCCGACTCGGCGGTGAGAGTGATTGCAGGCGTGATACCTGTCGCCCTCCTCGCTAGAGAGCGCCGCGCTATTTACCTGCGCCAAAACGAGGATGCGAGGGAGATAGTTGTCCGCGAGGAGAGACAGCGCTCGCTCAACTATTGGCAGCAGGGTGGATTGCGTGCCTCATCTCGGATGTGAGACCGTGGCTAAATCGAAGGCATGGTGAGACTGACTTCTATCTGACCAAGCTTTTGAGCGGGCACGGGTGTTTTCAGTCTTACCTGCACAAGATCGGTAAGTCACGGTCTCCCGATTGTCGGTTTTGCCCAGGAGAGGAGGACAATGCCTGTCAGACATTTTTTGCGTGTACAAAATGGGTTAGGCTGCAAAGAGAACTCTACAGGGAGACGGGAGAGCTCACCCCGGATAATATAGTTGCGGTGATGCTCGAATCGGTTGACAAATGGAACCAGGTGGCACATTATGCTCGGGCAGTCCTAAAAGATAAAAGGGACTAACAGCGGCCGGGGGCGCTGGGGCTGGGGGATTGATCTTCTGGCATTTCCTCTTCCCCTCTCCCCTCCCGCTAGGAAAGGGACTCCCCAGCTTGAAGGCGCCCCACGGCGTAACAAAATGAGACCTGGCCCGAAGTAATGTGTCAAACAGTTCCAGGCTGGGCTCTCAGATTGACAGGGGAGGTGTTTAGTGGGTAGTCCAGTCGCGCATGGGAGCCCCACACTCTGTGCATAAATAGCATTCACCTCCCTACCACAAAAAAAATCCTTCCAATGTAATAAGTAAGGTTTTATGGTCAAGTTCCGCCTAATCATCATATTTAATATTAAAAGATACAATCTGATTATTTATAGTTGTGACAGCATGATCAAGGACGGATACACTATTTTCTGTTACTCTAGTAGGAAGGTTATTCATTACAGTTGCACCATTTGTAATGAATTATTCGACGCCGCTGGCGACCACTACCAATACACCTTGCTGCCATGTGGCTTTCCATCTCATGTTCGTTGTGACGGCTTCCCATCCCACGTCAGTTTTGTCGTGGGATGTCAAAGTCAAGTGACAGCCACATGGCGGGTGTGTTAGTTGGCGAAGTGCCTGGGAAGGAAAAAAGCGTGGTTGTCTAAGACAGAACGAAAAGTTTAACGGAACCAGCGAATAAGTGACAGTGCTGCGATGTAAATTTGGCGAGGGTGGTGAATCAAATGTACAAAAGCGAAGTTTCTGTTTTACGCGCTCTTGAATAGAATAAGGAAATGATTTTAGGCAAGTTAATTGATAATATAATTTACAATGCACTCTGTTATTGATGCAAATTTTTAGGCTATAATTTTTTCGCGTTATGGTGAAATTCTCATAGAGAAATATGGCGGTTGAAAATTCTTCGATGAAAGGGATGACATGGAACTGAATGTAGCACCAGCTGATAAGCGAGCTAGTGTCCGTCGCTGTGGGAATTATGATCATCGGCCAAATGACTGCTGCTACAAAAGTTCGTGCAGAGGTAATTTGTGGGGCTCAAACTGTCGGTGCCAACAGGTGGGACTCTTTGAAAAATGGAATTAAAAATAAAAATGGAAGATCCAAATTGTGTTCCATTTAAAATTTTAGCAATATGCTTTAAAAAAATCCGATATTTATTTCCCTTTCTTCTTATGTCTGTGCAATTCCTTTCAAGTTCCTGCGTTAGTAGGTCTCAAATTTTTTTTGCAAAATATGAATTTCGTTATTGGTGAACCCTGTCCGAAAGACTATATGAACGATTTGTGTTCAGCCAGCAAAAATTTCCACCATCTGAATCGGTCTTTCGTCTATCTTCTCGAGTAGATTTGAATGATTGATACACTTACCATCATAGGCAGAAAACTTGCAACAGGTTTCGAAAACAAAAAGAAAAATACAAAACACAGTGGCTTAACCTGAAGGACTGTTTAATGGGTGACGAGTTTTCCTCCAACGAAATGACTCTGATGATCTCTAGATTACTCATATTAAATAAATAATTAAATACTTAATGAACTCTAATAAAATACTTGATTAAAAATTATTAATGAGGATACGGGATTCACTTCGCACGTATGTATGCATTTTGTGCATCAGGAAGCCAAATATTGACAAAACCACGTGAATTATAAATTGACATGCTTAGATTTCGCTATATTTCGTGAATCGAATTATATTCATATCTGCAAAAGATCATAGAAGGTTCACGACAAGTAATATATTATGAAAGGACTGTAGCGGATGTCGGTGGTGGTCGATGTTTATTTTATAAATGAAATAAATAACAAACAATAATTTTATTTTCACAAAACTTTAGGATATTGCGCGCGTGAAAGAGTGCTCGCCGTATCGTGACGTGAAGCGTTCTGTTTCTTCTCTGCATTTCCATCCTTTATATATCCGCGGCGATGATAGCGTTGAGAGAGATTTGGGATGCTCGCGGTTTTTCCCGGCCTAATTGCACACGGCGTTTCGTCATAACTTTGCATGTGCGAAGGATTTCCTAATTATCCCTTTTCGGAGAAGACAGGGTTTGAGGATGATGCAAGGACGTTATATGCGGCGACGTGTGTTTATTGCCGTCTGGGCTTAAGTTGTTTTTTTTTTATTGCCGGAAACTTTGTGTATCGTTGCCGCCACAGGACTATAGCGTTGTGTTGTAATATGCTTATGGTAACTGAAAAATCCTCCTTGAATTATCCGGTAGCTATTTGAGAAATTATACCAGTATACTTTCGGCTTCCTTCAGTGATACTTTGTAAATGTTATTATGAATGAAGCAATTCCTATCGAGTCTTAATGCTATGACAACTTAAAGTGGCACATGTCTATGTACGAGTAAAGCATTATTCCTCATTTTAATGTAAACTAGTCACTGCTGGAAGCGCGACACAAACTTACAACTTTTCGCTTTCAATTTCATTTAGTGTTGCATGGAAAATTTTGCTACATTTCACTTTACCTTAATCAGATGAGTTTAACGTAATAAAAGTAAAGCACAGTAATGTGTAAAGGAAAAATACAGGCAGAAGCTCATTGGTTTGTTTTCATTGAACCGATCTTTTCTTCTCTGTGCTTATATATTCTTTTGTTTTGCGTGGATGAAACGACTAGTTTATGTGAACACTAGAGTAACAAAAACAAAAAAAAAAACACAAAACGAAATGTTAAAACTAGACATAAGATTTATATGTATTTTTAGTAAGTGGCATAATTGAGCAATTTATTGAATACTATTTAAGAAATATAAGAATCTAATATGTTTGATAAGAAAAACAAATGTAAATGGATTGTCTTTATAAAGGTATATACACACTAAGTCAAAGTCAAAGTCAAAAGCGCTTTATTTAAAACGAATCGTTATAAACTTTAAAAGAATATAAAGCAATATCCAAACAATAACAATAAAAAACTTAATGGCCCAAATGGCTCTCTAAATTTGTACGTTATCATTAAACACATTTAAAAAAAAAAAACTATAGCAAATTCAAATCAATGAAGGTTATTACATTTTTTTACAATTCAATTGGAAAAAGGAGAAGAAACCAACCAACACTATTCTAAAATTATTTATCATCTTAACATTACAGTGAACTTTGATCCTACACCTAATATTTTTTAACTTAATTCTAATAAATGCAATCAAAAACTTTATCTTATACCAAAAAAATCTATAACAATGTTCCTAACCTAAGCGTTTAACCTTATCTCTAACCTAATATAATAAACATAATATAAACCTAACCTATACCTAATTTTTAACATAAATAAACAATAACACTAAATGTAGCAATAATGAGCTGAAACTCAAAAAATAAATAACGAAAAAACACCAAAACTGAAAATAAACACGAATAATTTAGACATTGTCATTCAGCCACCAATACCTAGATTGCTTCGTCTTAGCTCGACCAGCTTCAACGAATCTAGCAAATGAGTCTCTCCATTGGAATTGTTGGTCTCGTGAACTCAAATTCGGAGGATATTTTATCTTCTTATCGGTGGCCCGTCGATATATGTGATATATGATTGGGACGCCGTCAGAATCAAAAACATATCGATTCATGTCCAAATACACGAATGCTTCTGGAGGAATGAAGCCAGTAGCGAGGCAAGTCGCTATATACCCGTCTGTAGGGTGGAACGGCTGTGAAATCCAAGGGTTTTCACTCACAGTCACAGATCTTGCGATATGATTCCGAAGAAGTTTCAATATGAAGATATCGACTCTGGTCACTTCAGCAGTTTGATAAATTCTTCTATTCGATATATAATGTTTCCAATCCGTCTCAGGCTTTCTGTACAAACCAGTACATGCACGAAGACATTTCCTTCGAAAACTCTTAATTTTTCCATAGTACTAGCGCTCTGGTTGTACCAGATCTGACATTCATATGTCAAAACTGGTCTAACCAGTGTCTTGTAACAGATAATTTTGACCTTTTGATCAATGTATCTGGAATGAAAGAGTTTTCGAAGGGCCATGACTACTTTAAGTGCCTTACTGAGCATGATTTTGACATGTTCAGTATAGTACAGATACTGATCGAGATAAACACCGAGGTATCGAACACAGGATTTATGTGGAACCCGTTCAAGACTACCCTCACCAGCCATGATGTGGAAATCTTTCCAATTACGTTTCAGGTCTTGACTGACCCCCCGCAGCGTTGTCCGAAATAGGATTGTTTCACACTTCTGCACATTGATTTTCATTCGCGAATTGTCAGCGTACAGCTGCAAATCATTGAACATTTTTTGGAGATTGCTCTGAACTATTGTAGTTTTTTGGTCTGCCGTATAGATGATCAGATCATCAGCAAACGCTACCAATGATCGCGTTGGCGAGATGTTAAAATCAAAGCCGTTCAATAGCTTGCGAATGAACATTGAGAAGAGCAGAGGCGCAGTAACTGTTCCCTGCTGTATACCATTCAAGACCTTGAACTCGCGCATTGTTGTCAGATTTCCATCAGTTACGGCAAACGATTTCCCGTATAACATATTACACATCATGGCGATAAGGTGTCTGGGGAAGTTGTCCTGAAGGAGTTTAAAAATTACTCCATCTAACCACACCGTATCGAAGTATATACACACTATATATGTAATTAAACATGTCAAATTATAAACTGCACGGTATATATTAACCGGTCTTTAGCTAAACAAAGATAACTGAAATTATAGGTGGAATGACCGAAAATGAAAATATAGCTAGCGTAGAAAAAAACTACTATTGTATACATCTACCAATACTATATAACTATTATATAAATGTCCAGGTTGAAGAGATCAAATAACATGAATTGCTAAATTAACGCAGACTTTCCTTTCCAGTGGTCCTTCTTTTCCAGAGGCAGTGAGAGTGCAAGGTAAGTATGCCGGGGAGAGGGTAGGGTTTGAAAAAATCCGCTGAGGTCGGTTTCGTATCGCGTGCGGTACGCGGTACCTTTGTTGGATTGCCTTTTTCTTTAGCGTAGCTTTGGTCGGGTTCAAGTTAACGTAGTGTATTTTTCGGTACCACGTCGGTAAAATTCGGGAACGCGAAATGAAAATTAGATTGTTGTCCTTGCCTGGAATAAGGAAGAAATATGGAATAAATTAAAATAGGTTTCTTTTCCGTGTGTTTGTGTTTTCGACGCGTTTGAAACGGGCGTTTAATGGTGGCTGAAATACGTAATTGAGCGTAATCCTCTTTAAGACCCGCGACCGAAATCCTCTCCGATCTAGCTGGCCGACAAGCAGCCACCGCGCGAAATGGATTACGGTGCACGGACTGGTTGACCGGTTGGTACCATTCGTTGGCACGACTCAGACTTCACGTCTAGAACCGATGAGAGGTCGGTTCCGACTTCGTTCATGAGTTTAGGCGGAAAAATCATTACACATTCATATGTAGCATATTTAAATAATTTAAGCTAAAATTGTTATATTTATCAAGAATATCGATATTAGTGTCAGCTACTACCATCAAGTTTTCGTAATTATGATATACGAGTATACCGTCTAAATACTCAATAAAATCACTGCAATTCTCGTTAGGGGCCCTATAAAAAGTACCAATATTGACAACTCGCCTATCACTATCGAGAGAGACAACTAACAGGGCTCTATACCTGATTCTATCTTTGATATAAATCGCAGTACCACCTCCTTGAGGGTAGTCCCTGCAGTTATGAATTGCGTTATAACCATCAAGATTGTAAAGGGCCACTTTATTAGTGCAATTCCATGTTTCGTTAAGACTAATAACATCCAAATTCTCATGCAAATTTCAAAATGCCTCAATATCACTGAATTTATTCCTTATGCTTCTGATATTAGCATAGAATATTTTCAAGTTGGTGATACTACTCATATTTCAGAGGAATAATTTATTTTACTCTGAAAAATTCTTACAGCTTTGAGGCGCTCAGGGCAATCTTTTACATGGACATTATCATGAGCTGGATGCGATATTTTTTAGTTTCGCATTGACAGTTGCCGCTTCTTTTAAAATATTGCTTGAAGTTAATAAGCCTTCACCGCATACCATACAGCAGGAGAAAAGCCATGTTGGTGCCGGTATAACGTCAGCTGCTATAGCAAGATTGTCATTGGCACTTAAGTTTGAGAGAACAGGTACGTTGATAGATTTTTCGATGGAGGTGAAGACTCCTGGTTTCCCTGATGGAACAGGTGATACGAGTCGATACCCATCCATGTACAATCCACAAATCTGGTCCAGGTTAATTTTCAGTATCTTCGCCTATTATTAATTATTGTTTTATTGAGTCATTTATCGGACCCAATAGTCGTTTCATTCTCCTCCGATCTTAAATCTAGCAGGACAAGGCGCCCACTAGTTCTGGCATTGTGTTTATGCACTGAAGTATTTCAAGGAAGCTCAAGCTCATAAGAAGAGACACCTTCCAGGTTTGAAGTCGCCTCCGTACATGCTTAGTTGGACGGGGATGGAAATTTAAAAATCTGGTGCTTTAAGTTTGGGAAGGACTCCTCTTTTAACACCATGAGTATTTGTCGTGTGCGATCAGTTACTTCTCCAACCATTACCATCGCTCCCCAAAGCTGTATTGCGACTAGGGTCTCGTTCCCGGGAACCCGGGAAATGGCCCAATATTCCCCTTTTTCGTAATCCCGGGAAAAAATTAAATTCAGAATTTTAATGACGTTGATCACATTTCAATCGAAGCAATTCAACTTTCATACTTTTTTCCGTCACAGCATGTAAACAGATTATTTTAAAATGAATTTTAGTCATAATTCCCTAAGGATTCAATGTTGGAGAGGTTTGTATGAATAATATTCAGTATCCCGGCTCAGGTTCGTCAGGTTCGTAAAAACCGTGCACCTTTTTTATGAATTCAATGGGTGAGTTCAGACGATTCAGCCTGCTGCCGGCCGCAAACAGGTTAATCAAGTTTTCTTCGACAAGAAGGACACGACGTCGAGATTGCCTTCTCTCGACGTCACGTCCTTCTTGTCCAAGAAAACTTGATTAACCTGTTTGCGGCCGGCAGCAGGCTGAATCGTCTAAACTCGCCCAACGGATGCACTGTTTGCGAGTCAAACTTCTAATATTTATTGTTTACATAATGCCATGCTAAAGGAATACAATTGCAGGCGCGCGTGGCCCTTTGTACCATGATATGTATTGGGATAGGGTGGGTCACTTTAGTATGTTGTAAAAAATACTTTTTGTTGACTTCTTGTAGTAAGAAAAATTTATTAAATGGTTACATATATGAACTAACTTCAGACCTTTGTTTTAGTTAATACAGTGCAACCAAACGACTAAATGCTTGCCATAATATTTCATCCCATCAGTCCCACTTGACAATTTATTATTGCTATTAGAATCCATAATAAAAAAAATATTTTTTCACCCTATGGCAAAATTTCTCTTTGCCTTTATGGACCTTCTGTACAATGTTTAATACGTTGAAAAAGAACTTAGAATGTAAACATTTTAATATATGTAAACACTACCTTCTGTAGAAAAATCAGTCACTTCATTCTTTTTAGTAAAAAGTGTGATATGGTTTGCTTGTTTTGCGTGGAGTCCAAAAGTGTTCTTCAATAAGGATAGTTGTGTGATCTGTGGTCAATTTGTTATTGGATCAGATACTTTAAAAAATTATTTTGGTAAGTGAAACTTCCGTCAGTTTGTGCATTTTCACCGTCGAGTAATTCAAGCCAATCAGACGAAGAAAACTTACGACTTATTGAGGATGAATTGAGTTACTATTGTTTCAAAGCTCCACCTTTTCAAATTGACTCTACTTCGAAGTCTCTCGTTTGGCAGCATTTCATAAAAGAAAACGATGAAACTGCAAAATGTATTAAATGCAAGAGCATATTAAAGTGTAGAAGTTGGTCAACAAGTGGCTTGCTTCGACATTTACATGTAAAACATAATGTAACAAAAGGTACTCAATCTGATTTGTCAACATCAGGTTGTAGTGAAACAAACAAAAGAAAGAAAGATAGTGATGATAAAACTAAATGCACTAAACAAAAAAAGTCACTCCTTACATATTTCCTTCCTGCTCATAGAGAAACACTGGGGGAAATAGTTAGTAAGCTCGTTTGCCTCGATGGATTCACGGTGAATGCAATAACAATAAGTAACTTCATAAGGAATTCGTTACGTGACAAAGGATTTGCATTACCTCAAAACCCTAGCGACGTAATGAAGCTTATTTACAAATAATATGACCTAATGAAAAGTCAAGTAATAATCGAAATTTGTTCAAAATCAAACGCAGGACAACGTTGTAGTTTGACGCTGGACGAATATACATCGCTCAAAAACCGACGAGACTTAAATGTAAACGTCCATTTTAATGAACTAAAGTTCTTTTATTTGGGAATGATGAGAATAAGTGGATCCTTTTTGTCGGAAAATTGGGTTGATATGGTGAGGAATAAGTTGAAGGAATTCAAAATTTCTATTGAAACCCATATAGTTACATGTGTTACTGATGGTGCAAGCATGATGGTGAAGTTCGGAAAAATTATGAACTGCGAGTATCACTTATGCTATGCCCACGCTATACATCTGGCTGTGTGTGATGTTCTTTATAAAAAAAGAGTAGATTTTGAAGAGACTCCTAATGAAATAAATATATCACAGATAGAAGAAGATGGGGATGAAAGCGATGAGCTAATTGAAGATTTAGATAAGGCCATTAATATAGAATTTGACGCGGGTCTATCAATGGAAGGCATTTATAATATAGCTTATAAAGAAATAACTTCTAAAATTGATATTAATGAAGCTGTAAATAAAGTAATAGTTATTGTAAAATTCTTTCGAAAATCACCTCTGAAGAATGATATTTTACAAAATTATGTCAAAGCACAGTTTGGGCATGAAAAGATGGTTTACTTAGATACTAAAACACGTTGGAATAGCTTGTTAGATATGCTTGAACGATTTTTAGATATAAGATCAGTAATTTCTAAGGCGTTAATTGATATCAAAGTGCCAATGACTTTGACTCATGCAGAATTAGAAACGTTAAGTGCCATTGCAGCTTGCTTAATGCCTTTCAAAATTGGGTTAGAAAAACTGGGTAATCGAAGTGCAACTTTGTTAACTGCGGAAGGAGTGTTTTCTTTCATTTTAGATGAGTTAAATCAACAAAATACAGAATTTTCCAAGCACATGAAATGCTCTCTGATCCAACGAATAAATGAAAGGCGCCCGAAAAGCTTAGTTGGGTTAATGCAGTATCTAAATTGTGGCAAAAAATACAATGCTACTGCAATTGTTGATCTGCCATGTTTACCAACTAAAAGCGCGTTGATTCAACAAGGTAAAAAAATAATAACGAGGCTTTTTTGCGTGGAGGGTGAACCATCGTCAAACTTTTCATTTTCCGAAGAAGAGAGCTCAGAAAATGAAGTAACACAAACTCTGAGCGAAAGATTGGAGAAGGCTATTCAGTCAAAAACAAGAATTCAACGTTCTGGCAATGTCAAAAGTAGCTCCAGCTTCAGCAAGATTATAAAGCAAGAATTTCTGTTGTTTGATGCTACCGAAAATCAATCCTCTAACATAATTAAATTGGATGAAGCTCTGAAAACTATACCGCCAACATCAATAGAAGCTGAAAGAGCGTTTTCTGCGGCAGGATTGTTTGTATCAAAACTTAGAACGAGACTTAGTGATAAAAGTATAGATCGCTTATGTTTCCTGAAGTCGTATTTGCAAAATGTCTAATTATTTTCATTTTATTTGCTTTAACGTCATTAAATATACATACATATGAAAAACATTACATTTTTTAAATATTTTTATTTAAAATATTATCATTCATAGCACTGTGTATAGCTTATTTTAATTTTTCATAATTTTATGCATAAATATACACACATACATATGTACATAATATAATATTGTAGTTTTATAATTTTCAGAATATTAAATTTATGAAAAGGAATGACTTTGTTTTTCAATTTCGATATATTTCCGGTTTCCGGGTTACTGGTAGCTATTATTTTCAAATTTTTTACTTTCCCGGGAATCCCTGGAATGACTTTTACTTTCTCGGGATTTCCCGGGAAGAAAATGCCGGGAATTCAGAAACCCTAATTGCGACTTAGAACTATGACTTGAGTCATTTGTGACTCGAAATGGAGTGGATATTTAATTTTGCGTTTGTTTTCTTTTCAGGACCTTTAAAGCTCCTTAGAAAATTGTAAAAGTCTGTTTGCGATCTCAAAGTGATAAATACATATGTGGAAAACCCATTGAATTTTGATTATTTTAATTTTTTTCGGCTCAAGCAATAAGTTTTGAATTGCGAACCGCTTTGTTTCTAATGCGACAGGTTGGTATTTCTCTTGCATTCGAAATTACACTAGCGAAGCCGCCAGGTTTCCACATGAAGTGTTCCCTTCCACGCCAAACACTATACCATCTACGATTGTTGATAGGCAGTTAACCAATGGTCACTTTATTCTCCTCATACGCACATTATTTCACTTGAATGGCATTTGCAGTCAGATGTCTTTTATAGCGAAAATATTTAAAATTATGCATGAGCAAACTTTCCGATGTGATGTGATGTTTTGCCGGATTTGATTGCCTTGTGTGGCGCAGGCGCTCTATCCGCAATAACAAACTGTTTAGTATTCGCTACAACATTCTGCGGTACACATGTTCACAGTGCGATAAATTTTGCAATCAGAACGCATTCGGAATGTCATAAATGAATGGAAATTATGATAAAACTGATGAACATATCAAATTTCATCACGATATTGGAAACTTGTTGCATTTTTTCCACTCCAAGTGCATCAGCTTTGCACGTAGCAATGTGTCGTCGTCATGCGCACTTTTGGACAGGTCGAATAGCGGCCATACTAGAAGGACATTTTTTTGCAACAGTCTGGAATTTTTTACAATCCTTAACCCTGACAATGTACGGTATATGATGAGAATCTGAAGCAGTTTAAATCAATTGCTAATTTAATTTGGAATTTTGAAAAAAACGGAATGCTTTTCTTAATCAAAATTTTTTTAAGTACCAAATCAATCAGAAAACTGCATATTAATAAAAATGATTGAACACCCGGAAAATTAAGTTTTCATCGACTACATGATATTTATTTCATTACGGCATTTCTTATGGTACAATCAAATTAGACATAAAAAATTTGGTCAGTTGACAATAATTCGCATAGAGCTGAAATTGGTATAGGTCCCGAATCCACTATTACAAGTCCTCATCGATCCTGTTTGTGTAAAAAAAAGTTATTCGAAGGGAAATGTAAAAATATCGGATTTTGCTCGTATTTAGGTGTTATTAAAAACTAGCTCAGAAAAAGTTATAGACTAAGTAATTATCTGCAAAAGTGGTTTTCATGCTTTCTTAGGTCTTTGTATAATAATTTTGTAAAAAACTTCCAAAATCGCGATCTATATGTTCGTCCCTCTGTCTATCCGTTCATCCGCGTGTCACAGCAAGTTTTCTCGGCAACTACAACAAAACAGCTATACAAACACAAAAATTTGGTAAACTGAGCAAAAGTGAAAACCGCTCCGAAGTTCCAATACAAAAAAAAACGTTATAAGGTTTTTAAGGGGGGTAATGCCATATAGGCGGGTGACCCTTAAAATATTTTTCCCAAAGGTAGCCACCATGGTATCATAGGAAAGGTTTCGACGAGAACATTTCAAAACAGGTCTTAAACTGATAGTGTTTATATCGAAGGGCAATGTCTGAAAAATGAGTGTATGTCCCTCTTCCTTGCGATTGAACATCATTAGACATAACTAGTATTTAAGCTGTTTGGGTATCTTTGCTATGGTTGATTTAAATTAACTAAAAACACCACACTCCTTGAAATCATAGAATTTTGTTTATTTTGCAAATAACGATATTTCGGGAGTCAGTTGCTTCCTTCTCCAGTGCTAACTAATTCTTAAACAATCAAACAACAGTACTTATACCTACTTTAGTTAACAGAAATCAAATATCTACCTGAACTAATTAACGACTAATTAGCAATAGCTAATTGACAAAAAGAAATTATGAACTAATTGATCCGTTCGTTAATGATCTCATCTTAACGTTGTAACCATTTGAACAGTTTTGAATGGGTGTTGCCTTGATCCTGGTTCATCTTATTTAGTTCAGGTATTTTGAAGATTTCAATGCTTTCGATTACGTCCAATTTTTGAAATTGCTTTACCTGTTTTACCACCTGTAAATCTTCTATTGTAATCTTTTGTTTCGTTTCAACTATATGTCTTGCCACTGTCAATTTAATGTCCTGTATTTTCCTATGTTTTTTAATAGAATTATCTGCTTCACTGGGGTGTTCTTTGCAACGTGTTAGTACTGGGCATCGCGTTTGTCCTATGTAACATTTATTACATTCTGGGCGGGAAATTTCGTACACACCGCTTTGTTCGTGTTTACTTAACGGGTCCTTGACAGAATTGAGTCGACTTTTCAGTTGTAGTTTTCTGCTCGTCGGAATTAACTCAATCTGTGTTTCTTTTAGTAGCTGTTTGAGCGTTCCCGTAGCTGGAGTATATCTGATAGCTGCCCTTCTTATATTTTCATTCGGGTTATTTTGTTTAAACAGAGTAGTCCAATTGTTGTGCTTTAATTGTCTTTCTTTTTTGTCGATGTTGCTTTTGATGGTATTGAAGCTGTGGCCATTGATGTAAGCTGTTTGTATGATATATTGTTCTTCTTTCCATTTTTCGTCGGTTGAAAGTGGTAAGCTTAGCATTCGATTTACCATTGCATGGTATGGAGCCATCTTTTGAGCAAACGAGTGGAAAGATGTTGCCAGAATTGTCCTTTGCGTTTGTGTTGGCTTCCTGTGTATTCCAAAGCTGACTCACCGTTCTTCGTATAAATACATAAGTCCAATAATGTAAGCATATTGCTGTCCTCCGTCTCTCATGTATTGAATTAATGTTTTTAAGTGTTTGTTTAACTTTGCTTTTTTGTACTAATGCCAGTACATCGGAGTCCAGAGTCATTTCGATGTTACACATAAATACATCGCTTATGAGTGGTGAAGGGGTTACCCATTGCTACCCCACAAGCGCCTTTAAAGTATCTGCCTCGAAACACGAAATAATTTTCGTTCATACATAATTCAGTTAGTTTCATTAGCGATCTCACTTCGTTTCTCCATGCCCAATCGTGTGGATTTTTGCTTAGAATTTGCTGTTCCAATATAACTAATGCTTCTCTCACCGAGACACTCGGAAATAATGCTTTGACATCAAATGGTGTTAATGCTTCGTTTTCAATTCCTCCACTTCTTGATTGTTTTCGACGATCTTCAGGCCGATATTATTGTTTAGTATGCTGTTGAGACGGTGTACCAGCCATTTCCTTCATTTCGTTTCCAGGTCTATGTAGTGTCGGGATACACCTTATTCGTGCAAGGCACGTGTTTGATATCTTCAGCGATGGAGGAATTTCTATAACCTGTTCACATTTCTTTATCGCTTCTTTGATTCTTTTGATCGAGCCAGGCAGAGGATCTTTCCTCAGTTCCAAGAATTTTCCGTTATCTATGACTCTGTTCACTTCTTCGTCGTAGGTTTGTTAATCGTAAATGACAAAATTATTGCCTTGATCTGCTGGGACATAAACCACTGGTTTCTCGTTGAGCTGTTTTACTACGTCATCGTGTCTGGATTTTGGTACGCTTGCAATCTTCTGGATCATATTTCCTACTTGACGTCTCACGCTGTGCTTGGTTTCATTGGACTCGAATTTTATTGCTGTTTCTACATCTATAATGACATCCATTAGAACTCCTGAGTTGCTAGTTGTGGAAAAATTAAGACCCATAATGAGCAGTTCTTGTTGTTCTTCAGAGAATACTTCGTTCGACTTGTTGGCTACAAATTCCGGTATTATTTCTATCTTCAATGGTGTGTCCGGCCTCGGTATCGTGCTTATCAGCCTGCTCAATTTATTTCCAGTTTTGCCAGGATTTCACATATGTTGCCATTCCTGTAAATCTCATTAACTATTTTAAGATGAATGGCGTACGTTTTTAAGGTCATAGTTTCAATACCATCAAAAGCATCATCGACAGAAAAGAAAGACAATTAAAGCACAACAATTGGACTACTCTGTTTAAACAAAATAAGCCGAATGAAAATATAAGAAGGGCAGCTATCAGATACACTCTAGCTACGGGAACGCTCAAACAGCTACTAAAAGAAACACAGATTGAGTTAATTCCGACGAGCAGAAAACTACAACTGAAAAATCGACTCAATTCTGTCAAGGACCCGTTAAGTAAACACGAACAAAGCGGTGTGTACGAAATTTCCCGCCCAGAATGTAATAAATGTTACATAGGACAAACGCGATGCCCAGTACTAACACGTTGCAAGGAACACCTCAGTGAAGCAGATAATTCTATTTAAAAACATAGGAAAATACAGGACATCAAATCGACAATGGCAAGACATATAGTTGAAACGAAACACAAGATTACAATAGAAGATTTACAGGTGGTTAAAACAGGTAAAGCAATTTTGAAAATTGGACGTTATCGAAAGCATTGAAATCTTCAAAATACCCGAACTAAATAGGATGGACCAGGATCAATGCAACGCCCATTCAACACTGTTCAAATGGTTACAACGTTAAGATGAGACCATTAACGAACGGATCAATTAGTTCATAATTTCTTTTGTCAATTAGCCATTGCTAATTAGTTGTTAATTAGTTCAGGTAGATATTTGATTTCTGTTGACTAAAAGAGGTTTAAGTACTGTTGTTTGATTGTTTAAGAATTGATTAGTACTGAAGGAGGAAGCAACGGACTTCTGAAATATCGGTATTCTATGATTTCAAGGGAAACTAGTGTTTTTAAGTTAAATCATTAGACAGAAAAATTGTGTAAGTTAGTCTTTATGAGGAACGGTCGGAATTCGGTAAACTTAGTAAATAAGAGCGGATTTTTTGAATTCTATTCTTTATCACCTGAGAAATAAAAGGATAAAATAATATTGCAACTCACACACTTTGGGTTATTTAGAGCGAATGTTGGACCGAAAAAATAAAGCCCTCGTAAGGTTTAAAGGACTACAATCCGTTCTGGGCTAGGTTTATATAAACTATTGTAACCTCGATCAAATTTAACGTAATCAAGATGTTATAAATGCAAGGATTTAGTTTATACTGTAGGGTTAGTTTAACCAAGCTCCAACACCCACCGAAGCACCATGCGTACAAAAAGCTGCAATGATGAATGTAACCTTGGAAGCTACAGTTTGACATAACCGGAAGAAAAGAGGAGTTATGGCTGGGGCCAAGTACGATAATGGAAGCTTCTTCTTCGTAGCATTACAGCCCCTCTCGGACCTCCACTTCCTGCAAATAGCGCGTCGAAAGGTCTCGGTCCATTGCCCGCGTCCTCCAATTCCTAAATCCAAGCAGCATGCACTGTCTTTGTCAACCAAGTCAGACCAGCGTTTCCTCGTTTTACCCAGTGGTCTCTGTCCTTCAGTTCTCCCAACGAATGCCTTTTTGAGCATCCGTTGTTCGTCCATACGATTCATGTGTCCAGCATATTGCAGCTTCCCCAGTCTTACAATCGTTGAGACCTCCAGTTCGTCAAAAATTTCATACAGCTCATGGTTGCATCAAATTGGCATTGGTCCCCGTCTAGCCTGGCTCCGATTATTCACCTCAGGGCCCGTTGCTCAAAAGCGTTCAATATATTTGCGGATGCTTGGGTTAGGGTTCATGTTTTCTAGTGATATGAGTGGATATAAATGTCCGTAAAGGACTGCATCAATGGTCTGCTGCCTCGGCGAGCAAGGATGTTGGTGCCCGCCGAGATTGGCGTTGTTTGACGACGCGTGAATGCGCTGGCAGGCTAGCGTTGCGGTGCTGTGGGGCGGGTTCCTTTCCCCAGCGCAAGGGCCCACTACAAAAAAATTTCGCATTCACGAATTACTAGCTCGTAGTCAGGGCCGCCGCGAGGGCGGTCGCCTTGGTCGCTGCGATCCAGAGGGCGCCGCCATGGGTAAAAAAATCTATTTCATGCGTTTGTAGTCTAGTTTTATTTATAAGCACTTAGACGGCTGTATCAGTCCCTGTATTATACAATGGATGCATTGCTGAGTACGTAAAATTCTGTCTATTCATAATGTACTATAGTAACTCACAGCAACTATATATACTGAGCAGCGCAAACCACTAACCGCATACACTAGGCAATCTTGTGAATCCACAGCTGATACAGCACACTCCTGGTGGCTCGTGCCCCCTCCCCTCCACTACTCAACTCAGTCTGTCACTTGCTGCAGTAGGCGTCGGATACAGACAAAGTTTATTCTTGTTTTGGTTTTATAGTGACATTGACATAGACAACGCCGTCGCAGTTTATGCCAATTGCTAATACAGTACCTCAGAAGCCTATTCTCTGTGACAGTAGTTTATTCTTCTGCGTGCTACGAGCTTCAAGAATACTGAAAGATGTTGATGTGAAGCGCATAGTGAGTTACGTGCAGTGCCGTTTTGCAGTATACTTACCGTCATTTGTGCCGCTACTTGAGGTGAATCTATTGATAAATATATGTAACTGAGATGAAAAGAATTTTAGTTTTAAGTTAGTTAGTGAGGAGCATTATTCGTGTACTGTTTATAAAATACGGAAATTAAAAAATTAATTAAAAATTAGAGGAACACTCAAGCATTATGTCGAAAAAGTTGTCCGCAGCGCAAAGGAGAAAGTTGAACAAGGAAAGTGAGTTAGCGAATGAGGCTGCCAAAACTAACCAATTTTTAAAAAATAGTACGACACAAAATGTTCCTGCGCCCGCATTTGAGACCAATACGTCTGCATTTAGCTGTAATCCCTCCTCACAAAGTAGCAGTCAAGAGGCCAAATACATTGAATTCGTGCCTTTGGTTAGGCAATAGGTTTTAAAAACTGGAAAAATTTGGCAGACCATTTCAAATCCCAGAAGTTGTCACCAGACCATTTCAAAAATATGGCTAAATGGTTTGAAGCAGAAAAAAGAATAAAAGGAGACACATCAATTAACAAGCACATCATGAAACAAATTGAAACTGAGGCTCAGCGTTCAGAAGAAATGCTGCGTTGGTTAGTGGAAATTACTTTATATCTAGCAGTGCACAATTTGGCTCTTTGTGGGTCATCGTCTAAAGTTTTTACAAAAAATAATGGGAGTTATCTTGGACTTGTACAACTTTAAGGAAAATTTGATAGTGTACTAATGGAACACTTATGACGTATAACTGACAAAGAAACACAATTTCATTTATTAAGTATGTCAATACAAAATGAGCTAATAACTATATTAGGTGACTTGGTAAAGCAAAGCATCATGACAAAAACAAAGGAAGCCAGATATTTTTCCGTTATCCTTGATTGTACTCCAGACATAAGTCACAAGGAGCAAGTTTCTTTAACGATTTGCTACGTCATTGAAGATGATGAAGGGAAAATAAAAGTAGAATAATTTTTTATAGCCTATCGAGTTGCCAAAGGAACCACTGGAGAAGCTCTCGCTGGCTTGTTGTTTAAAGAAATTGAAGAGTGTAATTCGAACATGACAAACTGTCGTGGTCAAGGATACGATAACGGCGCCTATATGGCAGGTGTACACAATGGAGTTCAAGCCCGTGTACTGGAGAAATTCCCTTTGGCTGGGTTTATTCCTTGTGGGTGCCATAGCTTAAGCCTAGTGATTGCTGATGGAGCAAAATCATCAGTTAAGTCTGCATCTTTATTTGGTATTTTACAACGGATCTATGTCATCTTCACTAGTTCAACGAAGCGCTGGTGTATAACAAACGACCATACTAAAGCACTTACTTTAAAGCAAGTGTGTGAAGCACGTTGTTCAGGCTTTAAGATACCAATATGTGGAAGTTAGGGATGCATTGATCGATTTAGGCGACAAAATTGATGACCCCCAAACAGCCTCAGAGGCTCATTCTTTGATTAATCAGATGGAAGACTTTTCCTTCATCGTAACTTTGGTTTTGTGGAATGACATTCTTTTTGAAGTTAATTCGACCAGTAAAAGAATTCAAGGGAAAGAGGTAGACATCAGTGACTGTTCTCAACAGTTCAATAAAAGATTTGAATTTTTTAACAGATATAGAGAGAATGGATATGTGGACTCAGTAATCTCCACTAAAGAAATAGCAGTTGAACTTGGTATCGAACCTGTTTTCCCGAGAAAAGGATTCGTAAACGAAAAGGAGTTTCTTGTATGAGTCTTTTGAGGAACTGCAATCGCCATCTGAAGAAACCTTTACGAGAGAAGTTTTTTATCCATTAATGGATAACGTTTTGGTCTCACTTAAGAAGAGCTTAACTGCGTTGAAGGACCACCAAAAAGTGTGGGGATTTGTGGGTAATGTTGCTCAACATTCAGAAAAATAATATCTAAAACGAAGTTGCTTGGACCTTGAAAGACCTTTAACTGACAACACGACCAAAATGTCTGATATAAACAGCATTGAACTGTATCATGAATTTTTAAATGTAAGTTCAATTTTGGATCATAAAAACATAAGAAACAACAAAATCACACCAAACGAAGTCCTGTGTATGATCAAAACCACAAACAGTAAAGATTTGTTTACAAACTTGTGGATCGCGCTAAGAGTGTTACTAGCAATACCCGTGACAGTTGGTAGTGCTAAACGAAGCTTTAGTAAACTTGAGCTTACAAAAACTTATTTGCTCTCTGCAATGGCACAGGAAAGGCTGAGCTCTCTCGCCATTCTGGCAATAGAAAATGACACTGCAAAAAAATACAGACTTTAGAGAAATTCTGAGAACATTTGCTCATGCAAAAGCCAGGCGAATGCCTTTCAATGTTTAAAGTTTGTATGTAGACGACCAAAAAGAGCACCAAAGACAAGAACAGAGAATGAAAAATCAAAGAATAATATTAGTATATGTATATAAAATATGTAGTGGAGGGTGGGTAGTCCGTGATGCTGTTATTTATAATAGCTGCTGGTTTTTCCAGTCGAAAACACGGCGGGTCCATAGGTCATGGATAATGAAGTGGCTCTAAATAGCTAGGGTATCATTCCCCCGAACCAAAACTGGAACGAACAAAATTACGGGTTTTAGCCTTGGTTTGTGCGGCTACAAACCATGCGACGGCACTGCTCGTAGTATTCGGATTGACAGATGTCGAAGCCAAGACAACCTACTGGAAGGCTGCGTTTTGCCAAAGCAAACGACTAACTGGGCTTGGCGAACGCGAGCGAAACTCAAGAGGATCTCGTCCTTACTAGGCACAGTTACGGCCCCCAAATAAAAGTGCGGCATCTAAGTAGAAGCAGTGCCCCCTCGCACCCCCCCATCCAGATCAAGATCCATTGTAGATGCGGCCAGATATTTTTTGTTAAAATGAAAAGATCATATAAACACAATTTGCATGAATTTTTCCTTTAAATGAAAAAAATTTAATGTTTCAAATTTATGTTAAAGCCTTATATGATGAAATCACATAATACTTTAAAATAAATAGAAAACTCGAGCAGAAGGCCACTCGACCCTGCAAGAGCACCTGCAACGCAAAGAGAAGGGGTGAGCTCACCCGATGGCTAGCTCATGAGTGGAGGGCCCACCCAACGTGGCGGGTCACATACCTGGTCCGGGTTCCATATAAATGAAAAGACCGAACTTTTTATGTTTTCTTTATCTCTTCATTGTATTTTCAAATTGATATCTGAAGTAAATGAAAAATAACATACTTTATATAATTACATATCTAGTTATTTGATTGAAGAAACCATAATCGTAAAAAACGAATAAATGTATTACATGAAAAGTAAGATGTCTTGGGGAAAATTATAATCATAAATGATATACACTTAAATCCGGCTAAATTAGCATGAATATAGAATGAATTATTTGCGTTCTCATTAAGCATTATTTATATATACGTTATTTATTTCCTTTTGTAGCCTCCAAGGCTGCCATTATTAACGGTTTCAAGCTGCTGAAGGTCACGCTAATTTTAAGAATGGATGGTTTAATAACTAGTAGGTACTAGATCTACAATCAACATCAACTTCCAAGCATTTATCAAGAAAATTTTGAAATTTTTTTAAGTTTGTCCTTTTCTATCGTTTTTTTTCAATAAATAAAAAGAGTAATATAAACAAAAGTGTACTTATCCAATCCTCCTCCAACGAGCGCTCGTTGACGGAGATGGTTAGGCCGGTGGACACTTTTATATTGCCTTTAACTTTCGAACGGTAGATCTATCAACTTTCAAAATGCATTACGATATAAATTAACCTTTTATGCAGGACAGAATAAAGGGTGGTTATCACATATAATCAAATCGCCTATTTGTTTTTATCTCATAAATACGACACATCGTTCAGTGAACTATCATTTAAAAATGGAAAAATACGACAACGCATATTATTGAACCAGCATAATTCTTCCATGGATGTTTCTCCTCCTTTTTTACATCTTTTGTAGACTCGTTAACACACACGGGTTTTTGTTGTTTTCGAATTCCGAGTAGTGTGAGTTTTTTCTTAATTTTTCATTTATTGTACTGTTGGGTTTCTGGTTTGTTTTTTGAAAACTACGAAGTGTTAAGTTCAACAAATTAATTATTATATACAACGTTATTGTCATATTGTTTACTCAAACCAAAATTATCGAATGTAACAAGGAGTTTACATATTCTGTAGCTTTACAATGTCCAAACATTATTTGGCATTCTACAAACACATTATTCACATTACTTAAGACATCTGTATATCATATCTTCTCTGCTGTATGTCACTATCTATCTCAAATCATATATCGTGAACTAACACTTTTAGCGATATTAGCAAATTGCATAATTGAAGCTTATTGCAACACACTTACATTCGACACCTACCGACGCAATCTCCTAGCTAAAAATACACCTTGTGGAACGCCAATTATAACTGCGCCGACTCAATACTGTGGAACTTATCGCGTTGGCGCATTCATTAGAAAACGAGACTTTTACAGAACACTGTACACACAAGAAATTTTAATTTAGTCACACACGTTTCAAATTTCGATGGCATTTACAGGTGTAAACGAGATAGTACTATGGATTTTCAGTTGTGGGGAACTCGATCTGTCAAACGTATTTCACATTCGAATTTCAACACTTTATCCACTCTTTGTTTGTTTTATTGTACAATTTATTGTTTGTATGGAATGCTATGTATAGAACATATACTATTCCATTCCACTTTGGGCGTATTCAAATCAACTCTGCTGCCTGTGGCTTTAGATTTAGACTCACGCTAGTTTTCACTTGGATTATTTTTCACTTTGGGGAACTTGAAATTTTAAGCGTAGGAGAACTTTTTGAAACCTGTAGTACAACCTAACGCGACGTCTAACCCGCCCACTGTTCCAACTGCGAGTCCTCAACCGTGAGGACGGTGCAAAATGCAATCGAAATTGGTTTCTCCGAGATGCCGTTCTATGTGCGAAACGTAAAGACAATTTGCCACGATGACGTCTACCATTGTCTACAGCTGATACACCCACTCCCTCATGCCGGCAACGGAGATTTACTTGGCGAGCCCTCTGCATGCCGGCAACGGTGGTTACTTTCCGACGAAATAAGACTGCAATTGTTTTCTAAATTGCGTTGCAAAGGGGATCGCCATCATCAAATTTTTTATTTTAATTTTTATTTAATTTGTTTTTTTTATATTATAGATATATGAAAATTTAGAGTGGAGATTAAATTTAATAAATAATTTTTTTTTATTTAGTTTTAATAGTAAGAGATAATTTGAAAATGATTTTATTATTAAAATATTTTCACATTAAGTTTTTTATTTTTATATTACAGATAAAAATTAAATGATATTCAGAATTTTTGAGTAGAAAAACAGTGGTGTTTCCGCCCGGAAATGTTTTTTCGAGCAGTTTGCCTTGGCAAGACGCTGAACGTCCATGTATTGACTTCTGGAGCTGCTTGGAATTCTTATTGCTTTCGACTTTTCTTACAGTGACGACTACCGACAGGACAGGCTCACAACCATTTCCTAATTGGAAGCTGGAGCTTCCTATCAGCACGCCCATAGCAATTGGAATGAGCTATTATATCTACAGAAAATAATCAAAAACATTATCTGAAGACACAACAGAATTTAAAGATAAATCAATCTCAATTGGTGGAGATTTGACACCATCAGCTAGCGAGAAAAATCCACCACGTGGTGAGAAACACGCAACAGAAAAGAAGGAGAGACTCACGCCTCTAACTGAAGCTCAAAAATACAAAGATGAAGGCAATATTTGTTTCGGGAATGGAAAATACGATGAAGCAACTGATTACTAGGATTAAGTAATAAAACATGGCCGTCCACAAATAAAATGGATTTGACAATATTCTTTCAAAATCATGCAGCCGCTTATGAAATGCCATGGAATCAAGTACAAGGTGACTGTGCTAAGTCTCTGGAATATAATCCATGCTACACAAAAGCGTACGTTAGACTAGCAGAATACACACAGGGATCGAAACACACAGCAAAGATAAGTCTTGCGCCAACCCATGGTCTATGGAGAATTCATACATATGACGTCACGATCACGACAAGTGGGAAAGGAAGTACACGCACTAGACCATCGTTGAGCAATTGGCAGCAGTTGTCACTTTCCATCTTGTGCTACTGACAATTCGAATCAGTTCATGATCTTTCTTTCAACTTTGTTGCAAAACATAGGAAAATACACTGTTATTTATCCACGGGTTGCAAAACGGGTGAAAGTCGAATATTGCTGACCAACTGGTCTTAGGACCCACTAGAGTTGCGATTCGGGGAAATGTGAAAGGAAAATAAACGTTCGGGGACGATGGAAGAAATCAGTTGCCGGTGAATGACCATATACCCTCCGTTAGGGTAAAAGGCATAAAAGACTGAGGATTGATGCACCCGGACCTGTCCTTTTTGCGGTCGTGAGCATGGGTGGGGAAAATTTGACTGCCAAAGGAAAACGTTTCAAAATTTTGCTGGCGGATCATTTTTATCGTGGGAAGTTGCTGATAGCTGGCATCTCAAATCGTAGTTTATTTGAGAAAATTTAGCATTGAAGCTTGTTTGGAGTGACAGCAGCAAGGGGCCCCAACGTTAGGGTAAGGAATTAATAGAATTGTCTCAGGGTTTTGTAAAATGATTTTATAAAACCCTACAAAAATCGCGACCTGTCTGTCCGTCTGCCCGTCCGTCCGTCCGTGTTTTCTGGCGAACCATGAAAGCTAGAAACATAAAACTTTGTACGTAGTTGTGAAGTGATGCCCTCTTTAAATTTTAGCTACAAAAAAAGTAATAAGGTATTTAAGGGGGATCTCTGAAAAAAATGTTCATCGAAAATAGCCGATATGGATATCAAATGAAAGATCTAATGAGAGCTTTTCAAAACAGGTCTTAAATTGAAATTTTTGCTTCGAAGGGTACACAGGGAGGGGAAATACATGAAAAATGTGTGTGTCCCCCTCAAGATTGGACACCTGTGAACCGGAAAATTGGAGAAAATTATGGAGCTAGGTTTTTATGCGTACAACAACAACAAACAGTCGAAATTCGCTCAACTTAATTTATAATAGTATGATCTTCGAATTTCACATTTTCCCCAATAAAATCGTATCGATACCCTTACACTAAACGAAGTTCGATGTTTATGTAGTCTTACAAAATACCCTAGTGTTCTGTAAATTTGATGAAAATCGAAATATATTCACGGAAGTTATAGCCATTTGAAATTTCTCCAATTACAACAAAAATCACACCGGATTTTGTTGCTTTATGGAGTTTCCATCGAATCAGACACTGCAGTTTTGAATTGATCTTCTTAAAATTTTCAGATAAGATCAATAACGCATTTTTTTTGGGACTTCGTGATTTGAGAGATTTTTGTTGGTTTGCAACAAAATGGCGCCCGTTGAATATAGAAAAACAATGGATTTTTTATTAAACGTGCACATCTCTTTGACATGTGTCTTGACTTTATTCGTCGCTGGTGACTGTATTTTGTAAGTTGTCTACCCAACTTGTTTATACATGATCGAGAATTTATTACAATCGTAGAAAAAGAAAAGTGTTTTGTGCTATTAAAAAACAGAAATAATAACAAGTGAATGTGAAACGGAATTGGAGTCCACGCGTTTCATCTATCCTGCTCCCGTGATTGTCCGTGTTAGTTTTGGGTTGCAAAAACATTCAATGCTTGCGTTCAAGTAGCCACAAAGTGGTGTGTAGGTTGCAAGCCATTTCCATTTAGGAATTAGTTAGATTAAATTTTCTTTTTAAGTGAGGATATCTCTTGATTATAGAGTTTGCGGTTTTTCTGACTTCATTGGTTGTCGTTTTATTTTGGTTTGGTTTTCTTCTTGGAACGGCTCTGGTTGAGGATGGTCCAACTAAAACCCACGATGTTAATTGTATATAAAACAAAAAGTTTTCAGAGAACCATGTTAATATTTTTTATTATGATAGAAAAATCTATGACAATGAACTAAAAACACAAGTTCAAACCAAAAAACTGGATTTTCGTTGAACCGGTGCGTTTTTTCTCACCTTTAAGTTAAGCAGGGCACGAAAGCATTCATCGGGACAGGAAAGTGGGCCTTTTCATTTTTCAGTCGAAATACGTAAGAATCTATCATTCTCACCAAAGTGCTAACAACACTGAAGAAGAAAGCAACTGACTTCCGAAATATCGGTATTTGTAAAATAAACAAAATTCTATGGTTTCAAGGAAAACTTGTGTTTTTAGATAATTTAAATCAACCATAGCAAAGAGATCCGAGCGACTTAGATACTAATCTATAACAATTATGTGTAAAAAAAATATCGCCCAAATGCTTGCCACGGCTACGGTATCATACTTCTATCCGATGGTCCATATTTTCAATGGCTCTGAGACATAATTGAGGTTCAATGTCGTTAATGTGCTGAATTATCTCATCCTATAGCTCTTTAATTGTTCTTGGGTTATTGACGTACTTTTTTTCTTTTAAATATCCCCAGAGAAAGAAGTCCAACGGCGTAAAATCACATGATCGTGCCGACCAGTTAGAATCGCCCCAACGTGAGATAACACGGCCATTGAATTTCTCGCGCAAAAGAGCCACTGTTTCGTGTGGCAGCTGGCACCAGCCTGGTTCACAACCTCAATTTCTGGCCACAAAAACCTCGTTATCATCTCACAATAGCGAACACCATTCACGGTAACTGCTTGGCTGTCCTCATTTTCGAAGAAGTACGGCCCGATGACACCGCCAGCCCATAAACCGCATCAAAAAGTCACTCTTTGTGGATGCATCGGCTTTTCAACAATCTTTCGTGGGTTCTCATTTGCCCAAATGTGGCAATTCTGCTTGTTAGGAATCCATTGCGGTAAAAAAGTGCCTCGTTGCTGAAGATTCAACCAACCATTCGGCGTATTGCCGACGCTTGAAATGGTCAGTTGGCTTCAGCTCTTGAGTCAATTGAACCTTGTAAGCGTGCGAATTCAAGTCTTTATTCAAAATTCGTATCAGTGATGTTTGTGAGATGTTCAATTGTTGAGCACAACGACGAGTCGAGGTTGACGGCTCTTCTGCCACACTATCGCGAACAACAGCAATGCTTTCCGCAGAGCGAGCTGGGCGACATGTACAGGTGATTTCACATTTTCTACAGATCCGGTTTGATGAAATTTGCGCACAATTCTCCCGGTTTGGGGCACATTTGGTCGATTATGCTGACTAAAAAAATCACGAAGTGCAAGAAATGCATTTTGATTTGAGCGCCCATTTTCATAAAAGGATTCAACAACCTTAACGCGCTACTCAATTGTGTACCTCTCCATGTAGTCCAGTCAAATTAGTCCTTAAAATAAAAGTAAGGTTACTAAAATTCCCATAGAGTTAAAAATTGGTATGAATGTTCAGAATACTATTGTAAATGAATTGTGAAAAGCCCCTTGTGCAAAAATAGGTTTTTCGTGTTTTTCAGCTAGACGGTGAGTTTTGCAGCAAAGATAGTTCAGACAAAAATTGTAGATCATCCGATTTTCTACAAAAAATGTTTCCACACTTTTTTTCATAAGTATTGCCATTTCCGTGACATAGCGGTTGAAAGAATTGAAAAAAATATTTTATTCGTAATATGCACACGTTTCCACACCACCTATGAGGAAGTGTGCTTGGCGCTTTTTTTTAACGTGGTTTCCCTGGTAGGCCTATTTCACGATCTATTGTGATCCTATTGAATTCAAATTGAGTATTGAAAATAATGAAAGCTGTGTAAATTATGTAATATATAAATGAAAAACTAATTTGGAAAAATTATTCGTCAGATTCATAATAATCCAATGTAACTTCTAGTATACTGTCTTCGTTTTCTTCTTCTTCTTTTTCTTCATCTTCTTTTTCTTCATCTTCCTGCTGGATACAAATATATTCTAAAAGTGATGCATCATATGTCTCATCACTGATATCGTAATTATCCTCATCTAGTATCGATTCAACATTGGAGCACGACTGTCCTTGACAATTGGTACATGCTAAAGAACAAAACAGTCCATCCTTTTAACAGCCGCATTTAGCATTGCAACCTTTTTTGCAATTCCAAAAGATGGTGTTAAGGAGTTTTTCTGGTGCAGGTGGGAGTAACGTATGAATTGGTTCCAATGCATTGTCAACTGACTTCCAACCCCAGTCTTCAGTTCGGTCGGTTTCAAAACAGAATTGTAGCAATCGTTATGATGAGAGCTTCGGGAGCGACTAAACCATATTCAAATTCAATTCGAGCAGCAACAGCTTTGGCTACATCATCCCAACGAGTTTTAGCTATAGTTAGAATACTGTCTTTGAACGAAAGTGTAGTCACTTTAAAAATCTTACGTCAGTAATGCAGTGCTTTTTTCATTTAATTCATTGCCGCAAAATAAACAACACTGATTGAAGCAAAATGTAGTTTCACTCACTCGGGCTCTAGTACGAGGAGGACTTATTTTTGATGAACCAGCTTCTTTTTCTTGGCGCCGTCTTTTCACGGCATCAATGCTACTTTTTCGAATATAATTTTTTCGATACTGCACATGAATTTTTACAGATGTCTGGTCTTTCAGGTACTCCGAAAACTCATCACCTCTTTCAATACTTGCATCAATTAATGCTTTCATGCCGCGACCAACAGTAACAACTCGACTTTCAGTCAAAGGTTGACTACAAATAAAGTAGAATTGCGACTTTTTTTTTAAAAACAGTAAAATGCACTAACTTTGTTACAAAATATAAGCGATAGCCACGAGTTGTCACTACGAAGGAATGCTTACGATTAACAGTATTTTGTTGAGTATGCGACCTTTGAAACGGAGCAGGTATACTCGTATGAGCATCGGCACGCTGACAATTGAATGGAAGATGTTACTCAAGGCCAATGCGACTAAATGAAAATAGGGGCGGAGTTTTTGACATTCATTTATATTCTTAGAATTTCATAATTCGTATGTATATGACATAGGGACTCATATGTTTACTCGTATAACGGTTCAAAAATGAATATCAAAGTACATTAACATGCTATATCACGGAAATGGCAATACTGACGAAGAAAAGAGTGGAAACATTTTTTGTAGAAAATTGGATGATCTACAATTTTTGTTTGAACTATTTTTGTTGTAAAACTCACCGTTTAGCTGAAAAACGCGAAAAACCTATTATTACAAACTTTCACCATCAATAAAATTTTTTGCACAAGGGGGATTGATTGGGACTTTTCACAATTCATTTATAATAGTATTCTGAACATTCATACCCATTTTTAGCTCTATGGGAATTTTTGTAACCTTCAAAGTCTTATTTGACTGGACTAATGGTTCAATTCGTGAAAAACTGAAAAAAAAAAAAATGTCAAATTAAGCTGGGTGAAAAATTTGACGTTAAGGCGTGACTCACAGCTAACATCGTGCATCATGGTTGGACCACCCTTTCGAATCCCATAACACTTTAGCATAAATAGGAAAGTCAAGCGGAAGGCCACTCTGCCCTGCGAGAACACCTGAACCGACAAAGAAAAAGGGGTGAGCTAACCCGGTGGCTAGCTCATGAGTGGAAGCACCAGCCAACGTAGTGGGTTCCATACCCGTTCAGGGTTTCATGTAAATGAAAAGACCGAGGTTTTGTGTTTTAGCAATTCATTATTCTGATGTTTCTACAAAATATTGCTGTTTCAATGCTGCTGTTGCTTGTTGTTTCAAAAAAAAAGGGAATTCACTACAAAATATATTTCAAGAGAATCTGCGACACAACATGTTATTAATACTTGTTTCAAATTTTTATCTCAATCTACCGTGAAGATTCACTTAGAAACTTGTTGATTTGTGTGCAAACTGGAATAACTTGTAAAAATGCGATTGCTAGGAAGGGTTCAGACACACATTCGGTTATCGGTTTTCCATATTTCTCTTTTTTTCTCCGATTCATGAATTTTTGTTTTTCCATTTGAAATTATTTTCACCGTATCAAGTTTATGCATGAATACAATTATTACAATAGTACAATACTAGTCTCATTACGAATCTATAGAGAATGCAAGAAATTAATCAAATAATATTACTATTAGTTTAGTTCTGTGTTTATTAACGTTTTTTCTTGGAAAGAGACCACAATAAGCTGCTTCACTTTTGCCGCAGAAGTTGAACTAAGTTTGGCTCTTTTTAATTTTTGAAAAAATAAGAGTACTGAGCCAGTCCTCCTCCGACGAGCACTCGTGCTTGGGGCGGGAAAAGCCTGTAATCAATGCAAGGATCCTTCCAGCAGCAGTCGACCTCGGGATTGACGAGACACAAATTTTAACAAAATTTCTTTGGAATATTACGATAGTTTTTTGGATGTACATGTATAGAAACAAACAACACGTCTATATCCAATTTTACTTTCGTTTAATTAACCTGTTCAATACTTCTACTTCAAACATGCATTCAGAAATTAAAGTTTAAAAAAAAGTCCTATCTATTATCGAGTGTACTTTTCGTTTCGTTTATTTTTTCACTATTTTTTCATAACCGCCAACACTATCAGCGGAGGCAGCTCCACTTGCATCTGCTACTAGCCAATAGCCATCTCATTCACATCTGTTTTGATTTGGCATCCTCCTGGGCCGCATTGACAATTGTAGGCGATGGTAGCGCATCCGTCGTCGGCGACGATTGTCTCTCAAAAATCGCGCACGAATCCGTATTTTTTCACAGGACTGGCCGACGATGACAAAAGTTAACTCAAATGCTTCGCATCCTGGTCATTCATTAATGGCGTTTACGGTACGGCGACACACGTCCGTTGCTTTATAACTATTGATTAACCCCGAAACAACACCCATTTCAAATGCAAATCTGCAAATTCTCGCGCCCAACACCAAATTCTAGGCTAACAAAGAAAACCGAATCTCACAAAACAATGTGTTGCACAAGCAACTGAACAATATACACCATCATCACCCAAACTGCAATCTTATTTTCAATTGTTGGTAAATATTTCGCGTCCACGCACCGCGTAAAGTAAGGTCTTGGTCACTCAGGGAAGGGCCGCCAGGCTCATGCAACAGTTGCTCACACCATGTGGAATAACAATTCATCAGTAGTCATTGACGAACACAGTTTACGACATTAATCCATCTTCTGTACGTTTTGCATTCTCATTTATACACTTTAGCTTTTACAGTTTCCGTCTTTTACATAATCGCACAAGTGAGGACCAAAACAAACAAACTCAATAAATTATTCCTCCTGGATGCGCGAAAACACAGGTCAAACAATTATAAACGTTCCTTCTTGGATGAGTAAGTAGAGCGAACGGATTCGCGAAAACTCAACTTCAAGTTAAGGTTCGAATTTGAAACCGCACAAACAGCGCCACGTGATCAAATAAATTGCTTTGCGGACGGGTAAGAACACTCATTCACTGTCGCCAATCGCGAGCTCTTCTTCGCACTGTCACAAGATATGCACGAGACTACGACACATGTCCAGCGAAAGAACTCCCGTCGTTTGTACGTAACTTCGAGCATACAAAAAGGTGAAATGCAATTCAAATTATGATAGCCAAATAAATTAGCTAATTTCAATGACTTCAAACTGGGGTTTTCCACACAATTTTTCCGTGTATCCTCTTCGTTTTGTGGCACCGTCCCTGCTTGTTCACTGTCCACCTCCGCAAATTGCATACCAGCCTGTGCCACTCGACGTTTTCAATCCGAGTCCCGCTTCGAAGCAATCTTTTCGCTTATCTCGACGAGCCTCTTCATGGTGGTATCTGAGGTTTTTCTCGTCGAGATAAACTAGCAATTGCTTCACAAAATTGCGTTGCAAAGTGGATTGCCGTTAGCAATCTTTCTAGTGGTTTTATTTAACTTCGCATTTGCTTCTGGAGAAATTATTTCCTGATAATGGTAGCGTTGGTAGTGGCGGAGCTTGGTGCGGGCTAGAAAATAACAATTTTAATAATTTGTAGTAATCGAGCAGTTGCACTATTAAACTGCTCAAAAACAACTACCTCAACCACAAATACAACAAACCAACAAGTATCAAATGGCGAGCTGTGAGCGAATAGTTGTAAATAATAACAATAACAGCAGTAAAAGCCAGAATGTATCTAACTCGAAAAGCAATACGATCCAATACTTTCCTTATCGCAAATTTCTGCGCAAGGCTCAACAACTGCGAATCCATCAACTCAGTTACTTTCTTATAAAATCCTCTAAAACCACCCAAATAACCTTCTAACTAGTGTTCTATGCCCGTTGGACCTTCATATCATGTATAATTTCCTTAACAAAATGCAAATTACCGCTCAAATGCCATGAAAACGCGGCAAACGCGCGATTCAACTGCCTCGAATCAAAGTGAGTGCACTATTGTAGCTCCTAAAAATGCCTCATCCAATATAGTGGACAGCGGAAAACTTACAAAGTGTGAAGAATCATCGATACAACATAATGAAAATAATGTGATGCTTGAATCAAATGCAACAGAACCCTTCGAATCATTATCCACATCAACCAAATCAACATGTATTGCAGCAGCAACATGTATTGCAGCAGCAACATGTATGGCAGCAGCAACATGTATTGCAGTAGCAACAGACATTGCAGTAGCAACATACATTGCAGCCGCAACAAATATTGCAGTAGAAACCTAAAATGAGAAGGAAAAGAACGCAAGAAGAATGCCAGTGGAGAATGAGGGCGAACGGATTGGGGCTTGGTCCCGTAGCGGGAGTCTGCTGGGAATTGTGACAGGGATCACGTCAGGAACGTGGGACGGCTCGAAGCTGCCATGAAAAACGAAAGTGTTCGTCAAATGAAGGCGGTACCGGTAAGTTTAAACTAACAAGGAGTGTATAGATAATGTTATAAAGTATCGTGCAAATTGTGAACGCTTCGTTAGTGTTGTGGAGTAGTGAAAAGTGGAATGAAACTCGTGTTCCGCAAAATTGTATGGTGGAAGTGTTTTCGCTTGGGTGTGCAAAGGTTTCTCCCTCCCTTAAACCATCTTCGGAAAGTTATTCTTTAGCTCCCAGAAATAATCAGGTCCCCAAAGGAGATATGAAACCGAGAAACAATTTGCAAAAGGCGTCTTTGATTTGCCCCGAATCTAGTAACAATTAGTTACTCAATACACTTAACGTGTAATGAATCTGCAATTAACAGTTAGCTCTTTTGTCGAAATGCTTTGATGCTACTTCGTTTCATCGATTAGGGAATCCAGTTCACGTGGAATCGTTGGTGTTAAAATACCGTACATGATCCAATACAAGTTCAGAAACGCCGCGCAATACTTGTTAGAAGAAACGTATACATAGAGATGAATTGTAGGAATACAAACAAAGTGGAACGTTTCACAGAAGTACACAGAACACTTGCATGGAATACATTCTGTGTTTGTATGGTGCATACTTGGGGCGAATTGAATGAATGAAGGAACGTAGCCACATCTTTTATTCGAGCAGAGCATTTTTTTTAAATGATCAAAATGAAAGATGTTAAATTATATCTGGGGACAGTTTTGGAGTGATATTATAGAATAAACTTTCAATGAGCATTGTTTGCTTATCAAGTGGATACCGATGAAGTACGCAATTGTTATCCAAGATTAAGTCTGTAGACAAGACACTTGCAAATATAATAATTTACGGTGAGAAGTGCACTTTTAGGGTTAACCGGATAGTCTTCGTTTATTTTTCAATAAATCCCACCTTTGCTTTTTAGTTCTATTGCAATAGTTATTGTGCGACACAGACCCCAGCATATAATTGCATTTCGTAAGTGAAGTAAACAATCATGTCGTAACTTAAAATTTCCCTTCGCCACCTGCAATTGAATGTCCTTATATTGGTGATTCAAGTCCTCAGAAAATCTTTTACGGCCGGAATACATACAAAGAGTGAAGGGGTATTCGCTCTGTTATGGTATTGAACAAAGTTTCCACCAGCATGGAAAACCGAGTGCTATGGAATTTGATATCATTGGCAATATCGGAATGCAAGCTTAAACACCGATGATGTATCTTTTACACAATCTGAGCTTGACGGAAGAGACTTTTAACACTTTACCCGCGACGGGGCATACTGTGTTTGATCCTTCCTTGAAAATAATCACATTGACGAACTGTTAAATTTATTGGATGATTGATTCAACTATGGAATCTTTTGGGATCATCGTGCAGCAAATCTTTGATCGGAAGAATTAGTTTATAAATAAAAAAAAGGAAAAAAGAAATTTCACAAAAGTTAACTTACAGGACTGTCCAACCCATCAACGAGCGCTCGTCGAGGAGGATGGGTAAGTACCCTTTTATTGCCTTTTAAATTTGTTATATATATTGCTTTTGATTTCTATATTTATATTATATATTATATTTCTTTTCTCATACAAGCCATGTTGTATGAGTTTTCCACTCAGAAAGAAAATATATGGCCACTGCAAGGGGGCCCCACTCTTATTTGTGGGCCATGAGAATTGTCGAGTAACGACGAGGTTTCCCTAAGTCCGTCTGTTTTAACTCGTCATTTTCCCTTTTGGTAGTTACCTAAAATTTTTCGACTTCGGTCGCCTGTTCTTCTGAGACCCAAGAATTCGTGAATGCGAAATTCTTTTGTAGTGGGTCCTTATGCTGGGGGAATGAACCTGCCCCACGACACCGAAATGCTAGCCTGCCAGCGCATTCACGCGTCCCCAGACAAGGGCATTCTCGGCGGATATCAACATCTTCCTTCGCCGAGGCAGCAGACCATCGCTGCAGTCCTTCACGGACATTGATACCTACTTATCACTACAGTTGTGTATCAAACTGTTCCGCACTTATTGCGTTGTGATTTTCATACAAATGGTGTTTTCTCCGCAAAGGTCTTTCGAGCAATTTGCCTAGGCGACTGCGCGATTACTACTTCATTGGCAGAGATTAATATGTTTATCAACTCACCACACTGCCAACGTCAAGTGGTGGTTTAGTGGCAGAGATCTATCATCCAACACTTGCCAGCTGGTCATAATTGTGTAGGGATGACAGATCTCTGTTATAAATCGCTCCGCGGGATCGGCGGTTATTACACTATGTACAAAATTTCATCACTCTAGCTTATGTGGTTTGCGAAAAAACTTGCTGTGACACACGGACGGACGGACAGACTGGCCGCGATTTTAGTAGCGTATGGTAAAATTATTTAACAATACCCTAAAACGCGAACGTTTAAAACTGGTAATTTTCTTAATAGTAATAGTGGAAAAATGGAAGCGAAATGTGGGCAAACAAATAATTACAGGAATTTCCCTTATCATTGAGTTTCAGAAAACTCTTTCATAATCTTAGAATTAATTTCTTCAGATATTGAAAAGAATGGTATTCAACAAGAAGTCTTTCACCACTTTGAAAACATTCAGTTATTGCTAACTTACGACTATTTTTCATTTCTTTAGCAGTACAGCCCCTTTTGCCCTTTCAGTTAGAGATAGAGTATCTCGTCTTGATAAAATGTATTGGCACTCGGGAAGGTGATATGGTCAGCACCATGCTTTGGCCATGTGTCCGTCCACCCAGGTGCGATACCTTCTAGTTTTAAACCAGTACGGATAATAACTGAGCGGGCTTATTGTCCGTCCGAAGAATCACTCGAAACAAATCTCGTTTTCGCCAGGGGCCTTCGGCTTATGGGGTGAGTGCTCTAACTACTACACCAGGTGGACTACGATTATATAGGGTTATCCATTTTACGCTTGGGAAAGCAAAGCTAAGGAAAATACATAAAGTATTCAAATGGAAACAAAATTTTTTATTCAATATCAAGATTGAACCATTATACGTGAAGTACAACATCATTCAAATATCTTCCACGGGACCTCTTACAGGCCTCAATCGTTTTGAGGTAATTTTCAATGACTTTTCGGCACATTTCCGGCAATATCTCGGCCATAACTTCACGAATATTGGTTTTCAATTGCTCAAAATTTTGAGGATTGTTCACGTAAACACGATCTTTTGCATAGCCCCATAAAAAGAAATCCAAAAGTGTTAGGTCGCAGGATCTTCCGGGCCAATTGACATCACTTAGTCACGAAATTACGCGTCCTAGAAATTTCTCTTGCAAAAGTGCTCGTTTTCAAAAAAAAATACGGGCCAATAACACCCCAGAACATAATGCACACCAAACGGTCACTTTTCCCAGATGCAAAGGCCTTTCTGCGATCACTTGAGGATTTTGAGAGCCCCATATGCGGCAATTCTGTTTATTTACGTAACCACTGAGCGAAAAATGAGCCTCATCGGTTAAGAAAATTTTGTTCGAAAAATCGTTATCAATGGCTTGTTGTTCAATCACCCAATTTGCATACATTCTGCGTTGTGTATGGTCTTGAGGCTTAAGTTCTTGAGTGAGTTGGATTTTGTACGGATGGAGATGCAAATCCTAATGCAAAATCCGCCACAAGACAAGCCCAAATGTTGAGCACGTCGAGGAATCGACAAATTCGGGTCTTCCTCCACACTTGAGCAACGACAGCGATATTTTCAGCAGAACAAATGCTGCGATGATGCACAGGCCTTGCAATATCAATAACCGATCCAGTCTCTTCAAATTTTCTCACTGTGTTCGAAATTGTTTGGTGTGTAGGTCGATTATGTCGAACAAAGTCGGCTCGTAAAGCCCTAAATGTTGATACAAAATTTAAAATTTAATAATTTTAACGCGTTCTTCGACTTTTAAACGATCCATTTTTTTAAATGGCAACCGTTCAACAAAAAAACACGCTTTGGATGACAATTAATTCTGACGGATGTCAAATAGCGGGGTTATACATTCCTACCATGAAATGGATAACCCTGTATTTGCCGAAATTTAAATCAATGCTGTATTAAAATTACTTGATTTCCCTTCAAAGGCAGACAATAACAGTACAGAATAAAGGAAGTAATCGATTTATTATTATAAGATGTAATATATTGAAACTCCCAAGGTCTAACTCAATAAATTTTGAGTAAAAAAGGGTTAATGTCATCTTTTGAGCCTGTACCCATCATACTCCACCTTCTCGTTCAATGTAAACGTCGTCTACGCAAAAACAATAAACGAAAATTGCATATTTTAGACGGCAAAAATACAATCTCAAAGGTGATCTTGTCGCGTTGCCATAAATCCGTCTGAAAACTAAAAGGAACCCATAAATTCAGAATTGTGTTCGCACAACAGACGGAAAAGGGCCAACGAAAAACTATCAAAAATGTTTTTTGTTGCTTACGTTCACCACACTCTGAAGAAGAGAAAATGTCAAGTGGAAAACAAAAATGGCTTCTGATTATTGTACCAAAAACATTTTGATAACAAAGGGTCTTCATCGCCCGTAAATATCTACGGGTAGACATTTTTCGGAAAGGGAGCTAACGTTCCATTCCATTTATGAATAGTTAGAACTGTTGAGAAATTATAATGACAGGTATACAATGGACAGTGGCTGAATGATATTAATGATGGCTTCAATGAATGAACGAACAAATGAAAATGCACCAACGATTTTGGGAAGATAAAATAAAATTTACATATAAAAAGAATACGAGCAGGACTAAGACAGACCGTCAACTACAAGTATAAGGTTTGTATTGTTTTTCATTTTAACGGGTTTGAAAGGCGGATATTAACTTTTTCGGAGCCATCCCAAACTGACTTCCTGACGTAAAAATAGGAAAATATGTGGATAACAGACGATTTTTTGTAATTAATGTTAACCTTGGGAAATATCAGAATTATTTCAATGTAGCATTGGCTAGAGGATGTGTGAATCAAAAATATGTTAAAGAAAAAACTATCCATCAAATTATCTAGCGAGGGGCATGGAGCTCTTAATAAACTACTAACGGTTATCTTACAGCTAATCTGACAAACTCACTACCTCAAAAGTTATTTAATCTTTTTCAAGTAACAAAACATCCTTTCTAAAATCTCATTTTTCAAACTTTAGCTTACACCGTGCTCATTACTCGACCATTCTTACCCGTATACGTAAAATTCATTGCAGAGACAATTATTTCACATACGGCTCGTGGAAAATCCTCAATACTTTATGTCACATTTCCATTAGAGAGTCATACATATACAGAAACGTATGATTTGACCAGAACACAAACTCCTCTTATTGCAGTTATTAGCTAGAACGATGTGAAACGGTTATCGTTTTCTTCATCGATTCTGATGAATTTAAAATTCCCAGTCAAAGAACTGTAACTAACGATTTTTTGGAGTAGATCTCTGATTGTACTACTGACAGGAAACGTTCATTGAGTTTAAATTAATTGAACGCATCAGTTAAGTCAGTCATGTACCAATGTTATAGTTTTTCATTAACTTTTAACGTACAGACGTGTTTGATATTCATGGAGGAAACATTGAAAAGGTCTTGAAAAAAGCTGCTTGCTGATGTAGAATCATTTGCTACTTTCCTAAAAACTAACGCAGCTCACACGCAACCGAACGTAACTTTATGTTTATGTATGTATGTATTTTCATCGTTTTAACAACTATGAAATTTATTGCACATGTCCATACGATATGTGTGTTTATCCCCGTCATAAACCTTTCAGTTTAAATAGCATTAAAATGTCTGCAATGGAGAGTAGCCAATGTTTGAGCGTGAACGGAGGTTATAAATCTAAAGTACATATTTAGTAGGAGCAATGGAGCAAAGGCACCGACTGTTACTTGCAGTTTCTTGAGCCAAATGGACAACAGTAGTCTAACAAAAAGATGACGTTGATGAGAAAACGTTTGAATTTGTTTAGATCTGTTTTCTCATCAGTAGCTGGTATTTAAACGAAAAATTTTCTCTAAATTCTTTCACATATTCTATCATTATGCCTGGTTATAGGACCGATTCATATCTATTGTACAGTATTTTATAAAAAAATCAATGAAATTTCCCATTTTTCCCGCTCCAAATTCGGGCTACATATTCTCTTACTGCGCAATACGTTACACCGTTTCATTTATTTGTAACAATTATCCAGTCGTAACTTTTAAATGCTTTTCGAATCATTTGAAAAATTTAGTGCGAGCGAATAATTTGAAGCCAAGATTGATGCTTTCTAATATTCCAAAATAATAGATCCTGCTATTCCTCCCAAACTAAGTAGCCTATATTTATTCCTAGCTTAGCCGGTTCAAATTATCTTTGATTATCAAAATTATCAAATACAGGTTAACGTTACCTTTGTATAGTTAGATATAAATTAACCATTTATTCCTGAAATTATGACTTAAATTCATTAAGAGAATTTATCGGCTCTGAAACTAACAGGAATAAGTCGAGCTGGCAGGAAAGTGCTCCAACCAGAAGGGCTTTGCAGCAATCCTAAGGTTCCAAACAACTTTTCTGACAAGAATCAATGACTTGAACTATCAACCCATTCAACACACAATCGTTCAATTGTACACGAAATATGGAGGATTTCTTTCATAATTACAAAACTGCCGCCACTTTGTCCCATGTTAAATAAATTTTCTGAATACTCGGCTAATAGAATGTATTCAGATAAAACACTGTTCTTGAAATTCTCGGGAAAATCTGGAGAAAATTGTAGTGTCTAGGTCGATTTGAAATATATAATATCCGCCTATGCATTTTGTTGTTGTATTTCAATGTTATTGAAACGGCTTTATCTCATTTAATTATGATTTGATTGCAATGAAACTTTGTGAACGCAAGGCTCTTATGTTAATATTTTAAGAAGTTTAAAGATGCCATTTCGGTTTTGTGGAGCAAAATGTGAAATTCACAAATCATACTATTTTTAACCGACTTCCAAAGGAAAGAAACTTATCAACTCATCACATATATACATATATATTTTTTTGTTTTTTTATGTATGTTCACGCGACTTCTACTGTTAAAACTTAAAAATTTCCGACTTTCACCCCGATTTTTCAGAATAACTAATCGACGCGTGTAAGGATTTTGATTGTAGAGGCTTCAAATGAACCAAAACATATTGATCTAAAATATTCCGGAACAGAATTGTAATCCTTCCAAGGACTCTGTAGATATTAAAAGTTCAATATGATACATTGATGTCGAGAAATTGAATTTAAATGGTATTTCGTACGAAAAGTGCGAATTAGTTGGCACTCTTCAAGGATTTGATGGATATACCGAGTCTTTTGGTAACGAATGGTAAAAATGATCAGTATCCTTTATTTTCTGCATGAACGGTACATTTTACTCAATCATTTTCACCGGAAACAACCAATAAATTAATTCTAAATGTGGCATAAATCCAATCCAACAATATTTAGGGGGAACATTTCAGGATGCTTTTCTCTTCCCTATTCATTCTTTGCTTACCGATGAGCTTAGTAAAGGATCCTTCTTACATCCTTAGGCGTAAGAGTTACAGATAGAATTTATAAAATTTCCCGAAGAAATAATAAGGGTTGAGTGATTGTAAATTATAGAGTCAGTTTATATTATATGTTACAATACATTATAACATACGAGTATGCCCAGAAATCTAAAATTAGTGATTTCCATACTAAAGACCGGTGAGAATTGCAACCTAAAAAGATAAACTTTTCCTTCTATAACTGATCATAACTTTGTAATGATTTTCGAAATGCCCGTGTAGGACACGGGTACCGATGGTCTGGCACAAGTGTCAGCGAGCTATAAACAACACCGAGCTCAGCTAACTAGCTTCGCTTAACGACCGCGTACGCGTGCTTGACGACTAGCATTTGCGGGATCATATGAGGCGGGTTCTTGTCGAGCCACGAAGCTACACTACAAAATACTTATCACGCGTACTCTACTCTACAAGACGCACCGATCACTTTTTATTATCTTTAGAAATGTTCTATTAGGTGTCAATTAAGCTACTCTACAGTAATTCAATATTTTTTTGCCTCGTTTAAGTTAGCGGACACGGAGGCTTGAGACAAACGCAAACATTACACAAAAAGCAACCGTTACTTTCTCCGAAGAAGGTCGTTGCATTACAAGGGGAATGTCAACCCTAAAGATGTTACAGTGGCTGAAGTGAACCACTCATCTCTGCCTAAAGGATGGAAACTTGACGGATGTAGTTTACTTTACACTAGTAAAACAACAAACTAAGCAGTTTCGACGGGGTAACCACCTTATCTCTTCAGGAGCAGCCACTCATGATCACCACGGGGCTGCTCGACTGCTTATGTTTATTACAACTTCCGCAGGGGGAATGCCGGTCGACAAGAGCACTCTTGGAGGCTAGCATTCTTTGGGGAGTTCCGCCCCCGCGTACCCGAGGACATTCCCGCAGGGAGAATGCCGGTCGACAAGAGCACTCTTGGAGGCTGGCATTCTTTGGGGAGCGCCGCCCCCATGGACCCGAGGATATGGGGGGCGCCGTGAGGTTCCCTCCTGGGATGACAGGTAGCGACTCTGATTGGATCTGGACTACGCTTTGGACAACGAACTGGAAATGACGCTTTAGGCTGGCGGATGTGATGGTTTGGACCTAGTTGCTTTGCACAGTAGCGCCGAGGTGAAACTCGTGTGTGAACGGCTCCAATTCAACTATCATACCGTCTCCGTCCCGGTTAAACCTTGGCAGGCCTCGGAGTACGTTCGAAGTTCGCACCATTGGGTTGGTGGTGTAGGTTCGGTTGAGACAGACTCCCAATTAGCGCTGGTCTGACTCTGAGCACTTGTCCCCAGAAGGGCTTGAGCCAACCCTCGCATGGCCTCCCTGCTCTGCAAAGATAACCATGGGACCAAAAAGGCGACTGCACACACGAACGGAGATAGCGGCTCCGAAGTGGGACCCAATAAAACCTGGAGCAAACAAAATCAAAAGACCACAAATACCCAGAAAGAAACGAAAAATAATAACGACGACGCAACCGGCGGGTGCAGCCACGATGTCAACAGTACATCGCGAACGGTACTAAAAACGACAAAAACGAAGACTAACACAACGACAATGAAGACGGACGAAAAACGGAGAATACAGAATGAGATTCCTGCGGCGTTCGGGCGCAGCAAAAAAATGATGCGAACGCCCGAGCTTCCTATTAAGGAGAAACGGGAAACTCTGCAGGACACTTCAGGTGTCCGAGCGATGGGAGATAACATAAAGAGCACCGGAAATTCGATTGTCACTGCTCCGATCGTTACCAAAGCGACCGATGCAAAGGTCGCAAATCCTGACATTGCAATGAAAAATCCAGAAGCCAACGAGGAGATTACGGCACTAAAAGCAAAGAGTGACCAGACACCGCGTGAATGCACCGCCAAAGTTGAAAATGTGGCGAAAGTACTGCACTCGGAAACGGAACGCGATAACCTCTCCCAAGGATGGTTGCAAGGTACAATTGCGGCCCGGCGATACGGAGAAGAAAGACTACTCCGAAAAGCGGGAGATGTTCTGAAAAGAATACAAGCTGCATGCGACTCCCCAAAATCAGCAAAGCAGCAAAGGAAGGGCTCCTTGAACTAGAGGAGCTCCTAGATCGCATAGGGCACTATCGGAGGAGCTGGTTAAGGGCCGAAGACGAAGAGAAGGCTAAAGAGGCGCTTGGGGCGAAATCTAAAGGCCGCCGATAGCTCCACCATTAAACATCAATAAAATAATGGCGTCTAGCCCAATCAAAGGAGATCGGGATAAAAGAAGGAAGGAAGAGGCACTTGAAGGGCGTGGATCACTAGATCAGGGGTTTCAGACAGTGCTTACAAAAGGATTGAAGAAAGCCGCAAAAAAACTCCTTCAAAAAAAGCCAGAAAGTAACGCTCGAGCCGATGGCAACGATCGAAATACGAGACATAGACTGCGTGACGGATCTGGCCGAGGTAGAAGAGGCCATCAAAAAGGAGTTCCCTAGCGTGGGAAGGATCAAAGCGAGACTGACACCAGAAAACAATAGGGGACAACGCATGGCCATAGTTGACTTGACCGAAAAGGACGCCGAACAATTCCTGAACAAGGGCAAGGTACCAATTGGGTGGGTTGTCCGTAGGATACGGCGAAGAGCAACGCCTCTTCAATGTTTCAAATGCCTTGGTTATGGTCACACCGCACAAGTATGCAAAGGACCCGATAGGAGTTCCCTGTGTTACAAATGCGGTGAAATGGGACATAAAAGAAAAGAGCGTACGAAGGAGGCACACTGTATTCTTTGCAAGGATGCTGATCCAAAACCTGATTTTGGACACGTCTTGGGATCAGGAAAATGCCGGGTGTTCCAGGAAGCCCTAGCCAAGGCAAAATCAGAGCTCCGATGACCCGCATCCTGCAGCTAACCTACACCGCAGTTCAACCGCCCAAAATCTGCTTGAGCAGTTTGCGAGGGACATGAAAGCCGACTTCTTGCTGCTGAGTGAGCAACACCATAATAAAAGTCCTGCATTATGGCACTCTGATGAAACTGGTACTGCCGCTATCTGGGTTCGGAACAGTGACTTTCAAGCGGAGAGTTGTGGACGGGGGGATGGTTTCGTGTGGGTTCGATGCTCAGGGATCACCTTCTTTAGTGTGTACCCCTAACGCGTAACGAGTCGATATCATCTTCCCAAGCCAAGCTTAATGCTTTGGAGGGCGCTGCCTCGAACGCAGAGGGCAAAGTGCTCGTTGGGGGCGACTTCAATGCTAAAGCAATCGAATGGGGCATGCCTCAGACGGATCCGCGGGGGAAACGAATCGTGGAAATGGCGGCCAGGACGGCCCTTGTCGTACTAAACTCCGGAAACACGCCGACTTTCCGCCGTATTGGCTGTGAGGGAACCAAATCGGACGAGACATTCGCCTCGGAGTCCTTAGTACGGAGGATACACAACTGGAAAGTATTAGAGGACTACTCAGCCAGTGATCATCAGTGCATTCTGCTTGAGATAAGTGATGCTGTCTCCCGTCGTCCGTGCTCTCGGCCTTCTACAACTGGATGGAACATCGGAAGAATGGACGTCGAGAAGTTTGTTGAGGTGCTCACAGCAGGTGAGCCGCTGCAGGGAGCTTTGGAGGGGATGGAAGAACTGGCAGCTCAAGACGTGGTGAACTCTACTATGAGCATCATTACGACTGCTTGCTGCGCTTCTATGCCCCGTCGAAGACCCCGGCACGGCAAGCCCCCAGTGTACTGGTGGTCTACTAAAATCGCTGAAAAGCGGAGGGAGTGTCAAAAGCTTCGGCGTGAGGCTCAACGGGCGCGGAACCGTGACGAGGCATGCAACCAGGTGGCAGCATATTGTTACATGTACAAATAATTACATGTACAAATAATTCTGCGAGCTACTGTCGCAATTGTTTTCCAATCATTAAGAACGTCAACAAATGAATTTACTCGAACCCACGAGAACCCAACAAGCATGGTCAACATCTGCAAGTGACGTCACTCCATTCATTAATTTGCTCGAATCTACTAGGTACCTCTCGGTAGAACATTCGCCAATGTACGAGAAATGGGTGAATAGGTAGAGACTCTATATAAAGGCGAGCTGAATGAATGGGGGGATCATTCATTCGACCGCGATAAAAACTTGCGATAGTGTGTGGAAAGCGAATTGAAAAACGAACAAGTAATAGTGAGGTGATTTTGAGAAGACAATTGCGATATAAATTTATGGACAAGTGTAAAGTAGAATTTTAATAGTGAAAATTAATTAGTGAAAGTGTTCAATCGATAATTGTGCATTATTGTAATTGAATAAACTCTTTTGATTTAATATAAAAGACATTGCGTTTTCACTTTCCCGGAACATTAAATTATTGGCCGCGAAGCAATAACACGTGACAATGGTGTCGAGAAGTGAGATTAAAATTTTGAAAGTGAAAATTTGGACATTTTTATAGTGCACAAAAGTAAAATTTAAAGAAACATTAAAAATGCCACGAAGCCTTAACTTAAAAATTAATGAATTGACCATGTCGGAGCTCAAAGAGGAGTTGGAACAACGAAATCTGGCTACACAAGGTACAAAGGCCATACTGATTGCACGCTTGCGTGATGCAATCGAGTCGGAAGGCGTGAATCTGGATTCGGGTGAGCTGTCAGCTGCAGAAAGAGGCGCAGAAGGTGGTGAAGCCGAAACACCAAAATCAAAGGAGCCAGAAAATGCGCTGATGCAAATGTTGATGCTCATGCAGCAAGAGCAACGACAACAGTCATCCAATTTAACTGCGAAGCTAAGTGAACAATCAGCGCAGCTAAATGAACAGACATCCAGTTTAGCTGCGAAGCTAAATGAACAATCAGCGAAGCTAGACCAACAAGCAATCGAAATCAAAGCAGACATCAAGGCAGACATCACACAGAAGCTGGAGAAACAGTCAACCGAAATAAAAGTGGAGCTCAGTAGTCTGAACAAACAAATCAAAGGCGTCGAGGAAAAGGTTGACCAGGTCGAGGAAAAGGTTTACCAGGTCAAGGAAAAGGTCAGCCAGGTCGAGGAGAGAATCAACAATGAGATGGAAAACATGAAAAAGGAATTGGAAGCAGCAAAGGCAGTAGCAACCACCTCACCCAATTATAACCGCAGCGCAAAGCTCATCTAGAAATGTGCAAGCACCAATATTCGATGGGCAAACGGTCTGGACTATTTACAAAACCCAGTTCGAAGCAGCCGCTAGGATAAATCACTGGAATGAGCAGGAACGAGCAACTGCATTGATTCTTGCTCTAAGAGGCCCAGCTGCCGAGCTTTTGCAGACTATCCCCGTTGAGCTGCATTCAAACCCGGCTGCTATAATGAATGCGCTGGACATGCGTTAAGCAGACGATCATCTGAAGCAGATTTACCGGGCACAGCTACGGCATCGGATGCAGAAGTCTGGCGAAACCTTGCAGCAGCTAGCACAAGACATTGAGCGACTGGCACTTTTGGCTTACCCAGCGTACGACCCAGAACATCGAGATGACGTTGCAACAGAAGCATTCATCAGCGCCTTAAAGGACAAGGAATTGCAACTAGCCGTGCGGTTAGCTCAGAAACAAACGGTTAAGGACGCATTGATTTATAGTCTTAACTTCGAGGCAACACAAAATGTGACTCGTACCACTGCCCGGGTGCGTGAGGTAGTGGCAGACAAATGCAGGTGTGATCGCGTGGAAAATGAGCGAGAGCCGCAGGCAAATGGAGCACCAAGATGCTGGGATTGCGGTGAGAAGGGGCACCTGCAAAGAGACTGCAAGAAGCGAAGAAAACCGAGCTATTGTCCAGGATGGTGGAGATCCAGAACGTGTCAGGAGCCTAGAATGGAAGCCCATCAAACTGCAAGGGCCAACTTCGTGGAGCGAACGTTGGCTAGGAGGATCGACATCCCCAGCACCACCATCACCGTGTCAAGACTACATCGTGGAGAAGCGGACTTATGCCTTCCGGGTCAAATTGACGGAGAACACTGCACCATAGAAATCGACACTGGTGCAACCCGATCGATTATCCGACCAGACCTAGTGAGACAGCAACTACTTCACAAGGGCAGAATTTTCTCACTACGGACAGCTACGGGAGAATTTGCACCTGTTCATGGAGAAGTCAACCTCCAGATACAGTTGGGAGACCTTGTGTTCCGACATAATTTTCTGGTCGCGAACATTATGGATGACTGCATTCTCGGAATGGATTTTCTGCGACCACATGGAATCACGTTGGACTTGGGCAAACGTGTATTGAAATGGCAGAATGTTAAAGTACTGATGGAGGGTCCCAGCGTCCAAATTCCCAAGATGAATGTAGTGGTATGTACTGACACTGATGTACCGAATTCTTCCGAAAGCATTGTATGGGCCAAGCTTGATGGTGATTCTGGAGACCACCGATCTTATCTGATAGAGCCAACGAAGACATCCGCATTGCGCAGTTTGATTGTAGGACGAAGCCTTGTAAGATCTATAAGGAACGGATATATGCCAGTTAGAGTCCTTAACACCGCAGACTCAACCACGAGCATCAAAGCGGGAGAAGTCATCGGCAGCTGCCAGCCTGTTTCCACCATCACCTCTTTGGAAGCTACTCACAACCATCATTGGATAAGGAGGCAAGACACTGACAAAGCCCGGGAATCCACGTCTGCAATATTGAAGCAAGTCAAATTGCCGGTGCAGCTATTCAAACGAGCCTCTGATCTGGTCACCAAGTACAGTGACATCTTCTCAACAAGCCCGGATGACCAAGGCCGAACGAGTTTGGTAACTCACGTCATAGATACACAGGGAGCCAAGCCAATTCGACAAGCACCAAGACGTCTCCCTATAGCCAAACAAGGAGAAGTGAGCGCGCTGATCTCGGACATGGAAAAACAAGGCATTATTGAACCTTCTGTAAGTCCATGGGCCGCGCCTGTAGTTCTAGTAAAGAAAAAGGATGGTAGCACTCGCTTTTGTGTCGACTATAGGCAGCTTAACGACGTCACTAAGAAAGATAGTTACCCGCTCCCACGCATCGATGACATCATGGACACTTTAGCCGACGCAAAATGGTTTTCTACACTCGATCTCAAGAGTGGCTACTGGCAGGTAGAAATTGACAAGAAGTACCGAGAGAAGACCGCATTTTCAGTTGGGACCGGATTGTGGCAATTTGTGGTGGTGCCATTTGGGCTTTGCAATGCTCCAGCCACTTTCGAACGCTTGATGGAATACGTGCTACGTGGTCTAACCTGGGAAACCTGCTTGGTGTACCTAGATGACATCATCGTCATCGGGAGAACGTTCGAAGAGCATGTGCGCAACTTAGAAAAGGTCTTCTCCCGACTGCGACTGGCAAATTTGAAACTTAGTCCCGACAAGTGTACCCTTTTCGCAGCTGAAGTAAAATACCTGGGACACGTCGTATCAGCAGAAGGGGTCAAAACAGACCCTGAGAAAATTGAAGCCGTGAAAAGCTGGCCAACACCCAACAACAAGCGCCAACTACGAAGTTTCCTGGGTCTGGCAACCTACTATCGAAGATTCGTCAAAGACTTTGCCAAAATAGCTAAGTGTCTCCATCAGCTAACCGAGAAAAATCGTCCGTATGTCTGGAATGAACAATGTCAGACAGCCTTTGAGACCCTGAAGGAAAAGCTATGTGAATCACCCGTACTGGCGTATCCAAAACCCGGAAAAATGTTTGTAGTTGACACCGATGCAAGCAACGGCGGTATTGGAGCTGTACTCTCCCAGCAGATCAATGGCGAAGAAAGAGTCCTCTCGTATTACAGTCGAGTTCTTTCAAAAAGTGAGAGGAACTACTGTGTGACCAGGAAGGAGCTATTGGCTATAATAGAGGCCACCAAGCAGTTCCACAAGTACCTATATGGCCAGAAATTTGTTCTTCGAACGGACCATGCATCGTTGAGATGGCTACTTAACTTCAAAAACCCCGAGGGACAAGTTGCGAGATGGATCGAAAGATTGCAGTCATACGACTACAAAATTGTTCATCAAAAGGGCGGAGTTCCTGGAAATGCTGACGCCCTATCTCGTCGCCCATGTCCAGCTAACTGCAAGCATTGCCGACGGATTGAGGAGAAGGGACCGCCCGTTGATTTGCGACTGATAACGGCCGAATTCGATGAAGGTTGGTCATCGGAGGAGATTCGAAATGCCCAGCTAGCCGATGAAGACATCGGACCATTGCTCGTATGGAAGGAGACGACTGGGCGACCTGAGTCGAAAGACGTTTCAACGCATGGCGCAAATCTGAAAAGCTATTGGGCACAATGAAGCCCCCTTCAGATAGAGGGTGGCATACTCAAGCGGAAATGGGAAACGGTGGATGGCAGCTCCTATAGGATGCAAACTATACTACCCAAAAGCCGAATCCACGATGTGGTTAAGGAGATGCATGAAGGATCCTCGGGAGGCCACCTTGGTGTTAACAAGACCTTAGCGAAATTGCGGGAAAGGTTCTACTGGCTCCACGCTCGAGAAGACGTAGAGGACTGGTGTCGCAGATGCACAATTTGCGCTTCCGTCAAAGGCCCAAAGCGACGACTGAGAGAACAAATGCAAACCTATAACGTGGAGGTACCGTTTGAAAGGATTGCTATTGACAAATCGATACACGCTGGTTGTAGCCGATTATTTCAGCAAGTGGCCCGAGGTCTACCCCATTCCCAACCAGGAAGCAACTACTGTAGCTGAATAGCTAGTGTTAAATTGGGTCAGTAGGTACGGCGTACCTGGCAAACTACATTCGGATCAAGGCCGAAACTTTGAGTCACTAGTTTTTGGTGAAATGTGCGAGCTGCTCGGAATACGGAAAACGAGGACAACACCACTGCACCCCCAATCCGATGGAATGGTAGAACGTTTCAACGGCACGCTCAATAAACACCTGGCCAAAATGGTTGACCACTATTTTTAATGGCGTATAGAGCCGCCGAACATGCATTGACGGGCCAAACCCCAGCCAAAGTCATTTTTGGAAAGACTATTCGTTTGCCAGCCGATATAAAGTTCGGAACACCCCCTGAGAAACCCCAAACGGTCTCGGAGTACGCAAGTGATCTAAGACAACGGTTGAACGACATACATCGGACAGTGCGAAAACACCTCGAATCGGCTACTGACCGCATGAAGACCAGGTATGATCTAAAGGCAAATTCTACTGGCTTCCAGCAAGATGACTTGGTGTGGCTTTATAACCCGCAACGGCGAAAGGGTAGGTCTCCAAAGTTGCAACATAATTGGAAGGGACCATACCGAGTTAGAAAGCGAATCAACGACGTCGTATACCGAATACAGGAACATCGTAAGCCGAGAGCTAAAATGAAAATCGTGCATCTGGACCGTCTTGCCCCATATTACATCCAGGGAGAATTGACTACAAATAGCGACACATCTTTTCGGGGCGAAAAGAACTGAGGTGGGGGCAGTGTTACATGTACAAATAATTACATGTACAAATAATTCTGCGAGCTACTGTCGCAATTGTTTTCCAATCATTAAGAACGTCAACAAATGAATTTACTCGAACCCACGAGAACCCAACAAGCATGGTCAACATCTGCAAGTGACGTCACTCCATTCATTAATTTGCTCGAATCTACCAGGTACCTCTTGGTAGAACATTCGCCAATGTACGAGGAATGGGTGAATAGGTAGAGACCCTATATAAAGGCGAGCTGAATGAATGGGGGGATCATTCATTCGACCGCGATAAAAACTTGCGATAGTGTGTGGAAAGCGAATTGAAAAACGAACAAGTAATAGTGAGGTGATTTTGAGAAGACAATTGCGATATAAATTTATGGACAAGTGTAAAGTAGAATTTTAATAGTGAAAATTAATTAGTGAAAGTGTTCAATCGATTATTGTGCATTATTGTAATTGAATAAACTCTTTTGATTTAATTTAAAAGACATTGCGTTTTCACTTTCCCGGAACATTAAATTATTGGCCGCGAACCAATAACACGCGACAATATAAGTCGCCCAGAAAATGCCTTCGCAAACTGATCAACAGTAGCAAGGCTCGCTGCTGGCAAGACCTAGTGGACAATGTGAACAAGGATCCGTGGGGCCTTGGCTACAAGCTGGTCATGGGGAAACTTGGTGCCCTACGGAAGCCTTGTATACATGACGCGGAAAAGATGGACGTGGTAGTGCGGGGACTCTTCTCCGCCAATCCCGTCCGTGTTGACGCTGTCCATGGTGAAACAGCAGTCGAGTGCCCACTCTTCACACAGCTGGAACTGGAGGAGGCAGTCCTCTCCTTGAAAGCGAGGAAGGCTCCAGGTCCAGATGGTATTCCAGTTGAGGTGTTGCGGCTCGTCTATCACCATTGTCCTGACTTGCTGCTCAGCACATTCAACGCTTGCCTACGGGACGGGGTTTTCCCGGTACGGTGGAAGGTGGCAAGGCTCGTGCTGATCAGCAAGGGGAAGGGAAATCCCGAATCGCCGTCTGCATACCGCCCGTTATGCATGCTAGACACGGCTGGGAAAGTGCTAGAGAAACTCATCAAGGGAAGACTCACTGACGTGATTCGTGCTGCTGGGGACCTATCTCCTCGGCAGTACGGCTTTAGAGCAGGACATTCTACCATTGATGCGATTGCAGAGGTGGTGAACGCGGTCCAAAAGGCAGAGACATATAGTCGCACCAAGCGACGGATCGTCCTGTTGGTGACACTCGACGTTAGGAATGCCTTCAACTCCGCTAGATAGGTGGATATTCTGGATACGCTGGAAAACTCTTTTCAAGTTCCAGAATATCTAATGTGGCTTTTGAGGAACTACCTAAAGGACCGAAGTCTGCTCTACGACACGACACAGGGCCAACGAAGGATGGAAATTACATCGGGTGTTGCCCAGGGATCTATCCTTGGTCCAGACCTGTGGAACGTGTCTTACGATGGGCTACTGAGACTTGAGATGCCAGATGAGTCACGCTTGGTCGGCTATGCGGATGATGTTGCGGCTCTGGTCGCTGGACGCACCGTTGAACAAGCGCAACTTAGGCTAGGTATGCTAATGCGCCGAGTGAGGGACTAGATGACTGCTCGCGGGCTGGGTTTAGCACTGGAGAAAACCGAAGTGGTCATCTTGACAAAAGAGAGAATCCCTAGAGTAAGGATGATCAGTATTGGAGACATACAAATCGAATCGAAGCCAGCGGTGAAGTACCTGGGGCTACTGATCGACTCGAAGATGAGTTTCTCTGAGCAAATCAGGGCAACGGCTGAGAAGGCTTCTTCGGGAATATCGGCCCTGAGCTGACTTATGGCCAACGTAGGGGGACCCAGCCCATCAAGAAGACGCCTCTTGATGAGTGCTGTAGAGTCAGTGCTACTGTACGGAGCAGAGGTATGGGCCGACGCTCTCAGCAAGGAGGTATACCGAAAACGTTTGGCACAATTACAGAGAAGAGGAGCACTGAGAATTGCATCTTCCTATCCAACAGTCTCCGACTCGGCGGTGAGAGTGATTGCAGGCGTGATACCTGTCGCCTTCCTTGCTAGAGAGCGCCGCACTATTTACCTGCGCCGAAACGAGGATGCGAGGGAGATGGTTGTCCGCGAGGAGAGACAGCGCTTGCTCAACAATTGGCAGCAATCTTGGGTGAATTGCATGAAGGGAAGGTGGACTGCGCGCCTCATCCCGGATGTGAGACCGTGGCTAAATCAATGGCATGGTGAGACTGACTTCTATCTGACCCAGCTTTTGAACGGGCACGGGTGTTTTCAGTCTTACCTGCACAAGATCGGTAAGTCACGGTCTCCCGACTGTCAGTTTTGCTTAGGAGAGGAGGACAATGCCTGTCACACATTTTTTGCGTGTACAAAATGGGTCAGGCTGCGAAGGGAACTCTACAGGGAGACGGGAGAGCTCACCCCGGATAATATAGTTGCGGTGATGCTCGAATCGGTTGACAAATGGAACCAGGTGGGACATTATGCTCGGGCAGTCCTTAAATATAAAAGGGACTCACAGCAGCCGGGGGCGCTGGGGTTGGGGGATCGCTCTTCTGGAATATCCTCTTTCCCTCTCCCCTCCCGCTAGGAAAGGGACTCCCCAGCTTGAAGGCGCCCCACGGCGTAACAAACCGAGACCTGGCCCGAAGTAATGTGTCAAATGGTTCCAGGCTGGGTTCTCAGGTTGACAGGGGAGGTGTTTAGTGGGTAGTCCAGTCGCGCATGGGAGTCCCACACTCTGTGCCTAAATAGCATTCACCTCCCTACCACAAAAAAAAATTACAACTTTACAGATGAAGATGCAAATACATAGCGAGGTTTTCATTGAACTATAGGTACAATTTTTTGAAACTTGCATGAAAATTAGGTGCCATAGTTGGCTCAAAAGGAAGGCGATGGGTATGGAATAAACGTGAACGAGTGATACGGTTAAGAAGTATCTTTTTCAGTAAATTTCTTATGATTGATTGCGAAGTGAACTTTTTGTTTACATATGTCTATACATATATATATATATACATATATATATATATATATATATATATATATATATACATATATATATATATATATATATATATATATATATATTATATATATATATATATATATATATATATATATATATATATATATATATATATATATATATAAGGTGCATTCAAAAATAAATGAGACTTTCGTCATAATTTTTTTTTGGTGGCGCCATCTGTAAAGCGTTGCAGAGTTACATCCCTGCCTGACTTCCAGTGAAAGTTTGGTGGCATTCGGTTCAGTGGAAGCGAAGTTATTGTGTCTAAAGTGACAGTTTGTTTGTGTCATCGGTACAAAAATGAGTTTCGAACAAAGAGCTAATATCAAATTTTGTTTTAAAATCGGTAAAACGTTTACCGAAACATTTGAATTGACGAAGAAAGTTTATGGCGATGATTGTCTATCTCGTGCCAGAGTTCATGAGTGGTTTACACGTTTCAGAGATAGTCGTGAGGACATAAATGACGATGAACCTACGAGCCGCCCAAAATCAGTGATCAACGAAAACTCCATCGAAATTGTGCGTGAATTTATCTAAAATTAGCTGAAACAATCGTTAAAATTCATGGGACTGGAGTTGAATATCTCCAAAGCATCAATTATCGCATTTTAACCGATCATTTGGGCTCACGAAAGGCCTGTGCACGTTTTTTTCCAAAATAAACGAAACTTTTTTGACTAGAAATCGCATTTTAACCATCAATCACTCACCATACTCACCTGATATGGCTCCCTGTAACTTCTACCTATTCAGAAAATTGCATTTGGCCATGAAAAGAAAACGCTTTTCGCCCGTAGACGATCCAAAAGGCTTGTACCGACATCCTGAAAGACATTCAGGTCAATGACCTGTAACACTCTTTCGGAAAGCTTTTGGATCGCGCAAAACAGTGTATCGAGGCTGGAGGAGACTATTTTGAATAAATAAACTCAAATTTATTAGAACAAAGCTCCTGTCGTTTCTATTTTAGCTCAGTATTCTTTATTTTGGAACACACCTTGAATGTATACATGTCTATATTTATATCTATTATATATATATATATATATATATATATATATATATATATATATATATATATATATATATATATATATATATGTATATATATAAATATATATATATATAGGTTCTATAGCTTAATTCGTGCGGTTTTTTTTTTGAATTTGAACTTTTATTTAAGAAAAAAATTGTACAATAGTATTATTCAAAGTATTGCCCATTTAAGCTATGATCTTTTCCCACCTTTCTGACAATTTGTGGATCCCATCCCAAAAGAACTGCGCCGGCTTGGCAGCCAAGAATGAATCAAGCCAATTTTGATATCCTGCTCTGATGTGAACCGTATTTCAGTGAGGGCGTTCTGCATCGACCGGAACAAATGCTAGTCAGAAGGGGCAAGGTCTAAGCTATAAGGCGGGTGGAGTAAAACTTCCCATTCGCTGTTTTCCAAATAGTTCTTAACCGGAAAAGCAACGTGGGGCCGAGCGTTGTCATGATGGAAAATTATTGCCTCGTGTCTGGTCGCATATCCCGGGCGTTTTTCGGCTACGGCTCTCTTCAAACGGATTAATTGTGTTCGGTAGCGTGCTCCATTGATGGTTTCGCCCGGTTTTAGTAGCTCATAATACAGCACACCCTTCTGATCCCACCAAATACAGAGCCCTACCTTCGCGCCATGGATATTCGGGTTTGCCGTTGATTAGGCTGGTTGGCCGGATTTCACATATGATTTTTGGGCTTGGGGCTGTCGTAATGGATGCATTTTTCATCACCAGTAACAGTCCGATGCAAAAATGACTTCCTTTTGTTGCGTTCCAGCAGCATTTCGGACATGCAAAACCGCCTTTCGACGTCTTTCGGCTTGAGTTCATGTGGAACCCGATTTCCATGCTTTTGAATATATCCAGCTGAGTAATGCTTCCAGTTCTTGATCTTCAAACTTTTTTGGCTGCCCAGGACGTTCATCGTCTTCTAAGCTAAAATCACCACTTTTAAATCGTGCAAACCACTTTCGGCAGGTTCGCTCAGCTAGAGCATGTTCAACATAAACTTCCGCCAAAATACGATGACTTTTGGCAGCAGTTTTCTTCATATTAAAGTAATGAAGAAGAATTTACCGCAAAAACACTTTTTCAGGAATAAAGTTCGACATATTTGAGTGAAAAAAAGTTATTGTTGTTAACGCTTCAAATAAATGGCATACACTGAAACGACGTAAAATGACAGTAGCTTTCCAACGCTGGCACTGGTTCGCAATATTGGAACGATGTAATATTATACAAATTACGCCATCTCTTAGCAAACCGCACGAATTAAGTTATAGACCCAATATTTAAATGATTCATTATGTCATTATAATCATCGTTGTCCATGGTTCCGTAAAGCCATTTATAAATTTTGCCAATTAGTTTTATAAGACCTCGCTTCTTTCTAATATTTTTACAAATTTCGCTGTAACCGGCCTGTTTTCCTAATGCTGAGTTACATGTCTCTATGAAAGGATTTAATGTTTGGGTAGTTTGTCCCTCCTTGGAAAATTATTGTTTTTGTTTGGAGAAAATCTATGATAGTATCTCTTTCAGGCAAGGTAATATGATCGAAGTGAAGTCAGTTCAGTTATCCTTTAATTGTTTTAATTGTTTCTATAATATAAGGATTTGGTTTGATTTTTTTCTGAAATATCTCTCAATGCTTGTTCATACTGGTTAAGGTCAATTTTATGGTAAATTCTTTTAAAGTCTGTTAATCTTACTGGGTCTGTTTTAATTAATATTATTCCTGAAGTAGAGGAAATCTTTTTGATTGTCATTTCTGCACTTGATAATATTGTTGAGAATAGGATTATTATTATCATCATTATTACTCTGGAAGAAGTATTCTGTAATTTCGAAAAATAGAATATATTTAATGCTTATTTCAACAATTCTCCTTGAATTATTTCAATTATCATTCTTTTTCGTAAATAAGGGATGTCTTTTTGTGTGAAAGCTAACTTTTTATTAATTTAAAGTTTTTCTGCTATGATACATGTAAATGCTACACAATCGTATGAATTTTCTTGTTTTGGAATACTTTTAACATTTTCTTTTGTGAATGTTGATGTATCAAAAGGTTTGTTTAATTTATGAAGGCTTTCTTCTTGTAAATAGTTCTCTAGAGCATCCAGAATCTGATTGTTGCTTCCTCCTAAGAAGTCGTAATATTTTATTGATTTGTTTCTCATATCAATGACTGATCGACACCAGTGGTTATTATTAACATAAACGGGAATTAAAATCATGTCATAGGAAAATATATCAATTTTCTTTGTCCAGCGGCTTACTGAATTATAACCTTGTTGTAAATAACGGAGAATAAATAATGTATTCATAACCTGAATTTTAGGCAAGTTTTGATTTTTCTTACTTTGCTCCATTACAAGGCATAAATAAAAGTTAATTATTTGATCGTTAAGCCATGATTTATCTGACAGGGTGTTAATATCTTCCCTTGTGATATTAATGTTAAATTTTGATACTAACGTTTCTTGTGGTTGTCCTTCATGAAAAGCTCTGTTTATTAAATTCTTTTGTTCTTCAGAAATTTCATCGCCTGGTTTTTGAAGTGAAACTTCTTTACTGGGGGGTAAAAATTTTCAGATGTAACGAAAAAGCAGAACCGTTTACACTCAGGGCGGACAGTAATACGACATTCGCGCGACAACCTGTTTTCAATAAGAGTTTACTCATGCTGCGATATAAATTTCCGAACAAACTACCGCATTCCACCCAAACCCTTCTTGGGAATAGAGTAAGGTAGTTTATTGGGTTGGTTTGTAGTTTCCTAGATGCACATTTGATGGCGGTGGATGTTCGCCATCCGATGGATTGTGATGAGAAGGGAATGAATGAGGTGAAAATTCACTTCGTTGTTGGGTGCTAGAACAGGTTCCGCCGATTTGCAATGAACATTAGTTCTTTGTCGGTAGCCATGCTTGGTCCTAGAACCGATGTCACCGATGCGCAATATATTGAAATCGTGACGACAGATGGTCGTTGGTGCATAGTGGCTCGGCGGTAGCCGTGCTTGCTCCTTGGATCAATCCCGCCAAAGTGCAATGCATAGAAGTGACGACAACGGGTGATACTTGGTTGGTCGTTGGTAATGATTGGCGAATGCATAGTGGTTTCGCAGTAGACGTATTTGGTCTTAGCACTGATGCCACCAGTGTGCAGTACATTGAAGTGGCGACGGCGGATGATATTTGGTGGGTAATTATGGGCAAATGCATGATGGTCCGGCGGTAGCCGTGCTTGCTCCTAGCACCGATGCTGCTAATGTGCAATGAATAGAAATTGCGACGGTGAATGATAGTTTGTGAGTTGTTGGAAATCATGGGCGTATACGTGAGGGTTTAGCAGTATCCGTCCCCGGTCCTAGCATCGATGCCGCTGATGTGCGATGTTTGTAAGTGGTGACAACTGATGGTATCTGGTGGGTATTTGGAGATCATGGGCGAATGCATGGTGGTTCCACGGTAACTGTGCTTCCTCCTGGCACCGATGCTACCGATGTGCAATATATTAAAGTGGCGACGACGGATGGTCATTGGTTGGTATTTAGGGACATGGTTAGAATGCATGGGCATTCCGCGGTAGCTGTGCTTACTCCTAGCATCGATACCACTCATGTGAAATGTATTGAAGTAGCGACGATGGATGATGGTTTGTGGATTGTAGGATGTAGCCGTTCTATGTGTTAGAACTGATGCTACTGATGTGGAATATATTTAAGTGGTGACAAGGGATGAGTGAGTCGGTGGGAGTCATAAATGGATACATGGTGATTTGGCAGTCACTGTGCTTGCTCCTAGCGCCAATGCTGCCCATTTACAATGCATAGAAGTGGTTCATGATGGTTCAGTGTTCAACGATGCTGCCGATGTGCAATGTATTGAAATGGCGACGACAGCTGATGGTTTCTGGATCATTGGGGATCATGGAAGGACGCATGGTGGTTTTGCGGTCACTGTGCTTGCCTCTAGTACTGATGTCGTCGATTTACAATGCATAGAAGTGGCGATGACGGATGATGGTTGGTTGGTTGTTGATGATTATGGCGAATTAATCGTGGTCCTGAATAATTTGTGCTACCACCGATATCGCCGATGTACAATAGATTGAAGTGGCGATAGCGGATGAGAGTTTGAGGATGTTTATTGATCATAAGTGAATGTATGATGGTCCACTGGTAGCCGTCGTTGGTCGTCATACTGATTCCAGCTATATGCAATCGATTGAAGTGGCCACGCAGATAATGTTTTGTAGGTGGTTGATCAGAGGTGAAAGTTCTTTGCTTACAATCTGAAACTTTTAAGTGTAACGGAACCGTTACCCGTTTACAAAGACTAGGTAGGTTGTAATGATTTTAAAATTTCGTGCGAACGCGGAACCGACCTCTCATCGGTTCTAGACGTTAAGTCTGAGTAGTGCCAACGGATGGTACCCACCGGTCAACCAATCCGTGCACCGTAACCCATTCACGCGGTGGCTGCTTGTCGGCCAGCTAGATCGGAGAGGATTTCGGTCGCGGGTCTCCGAATGGGTTACGCTCATTTACATATTTCAGCCACCAATACACGCCCGTTTTCAAACTCGTTACAAAACAAAACCATACGGAGAGGAACCTGTTCCACGTTACTCCGTATTTCTTCCTATAAACAGTCAAAAGCTCAAAATCTAATTTTTATTTCGCGATCCCGAATTTCCGACGCGGTACCGAAAAGTATACTACGTTAACTCATCCCGACGAAAGCTACTCTAATAAAACGGCAAAACAACAAAGGTACCGCGTACCGCGCGCAACGCGAAACCGGCTTCAGCGGATTTTCTCAAACCCTACCCTCGCGACGGCATACTTACCCTGCACCTCATTTCTCGCTGAAAAGCAGAACTACTGGAAAGGAAAGTCAGGTTTTTCGTTAGCAATTCATGTCATATAAATGTTTATTCATAAATATAAATATGATATTAAGAATTCTAAATTATTAATGTAGTTTATTTTAAATTTATGATCTTTATATACAACTTGTACTGATTCGTTTGCATTTATTTTATTTATGTAATACCTTTAAGTTTAATTTTATGGAAGATTCTTATGGTGAGTGAAGTGATTTTTGTAGGGCGTAAAAAGATGAAAGCTCAAAATTAAAAATGTTTTATCAGAAAAAAAAAAGAAACAATTGTTTAAGCATATGGAAATGTTCATAGTGACAATTGGAATTTAATTATTTATTAATTTTTATATAATTGCTTATTGTTTTTGTTCAAAGTTATCAAAGAGCAGTCTGGCCGTTTAGATAGTCGAGACGATTAAATTAACTATGTTGGATAGATTTTTCAGACCTATTTTGCTTTCTACATTAATTAATCAGGCCGATTTGTTTCCAAAGTACAATAGGGTTGTGATCAGTATGCTTTCATTCACATGATTACAACGGTGCGGGAAGCAAATGGGAAGGATTTACTATACTAAATGGAAGGTATATTTCGGGAAGGTTCCTTGAAGTTAATATTTGAAGTTTCCTAGTTAATTAAATTTTATTAATTTACAACAAAGTGTAACTATTCATTTCAAATGTGTATTTATGATTCAAACGTTTGAATGATTTATTTTATAGTTTAATAAACTGAATACATTATGACAGACTGGAAAAGATATCACAAGGAGTGAAAGGTGCCAGGGGAAAGATTTAGTAAATTAAATCATGATTTAAAATATTTACTGGGTATTTCATGGGTTATTTTTGTTTTACGTAATTGAATGTAAGAAATAAATAATTCACCTATACCCATGACAAAATATTAAGAAAACTTTTCTTGCTTTGCGCAATCAGTTACAACCTTTATAAATGCGAATCAACGCTTCCTTAACTCATAAATAGATAAAAAAAATTGATAAAAAAATTTAACTAATTTTTCTTCTCCTGACTTTACTCGTTTGTTCAACTTTTAACGCAAAATTTTAAATGCTTGCGTTTCCTATTTCATTGTTTTTGTAAAAAGTACATTGATTTCGTATCGATAATCAAACAAAGTACAACAAAAAAAATAATGTCTTTCAACAAGGAGTTTAACTTAAACGAAAAACTTAACCTAAATTTACTCTTAAAGGCACATAGCAACATTGTAAACTTCTAATGGGAAAAGTGTGAACTTTGATCGCTTTTCATAGTTTTCAAAAGATATATTTTTTTTTTTTTTTATAAATTTCATAAACTGGAATGATCTAAGAACAATTCTCTAACTACGAAAAACATGAATATGCCTCCTGACAGTTATATTGGTAACAAAGCAAATCCTTATGTTCTAGTTAGCAATTCAATTCTCACAATATCAAAACAATAGTTTGTAATAAGTCATATTCAGGAATTTGGAGTCTAAATTTTCTAATTATATTGTAAAAATTAGTCTGGCTCTAAAATAAAATATATTACGCTTCTAAATTTTCCTGCTAATGTTTATCCTATAAATAAGTTAAGCAATAAAATATAGGTCTTATAATTCAAAAGTTGTTCTACAGCATTTTATTCATTTAATCAAAAAATGTCCTTTTCTGTAGTCTTATATACGTATAAAGTCGCACGAATGTGTTTAAGAACAATTTACTTAGTTATTCTTTACTTAAAGGACTATGTAACAGTCGGAGGCACAAGCAGATAAATAAAAATTACTGACGACGCTCATTCAGAGAAATTAGCCGAGCGGAACACAGCTTTGTAAGTTTTACTGTTAATAAATGCGACAGAAATGTCATTAGTGATCCTATTCCTCCCAAGATTATTTCGCTTATATAATAGCATATACTATGAAACGTCTCTTGTTGAAATTTATTTCAATTACTTTTATTAAATAACTTATTGTGCTTTCAATTTGGGATTTTGTGCTAAATGTGCTTTTGTTGTAATATTTTGCGAGAAAATTGGAATTCAGTTTCCTTGTAATGAATGACTTCTTTCAACCTCATTCTCACAAAGATAAATGCACAATACAGCTTAGGCTTTATCTTAATAGATTGAAAGTAAGTTTGAGGTTAGAGTAGAGGAAGGAGCACCAACTGACCACAAAGTGGGAAATCTATCGTGTCGCTTACTCACTTCACTTCTTCCGTTTCCATAATTGTAATACGGGGCTCGGCTATTGATATTGGCAGCAGAGGATTCTCAAGGAGTCATCTTTACCGATTTTCCTGCAATTTGTGCGCTTTTCCCGCGCATCCTCGTTTTCAGTGTTTTCGCCACCACTACTGTTCTGATTGGTTGGAATTGTATTTTCTTGATTTTCATTCACCGACGCTGATGAGTTTCCATCTGGCTTCTCGTTTCGAATCTCGTCAACATCTAATTTCACCGGGACATCCTCCTGGGTGGCGGCCACTGCTTCCACATACATCCAGCTTGCGACGATGGCGACTGTGGTGGATGCATTTGGTAAGATTTGGTTATAGTTTGAATCGAACTGAACATCATACCTTGTGTCCGCATACAAACTTCCTGCTTCTAGAGTGGCTGCTTAACAAAATCCGCTGCGTAACTTAAGTTCACCGATTTTAGCAATATGCGTAATTAGCAACCGCGCGACTCACAACCACACTCTGCCGCCATGTGGCTGTCAATTTTTCCTTTTGACATCCCACGACAAAATTGACGTGGGATGTGCAACCGTCACAACCGACATGAGATGCCAAGCCACTTGGTGGCAAGGTGTGTTAGTGAGTCGCCGGCGGCGTCACAAGATTCATTACAAGGTATGTGGTGAGAAAAGTGGCAGAGGTGGAGAGTACCTTGCATAGAATGTAACATAAGATAATCTAGTTAGAATTGATGAGATGACCACCTCATAATTTAGATAAAGTTGATTATATGAGTATATTATGTTAATATTTAACAAATTCATAATAACACAGTGACTTAGTAGGATTAGTAGTATCATACTAGATCATATTTGAGCAAACGCACTAATGATAGGGGCTCATGAGTATTCTGAGCATAATAAGTAGTGACCGAATGAGAATGAAAAGTACTTTACATGGTTCTTTCCGTTAAGATCCATACATTCTTGATAGTCTCAACATATTTCGATGTAAACACATACAAACATTATATATACCTAAAAGCAAGACGTTTCACTTTTGTTGGGCGTGTATTCTACACACATTTTATATATTTTTTATTTTGTTCTCCACAATGTTTTTTAATTCATTCAGTCCTGGTTTGGTGGGTTTTCGTTCCACATTTGTTATTTTTTACTGAAATTACATCATTGCCTTTATTTTTCATAATATCGACTTTTCGATATTAAGGTTCATGTTTATGTCTTTCATTAACATAGTTCTTAATGAAAACTGTCTTTTCATTAATATCTTGTGGTTTCTCACGACTTTTGTTGTGATATGAAATCCATTTGTTTTTCTTTTGTTGTAAAAGATCATGAGTCCTATTTTTGTCATTACGACCTTAAAAGACTTCAATGGGTTTACTTATTTATTTATTTATTATTATTACCAAACAAGGCATACATATAATACATTTATATACATAAATAACAATTAATAGAATTAACAATTCTCAAAAATTTTAAAAGTATTAAATCATTTTATAGTTAAAAATTACAAAATATTTAATTAGATTAAGTTTATTGGACTAGGGAGGACAAGGCGTTTAGGATAATGGATTTGAATTGGACTCTGGAGATTATTGGAGAGTAGTGAGCACTCAATGAGTTAAATGTTTTGCAACATCTATCCATTGGCTCGCTGTCTGCGTACCTAGTATGATGCCGCTCTTCTATCAGCATACGCGAATGCCTAGTGGTTCGTGATGTTTCATTCAATTTTATTTTATTAGTTATGTATGGTATGCTAATGGTGCCTCTAAGCACGTCGAAAGCGAAGCAGCAAATTATCATTGATCTTCGGGAGGAAAGTGATGTCATATTTAGAATTTGGAGTCTTTTTGCATATGATGGTAAAGTCTGGTAGTCTTTAGGATCATATAAAATCTCAGAGCAAATAACAGAAACTGTTTCTGAACAGATTCAATTCTGTCTATATGCACATCAAAAACAGGGTTCCAAATGAAACATCCATACTCCAGTATGGGGCGGACTAAAGAAAGGTATAAGGTTTTGGTCACCCATATGTTCTTAAATTCCTTCGCTCTTCGCTTGATGAAACCAAGGATCTTATTAGCTCTGGAAATTATTTCATCGTAATGCAACTTAAACCGCATCTTTGTATCCAGGATAACACCAAGGTCTTTGACACTATCGACTCTAGCCAGTTTTGTATTGTTCAGGTGGTAATCAGCTTTGAAGACTGAATTTTTGCGGGAAAAGGTAATCACCTGACATTTTTCCAAATTCAAATGAAGCTGGTTTATGGAAGACCATTCAAACAGAGAGTTTATCTTGCTTTGAAGGAATAGTGAGTCGTTTTGGGAGGTTATCACATGATACAGTTTTAGATCATCCGCATAAAATAAGTGGGATATATCCGATAAGCTTTCTCACAGATCTGATATGAATATATTAAAAAGAAGAGGACCGAGATGACTCCCTTGAGGTACTCCAGAATAGGCATTTATTTCTTTAGACAAATGTCCCTGAAATTTGATTATTTGGGTTCGGTTTTCTAGGTAAGAATAGAGCCAATCAAGTAATGAGCCAGTGATTCCAAATTTCTGCAACTTCTTACACAGTATTTTGTGGTTGACACGATCGAAAGCTTTACTAAAATCGGTGTATATAGCATCAATTTGGTGTCCTTTTTCCATTTCACATAGCGTAGTAGACACCATCACGGTGAGGTTAGTGGTTGTCGAGTGATTTTTTCGGAAGCCATGCTGTTGGTTATTAAGGTGAGGCTCTACGATGGGAGATAGTTAGGAGCAGATAATTTTTTCAAATAGTTTTGGAGTGGTCGATAATATAGCAATTCCTCTATAATTTTGAACGGACCCTTTGTCACTGCATTTGTGAATCGGAATCAGATGGGATGATTTCCAGTATGTTGGGATATTCCTGAGGAGAGAGGCTTATTGAAAATAATGTAAAGTGGTAAAAGCAGTTTCTCCTTGCAGTGGAACAAAAACCAGGGAGGAAGCTAATCAGGGCCTGGTCCTTTGCTCAAATCAAGCTCCTCAATAGCTTTCAATATTTCTTCTTCAGAAATAAACATCTCGTTAATTAGAGCTGCCATATACCATTCACTTGGGGTACCCCTTTGATTTACGTTTAGTATTTACGAAGTCAAAAAATTTCCTTGGATTCTGGATTATATTCTCTCCAATAGTGTTTACATATGATTCATAAGCTTCTCTAGATTTTGATTGAAATTCTTTTGCCAGATGATCATATTTGCATTTCAATTCATTGCTTACATTGGATTTTTTTTGTATGATTTTATGGAGTTTGTTTCTCTGGTTTCGTAAATATCGTAAGTCCCAATCAAGCCAAGGTTCAGACAATTTGTCTTTTTTTAATCCTAGGTACATAACTTTCAACGGCGTCAATGATTATCTTATAGAAACGATCTATCGCATCGTTTATACCTAAAGTTGTAAGTGTACCGGTCCAGTCAATATTACTTAAATAATTATTAATGCCCTGGTAGTCAGCATTATGAAAGTCATATACAATTAAGTTATTGTATGAGAAAGTATAGGTTTCATCAGCATTGGGCAATTCAACAGAGAATGCGTTATGGTGAAGACTAATAGAGAATAAGTTGTCCACGTCCCTAGTTGGATTGACCACTACTTCGTCATAAGCATAACTAAAAATAAGATCAAGCAAATGACCATTCTGATTGGGAGTCGGAGCGACCTGCTGCAAATCATTCCCATAGAATGTACTAACAAGGTTGAAGTCGCTGTGATCTAGGAGATTAACTGGAATAAGACACTTATCATCAGGTTCAATGATGCAATTAAAATCTTGTCTTCCTCGTCGATGGGTCCCGCAAGAGAGGAAATAACACTGCAAACATCATTGTATGTTGCTTCGCAGGATTTGGGTGGAATGTAAAAAACACCAATATATATATTGAATTTGGACATTTTAATGCGAACAATTTTATGCTTGAAAGATTTGTTCGTAGCAGTAGGGATGAGCTCATTTGGGAAATTCGTGTGCACAGCGAGTAAAACACCCCCTCCCCGTGTCTGCCCAGTGGTTAAAAAATTCCTATCATCTCGGTAAAAAATTCAATTAGGATCAAGAATCTCTTCGTTACGAAATGAGTCATTCAACCATGTTTCTGTAAGGCACAGAACATTGAAATGGCACGATTTGGCGTCAAGAAAGAGTTTGTTCACTTTACCTCTTATGCCACCGCAGTTGTGGTAGAAGAGTTTTAGGCTACTGGATGAAAGTTTATTATTGGGGACGAAAAAATTGTTGGTGTTGCTCTCTTGATCTCTGAAGTGAGGATATATAGTTAGAGCTTATATGGGAGGCGTAAGTATCTAAATGTTTTTTGACTTGGTCCGAGGACACGCCTGATTCTTCGTGGAATCTTAAGTAAAGTCCACGAAGGGCATCAACTTCTATTGGAAGACATTCGCGCTGGATCATTACTTTCAAATTAGTCTTCGTCTTTCCATCGATGCACGTTGTCTCTGGAGCTTTGTGCAAGTACGCTAGAAAAAGTCTCACGTATTCATAGACTTTATGGTCTCTAAGCCTTGATAAGATGTATCTGCTTTCTAGATCCACACTAGCGTTGATGGTACCTTTCACAACCGGTGGTATAAGAGGATTTAAAAATGTGCCTTTGGTGTTTGAAGAGTGAATTGTTGAGGTTGGTAGCAGAATGGAAGGTGAAGAGGAAGGAATTTGAACACCACCGTGTACAAAATTCTTATATTTACACATTTCCTTCGTACCACCAGTATTGTACAGTTTGTACTTGAATGAATAGAAGTATTGTAATACTCTGTAGCTTTTAATGTTTTGTCTACAATATTCATTTCAGGATTTTTAACTGTTAATACTCTAATATTTTCTAATAGGGTATTATGACATCTATTCATGTCGGAGTTGCCTGTATGTGATTTTCGAGAGCAAAAATGAGCGTCTATTTTTTCTTTTCGAAGAAAATCTCTAATATTGACCACACTAAACTCGTTGTCTGCAATTATTTTTCTTGGTTTACCCAGGATAGCATTCCTTTCTTGAATTAAGGTTATGCATGTAATTGCATTTTTATCTGTTATTTCCCTTGTGGACAAATGTTTCGAAAATCGATCAATAGTGGTAAAGAATTGTTTCTTACCAATGAAGAATATATCGATACCTATGTACAATTTGATTAATATCATTTGGCGTTTCTCTTAGATGAAATTCTGGTTTTGCAGGCGTTCGGTCATACTTCGCAAGATTGCATGTTTCGCAATTATTAATATACTTAGTAATGATCCTTATTAAACCTTGAAAGTGAAACTTATTTTTTATTTCTTCATAATTTTTAATTACGCCACGATGGTTTCCTCCTTCGTGTATTTCTTTATTTTTTCAAAGCATTGATGTTCATCTAATAAATCGATGGCATGTTGTTGACATTTGATAAATTTCAAATTTTCATTATTTGAGTATAGTGCTATGATTGCCAATTGAACTTTGTTCCTTTCGTGACTATTTAGTTCACTGAAGGTTCATTCCAACGGTTCCTTTTTCAGTTATATATCGCCGTAGAATATCTTTCATAAAATTTTCATTTTTAATATCCTTTGCGTCGATATGAATTTTTCTTCTTTTGCTTATTGTTCTAATTTCTTTTTGCTTCTTATTTGTTATTATTATTTGTGTTTTATAAATATTCACTATTTCTTCTTTGATAGGAATATAGTCATTTTGATCGTCATTTCCTGAGTGTATTGTTGCAATATCACTTTCAATTTCCATTGCTTCGTTTGCTGTGTTGATATTAATTTCATTATTTTCAACATTTATTCGACTGAGAAAACCTGCATCTTTATTATCTTTTCCTTTGACATACTCAATATTATAATTATATTCGTTGTTACCCTCCAGTTACCCTCCGCATGGGAGTTCCTTCGGCTAAGGACCTCGGACCCGGCTTACCATCGGAGACGGTCGTAGGAGGCACCACTCGCTTATCTCCTGGTCCTAAAAAGCCGCCAAGCGAGAACGCGGCCACCGAACACCCCTCACACAACTCGGACTAACACTCACTAATTTCTTCCCTAACAGGGAAGGATTAGACTCACCGGGTGACCAGTTGCACAGCTTGCCGGGCTCAGATTTTTCCGGCGTAACTCGCACCGAGCAAAAATCTGAGGTACACACCCGCGTTAAACAATCCCGGAATAGTTTGGATTGGTAATTTACTCCCGATCGCACCGAGCGAAAAACTAAGAAAAGAAACACTTGCACTAAAAGAAATTGCGGAATAAACCACAAGGAAATTTACCCTCGAACACACCCGAGCCAGGTGTACAATCACCCTGCGCGGCAATCCTACTTTTTCTTAACTAATCACACAAAAAAATTCCACTATTTCACTATATATTTAATTGCAAATTGCAAATGAAATTCAAAAATATAACGTTACTGCATTGAAACTTTAAATTTCACTTACTCTACCTAAGTGGGGGCCCCCCGAAGTAATCTGCGTTGCAATCTTCTGCCAGCGCGCTTATTGTTCCTGGATGTCGCCAATCTCCCTTAATTGGATCGCTGTTGAAATTTTTCTCCTGCCGCAATTCCTTCCCTCGATGGATTTCCCAAAAGTTTCAGTGCGCTATCCTCGCTTAGTCCTTCGCTGTTGACTCGTACCCGCCAGAAAAGAGAAAGAGCCGTTCTTTCTTTTCTGATATTTCATCGGCTCGGTTTCAACCGGCGAGCCGTTTCTTCCCTGGGCGATTCAATGTTCAATTACGATCCCTCAACTGGGGTGCATCGGGCAATTGAAACCTGAATTTCTCTTTTTAGTACACTCGCCCATCAGGTGTAAATGTCAAAGTGACTGACATTCTGTGTTGTGAATTTGTTGTTTGTTCACGTGGGGGATCGAAAAACCACATAGTCGAAACCAATCCAACACTAGCGCAGTGGCGGCTCCAGAGGGGGGCCATGCCCCCCCCCCCCCCCCCCCGACAGCTCAGAAAAATTCTTTTTTTCGTATTTCAAATTGTATATAAAATTATGTTTGACCCAATATCGGAAAAGCCATTTCGTACAAGATTTGCAAAGACGAAACTTATTTCTTTATTTCTATATAATATTAACTTATATACACCTAATTCAAGTTTACATTTTTGGGTTATTATATAGAATACCTGCATCAGCGGCAATTTTACTACGGTTTTTAACAATAACAATTATACATTTATTTGTTTCTCCGTTTTAAAATGGAAATTCATCATCAAAATTGATCAAAATAAATTATTATCTACGATAGCGAGATCCGAATTGGGCCTTGTCGACTTTGCACGACCGAAACCGATATCTGCCGAGAGTCAATGGAGCGACGATCTTGCAGTCCCTACGTCGACACCAATGATATTATACTGAGAGGTAGTGAAGGAAAACTATCGATAGCACTATCGACACTATCGATAGTATTTCACTATCGCACCACTATCGATAGTCCCCTGTACTATCGAATGTTTTCGTTAGTTTAAGAATATGTTTGGAATTGGAATTTTACAGCCCAAAAAGAAAAAGAATGATTTTATTCTTTTTCTTTTTGGGCTGTAAAATTCCAATTCCAAACATATTCGGCTAAAATTTGTTCCATTTGCGTTTTCCATTTTAGTTGTTTTTACCTAACATCACATTGAAAATCCATTCGATCATATTCAATCAGGGGTGTCGTTCTAAATTTCCCCAAAAACTAATTTGAGAATTCAATGAAAATTAAACTTTAAGGGCAGAATGGCAACTCTTTAAACTATCGCAGTGGCCTTCAAATGCATTTGTTTATCTTACCGGTCGTTCTCGTTCCTTTTTTATCATCGCGCGTGCAATTTTTTGTCCATTGAAATTGTCATTTCGTTGAAATTAAAATTTTTAAAAAGTTATCATTTTCTCATTCTCAGTGGAAAAGGGCTCGAAGCCTCTGTTTTGTTTTAAAGTGATTTTTACTGTTGTGTATTTGTTTTGTCTCCGAGTCCTGATGGAATCCAAAAATGTAAGTACTGTGTTAATATATAAATATGTTTAAATATATATATATATATATATATATATATATATATATATATATATATATATATATATATATATATATATATATATATATATATATTTATAAATAGATATATATACATATATATATATATATATATATATATATATATATATATATATATATTTATATATATATATATATATATATATATATATATATATATATATATTTATATTTATATATATATATATATATATATATATATATATATATATATATATATATATGTGTGTATATATATAATTTTTATGTATATTTTTTCAGAATATACCTGAAAAAATTACGAAAAAGCAATCCACCAACCCAATTGAATCTTACTTTGGAAAATTACCTAAACAAAATCTTGAAAGCAGCCTATTAGAACCACAGCCTTCTACGTCCTCGTGTCTTGATATAAATGTACGGCCTCATATTCCAAAAACATCTGAGCAACCTACAAACGATGACTTCTTGAATAATTCTGAAGCTCCTGAAGACACTGGCATGCTTCTGGGACCATCTATTTCTCCTTGAGGCGTTTCTTCTATTCCCGATTCAAGTAACCTCTTATCGACTTTTGATATAGGAAATTATGTTGGTAAACTAGCTGATAAATTTACTAAGTTCGGCGTGCTACAAAACCATTGGCAACCTCCAAAAGATTACTCATTTCCATTTTCAATTCACAAAAAGGGTGGAAAAGAGGTGAAGCGATACTTGGGAAGGAATCATTTGGAAAGTAAACACTGGCTTGTTCTATCTGACGTACAAAGAGGGCTTTATTGCAAGTATTGCGCCCTATTCTCCGAAGAGTACAGTGGCCACAATAAAGCTCTTCATTTGCAATCGTTTGTTACAAAGCCTGTTACCTCATTTGCAAAGCTGTTAGGGAAAGAGGGTTTCATAGAAAATCATGAAAAAAATGTTTACCACAAAAACAGCGTCGAAATTGGTAAAAATTTTATTAAAGCAGTTATAAATCAAGTAAATACTCAACGGCTTCAACAAGTCATAGAAAATCGAGAAAGACTGCGGCCAATTATTGAAACAATCATGTTTTTGGGTCGACAAAACATACCATTGCGTGGCCACCGCGACGACGGTCAGCTTTTAGAACCGGAACCCGCACTGACCAACGAAGGAAACTTTAGGGAGCTCCTCAGATTTAGAGTAGCGTCAGGAGATGGCGTCTTAAAGAAACATCTGGAAAACACAAGTTCGAGAGCGACCTATATTGGGAAAAATACACAAAACCAGCTTATTGAATGTTGTGGTGAAGAAATCAAAACTGAGCTCATTAACAGAGTAAAACAGGCTGGATGCTATATTATCATCTTCGATGAAACAACTGATTTATCGCATACATCACAATTATCCTTAACTATCAGATACATTTGCAACGGGCTACTTAGGGAAGATTTTTTCTGTTTTATTGATGTCCATGAAAGTTTGATTGATTTTATGGAGGACAAAAGTGCGGAGCCCAAAATTAGTGGTGAAATGTTGGGAAAGATAGTTGTTAAACTAATCAAAGAAGAACATTTGGATATCAAAGAATGTATTGGAATTGAAACTGACAGCTGCAGTGTGATGTCTTCGGATGTTAAGGGTGCCGTCTCCGAAATCTTGAAAGAAGCTGTTCATGCTGTTAGATGTCCCTGTTTAAATCATGGATTGAACAACTAGTCGGCACCATAAAGTCTGTCGTTGAGTTTTTTTTTCATCATCTGCAAAGAGAAACACGGTTCTCGGAAGTGCACTGAAAAAAAGAAATGAAGACTTAGAAGAATTTAAGGGCACCAAATTATCAAGTCTGTGTGAAACCCGATGGGTAGAGAGGCATGACAGTGTGATCAAGTTTCAAGAAGCTCTGCCTTATATAGTTAAAGCTCTTGTATCCATTTCCGAATGGTCAGAAATTAATACTTCATCGAAAGCCAACGCCCTGAAAAAGGCTCTCTGTGATGTGCATTTCATCACAACACTACTATCTTTAATAGATGTTTTGAAACAGACTCTCCCTTTGAGTAAGATGCTTCAATCTCCTTCATTAGATTTGAAGAAAGCTTCTGATGTGATTCTCGATACCATTTCAGTTTTAGAATCAAAGCGAAAAGAATGTGGTGTTGTATTTGCAAAGATTTTTGTTGAAGTGAGAAATTTATGTTCGGATTTAGACGTCGAAGTAAAAATGCCACGATTAGCTGGTGTCCAAAGAAATCGACCGAACTATGCAACATCTGATCCGGAGGATTTTTTAAAAAAATCCATATACATTCCTCTCCTAGACAACATTGTTTTTGACCTTAAGTCTCGTTTTCCTAAGGACACCGTAGAATGTTTCGGACTTCAACTGCTAATGCCAACAAGTATCGTGAGAGAGCCTGGGCCACCACACCAGTCAGAGCCGATACAAGAGAAACTATGTGCACTGAGGGACAAATTTTCACCGATACTCGGTCTAGAAAGCAGTCAAGTCCAAGCTGAATTCGACTTATGGAAAGCTAAATGGATTAGAGAAAAACCGTCTGGTGTAAAACTGCCGAATACAGCACTTGATGCATTAGAAGCTAGCGACGCAGATATTTTCCCATCAATTCATGGTTTGTTGAAGATATTTTCTACTTTGCCAGTAAGTGTAGCGTCTGCTGAAAGGTCGTTCTCCACGCTGCGTAGGCTGAAGACGTGGTTAAGGTCGACAATGGGTGAAGAAAGATTAAGTGGACTTTGTTTACTTCATACACACCGAGATGTAGAGGTAGATATTAACAAAGTGATTGATAGATTTGCTAAGTCTGGTAACAGAAGGATGGATTTTGTTATTTAGTGTTAATCAATTATCTAACTAATGTAAATATTTGTAACATAAATAAAACATTTAATGTTTATTCTGAAAGTGGTACTTATTGACAGTTTGTGTGGATTGAAATAGGTTTTTAACTACCCAGACCATAGAGTAAGTAATTGATCTGTTAAAATACTTTCTGGCATTCAAGACTTGGAATGATAACATATCAGGCTGAACTAAACGTACAATCAAAACAAAGTTGAAGTACATTCATGTGACAGTAATGTTCAACAAAAAAAAAATAATAATAATAATAAAGTAATAAACAAATTTCTTAATCATGAAATTATTACAATCTATAACAAAGTGTTAATAAAAATGTATTGGAGGGGGGGGGGAGGAGACTAAAAGTTTCAACCAAACTTTCCCGTACACGCCCCCCCGAGAAACTCTCCTGGAGCCGCCCCTGCACCAGCGGGATGAGAAACAAAAAAAAATGTATTACTGGGAGTTCCTTATAATCCCAAGTTGCGCCTGATACTGTATAAAACTTTTTTTTTCAGATTCAATGACATGATCGCTGCGGCTTGAGATTCCGAAAGTAGAACGAGTTTAAATCCTATTTCTGGTAAGTTCCAACTTTCTTTATTAATAAATAGTACGCCTGATTATGTTGAGTGGTTATTAAGCGACTTACGCTAGGCAGTTTATGTACTAAGAAATAATTGATCATATCAATTTCGTATCCTGACATAAATAATTTTAGCCGTTGAAACTAAGTTAAGATTATCCACGAACTAGGTTACTCACGAAGTAATTTCTTCAATTTTCAGATAAAATCATCTCGATAGCATATCCGCCAGCATGGAATGCAACCGTTGCACAGTTCCCATCAAACGCATTTTTGGATCTGGATGCTACTTCTTTCAGCGGGTTCACGGGGAAGGGTGAACACTGGCACAACATACATAGATTTCCAGTAATAGTTATAAATAAGAACTGTTCTGTTGTTGCATTTTTCCGCCCATTGACTGCTGTTGTGGTAGACTTAAGAGTAGTGGTTGCTATTTTGTTAGGCAAGTCCATACTTGTTGTGACGATGGAATCGATTTCATCCATAGTAGAATCCGATATTGTTGGGAATTCCAGTGCGTTTGTCATCAGGACTTTGGTTGTTTCATCCGCACATCTACAATCATACCATCACTATCATTCTTGTCGTCAAGATCAACGTCATCGTGTTTATCATCTTCAATACTCCCAGTTGCTGGTAGAACTTATTCATCCAAAATATCTTGCGGTTTACTTGTTGAGATTTTGTGCGCGTAATTTGAGTTTTCTTGTTGATTGTCTCCATTTGATTATTGTGATTTTCGATCGGTTATTCCTACTTTAACATGTGTTCATTCCTTCCTTAACCTTTAGTTTAAAATTTTTATTTTAACATTTCTACTTTGACATTTTTATTTTAACGTTTTTGTCTTAACATTTTTATTTTAACCTTTCTTTTTTTTTACTTTTACATTTTTTATTTCAACCTTTTAACATTCAGTTTTTGCCTATTTTTACTTTACATTTTTATTCTAATCTTTAAACATTTCGTTTTTTTGCCTATTTTTTTTGTCTTTACATTTTTATTTTAATCTTTTAACATTTTTATTTTATTATTTTAACCCTTAATTTTTTTTAATATTAACCTTGGCTCGGGTGGTATTCCAACAACCGCTGAGAAAAAAAGAAAAAAACAACAAGGTGCAAATGGTTTCCGTGACATCGTTTAACTTAATTTTCCACCTTTGAAGTTTACTGTTACGTTCTTTTAAATTATTCAACCAAACCAATGGTCTATGATCCGTTCGGATATCGAACTTCTCTCCGTACAAATATGGTCGAAAATATTGTGTTGCCCATAATATATGCTAGTAATTCTTTTTCTATTGTAGAATAATTACGTTCATGCTCGTTCAGAGTTCTACTTGCAATGCAGGATGGTCTTGTTGCGTAAGTACTGCTCCTATTGCTTTATCTGAAGCATCAGCGGTTAAAATGAATTTTTTTTTGAAATCCGGATATTTAAGGATTAGGTAGTTTGCAGTCAAATCTTTAAGTTTTTCAGATGCTGCAGCATATTTGTGGTCATTTATATTTATTTTGTTTGTTTTCGTTAGAGCATCTGTTAATGGTGAGGCAATTTTCGCGTAATTGTTGATTAATTTTCGGTAGTATTCTGTGATACCTAGAAAAGATTTAAAGATTTAATCTATTTTTTCTGGATTTGGTTTGATTCTCTCAGTGGATAGAATATGTCCCAAATAATCAGTTTCTTTGGCAAAGAAATTGCATTTGTCGCTTGAATTTTTAATTTTGTTTTCCGAAGCGCATTCAATATTTTCTTAGTGTTATCTTCCATTTCTTGGAGAGATGTTGCGAAGATCAGGATATCGTCTAAATAAACGACACATATTTTGTTAATATAGGGTTATCCATTTTACGCTTTGGAAAGCAAAGCTAAATAAATACAGAAAATATTCAGATGGAAACAAAATTTTTTATTCAATATAAAGATTAAACCTTGCCATTATACGTGAAATACAACATTATTCAAATATCCTCCACGCGACCTCTTACAGGCCTCAATTCTTTTGAGGTAATTTTCAATGACTTTTCGGCACATTTCCGGCAATATCTCGGCCATAACTTCACGAATATTGTTTTTCAATTGCTCAAGATTTTGTTCACGTAAACACGATCTTTCGCATAGCCCCATAAAAAGAAATCCAAAAGTATTAGGTCGCAGGATCTTGCGGGCCAATTGACATCACTCAATCTCGAAAATACGCGGCCTAGAAATTTCTCTTGCAAAAGTGCTCGATTAGCGGCTTGTGGCTCCGTCCTGGTGGAACCACATGTTCTCCAGATCATAATCTTCAATTTCTCTCCAAAAATAATCGGTTAACATCCGTCCATAGCGGTCAGAATTGACTGTAATGGCTCTTCCTTGATCGTTTTCAAAGAAATACGGGCCAATAACACCACCAGACCATAATGCACTCCAAACGGTCACTTTTTCCGGATGCAAAGGCTTTTCTGCGATCACCTGAGGATTTTGAGAGCCCCATATGTGGCAATTCTGTTTATTTACGTAACCACTGAGCGAAAAATGAGCCTCATCACTTAAGAAAATTTCGTTCGAAAAATCGTTATCAATGACTTGTTGTTCAATCACCCAATTCGCATACATTCTGCGTTGTGTATGGCCTTGAGGCTTAAGTTCTTGAGTGAGTTGGATTTTGTACGGATGGAGATGCAAATCCAAATGCAAAATCCGCCACAATGAGCCGTAAGACAAGCCCAAATGTTGAGCACGTCGAGAAATCGACAAATTCGGGTCTTCCTCCACACTTTGAGCAACGACAGCAATATTTTCAGCAGAACAAATGTTGCAATGATGCACAGGCCTTGGAATATCAATAACCGATCCAGTCTCTTCAAAATCGGCTCGTAAAGCTCTAAATGTTGATACAGCAGAATCACCATTTTTATAATAAATTTAAATAATTTTAACGCGTTCTTCAACTGTTAAACGATCCATATTTCTAAATGGCAAACCTTCCACTAAAAAAACACGCTTTGAATGACATTTAATTCTGACAAATGTCAAACGGCAGGATTATACTTTCCCTACCACGAAATCGATAACCCTGTATATTCACTTAATACTTCATTCATCATTCTCTGGAATGTTGCCGGTGCATTCTTCAATCTGAAGGGCATACGAATAAACTCATAATGCGGTTTTACATTGATCATTTTCGCTGACCTCTATTTGGTGGAAACCTTTAGCAAGATCCAAAGCAGTGAAATATTGTGATTTTCCAAGCCTGTCAAATATAGACTTAACATTTAATTTCCTGTAGTCTATAACGATTCTCCATTTAGTTTTTCCAGAATTGTCCATCTTTTTCGGAACAATCCATATTGGTGCATTATATGTCGATGAAGAGGGTCTAATTATCCCTTGTTTTAACATATCTTGAATTTGAGTTGCCCTTTCTTTCTCATGTACTTGTGGAAATCTATAAACTCTTGAGTATAAAGGCTTGCTAGACTTAGTAACAAATTCATGTTTAGTCTTTGTAGTGCAAGTCAAGTTATCTCCTTCTCTGTAGAACAAATCTTCTTTTTCCCTGTGTATTCGTTTTAGAGAATTCGAATCTTCCCAATTTAAATTTTCATAAAGTTTTCCCATCATATTTTTAGTGGGCTCTATTTCGCATTGTAGGTTTATTTCCCTAGGTGCTGAATAAATGAAAAATAATTTTTTATATTAGATAGATCAAGTTTTGTTTATATTAGATAGATCAAGTTGCTGGATGACAGGATATGAGTCATGGACAGTGACGTAACTAGGATTTTGTTTCGGAGGGGGTCCAAATGATGGTTGATGCCAAAAGTGTCAGTAAGGGAGACACCAGGAATTTTTAAAAGTAAGGAACAAAATGACGACTGCAGACGTATAGTTTTCGCACAAAAGTAATATAATTTATATGAATTGTTATGACTTCTTCTTTTTGGTAGCACTACAGCCCCTTTCGAGCCTTCGCTTCATGCAAACAGCGCCTCCAACTGCCTCGGTCCATAGACTGCGTCCTCCAGTTTCAGAAACCGAGCAGCGATGAACTTTTTGTTATGAAACTTTAATGTAAAAAGTAAATGTTTAATTTAAAATGACACACACATTTTCACTTATATTTTAAATTGTATGCCTATAAAGAAAACTATTGCAGTGAATGATAACTAATATGTATAAAGTGAGCCCCGCCACTCAAATTTGCGTCTTATATACACAAAGTATAAACATTTCCAGTATAACTTAGCATAATATTTTGTATAAACTAATTAAAATATTGCCTGTACTTTATACTTATTTCAAGCTATATTTATTACTCAATAATATACTTATAATACTTATAACATACAGAAAATAATACTTATAACATTCAGAAACGACAAATCAGAAAAAATACAGCATACAAAAACAAGTAAATCATTCTATTTAATCTTTGGAAAAAGCATTTATTGGTTTTAATCTAAAATCAAACATGTAGAAAAGTCAAATCAAACTTATATGATAACAAGACTTATAAGCACAACCTCCGGTCCTTTTTCCTTGCCAAAATGTCCAACACATTATTTGGTTACGGCAATATCCCAGTGACAAGACAGGAGCGCAAGAGCACTGAGCCTATTGTTACTGGTTCTATTTCTTAGCATCGTCTTCACTCGTTTCATTGTGGAAAATGTACCCTCAACGCTTGATGTTGCGACGGGGGGAATCGTTGCCAAAATCACGAGAAGGTTGTTGATGTTAGGGAAAAATTGTTGGTCACACAGCTCTAAAACCTCTTAAACTTCAGTTTCCCTCCTTATTGCCTTTATTTTGTGACACCAAATCTGATAATCTCCTGATAGGGCCGCCAAAGAACATTTGTCGTCAAAGAATGGTGACAAGGCTGCTAGCTTGTTGGCATTATTAGGTGAGGCAAAACCAGGAAGAAGTATTTGAAAGGCAGTCAAAATGTCTTCATTTTTGGTAAACCTTTCTTTTAAACTTGCAACTACATTGTCCAAGCATGGTATCCATATTGCAACTCTGTAGTACCCCTCAGTTGAGCTTGTTGGGGGATTTTCTCTGCAAGTTTGTCTTTTGTTGACCCTTGGAACTTGGATTTCAACACCAAAAAGGTCATTCGATAGCTTCGAGGCGGAAACAAATACTTTTTTAAACTCAACTTCAGCGTTATTGCGCAGTTCCTGCAGAGTAGAGATAATGTCATTTGAACACCTCACAGCACTCGCTAAATCATAAGAGACACTTTGAAGGTATATTGACAACGGAAGCGTGACACTTAAGAGCCTTTCACACACCAACAAAGAAATCAAGAAACTACTTTTTTCTCGCAGTTTCGTTTCGTTTAATGGAACCAGCCCATATGCTGGAACCAGCTGAAGTCCATCGAGCGAATAATGCTATTATGTTGATAGCTAAAATGCTCGGGTGAAAGAACAATGTAGTTCTTTCACTTAGGACAACCAGCAATCCTCAAACAAAATTTTCTTATACTTTTTCCTGTGGCTGAAAGAAATGCACCAGCTGTTCCTGAACTTTGGCGGCCAGATTGAGAAATTTCTTCAAGACTAATACAAATGGGTTCTAGCAATTCACCAAAACTTAGCAAACTTGTGTGACGTTCAATAAATCTGGTTTCACATATACCAAGCGTCTTTTCTTTTTAGATTCGGATATGTGTACCTGGATCGCATCTTTTAGCGTCTGACTGGCATGAGCATTCTTCCTAAAAAAATTAACCACTTCTCTTATGAGATCTAAACAGTTTCTGACGTTTGATGTGGACATAGAATCAGACAATGCCAGATTAAGTCTGTGGCTAGCACAATGCACATATATTGCATTAGGGTACTGCTCTTTTATCCTAGATTGGACACCCTTAGCATGGCAACACATATTTGAAGCACCATCATACCCCTGACTTATACATTTGGCCATATCTAGTCCCATTTTATCAATTTGATCTAGAATAGATTTTGCAATATTTTCACCAGTCGTATCAAAAATTGGAACAAATACCATGAAGTCCTCCCGCAGAACTCGTTTTTCGTTTTCAAAATCAACATACCTGATACACAACGATAGTTGTTCAATCGTGGATACATCCATTGTCTCGTCAGCCAAGATTGAAAAGTAGTCTGTTTTTTTTATTTTTCTAATAATGCTTTCTTGGATAATTGTAGAACTTATTTCGATTACTTCATTTTGTATTTCAGGGCTGAAATACGAAGCATTTTTTCGACAATTTAAAATGTGCATTTTAAATGGTGATCACCAGAGTTGGCTCTGAACCTCAATAAAGCCCTGAACTTCCCATCTTTTTTCCCAGGTTTTTGAAGAGTGAGAGGTTCACTGTCATCATCTCCTCTCAAAGGAAGCTCATTTTCTCCACAAAAAAGAATTGTTTCTATAATAGGTCTAAGAGCATTTCTATTTTCCTCACGTTCTTTGGCACGTTGACTGTTTAACTGGGTTGCCACATCTTCAATGTTCCCTGACATGATTTTAAGAAAATTATCTGCATTCAATATGCTCTTACAATGGTATTGAAGTTTGCTGTGGCTATCAAATTTTTCAATTGCGTTTTTCCAGCGTCTGAATGGGCTGATAACAAGTGATCCAGGATTTTCGTGGTTGCCTTTATCCATTCCAGTATGCACCATCCTCGGTTTTGGAGTATGCTAACCAAGACCACCTATCTACCCAGCAGGGCTGAAATTTTAATTGTTTTTTATTGACTTCCGTTGAAGGATACTTAAATGGGTGACTGGGTATTATTTTGGTCGATAAAATATTCTTTCTCAAATTGTCATCCAATTTTCCATGCTTCTTTATGCTTGCCACGTCGAAAGTATCCGGTTGGAAACATTAGAAGTCACTAGAACCCTCTGGTACCAGAATATCTTTTGACTGCGATTGGCTTACAGACGTCGCTATAGTTTTCGGTAACATAAGTGTCGAATGCAGCCCTGGCTCGAGCCGCGTATTTCCCGAAAGTATCTCATCACAGCTTTCAGAGAGAATTGTTTCTGTATAATCTTGCAGTTCTGATGATGAAGGATCCCCTAGAAAAAAAACATGAACTGCAAATATTTATGTATGGAGCTTGAAATATGTGAATTTTTGCATCCAGCCATCCAGCCAAAGTGAGCAACGGGCTTAAAGTCTAGGCCTATTCGTACGATAGGAATAAGGTTTTGCAGTATGATTGTAACATTTGTCTATATCGCGATACATACACGTGAAATATGTGTAAATGAAATAGTAAGTAAAAAAGTGACAGCCAGAATACTGGAATATTATTAATAGCTAAAAAGTCAATTGTTGGATTTATTTGGATTATTTAAATAAAGAAGTTTGCCATCGAGCCCAACAGTTGTGATTTTCAAAACGATTATAAGCAGTTGCAACTTCTTTTCGGGAAAACTTTTAACCAAAAATATAGGCATACTCGTACAATTGGATATTACAATACTTTCAAAGCTTTTGCGTGAAACCCAATAAGCAGTGGTGGCACTGCATTGGAAATGTACGAGGAGCCAAACAGAATAATATTGCAGCATTAAACTTACCTATTGAAACTTTTTGTTGTTTTGAGAAGAAAGTAGTTATTTTTGTAGATCTTTTCATGATTGTACGAGTATCACTACACAAAAAAAAATTTAAGTCATAAATACACAATTTAATGATCACTGAGACACACTACTCTAACTATCTCTAAGCGAATGCCCGAGAGGGGCCGTAGTGCTAAAAAGAAGAAGAAGAAGGAGGCACACTAACACACTGTTTGGTAGCGAAACGAAAAGGCCTGACAGGCGACAAGGGGCCCCGTGAACACTAAAAAACAATAACAGACTAGACTAGACACATAGACTGTAGAGGATTTCAGGTCACACCCAAATTTCTGCTAGCAGCGAGTACCGGCACTATGCGGTGGCAGGCAAGAGCGAAAATAATTATGCTGCGTTCCGATGCCCACGACGCAGCTCGACTAGTACCTCGACAAGCAGGCTGTTTACACGTATAACCCCACGCCGACGTGTAAAAGAAAGAGCTTTGGCGTCAATCTTGTTTACAATCCCATTTTTAGCTCCTCGTATCAATGCGGCCAATGTAAGCAAAGTAGCACGAGAAATCAAAGCGACTGAGCTCGTATGAACAGAAACACCAAATGAGTCATCTCTGTGTTTCAAACGATCACAGCTGAAAGCGTCTTTCACTTTCCACGAAAGCAACAAATTCCGTGGAACTGATTCTGTTTTATGATGCTGAAATTATTACATAAAATCTTTATACTAGTAATATCATAATAGAATTACTTCTGAAATACATTTATTAACAATCCCTATTATAGCAAGTTCATTTCCATGCGCGTTTTATTCAAATAAAATCCTTCTCTATTGTTTGTCGTATTTTTAAGGTTTTATAAAACGAATTTCACAAAGATCTGTCCGTCCGTCCGTGCGTCGCAGCAAGTTTTCTCAGAAATTCTCGAAGCTACAAGCATCAATCTTTGTGGGGAGGTTGAAATTTTTGATCAATAAAAAGTTCAGGTCTAGTAAACATTTTCAAAGGTTCATGAGGTCCCCCATATGCCGACCTGGCCCTTCAAAATGTTATTTTCATTAAAAGTAGTCCAGTGGAGTATCAAAATAAAGGTATTGGTGAGCACTTCAAGAATCTGAAATCAAAAAGTCAACTTGAATCAGAGGGTCCAGGAGGAGCCAAAATGTACGAAAAATGTTGTGTCTACCACCCCCCCCCCCCCCTCGCGATTGGACACCTGTGAAAAATCTGAAAAAAAGGAGGTGGGTCCTCACGAGTACGAGGCAACAAAAAAAGTAACAAATCGAAATCCACATAACTATGTTAGTTATAGTATGATTTGTGAATTTTATATTTTGTTCCATAAAACCATAACGGTACCCTTAAGCTTCTTGAAATTATCCAAACATGTGCACCAAGACATTTGCCTTATGCACTGAAAATTCCATTAAAATCAGATTATAAACAAGTGAGATGTAGCCATTTGATTTATAAGAATTACAAAGACAAAATCACTTGCTGATATTTATCTGTACAATTGTAGTTACTTCAACACAGCCTCGGCACTACAATTTTATTCAGATTTGCATTAAAAATTTTGGGGGTAAAGTTTAAACTGAATATGTTGATAAGCAGAGCATTTAACGAAATTATTTAAGCTTAAACGAAATGGCGGCTATTTTGTGTTGAACGGATTTATTGATTTTTCTATAATAATTCAGCGATTTCCTCTGCGACGATTGGATGTATGATTGTGTTTAATCCTAGGATAGTTACAAAGCTCTTTTCACAAGAACGTAGGTCTGTCTACCCAACTGGATATTCTATAAAACTTTTCGGGGGGTCCAGACCCCACGGACCCCCCCTGGCTAGGTCACTGTGTAATGATTTTTTTTAAATTTCTTTGCGATTGCGGAACCGACCTCTCATCGGTTCTAGACGTTAAGTCCGAGTAGTGCCATCAGATGGTACCAACCGGTCAACCAATCATTGCACCGTAATCCATTCACGCGGTGGCTGCTTGTCGGCCAGCTAGATCGGAGAGGATTTCGGTCGCGAGTCTCCGAATGGGTTACGCTCATTTACAATATTCAGCCACCTGTACACGCCCGTTTTCAAAACGCGTTACAAAAACAAAACCATACGGAGAGGAAACCTATTCTACGTTACTCCGTACTTCTTCATCAACCAGTCAAAAGTACAAAATCTGATTTTTAATTTCGCGTTCCCGAATTTCCGACGCGGTACCGAAAAGTATGCTACGCTAACTCAACCCGACGGAAACTACGTTAAAGAAACTCAAAGTCAACTAAGGTACCGCGTACCGCGCGCACCGCGAAACCGACTTCAGCGGATTTTCTCAAACCCTACCCTCGCGACGGCATACTTACCCTGCACCTCATTTTCCGCTGAAAAGCAGAGCTACTGGAAAGGAAAGTCGTGTTTAATTAGCAATTCATGTTGTCTATTTTAATTATTTCAATGACATAAAACTTAAAAAGGAGTAGACAAATATTTTTCTCAACAGAAAAATAATACTAACAATTTAAAACAATTCTAAAGTTAGTAATATTTTGGTTTCCACGACAATAGAAACAAAATATAATGTCTAACTGTGACTCCTTATATAATTCAATGTTATATTTACGTTCATTTCGGTATTCAATAAAATATTTTGAGTAGAAGCGTGTATGGTTAGTAATATTGTCACTTGTTTGTCTTTAGAAACGGATCCGTATTTATAGGGCTACAATTTCTTCTTCTTTGGGTTCATTCATGCTTGAGATCAGGGTTAGTTTCAATATCATTGAGAAGACCGGCCTCTTCCGGCTTGTGTTAATTTACTTATCTACATGGAAATTTGCTAATATTATTACATACAAGTTTGTTGCCACATGGTTAGTGAAAACAGAGGGCTATCGGAATTAGTAGCTAGACGACAAAACTAATGACAAATTACGAGTAGTAGTCATGTAGAGGAACCATTCCAACTTTGATTTTAAATGGGGTTATGACAATGCTGCGCAGAGTTGTTAATACTATTTGTATTATTCTCTTATTAGAGTTAAATATTCATATAAATCAATCAAATTTTCAATGTCTAAATCAAAGTAAAGCCTACTGTTATCAACAAATACAAAAATAATAATGATAACGATGAGATATGATAGCCGAAAAAAACTTGGTATACAGGAGAATAGCATATATAGAAGGACTAAGTTATACATAATCATCTCTTCTCTTCATTTCATTTATAAAATTAATAACACCCACACCCAAAGGAGTCTAAACAATAACTATTATAGTAATAGCGTAGTCGTAATGTATAGTATTATAGTCGTAATCGTATCTATTAGGTAAATTAAAATATTTTTGTTTAGTTATAGAAAGAAAGAATTCTCCTATCGTTTCAATGTCGCCGACATTGCTATTGTGCCATGGTGATGAGGTGTTTCGTATGGTCTCAACTTTTCCGATTCACTTCTTGTAATTTGCACTTGACTGTCGACACTTTCAATATCTATTTCACCGTCTCCAGCCAATCGTTCTAATTTTCGACGTTGTTGACATTTTGTGTATATCACTAGGCATAGAATTACGACAAGTATGAGAGCTAACGTTGCACCACTGGCTATACTTGCTGTTTCTAACATGACACGTGGTCGAGTGGGCAAATATGATCCATCAAGATCGTTGTATTCACACCGTGGTCCCATGTAACCATCAGCACACTCGCAATTATATAAAATTTCATCACCAATTTTCACAGTAAAACAAGTTGCCTCATTTAAACAATACCAAGCTGCATATGCTGGCGGGCATTTATACGTGTGGAATGTTATATTTGGTCGTGGTGTAGTTGTTGGAGGGGGTCTTGGTTTTGGTGTTGTTCGACTTGAACATGCCTCTGTAACGAGTGATCCATTAGCATTGTTCCAAACATTTCGAACGAAGCACTTGGGGTTCACCTAGAAATACGGCCAACTGAAATATTGCAATAAACAGATTTTTAGGATTTGTATTGGGGCCAGTACAATGGACAAGACATAGGGGGAACGCCTGCAAATTTTCCTTTGAAGAAAAGTTTATTTCACACTTTTATGAAAAGAAACGATCAGATACCCGATTCAGGACAAGCCAAAATTTGTTCGATTATGCCTTGGGTTTTTCTGGGGTGAATAAAAAAACACAAGTCATTACGTTTGCCGACCAGCAGATTTCGAGAAACTTTCCCAACAAGCATCAAAATTCATCGAAGGAAGATGCCACCTAAGTTTCCAATGCGGTCGCGTGTGCAGTCAACAAGACAACAAATCGAAAGGTTCAACCCAGCATATGAACATAAAGCCCGTTCGAATTTAGTGCTTGAAAATACTGTAATTTTATTTTCCGGAAAAAGCGCAAATCACCAGGTTCGAATAAAATCAAGACCGAAATTAACCAACCCGGGGCACCACGGTAAGAGTAAACACGACAACAAAAACAGCGGTCAGAAAACTCGGCTCAGGATGGAAACTCCCAACGTTTCCCCGAGATACGGTTTAAGACATCCGACCCGATTCGTAACAGGTAGCTGGTTAGAATTAAGGAAGCGGCAACTATAATATCGGAAACTTTACTTGTTTTTTCGTCCGCGCACTTTTCTTTCACAGTTTCGCGTTCCCATCCAGATCCTCTACATTCGCACTTTACACCAATAGTTTTCTCATAACACTTACTTGGTACCTTCTAGCAAGTGTCGCTGCCTTTGGGTGCTCAACCGGGATATCCTCCTGGGTGGCGGCCACCACCTCACATCCACTTTTTAATTGGTGTTATGCATATGCATGTTATGTTTTGATGTGTGCTTTTTCACGATACGATACGAGTTAATTGCACTGGCACTAAATATGTCGTTTTTACTGTATTTTCTTATAATTAAGGGTAAAATGTGCAGAAAATGTATTAAATCTTCCTTGCTGAACGGAATTATCATTGAAACAAGAACTAATTTGGTCGTGTGCTAAAATGAAAGAATTGGATGAAATTGAAGATGATGAATGAAGAAGTGTGCACAAAGGAATCTCTACAAGAAGGTTAATGTAAGTAACGTCGTGTTTTACGTTCTCCTGCGAAAGGTAATTTTAAGTCTTTCTGTTTTAATAATTTATCGTACCACGATTTTCACCATGCGAGTACACTTTCCGCCATGTGGCTGTCAATTTTTCCGGTTGACATCCCACGACAAAATTGACGTGGGATGTGCAACCGTCACAACCGACATGCGATGCCAAGCCACTCGGTGGCAAGGTGTGTTAGTGAGTCGCCAGCGGCGTCACAAGATTCATTACAACTGGTCATGTATGATCAATAAATGAGTCATGGAAGATTATGATAAAGGATTAGTGAATTGTGTGGTAATATGCTGATGTAGGGATTTGGGATTATGTGTTAACTCGCGTCAAAAATAAGTGCACAGTAAACAAATAAAGCAAACATCTGCAAATTAGTACTTAGTCTGCCTCCCTTCCGCCTTTAAAACAGCTTCTAGTCGTCTTGGCATTGACACAATCAATTGTTTACTCAAACTGACTGGAATTTTCTGCCATTCTTTGATTAAAATGGACTTCAACGACTCTTTGCTTATTTACATACATATATTCCATTTTCGGATTTGTATATCGAGATAATCCCATAAATGCTCGATGGGGTTAAGGTCTGGGGATTGCGCAGGATGGCCCAGCTGCTTAGGTTTTCGATACAATAACCATTCCTGCCCTAGCTTTGACTTGTGTTTTGGGTCGTTGTCCTGCTGGAAGACCCATGATGTATTTAACCCTACTTTAGCAACACTAGGTAGTAAATTTTCTTTCAAAATGTCCAAGTAATCATTTTTATTCATCGTAGTGTCAATAAAGACCAGATTCCCTACGCCTGATGCCACCATACACCCCCAGACCATAACCGAACCACCAACATGCTTTATGGTTGAGCTTATGTTCTTCTGATCAAATTCGTCGGTCTTACTCCTCCATATTCTGGGTGATCTCTTGGAACCAAATATTTCAAATTTACTTTTATCACTGAAAACTCGTTTTTCCAGAATGAAATATGCTCTTTTTTATACTTTTTAGCATAAAGCATACGAAGTTTCCGATTCTTTTCAGAAATGTATGCATTTTTCGGGGTAATCTGCCATGTATCGTTCATCATATACGGACAACTTTTTTGGCCTACCGGAACGAGGCCGATCACTTACGTCTTTGAACTTCTCGAATTTGTCCAAAAGTTTTTTCACGGTGTTATGGCTTCTACACACCACTTCTGATATTTCCCGTAACGAGTTTCCTTCCGTTCTTAATTTTACTATAAGTTTTCGCGTTTCAATTGCACTTTGCTTACCCATTTTAGATAATGTAGAAATTAGATCGTTCTATGGTGCAAATAAAATTACGAACGATTCAATTATCGCGTCATGTCAACCAAGTTTGCATTTTTGAAGAACTATAAACAGAATCTAACGGAAGTTTTTCCGATGAACACATCAAATAAAGGGTGTGCTACAAGCTGTAGACTTATTTTTGACACGTAAAAAATGAAGTATTTTTGGTTGTTGAATTTTTAGTGTAATTTTTTATCATCAAATTTTTCATCTTGTTATTAGAAAATAGAAAAACCTTTTCAAAGCACAAAACTAGAACTCATTTTACGAAGTTTTGAATATGCTACACATAGGTGTACACTTTCTTTTGACCAGAAAACCAGGATTTCATATTGAAGATTTCTTCGATGGATGCTTCACTATTGGGAACAGTTAATTATAATTGTGCATAAAGATAATACAATACCTAAATTAAAAGATACTATTATGCATCTAAACACACTCGTAGGTATAGCACATTACTTTTTTTTCCTTCATAGGATTGCATATTATGTAGGTATGATTACTATTTCAAAGAAAATTAATTACAATTATTATTAATATACAATCATAAGTTTTCCCATAAATTCTTATGTATGATTATACTGAAGAGCAACGTTTTATCCTGAATATATTAAATTTATTGAAAAATATCAAATTTTGCAGCTCTTTAAAACTCATACCTGCAAACAAAGTACATCAGCAATTCAGAGAAAATGGAAAACATAAATTTCCCAAAGTTCCAAAGCCACGGCATATTAAAGACACAAAATAATTTTGCAGAATATTAGAGTAAGCACATGAAGTTTAAGGAGAATTTATGCATTTTGTCCCAGTGATAAATTTCCTCCATTTACTGCCCTTTGCATTGAAAAGTATCGATTTCAGCAGCTCGAGACCACACCTCCGAACAACTCCATTATGAAAAGAAGGCGGTGCCATATTCTCGCTTGACTGGCCGCCTCGCACACAAATCTACCACTGAACACTGCATTATCAACACACATTGTATATCTTTGATTCCGTCCCTGTTTCCCGGTCAGTATCTAAGAAACTTGGTTTGGCGGTGAAACAGTGGTTTCTGCAAACGAAGAGGAATTTGTTCGCGCTTTGTGTACTGAGTGTTGTGGGAGTGAATGTATTCGATTGTACTTAACAGACAGAAGAGGAAGGGACGTACTAAGTGGTGATGGCATGGTGTAGGGGAGATACGTGTTTACCTGTATCTTTGCATCTATGCTCGTGTAGGAATTCCTGCGAAGGTCCCTCCGTTCAGTTGCCCCCTTTGGCTGGACCAGTTTTAACAGTGTATTGGCTCATATGGGAAAAGTTGGAAGCCGCTGCTGGAAATCCGCATTACACGAGATAGCGTTCGCGCTTGGGTCCATTCCGACCTGTTCGTTGGTGCGACGGATTTTCCGCGATAGCATGTAGAAGTGGAGATTTGTGTTACATTCGATTCAGTTTCAGTGTTCTGTATTGTTATCTATCAGTGAAATCGTAGTGAAAAGCGAATCGCGAATAGGATCGAAATGTTGGTGCCACCGGACATGGTGTCAGCGCAATCCAAGCTCATTTATCAGATGAACAAATTCTATGCGGAACGCGTGCAGGCGCGAATGATGAAAATTTCCAGTGCGATTCGGGAAGTTGTTAAAATTGTGCAGGACATCCTAAAAGAGGTCGAGATACAAGAACCCCGATTTATATCCAGTCTTGCAGAGTATAATGGACGGTAAGAGCAGATATGATTATCCCATTCAAATGTTATTTGCTATATTCGGCATGAACGTAAATTTTTACGTGGATTCAAAAGGCTGCGTGTAAATAACATTTCTTTTAATTGGATGTATTTGTATTTCACGCCAAAATTTTTTGACTATTTTACCCATGGAATGAATCGACCTTCTGCACGGAATTTGTTGTTGAGTTACTATTCTTTGTAACTAATAATAAGTTCATGTTCCGTGATAAAGATTATCTCTAAGATTTAAACTCAAGTAGTATACGTTCACACCTCTGATATTTTAAATATCTGAGTTATAAAAGAATGCCAAGTGTTCCTATCTTAGCTTTATCTAAAAACCTGAATCAAAATGAGATAATATTGGCTCAGCCATTTTATTTATAATAGTTAGTTCTTGGTTGCGCTTAGGAATGTAAACGTTGCAATTGGCAAGAATGTAAATCGTATGTTGTAATTTAATCTTGATTTAGGATCTTTCGAATTTGATGACGCTTGAGATTATGTTGAGATATTCAATTATTCGAAAGAAACCCCCGAAGAAAAATATTCAGTTAAAAAAATGCTTTTATTTAATATTAGGTACATAGTTTTATAAATCGTCCCGTTCGAACGATGCACAATGCAAACTGAAAAGAAATTATACAAAACATAACCTAACAGGTTATTGTGCTTAAGCTAAAATTAAAAATGAAGGGTTTTAATGATTGAGCTGATGGACATACCAATGTTTTTCTAAAAATATCTAACTAATAAAAATTAGAAGAATTGATGCTTCAACACAATAAATTAAAATAAAGTCATCTGATTAACTGCTAGTTTTCGACTAAATTAAAATCAGTTCCTTCTGAATGAAAGATTTGATTAATATCAAAGGATTTGGAAACATGTGTTCTAAGCTAATCAATGGTAACGATTTTCATGCGATGAAGAAAAAATCATAAAACAATGGCCTTTAAGTTCATTGATTAGGAACATGTATGGTTATTGTACTTACGTATTGCACTAGTGACAAGTCAAAATATTCCGGCAATTTTTTAGCTCAATAATGTGCGCTGTAGGAAGACTAGAAGATAGTGTATTGAACTCAAAGCGTGAAAAGAAATAACGCAAATCTTCTTAACAAAAATCCACCAGACTTTTATGCATGAAAAATTTGTTGGTCAACTCGATGCCAGATCGGGCTCTCCTAGTTTCATTCATTAAATGGAAAAGCTGAATTCTTTCATTGTTTTCATGACATCCTTGAATTTTTTAGAATGAAATAATGACGACCTAATGGTATTAGATGGTCTCAATGCCCCCTGGGTTTGCTAGTTTCCCAATGAAGTGTTAAGTGCTGATAGTCTTCAAAGTCAAAGACAAAAGCGCTTTATTCAATATTAATCGTTATAAACTTTCAAAGAATATAAAGTGAATTCCATACAATAAAAGTACTAAAAACTTAATGGCTCTCTAAATTTATGCATATTAATCATAAGCATTTAATCAAAAAACAATATCAAATTGAATTTAATCAAAATTATGATATATTTTATGATTCAATCGAAAAAAGAAGAAAAAACCAACCAGCACTATCCAAAAAATAATTATAATATTAACACAACAGAACAGTGAACTTTTATCCTACATTTAACATGTTCTAACCTAGTTCTAATGGAATTCAATCGAAAACTTTATCTTATCCTAATACAGGGTTTTTCAATAAAAGGTGTTATTTTGATACTATAAGAAAAATGTCATTTTTTAATATAAATGATCGGATGTTTATTTTATTATAAAAAGGAAGGTATGCCGTTAATAGTGAAAAATAATATCAGGCAAATGACCACCATGGCCACGCTACAGGACCATATCCTTTTCATGAATTTTTCCATAACCAAATCGCAAAGTGGCTGCCCTATGTCCTCGATAGCCTCACGCATTCCATTTTCGAGGTCTGCTGGCGTAGACCTGCTCTTTCACGTGGCCCCAAAGGAAGAAGTCGCAAAGTGTTAAATCACAAGATCTCGGTGGCCAATTGTGATCACCTCTTCGAGAGATAACACGGTCCGGAAACTTTTCCCGTTAAAGATCAATGGTTTCGTTGCTTGTGTGGCACGTAGCGCCATCTTGTTGAAATTAAACGTTGTTTAGATCAATACCATCCAATTCTGGCCATAAAAAATCATTAATCATCTCGCGATAGCGCAATCCATTCACCGTGACTGTTGCTCCAGCCTCATTTTCGAAAAAGTAAGGTCCAATGACTCCGCCGTACCATAAACCGCACCAAACAGTCACACGTTGAGGATAGAGAGGCTTTTCAACAATAATTCTTGGGTTTTCCGAGCCCCAGATGAAACAATTTTGCTTGTTGACGAAGCCACTGGGGTGAAAATGGGCCTCATCACTCAAGGTGATTTTTCGATAGAATTCCGGATCATTTCCATACATTTCAAGGACCCAATCAACAAAGACACGACGTTGTTGATGATCGACCGGCTTAAGTTCTTGTGTTAACTGAACTTTATAAGCCTTAAGGACCAAATCTTTATGCAAAATACAGTGCAATGACGTTTGTAGAATGCCTAATTCCAAAGTACGACGAGGAATGGACAAACCTGGGTTTTCTTCAACACTTTCGGCTACAGCAGCAATATTCCCGGCTGTTCTTGAGTCACGTGCACGGGTTTTATTCTTCATATCACTAAGTTGTCCCAACAGCTCGAATTTTTCGACCAATTTCTATATTGCGGTCCAACAAGGTGCTTCACGACGACCCAAAAATGTTCGAGTTTTACGAACCGTCTCTGCCAAATTTTCACCATATATATAGTGAATTTCAATAATTTCCATGCGTTGTTGAAGAATGTATTGTTCCATTTTTATTAATGACGTAGTTCCTACTTGTCAAATGTAAAAAATGACAGCCTCAAAAGTGACATCTACCGAAATAGCGGAATATTCAAAATAACACCTCTTAATAGAAAACCCTTTATAATGCTAAAGTCAAAGCCAAAAGCGCTTTATTCAATACTAATCAGTATAAATTTTCAAAGAATATAAAGCAAATTCCAAACAATAACAATACAAAAACTTAATGACCCAAATGACTCCCTAAATTAAGGCGTTATCATTTAACACATTTCATCAAAAAAAAACTATAGCAAATTCAATTAATTAAGATTATTACATATTTTGAAATTAAATTGGAATAAGGAGAAAAAACCAACCAACACTATTCTGAAATTATTTATAATCTTAACACAACAGTGAACTTTGATCCTTCACCTTATATGTTTTAACTTAATTCTAATAAAATTCAATCAAAAACTTTATCTTATACTAAAAAATGCTATCAAAATATTCCTAACCTACGCGTTTAATCTTATCTCTAACCTAATATAATAAACATAGCATATACCTAACCTATACCTAATTTTTAACACCAATGAACAACAACCCTAAATATAGCAATAATGAGCTGAAACTTAAAAACTAAGTAACGAAAAACACAAAAACTGCAAATAAACACGAATAATTTAGACGTTGCCATTCAGCCACCAATACCTAGATTGCCCCGTCTCAGCTCGATCAGCTTCAACGAATCTAGCAAATGAGTATCCCCATCGGAATTTTTGGTCTCGTGAACTCAAATTCGGAGGATATTTTATATTATTATCGGTGGCCCGTCGATATATGTGATATATGACTGGGACGCCGTCAGAATCAAAAACATATCGATTCACGTCCAAATACACGAATGCTTCTGGAGGAACGAAGCCAGTAGCGAGGCAAGTCGCGATATACCCGTCTGTAGAGTGGAATGGCTGTGAAATCCATGGATTTTCACTCACAGTCACAGATCTTGCGATATGATTCCGAAGAAGTTTCAATATGAAGATATCGACTCTTGTCACTTGGGCAGTTTGAAAAATCCTTCTATTCGATGTATAATATTTCCAATCCGTCTCAGTCTTTCTGTACAAACCACTAACGCACGAAGACATTTTCTTTCGAAAACTCTTAATTTTTCCATAGTACTAGCAGTCTGGTTGTACCAGATCTGAAATTCATATGTCAAAACTGATCCAACCAGGGTCGTGTAACAGATAATTTTGACCTTTTGATCAATGTATTTGGAATGAAAGAGTCTTCGTAGGACCATGACAACTTTTAGTGTCTTACTGAGTATGATTTTGACATGTTCAGTATAGTACAGATACTGATCGAGATGAACACCGAGGTATCGAACACAGGATTTATGTGGAACTCGTTGTGAACTTCACCCGCCAGCCATGATGTGGAAATCCCTCCAATTACGTTTCAAGTCTTGACTGACCCCCTGCAGCGTTGTCTGAAACAAGAATGTTTCACAATTCTGCGCATTGATTTTCATTCGCCAATTGTCAGTGTACAGCTGTACATCATTGAACATTTTTTAGAGATTTCTCTGAATTATTGTAGCTTTTCGGTCTGCCGTATAGATGATCAGATCATCAGCAAACGCTACCAATGATCGCGTTGGCGAGACGTTAAAATCAAAGCCGTTCAATAGCTTGCGTATGAATATTGAGAAGAGCAGAGGCGCAATAACTGTTCCCTGCTGCAGACCATTCAAGACCTTGAATTTGCGCATTATTGACAGATTTCCATCAGCTACAACAAACGATTTTCCGTATAACATATTCCACATCATGGCGACAAGGTGTCTGGGGAACATGTCCTGAAGGAGTTTAAAAACTAGTCCATCTAACCACACCGTATCGAAGGCTTTCTCCATATGAATGAGACATGCTCCAACACATTCTCTATCATCTACTTTCAAACAGTTGTCTGAGGTTACTTTCGTTATTGCATGTGTGGTCGAATACCTGGCACCAAAACCAAATTGGCAATTCGGCATCAACTCATATTCCTCGATGTGGGCGTTTAATGCTCTGTTGAGTATCACTTCAAACACCTTGCTGATGTTAGGCAGCGAGCTGAGTGGGCGATAGCTTTTAGGGCACGAAGATCGGAAACACCTTAGCCTTTTTCCACTCATTTGGCAAATATAAATTGCTCAATATGTCGTTGAACAATATGCAATAATTTCTAATAGCAACCTCAGGCAAATGTCGGAGGACTACATTTGGAATACCATCAGTACCACATGATTTCTTGGTGTTTATCTTGCGAAATATGAGACACAAGTCTTCGTAGCTGACAAAATTATCAATAAGATTCAAGCTCAGTATAAGGTCAGATGTTAATGTTTCATTGAAATGAAGAATTGATTGGCCGTTCAGGCTTGATTTGAAGTCTGAAACTTTTGTTTCAACGACCTCTGCAAGTATTTCATTCCCTCTCTCAGGGTTTGGTAGATGAATCAATTCAAAATGAGTTCCAATCATGGCAAATTTATCCAACCCTTCACAAATAATTCTGTTTCCATTTCCATCCCGAGTCGTATTATCTATTTCGATACCAGCCCTAGCGAGAAGATTTATCTCATCACTAGTGCCTTCAAAATTCGATACCTTCTCTCGAGACTTCTTGCGGAATATGCTATTCACTTTCGCGAAAACGCAGTCTGGGTCTTGTGGGCTAAAATCCCTCAATTTTTCCGCCCATTGATTGCTGACCTCACTTCTGAAGTATGACCGGATTAAGTTCCGGACATTCTTCAGGTGTAATTTCAACAAAGACAACGAGGAATGGTTGTAGTCCAAAAATCGTCGAAAAATATTGTTGACACGTGTGAGAAGAAGGCGTTTCAAGCTTTTCAACCTTGCGATGGTTGGTGTTTCCTATCCTTCCATATTGTTGTGATGTTTAATCTTGGGAACTACTTTTTCAATCGTTTCCAAAGTCAGTTTCTTTAACTTCGACAAATAGAGATCTTTTTCATCGTTAGTTAGATTCCTGTCATTAGGAACCATTGAGCAAGAGTTGCCACCATCAGAAGGGGGACATTGCTTTTAGTACTCCCGATTAAACTTCTTTTGAAACTTTCTCCAGTCTGTTTTACTGAAATTCAACCGATGATTTTCATGTTGAACTGGAATGAGGAAGAAATCATCCCTTTGATGATTGATTTCCATTACGATTGCGTTATGGTCGCTATCGTAAGGAAGCACCTGCAGTTTCCGTTGAGGACTATTAAAGCTGAATTCAAGTCTTGCGTCAGCAATGCAGAGTTCCAAATATGAATTTGTCCTAGGGTATGTTGGGAACTCCGACCCATATATACGAGTATTGCACCTGTATTCAATTTGGTTCTCTGTTATCCACGATTTCAGGAATACACCTGTTGGATTACTAGTGGCGTTCAGCCATGATGTATGCTTGGCGTTCAGGTCACCAGCTTGGCGTTCAGGTCACCAGCAAGAATATAATAACAGCCTGTTCAATTTGAGTATTTCAAGCAAGGAATTGAGCTCCTTCTTGAGCTTGAGAACAGTTCCACCAGTTGCATAGGCAGAGATAACGAAGAGGTTATCCCCACCTGGCAGTGAAATTTTGATAACGGACACTTCAAGAGATTCAAAGCTTTTGAATTCGACTTTTTCAATATTTTGGAAACAATAGGGTCTTCGAAACACCCGGTGCTGTCTCCTCCATCACCTATTACCCTATCGTTTCTTACGAATTCAAAATCCTTGAATGTCATGGAGTGCCATGAGTTGACGTGGGTTTCAGTGAGAAGCATGATGTCAGGCTTTTGCTTAACAATGAATTCAAGGAGATAATCACGTCGATGTATAGTAACAATGGAGTTGACGTTGATCGAGATGAGACGAATCCTATCCATGGGAATGTGACTGGATGAAAAATTATTTTGAGGCATTTGAAACCCCTAAACGATGAAAAACAAGATTCATTTTCTTGCTTATCGATTCTTTCCAATAGAGAATTTAATTGCTGTAAAATTTTGAGAAGCAGGTCATTATTGCCACTTACAGTATTTACATTATTCACCGCATTTTATGATGGTCCTCTAGCGGCTTGTGCAAATGATACTCCGGGCTTGACGAAGTTCGGAGCTAAGACACTGCGGTGTAGTTGTGTTTGCTTTGGGATGGATTTAATCTCGTATCCTGATATCGGAAGCATCCTCGATATGATGCCGGGTGACCAAAAACACCGCAGTTAACAAAGTATAATTTCTCTTTTGGCTCCGTTTGAGCCAATTTGCACTCACCGGGAGCATGCACGTCCTTGCATTTGACGCATCGGTAACGCATGGCGCAGTTGGTAGCCGAATGCCCAAATCCTTAGCAGCGATAGCACTGGTTGATTTCTCGTTTCTGGAGGCGTTCCCACCACCCCACTCAGAAATTCAAATATCTGATTTGTTGAAGAGCGTTTGGACTGCTCTTATTTGACTAAATAAAGTGGTCTTTTTTTTTTCTACCGTCAACCTTCTAGTCGCGAATGTTTTAATGGAGATAAACTCAATTTCTGGTACTGCTTCCTTGAGCACATGAAGAAGATCGACGGTATCTTCACCGCAGTACAAGCCCTTCAACAAAAACGTCTGGTTATCCTCGCTTTTGGGGGTATAGGTGAAGTGCGGAACTTCCCCAGAATTTAAAGCATTTTTTGCTGATTTGAAATCAACCAGTGATTTCGTTCTGATAGATAACTTCTCGGAATTGATTCGTTTAGTTTCAAAATTTGTTAATTTGTTTTCGGCTGCCAACAGCCGAACCATGTCCTTTCCGCTTTGACCGAACACAGTTATTGGCGAAACTTTCTCTGTATTCTTTGCTACTTTTGGAGGAGAACCAGCAGAACTACGGGCTAGTTTCTTCTCCTTATTTTTATTTTTTAAATAAAGGATGAAATTATCATTATCTTTAACATTACCTCCATTATTTTCATCAACCTCCATTTCTTGTTGGAGTCCGTCCAGCGCTGCATAATAATTCTGGCTGTCGTTAGTGCCTCCAGCACTTAATACTTCTTCTGGGATGATTGGTTTAACAGCTTTCTTCTGCTTTGCTTGCGTATCGATTTGTCGTACCGGTTCAATATCTCGAACTTTCTTCGCTGTCTCGAACATATCTTCGTATGATTTCAATCTTAATTTTAATTCTTCAATTTCAGCTTGAAGTCGACTCACTTCTTGCTTGTCTTCGACTACTTGAGTCTTACGGCCGCTATCTGCGGAGTCCTGGGTGCTCGTGTGTCTTCGCTTGGTGACACTTGCCGCCAATTTCACACTGTTATTCTCCCCGGGGTCCCCCAACGGAGGGAAGCCGTCGGGCTCCTCCATACAGAAGTCCTGAGTTAGTCTTTGGTTTGTTTCCTTATGTTGTTTTATTGATATCGTTGGTCGATGCCTTCGACGATAAATGCTTTCCCAATAAAATCAAAATATGCTTTTGACTAGCTCGTAAAAATTAATTAAAATTTTCGAAACTGACTTTTATGAAAAATTAATTAATTTTTAAAATTAATGACAGGAGCGATTAAAAACACGTCTACACGCAACGAGTGCTAGACGTAACGGTACATGTATGTTTATTGTACGTATTGCACTAGTGACAAGTCAAAATATTCCGGCAATTTTTTAGCTCAATAATGTGCGCTGTAGGAAGACTAGAAGATAGTGTATTGAACTCAAAACGTGAAAAGAAATAACGCAAATCTTTTTAACAAAAATCCACCCGACTTTTATGCATCAAATAATTTTTTGGTCAACTCGATGCCAGATCGGGCTCTCCCAGTTTCATTCATTAAATGGAAAAGATGAATTCTGTCATTGTTTTCACGACATCCTTGAATTTTTTAGAGTGAAATAATGGCGACCTAATGGCATTAGATGGTCTCAATGCCCCCTGGGTTTTGTAGTTTCCCAATGAAGTGTTAAGTGCTGATAGTCTTCAACGTCAAAGACAAAAGCGCTTTATTCAATATTAATCGTTATAAACTTTCAAAGAATATAAAGTGAATTCCAAACAATAAAAGTACTAAAAACTTAATGGCTCTCTAAATTTATACAAATTAATCACAAGCATTTAATCAAAAAACAATATCAAATTTAATTTAATCAAAATTATGATATATTTTATGGTTCAATCGAAAAAAGATGAAAAAACCGACCAGCACTATCCAAAAATTAATTATAATATTAACACAACAGAACAGTGAACTTTTATCCTACATCTAATATGTTCTGACCTCAATCGAATTCAATCGAAAACTTTTTCTTATCCTAATACAGGGTTTTCCAATAAGAGGTATTATTTTGATATTAAAAGAAAAATACCATTTCTTAATATAAATGATCGGATGTTTATTTCATTATGAAGAGGAAGGTACTCGTATGTCGTTAATAGTTGAAAATAACATCAGGCAAATAACCATCACGACACGCTTACAGGACCATATCCTTTTCATGAAATTTTCCATAACCAAATCGTAAAGTGGCTGCCCTATGTCCTCGATAGCCTCACGAATTCTATCTTTGAGGTCTTGAATCGACGCTGGGCTGTTTGCGTAGACCTTCTCTTTCACATGGCTCCAAAGGAAGAAATTGCAAGGTGTTAAATCACAATATCTCGGTGGCCAATTGTGATCACCTCTTCGAGAGATAACACGGTCCGGAAACTTTTCCCGTAAAAAATCAATGGTTTCGTTGCTTGTGTGGCACGTAGCGCCGTCTTGTTGAGAGTAAACATTGTCCAGATCAGTACCATCCGATTCCGGCCATAAAAAATCATTAACCATCTCTCGATAGCTCAATCCATTCACCGTAACTGTTACTCCAGCCTCATTTTCAAAAAAGTAAGGTCCAGTGGCTCCGCCGGACCATAAACCGCAAAAAACAGTCACACGTTGAGGATAGAGAGGCTTTTCAACAATAACTCTTGTATTTTTGGAGCCCCAGATGCGACAATTTTGCTTGTTGATGAAGCCATCGAGGTGGAAACGGGCCTCTTCACTCAAGATGATTTTTCGATGGAATTCCGGATCATTTTCATGCATTTCAAGGACCCAATCAGCAAAGAAACGACGTTGTTGATGATCGACCGGCTTGAGTACTTGTATTAACTGAACTTCGTAAGCCTTAAGACCCAAATACGGTGTAATGACGTTTGTGGAATGCCTAACTCCAAAGAACGACGAGGAATGGAGAAACCTGATTTTTCTTCAACACTTTCGGCTACAGCAGCAACATTCTCGGCTGTTATTGAGTGATGTGCACGGGTTTTATTCTTTACATCACAAAGTTGTCGCAACAGCTCGAATTTTTCCACCAATTTCTGTATTGCGGTCCGACAAGGTACTTCACGACGACCCAAAAATGTTCGAGTTTTACGAACCGTCTCTGCCGAATTTTCACCAATTTTATAGTGAATTTTAATAATTTCAATGCATTGTTGAAGCATGTATCGTTCCATTTTAATTAGTGACGTAGTTTCTGCCTGTCAATTGTCAAAAAATGACAGCTTCAAAAGTGACACCTACCAAAATAGCGGGCTATTCAAAATCGTACCTCTTATTGGAAAACCCTATAGTAGATGTTCGTTGTCTTTTCTTAATAACCAATAATGAGTTTACGTTTTTCACTGTTTCTGGAAGATTGTTGTACTCGTATATACGTAGAGCATCATTCGTTGCATCATTCTTCATTCGATCAGCTCTAGCGTAAGGTATTACAAAATTGTTGGCATTTATTGAATTATATGGATTTATTTGTGATAATTTTATAAAGAGGCTTGGTTCCGAACCACTAGAAATTAGACATTCGAAGATAAGCTTAGCTTTCTCCATAAAGGTGAGTGCATTGGTTCGTTGCGATGCACTAGTCTTGTTGGAGTGAGAATTGGAAGGTTTAGAATATTTTTATAGGCTTTAGTTAGTATCCTGGATATCATATGAAGGTTTTGCTTTGACGATTGACTCCAAATGACCACCGCATAATGTAGCTTTGCGAGTACAAATGCATTTAATACAAGTTTCCTTGTATGCATTGGAAAGCCTCCATATCTTCTCAACACTCCTTTTATTGGCGCTAGTTGTCTCCTCAAGTTATTAATGTGTGGCAACCATGTCAAATGATGATATACGAGTATGGTACGACCAGGATATTTAATTTCAAACACTCTTTGCAAGTTTTCGCCGTTAATTTTTGGGTCAACTTGTATGTTTTCCTTGTTCTTCTGTTTAAAAATAATGTATTTTGTTTTTGTAGTATTCAATGCTAGCTTGTTTTCGATAAGCCATGAACAATATTTATCTAGATCCTCGTTAAAGATATGAATAAAGAAGTACAGTATCATCAGAATATAATGTGTGGTGAGCTTTCAGTTTACATATATTCAAATTATTAGTATATAGCAAAAACAAGATTGGTCCAAGTATGGATCCTTGAGAAACCCCCGATTTCATTGGTGCTAGATTGCTCAAGGCATTATTAACTGATGTTCTTTGGAATCTTTCTTCCAAATTACTTTTAACAAGTTGTTTCGGTTTTTCTTGTATACCATACGATTCAAGTTTTCGAAGTGACAGGTCATGATCAACCGTATCAAAAGCTTTCTTCAGGTCCACAAAAATTGCAATAACATAATCTCCTTTATCAAGACTTTCATTGATGTAACGTGAGACAGAAAGTAACGCATGGAAAGTACTCTTGTTCTTTTGAAAGCCAAACTGCTTCGGATTTATGATGGAATTGTCCATTAAGAAAGACTTTAAACGATTATTTACAAGTTTTTCGAATATTTTACTAAAGGCTGTCAAAAGTACAACAGGGTGGTAATTTTTTGGGTGAATATTGGAATTATTTTTGCCAGTTTGTCTTCATCCGGAAATGTTCCGTTTCTAATATGCTATGTTAGTTTATAAAATTTCCCAGTGGTTCAGCTACCTCCTCTTTGCCTAGAATAATTTCATGTGTGGCGATGTTGTGAATACCTGGTGCTGCATTTTTTTTCAAATGTTCGATTGTATTTAATACTTCTCTTTTAGTCTTTTGATGAATGTGAAAGATGGACTAAGGTGGGCTATTTATGATATTGAAATAGACTTTTCACCAAGCTCCCTAGTGATTTTTTCACCAATTGTTGAAAAAAATTGGTTTGGCCACACGGGCGTGCTGCATTGTTAGAGTTCATTCCAAAAAATTCAGCATTTGATGACATGATCCAGGGTGATGAATTATCTTTTACTTCATTTATTATTTTCCATATTTCGTGTGAGTTGTCCGCCGCTGTTTCTAATCTTCTGGAGTAATATGAAAATTTAGCTTATTTTATGAGACGTTTTGATTCTTTTGTGGGGTGTTTATACATGTTTAAGTGCTTGATCTCCAGCGTTCTTTTTGTATTTTTTATAATCCTTCCTTTTGTTAATACCAGCCTCAATAACTTTCTTTGTTATCCATGTATGTTGTCGACAGCTGATCTTTTTCTCAATGGTAGAATCATGCTTGGACTCTGTAATCATATTTTTGAGCTCCATAAGGTTTTCATGTTTTCGGTTTGTTAACAACTGTTGAAAATTCGCTTTGAAAAGATCCTTATCTAAATATCTGAATATTTTGTGAGTAGGTTTTTGCTTAGTGAGACTTTGACCATGGACGACAATTTTAAGAACACGATGATCTAACTCCGGCCAGTCTGCAAGTGTGAATTTAATGTTTTCAGCAATTTTTATATCATTTGTTGCTATATGATCTAGGCAGGTACTTGAAGTCGGGCGTGTAATTTTGTCCATATTAACAATGACCGCTCCGCTTGTTTCCAGGGTATCCTTGTACATCCTTTGTGTCAGCAACTGTGATTAAATTTTTTTCAGCAGAGTATATTGCATCTTTTACTGTGCAGAAGCCCTGCGCATTGAGACGATTGGGATTATGGTATGTACCGATTTTTAGCTATTTACCTGTACAGGTTATTTCAATTATTATTATATTATAAGTTTATGTCAGATGCTACTCTCTTTGTCGCGAAATTAATAGCATTTTTATATCAATTGCTGTACCTCCTCCTCTTCCGGACGTGCAGGAGAAAACGGAGCTATATCCGGGAATATTATAATACTTTGCTTCTTCAGGATAGATGCATATTTCGTTTGGTAAAATCGGATCCGTTTCAGGATTTTTCTGCAGATAAATTTGAATATCACTCAACTTGTGTGGTAGTGAGTTTTGTGATTAACAATCATAATCAAAATTATAGTCAGTACTCCTCTTAGCAATTAATATCTTTCTTTGAGACTTTGGGCACTCCGACGAGTCTGCTCTGTGTGAGTGATCAGCATTCTTATTATTCCCCATACAATTGTAACAGTTCTCATGTGTGCTTTTGCATTCCTTGAGCTCATGCTTTCCTCCGCATTTCACACCGTTTGTTATCCTTCGCATTTTGTCGTCTTATGGTTATTTATTTGGTACTTAAAGCATCTCGTAACGTTAAAGTCTTCCTTCACAAAATACGACCCATACTCAATGTTGACGTATTTACTAGCTAATCTTTTATACATGCTTCCATTTACCTCAATAATGTGTATCCATTTACCGTTTTTTGTTTGTCTGGCATGAATGAGCTCCATTTTTTTTCTATTCCCAGCATCAGGGTTTAGCGCCTATATTTCTTTTCGTAGTTCCTCATTTGTGAATTGATTCTCCAGCCCATTTATAACCAGTTTTGGTTGACGCATTTTTGTCTCGGTAATTTCGTACTCATTCTGCATGTTATCCATGGTTAATCGGTATAGCTCAGACGCGTTGGCATTGGTCGTCGTTTTAATTATCGCCCCACCATTGCGAATAGGCCGTAGCAGTTGAAGAGGAATCTTGCGATTTGACGGTCTTATCCTAGACTTAAAATCGGCAAGCGTTTTATCTGATGATGTATGCTTTTTTGGCTCGATTATGACATCTGAGCAGAGCTCAGTTTCTCTTAATCCTCATCACCGCAGATATTCTCGTCACCTGAAAGTATGTCTTCCAGAATTCTAATATTTTTTTTTGATTTAATGAGCGCGACACACTGTAACAAACTCAAAAAAATTACTTATAGTAACTTACACTATTTACATGACAACTTCTTACCCTCCACGTTGAGGATCCTTTGCCTTGGGACTTTGGACCCGGTTTGCCCGTCGGAGACGGTCGTAGTGGGTACCACTTACCTTGGTCCCAAGTAGCCGCCAAGCGAAAAACGCGGCCACCAAAACACCCCTCACAAAGCTGAAATCAAGACCTTTTATCCTAACCTAACGGAGCCTCCCATAGGAATTACACAGAAAGAACAATTGTTCAAGGACGGGGCGACTACTTCACAATCTTTAGTCTGTATGTGTTCACCCGGCGTAAGATGGATTGAAAACCCCCTAAATGTTTACTCCATGCACTGAAACGCGCCCGAGCTAAGTGTACAATCCTCACAAGAATAATTTTACTCAAAAGAACAAGGCTCTGGCTTAGAAACAAACGCAAAATATAATTCACCGTTTAGTTAAAGTACAAATGAACAACATATTCACAATACTTGTCCTTACTTCTAATCTCCTGGTTGGGGCCCCCCGAATTAAGTCGCTTCGCGAAGTTATCTGCTCCAGCCAAAGACATATAAATATATGGACGAGCAACGAGAATCTGTGTACTCGTCCATGTGAGAAGTCAATAAATAAGTTATAAATAACTTACGCTCTCGAAACTATATGATTCCCTCTGCTTCTCCTTCCCCTTTGTTTCCAGACAGGTTCCCCCACTGACACCCGCGCACACCGACAAAACTTCATTTCACGTGCACACGATCGTGCCTTCGTTGTCATTCGTAAAACAGTTTGAGTACAACACAACAAACGACTCTCACAGAAAACTCGAACGTCAAAGCAAAAGAAAAAGAAAGAGGTGTGAAACACGCGGGAAAACTCATTTGTCAAAGTGGATGGAAAATTCGTAAATTTTTAATAAAAACAGTGAACTAAAGTGCCAATTTCGTACACGCGATCTTCAAAATTATAAGCTTTTTAAACGTGAGCGTGTTTCGGAGTGAATAAAGTGCAAAAATAAAAGCATATCACTTCAAACCTCAACTTCACACAACTTTAGCGAAGGTTGCTATTTGCTTCGGCTCTCACGATCGGTTGCGGATCCAGTACTCTCTATATCTATGGTTCCAGCGCACTACTCTTCAAACTTCCACAGCCAATATTCCACGTCGCTGATGAAAATTCCACCCAATTATCTACTTCGTTGAGCTGCTGATTAGGATACGCATCTTGGATACTTCGTCCCACTGTGGATCATCCGTTGTCGATCTTCGCCCACCAAAAGAGACCCGTCGTTTGCCCACAGGTTCCTCGTCAGCTCGGTTTCAACCGGCGCAATCAGACAGAGTTTTACTTCGAGGCAATTGAACTTTCAATTGCAATGCTGGCTTGCATCAACGGCCCCCCAACTGGCCTTCGTCGGGTACGCACCTCCGTCCCACATTTGCTTCATTGGGTTTTGCCGTCGTTAGTTGTCCGATGGACTGTCATCCGTAAATGTCAATACGCCCAGCGTCCAAACGTCGGGAGCGCAATCAAAACAAATATTTCATTCAATTCTTGATTGCGTAGCATTTGCCCGCTTTGATGGAGGAGCTCTCGAGTTCCATAGTAAAATGCTATAAGTACGTCGATTCAAGTGATTTTTTTCAAGTATTTTTGTACTTATCAGTAAGCGTATGCAATCCAACCAAAATTGCTGATACTAAATTTGGCATTCTAACTAATAGATCCGTATCAGCTTTAGGGTTGGCACAAATTCTCCTATCCGTTGCAAACTCCTTCAATGCGAATAACATCGTTGGGAAAACTAAAACAGCACGATCCTGATGTAATAAACTGATCATCGCTAGAATACCAGGTAAAGATTTAGACGTATAATTAGGAACTTTATAAATTTATTCATAAAACATATCGCAATACAAGCAGCAGGCCCGTAATGTGAATTCGCATGAGATTGAAAACAATTCCAGCATATAATTGTCGAAAAGTTCTTCCTCTTCGCGAATATGATGACGAAATGTAAAAAGAACTGGTAATCAGTGGTACATAATAAGTTCATTTTCAAATTTGATACGTTTGTTTTTATTGATTATTTCATCTGATGCTTTTGAGCTTAGTTTCACCCAAAGAATATGATTGATTCAGCCAAACACGCTAATGCAACTTTTTGTATCGATACAGAATTTAATCACATTGAAAAAGTTTACGCCAAACTGATAAAGTTCTTCCGAAGGAATACATCCATGTCCACTTTTCATAAATCAATTGAGTATAGCTGAAGCACGTGTACGTTTTGAATATTTTCAACATGATAGCCCAGTCATATTAGGGCTTTCACCTCGGAATGAAAGATAATAAGCTGCAAATTGGTATGAACCTTTGTTTTGTCATTCTAAATGTTGTCTCAAAAGTCACAATCGTTATCGTGTTCGCGTCTCAAGATATTCAAGGTCAAAGGTCACAAAAATCGGTTTTTCGCGAATATCTGGCTTCCTATCGGTTAAATGAGATTTGCATTTATTATAAAAGTTGTAGGCTATAAAATTCCCTACAACTTTTGTTTAAACTTTTTTTTCATACGACCAACCGTTTTGAAGGTAGAGCGCGAAGAGTGCACATCGTACAGTCATATACGGCCTAATGCAAGGTCAAGCGTGAGTTATGGTTATCAGTACGTTATAAAGTCAATTATTTACTTGGAAATTATAATTATTAAACAATGCCTATTATTTATGTACTAACTATTAATTATTTATATTTAATTAAAGTAAGTAACTTGATTATTTATATATAATTATTCATATTTAACTCATCATTGACACAGCTATTGCCTTATCAGAACATCAAAAGACTGCTGTCATCATAGGAGAAGATATCGATTTGCTCGTTATTTTAATTGGACGTACTCAGTCACATCATCAGGAAATTTTTTTGAAAAAAGTTGGCAAAGGCAATGTCAAAACACAAATATATTCTACTAAAAGTTTTGACCAATATCCTCGTACTAAAAAGCACATTTTATTTTTACACGCATTCAGTGGCTGTGACACGACTTCTGCGCTATTTAAAAAAGGAAAAAAAACTGTTACTAGAGCATTGGAAAAAATTCCTGATTTAGATAAACTGGTGGAAGTATTTCAACAAGAAAACTGCCCAAAACAAACATTATTAGAAAATGGAGTGCGCATCTTGTTGGCATTATATAATGCTCCAAAATCTGAGGACAACATTGATCATTTCCGCTACACGCAATTCATCAAATTTACAAAACTAAATAAACCTGTACAACTGTCAACACTTCCACCAACAAGTGTAGCAGCTCATCAACACATAAAACGTGTCTACTACCAGATTCAAACGTGGTTAGGGAAGGACTTAGAACCTAAAGAATGGGGCTGGATGCTTGAAAATGAAATCCTGGAGCCCATACGAACGTTATTACCTCCAGCACCAGCCGAACTACTAAACGTAATATTTTGCAATTGCAAAAATGGTTGTGGTTCCCGCTGTGGATGCAGAAAATCAGGGCTACAATGTTCTTTAGCTTGCGGCCAGTGCAACGGACAAGCTTGCCTCAACGCTTCACTGTATCCAAGTAATCCCGATGAAGAAAATACATATGATCCCGATATTCTGGAAGGTTTGGAGATGAACATGACAGATAATGAGGATGATGACAATGAATCGAACATTTTTGAGCGACAAGAAGAAGAAGACGACGAACAAGAAGAAGATAATTAGCTTCCATTTCCAATTTCATTACAATTAAAATCAACAAAGATACTTTTGATATTTGAACTCACATTTTGATAAATGTATATTATGCCGTATTTAATAATAAATAAAAATATGTGTAAAATATATACTCTTACTATCATTTTAACTTAAAATAAAACTAAAATATATAATCCAGAATTAATAATATTTTATGCTTAAATAGTTAAATATGAATAATTATATATAAATAATCAAGTTACTTACTTTAATTAAATATAAATAATTAATAGTTAGTACATAAATAATAGGCATTGTTTAATAATTATAATTTCCAAGTAAATAATTGACTTTATAACGTACTGATAACCATAACTCACGCTTGACCTTGCATTAGGCCGTATATGACTGTACGATGTGCACTCTTCGCGCTCTACCTTCAAAACGGTTGGTCGTATGAAAAAAAAGTTTAAACAAAAGTTGTAGGGAATTTTATAGCCTACAACTTTTATAATAAATGCAAATCTCATTTAACCGATAGGAAGCCAGATATTCGCGAAAAACCGATTTTTGTGACCTTTGACCTTGAATATCTTGAGACGCGGACACGATAACGATTGTGACTTTTGAGACAACATTTAGAATGACAAAACAAAGGTTCATACCAATTTGCAGCTTATTATCTTTCATTCCGAGGTTGACCCCTTGTTTTTTACCTAATATGACTGGGCCCTTCTGCATCATATACGCAAGTTTCCATAAATTCAAATTCAACTGAAATTTACTCTCAAGATAGTGAGAAATTTTTCACTTTTAATCAGCTCTCCAAAGATTTGCGGAGAATGAATCCTATTATGCATAACGTTTGTGTCAATTTCTGCTGCACATCCGCATCAGCATCGTAAATTGTTACTTTATCAGCAGTGAATACACTTTCTTTTAAAGGTTGCATAATTTCACCCAAAATTTCGATGGTTGTTTCTTCATCATTTGAATTAACAGAGAAATTGTAGAGAATTTCATAGAGCAGTTTAACCGCTGCACGTACGATGTACAGAGTTTGATTCCGTTGGTAATAGTTGACAAGTGAACGCCACGATTTAGTTTCTTTCATCCAACTGATTCCAAGGCTATATTTATTCACAGAGACAAGAAATTGTACATGGCAAAGTTTGACGATAGAAGAAATGAATTTATTTCCCAACGATAAAGTCTCATAGAGGTAGAGCAGAAACTGTTTCATTGCAGGATCGCATTCCATGAGAACTCCTCAGTTTTGCTATTCCAATTTAGAGTCATTCGGGGCAACTGTGCAAACTTTAGCCTTCAAACCATAATATGTTTTAAATATTAAAGCTAAGAAAATAAAAACAAATTCTTTAGATAGAACATTTATTTGTTTTTCAATGAAAATATTAAAATAAACAAAATCAACAGTATTTCTCTATGGGAAAAACATCTAAAAACATAAGTTCGGAATGCGTTTACTTACCCCGTATTGCGGGTAACCGTGCGCATCTCTACGGGGTAAGTAAACGCATATGGGGTAAGTAAGCGCATTCCTAATTAAAGTTTTTGAACCTAATCATATTTGTCTAAATCTTACAGGAGATAACAAAGTTCAGTCAGATTGACATTTCTCTTCATCCAAAAAACATCACAAAGACTATTCTGATTAATCAACAACAAATAAAAATTGTTATAAAAACAAAAGAAATATTATATCTTTCTTTTCATTCATAGGATTAATATTAATCTTTGGAGATCAATTAGATACAATTATCACTACTAAAGTTAATAAGGCCTTCCATCAAACGAAATAATATTTCTTAAAACTGTAATACAATTGAAAACTAGTAAAAAACGTTTCAGTTTTTTGCTAATTGTCAATGCAATTATCACAAACAAAAGCCCCTCTTTCATAAACAGTGCACTGTTCGTGCCACCATTCCTTGCAAACACTACACCTTATCTATTCCTCTGTTGGTGGCTCTTCATATTTTTCTAGACAAAGAGGACAATAGTAATTACGTTCTTTCGCTTTTGAGGTAGGGGCCTTCTGTTTGTTTTTAAGAAGACTTCCTTGCTTCTTCTTTCTTGAATTTTGTATTTTCTTCTCAGCAGTAGAAGTTGATGACAAAGTTGGAACCTGCCTTTTTTGTGTTCTTTTTTTCTTTTCCTGATTCTTCTTTTCTTCTAGCTGCTCTTTGTAAGGACTTCCTGTAATTATTTGTGATTGCATGGAAACCTTGCCTCCACGCCTTTTTCCTTTCATCCGAGGAAGAGGGGAAAGCTGAGAAACTGGCACCTACTGGCTTGTTGCTGGCATTTGGTTTAAGTCAGCACAACTTTGTATTTTTTCAATCCCAGATTCATTAGACGGGTTTGTTGCTGTTCGGTCCTTTATCGCAGGCTTTTCTGATGGAAGAGATCCAAGATTAATGGGGCTCACTACTAAAGTTTGGTTTGAATCATGTTGTACATCTTGTTGCATCTGATCTGTAACCAGTGATGGAGCGAAAACTGCTTCGTCAAAGAGGTCATCGTCATAGGGATATATCCCAGTCACTTTAAAGCCAGACTCAGCATTTCCCAGCATAGCTACTTTTTTATACGCTTCGTTAAACAAGCGAGCCACCTGATATTGTGTAATGGCTCTTCCAGGGTGCTGCGACATGTATTTGTCACATTCTATTGAATATTTAACCTTTAAAGGGCTGTAAAGACACCTATCCGGGGGCTGAAGTTTGTGACTTCCATGCGGAGGAAGCGTGAGCATCACAATATTATTTTCACAAGCATATTTTACTGCCTCTAAGCTGATGTGAGATGAATGGTTATCAAGCACAAGTAAAACAGGATCTTCGTGTGTGGGATGGACAAAATATTTAAAGTGGTGCAGCCATTTCACAAAAAGGTCTGTATTTACGAAACCGCTGTCAGACACCATGCAAATGCTTTGTTATGGGCCTCCGTCCAATAAATCGTCACGCGGCCTTTTGCGAGGGTAGATCAATGCTGGTGGGACATAATGACAATTTGCCCTCATGCAGCAGATCGCTGTCACGGTGATACCTCTTTCTGCGGATACAACTTTAGAGACTACTTTTTTTCCTTTTGTAGTAACTACCTTCGCGGTTTTCTTTGGTACGGTACTCATACCTGTCTCATCTACGTTGTAAATGCGACTTGGTTTGAATTTGTATTTCTCATACACGGCCTTCAAGTTTTCGTAAAATCTGTCAACTTGAACTTTATTAAATCCAATAGCTTGAGCCAGACTGGTCGCTGCAGATTGTCGGATGACTAGTTCAGGATGACGTTTCAAAAAACATTCAACCCAGTCACGCCCTGCCATTTTTGAAGATTTATCAAATCGATTGTTAATATTATTAGCAGAAGCATATTCATACGCCAAGCGCCTTAAATCATTTATGGTGAGACAAAAATATCGTTCATCCATTTTCTTGCAATGAACTACAAACTCTTCCCCTTGTTCATTGTTAAATGTAGGCTTAAAGCGACCCATTGAATCTGCAGCTGCATCCAGTTTAAGTCTTTTGCGCAAACAGGATTCACTAATGCGAATGGTATTCGCAGCACTTCTCTTGCTTTTCCCATTTCGGATAAGCTCTTTAGCCTTAGCGATTTGCTGTTCTGTCACAGGCGTTAATTCGGCATTTTTCGTTACATATTTTTATGGCATAGTGACATTGTAACATAAAAGAACAGTGATGAATGCAAGAGGCGTAAGAAGAGCTAAACCAGCAAATCAACCAACTCATTGTCCATTTCGCTATTGCTCATAGGGGTAAGTGTACACTTTCCCCATGGAGCCAAAATACAAATTAATGTTATTGCTGGTTAAGGTTACAAACATAGCCATAATATTATTTCTCACAATACTATAAATGAAAGAAAATGATCAATAGTAACAACCATGACTTACCAGTATCAGATCCGAAATTTGACCGTGACAGGATATACCAAAATACCAAAAACTGCCAACGAAACTAGTAAATTTAATTTACCGAGAATTAAAAGTTTACGAGATGTTACACAAACCACTGACATGTCAAAACTAGTTCGACACTCTGACGTATTTGTTGCACTCGAATGAATACCTTTTCTCCCACACTTGGTTCAGGAGATATTCGCGGTGCGCTCACTTACCCACTGCGCTCAGTTACCCCAAATGACTCTAAACTATTTCCCTACTTTGTTACTCGATTTTATACGAGTATAAGTATTTTTTTTTTATTTGTTTAATGTATTCATTGAATTCTTTTTTTACTTTAACATTTACTACGTTGGCTCGAGAGGCATTTTAATGACTGCATGGGAGAGTGCAAAGGGTTTCCGTGACAAATTATCGAATTAAGCCTGGTGCAGCTTTGGTGGTTAGTTTACTAACCACCAAACTTTTTTAATAACATCTTAAAAACACAAAAGTAATCTTCTTTTCATATGCAAACGTATAAAGTAGATCTAACACTGAATGAAAAAACATTGAAAAGAAAGGCTTACTTGCACGTTTATAGTTTTTTAACACACACTCGAATTCAAATATGGTAGCACAATAATTGAAAACAAATGAACTTTCATTCATTCGAAACACCGCGGAATGGCTGCATTGTGTCAAGCATAGCTTAAACATACATATATAAAACTTCAGCGTATGATCGCAAGACGAAATCAGAAACAGGTAGTTAGTGACACTAACTACCAAGACGGAAAGAGTTAAACGTTAAACATTATCTCTAAGCCTAATACAAACATAGGGGGAGTCCCACACTCTGTGCATAAATAGCATTCAACTCCCTACCACAAAAAAAATACAAACATAACAATGTATTTATCCCAACGTGGTCCACGTCATGTGGCGGTTAGAGTGCTCGCTGCTTAAGCCGAAGGTCCCTGCTTCAAGTCCCGTTGGTGACAACGAGATTTGTTTTGAGTGATTCTTCGCTCATTCAATTATAATACGTACTGGTTTAAAATCAAAATTTATCGCAGTTGAGTGGACGGACATATTGAAATTGATAGTACGACTCCAGATAGAAATGGAAAAAGGATTATATGTGAGGGATTGCATAAACTTGCCCTGATTGGAGCTCATTTTGAATTGGTTCATCTACCAAACCTGTAATGTGACGCCTACGCCCGGGAATCGAAGGATTCCGATCCCGAACCCTTGCACTCGGCCAGATGGGTATGACCTCGAAATGCAAGCAGACTTCATCTTTCGTGCCGATATCATTGCGCCGAAAATATTTCTCTTCAAATATTTATATTTGTGGAGAAATATTTTCTGTAGTAAAATACTGATACATTTCGAAGCATATCTATCTGGCAATGCCTCCCAGAGTTGTCATCCAAATGTCAACGAGGCAGAAGGTTCGCGGTTAACTGTCGGTCGAGTGAATACATAAGCATCACTTGTATACAGATCGTCGCCGAAAGAAAAAGCGGTATTTCGGGAATTGACAACGATAATTTCAAGCAACAAAATTTCGACTAAAGGTCAGAATTTAGGCTAGTTGCAAAACGGTAGTACATACAACCTAGTGGTTGGCTAATTTTATTCAGTAGCAAACTGGTGATTTCTTGTGCATAAAGCGCGCGGTGCTTCGCGTTAAGTGAAAAGTTTCGCGAGGATTAGCGGTAAGTCAGAAGAAAAATTAGCGTGGCGGGACTAGATAACAAATATAAATTTATCAACAGGAGGAAAAGCCCCACGTAAACAATTGGCAACAAAAGCAGCGCGCAAAAGTGCGCCATTGACAGGAGGTGTAAAGAAACCACATCGTTATCGTCCCGGTACGGTTGCTCTTCGAGAACTTCGTCGTTACCAGGAGTCCACAGAACTGTTGATCCGTAAATTACCGTTCCACGTTTGGTTCGTGAAATTGCTCGAGATTTCAAAACAGATCTTTGTTTCCAATCAGCTGTTTGGCGGGGATCCATCGGCAAACAATTTGCATCATTTGGATCATCACGCAACTCCACATCAACATAATAGACCTGGCATTGCGGTCTATGTTTTAGGATTTGGACAAAAAGGAGGGAAGGTAAAGCGATCTCGAGGTATGTAGGTTTTGTTGTTCTGGGATATAAAAACAAAGAACGAGGGAATCAGGATCAGAGCGAGGCCGGCTCCTAGATTTGTGTGGGATAGTGTACCTGGGAGTTGAAATGGTTTGGGGGCAATAATAAGAGTTTGATTCGTCCGTTTAATTCTTCCTCCCGTGAACCAAATGCACATTGCTTTGAAATATTTCATCTAGTTTTTTGGAATTTTACTTTCGGCCATTGAACAACAACTACACGAATATTCTGACATCGGGTTCCTAGAAATTGGAAGTGAATGCATGGTGCGGATGAAATTGACCCTCGAAAATAGGTTACCAGCAAAAATCTTCACCTTAAAGGAGTGAATTGAAGTGATCGCATAGTTTGAAATGTGTTTAAATTAAGTTTTCAAAGCATTAACAAATTACATAATAAAAATTCCTACGAAATGGAACGAGAAGTGCTTTTTCAGCAGTTCTTAGAATACGGCTTCTACATTGCAATTCATAATCATTTGCTTTTAACTTAATAAAGCCACCAGAGGACATATCGCTAATAATACATTGCTGTTAACAGTGATTTTTCACCTTGAAACGTTATCCTCTATAACTGGGCGTTTTCCACGCACCCAAGTGCGTCGGAATCACATTTTGTTAGTTATCCTGTGGTGTAATATAAATGAGCTTGCAAAAAGGAAACCAATTCATTGGAATATCCCAACTTGACCTCTGCAAAAAAAAGACTGTACACAAGTGTATGGTTTAGTGGATTTGATAAACCTTCAGGATATCCTGAAAATATGGAGTTAATCGTCAGCTGATGTTGATGAACTTTGCATAAATTATCTGATGGAATGACATGCGAAAATCCATAGAGAAGTTCGATTATGTGATTTGAGTGTTGCTGTTCAAACAATAAAAGGACACACGCATGCCAAGCAAAACGTCGGTTGTTGGATATTAAGTGAATGTAAACGAGTTTTCGATAAGCTGAGTTTACAATCCTATCGCATTCCTATGCTCGACGGTGAAGTTATAAGGCGAGATAGTAAGTCAGAATAGTAACGCAAAACATACGTTGTGTTGGCGTATACGGTGTGTGTATCCAAGCGATCTTTATTTGAACAAAAATCGCGTAACGGCTCCTTCAATTAATTTTGGGAAGGTATCGAAATGTAATTTTAAGAAGTCAGCTTACTGCTCCAGAATTTATGAGATTTACCTAACGACATAAAATCCGAATTTCAATTGTAATACGTACGTTTGGGCAGTTAAAAACAAAAAAAAAAAAATTATATTTCTTATATCCAATGAATCGTCGAATGGATATTTTTGTACTTCTAGAATTTAATAAAAGCTAGCGTTCATAAAATTTGTAATGTGATACTTGAAAGTATGGACTTAATTGTGCACTTTCCATTCATGTATTAGTCCGATGGGCTAAATTTTGAATTTTCCGCATTTAAAGTTAAACATGGATGATAATTGAACCTAATGAAATTTCTGTAATATTAAACCATTTAACGAAAACTCGTATCTGTCACAGTACCTTCGAAATGGAAATTGGATAATGTACCTACTAGATAGTAATTTGTTTTGCATAAAAAAAAGTAAGATTTTTCTTCTTATGGACTAAGTTGCGGTCAAAATAAAAAACACACAAATACGAATGTAATCAGAATTTATTATTAATGTGTAGCTTGAACATCAAAATTTATTGGTTTTTTACTTTGAATGCTTTTTTTTTCATATTGCGCTATTATGCCTACAGGGATAGGACACAACACTTTTTATAGAGCAGTAACAAAATATTTCCGATCTTATCTGAAATTCGTAAATCTTTCTTTCGTAGTTAATCCGATTTCCCGTCTACTCCCTAAAATTACAAGTATTCCTGTCCTCGCTCCCGTTTTTACTTGATAATTAGCAAAGGATTAGACCTTTATTAATCATTTTCGAATATATATTGTATCTCGTTTTAATATTGTGATATTTATTAATTAAATTTAAACAAATCATAAATAATTATTATAAAAAAAAAAATTTAAAACCAATCACGTCTCATCAAATTTCTAGAGATGTCAAGCAAATTATGAGATGATTATTTTGTAAAGTGTAATTGCAAAATGAATGTTTAAGATTAAGTTCAAAAAGGGAAGAGAAGAAATTTAATGTAAATTTAAAATGAAACCAAGTTATGGTAGGAATAAAATGAATTACTAAAGAAGCCCTAAGCCTTTCCGTTCCGCATGCTCTTTCTTTTGCAGCGGAAGTAATGACCGAGGGTAAGTATGTCTTGAAGAGGGTTAGGTTTTAATAATCTGCGAATGATTGATTTATAGTCGGTTACGGTCCGCGGTACCCTTGTTTGCGCTCGTTTTTTTTTTAGAGTAGGTTATTTTGGACTTGAGGTAGTTTAGCTTATTTTCTGGTACCGCGTCGGGGATTCGGTAACGCGCCTATGATGATTTTGTAGTGTTTTGATTTGAGATCTGTGGAGAGATCACATCCAGAACTAACGTAACGTAGGTTTCCTGTTCTGGATGAGTAGTTGTTGACGCGTTTATAAATCGGGCATGTGAATCGGTGGCTGAGTTGAGTAACTCGGACTTAGTCTGCTCGCGTAGGACCCGCGACCGAAACTCCTCTCCGAACTAGCTAGCCTACAAGCAGCCACCACGGAGTAGACTAAGTGTGACCGGACTTGTTGACCTGAAGGGTACAGTCCGTTGTCATTTCCAAGACTGCACGTCTCGAACCGATGAGAGGTCGGTTCTGATTGCGATCGAACGAGACGAAGTAGGAAACCGTCACAAACCCCGAGAGAGAGAATAAAATATTTTCAGAGGCCGTTGAAGCAAAAGTTTCCGACTTCAAATCAAGCCTGAACGGCCAATCACTTCTTCATTTCAATGAAACATTCACATCTGACATCATAATGAGCTTGAATCTTATTGATTATTTTGTCAGCTATGAAGACTTGTGTTTCATATTTCGCAAGATACACAACAAGAAATCATGTGGTACTGAAGGTATTCCACATGTAGTTCTCCGACATTAGCCTGAGGTTGCTTTTAGGAGTTATTGCATATTGTTCAACAACGTGTTGAGCAATTCATATTTCCCAAATAAATAGAAAAAGGCTCAGGTATTTCCGATCTTAAAGAAAGGCAAAGAACCTTCATGCCCCAAAAGCTATCACCCAAGCAGCTCGCTGCCTAAAATCATCAAGGTTTGAAGTGATACTCAATAGAGCACTAAACGCCACCATTGAGGAATATGAGTTGATGCGGAATTGCCAATTTGGTTTTCGTGCCAGGCATTCGACCACACATGCAATAACGAAAGTAAAACTAAATGATAGAGAATGTGTTGGAGTATGTCTCATTGATATGGAGAAAGCCTTCGATACGGTGTGGTTAGATGCACCAGTTTATAAACTCCTTCAGGACAAGTTCCCCAGACACCTTGTCGCCATGATGTGTAATATGTTATACGGGAAATCATTTGTTGTAACTGATGGAAATTTGACAACAATGCGCGAATTCAAGGTCTTGAATGGTCTACAGCAGGGAGCAGTTACTACACCTCTGCTCTTCTCAATATTCATTCGCAAGCTTTTGAACGGCATTGATTTTAACGTCTCGCAAACGCGATCATTGGTAGCGTTTACTGATGATCTGATCATGTATACGGCAGACCAAAAAACTACAATAGTTCAGAGCAATCTCCAAAAAAATGTTCAATGATTTGCAGCTGTAGACTGACAATTGGCGAATGAAAATCAATGCGCAGAAGTGCGGAACATTCTTATTTTGGATGACGCTGCAGGGTGTCAGTCAAGCCCTGAAACGTAATTGGAGGGATTTCCACATCATGGCTGGCGAGGGTAGTTCAGAACGGGTTCCACATAAATCCTGTGTTCGGAACCTCGGTGTTCATCTCGATCAGTATCTGTACTATACTGAACATGTAAAAATAATGCTCAGTAAGGCACAAAAAGAAGTCATGGCCCTACGAAGACTCTTTCATTCCAGATACATTGATCAAAACGTCAAAATTATCTGTTACAAGACCCTGGTTCGACCAGTTTTGACATATTGATGTCATATCTGGTACAACCAGAGTGCTAATACTATGGGACGGTTAAGTGTTTTCGAAAGGAAATGTCTTCGTACATGTACTGGTTTGTACAGAAAGCCTGAGATGGATTGGAAGCATTATATATCGAATAGAAGAATCCATCAAACTGCTCAAGTGACGAGAGTCGATATCTTCATATTGAAACTTCTTCGGAATTATATCGCAAGATCTGTAACTGTTAGTGGAAACCCTTGGATTTTAAAGCCGTTCCACCATCCAGATGGGTAAATTGCAACTTGCCTCGCTACTGGCTTCGTTCCTCGAGAAGCATTCGTGTATTTGGACGTGGATCGATACGGCCACCGATAAGAAGATAAAATATCCTCCGAATTTGAATTTACGAGACCAACAATTCCAATGGAGAGACTCATTTGCTAGATTCGTTGAAGCTGGTCGAGCTGAAACGGAGCAATCTAGGTATTGGTGGCTGAATGACAATGTCTAAATTATTCGTCATTTATTTCAGTTTTTGTATTTTTCGTTACTTAGTTTTTGATTTGCAGCTCATTATTGCTACATTTAGTGTTGTTGTTTTCTTGTGTTAAAAATTAAGGATCGGTTAGGTATATGTTATGTTTATTATATTACGTTTAGCGATAAGGTTAAACGCGTAGATTAGAAATATTGTGATAGAATTGTTTAGTATAAGATGAAGTTTTTAATTGAATTTTATTAGAATTAGTTTATAACATATTAGGTGTAGGACCAAAGTTCACTGTTGCGTTAAACATATAAATAATTTTAGGATAGTGGTGGCTGGTTTTTACTCCTTCTCCCAATCAAATCAGAATATATGTAACAATCTTAATTAATTTGAATTTGCTATAATTTTTTTTATGAAATGTGTTAACGTACAAATTTAGAGAGCCATTTGGGTCATTAAGTTTTTATATTGTTATTGTTTGGAATTTGGTTTGCACTGTTTCAAAATTTATAGAGATTAGTATTGAATAAAGCGCTTTTGACTTTGACTTTGAGAAGCGGAGAATATATACAGAGAAGAGGAGCACTGAGGAATGCATCTTCATTCCTGATAGTCTCTGATTCGGCGGTGAGAGCTATGAAGTTGTGATACCTGTTACCCTCCTTGCTAGAGAGTGCCGCGGTATTTACCTGCATCGAAAAGAGGACGCGAGCGAAACGGTTTTTCTTGAGGAAAGAAAGTGCTCACAACGATTGGCAGCAGTCTTGGGTGAATTACATGAAGAGAAGGTGGATTTTGCGGCTTATCTTGGAGACTCTGGCTAACTCAAAGACATGGTAAGGTTGACTTCTATCTGACCTAGCTTTTGAGTGGGCATGGGTCTGTTCAGCCTTACCTGCCCAAGATTGGTAAATCACGGTCCCCCGACGGTATTTTTTGCCCAAGAGAGGAAGACGATGCCTGCCACACATTCATTGCATGAAAAAATATAACAAGCTGTGATGGGACCCATACAATATAACTGGGGAGCTCACCATGGATAGTATTGTTACGGTGATGGTTGGACCGGTTGACAAATGGAACCATGTGGCACATTATGTTCGGGCAGTGCTAAACGGTGAAAGGAACGTACAGCAGCCGGGATGTCAGGGCTGGGGGATCACTTATCAAGCGGTTCTCCTTCCTCCTCTACCACTGCTAGAACAGGGATTCCCCAACTTGAAGGCGCCTCACAGCGTAAAAAACAAGTCCTGACCTGAATTAATGTATCAGATGGTTCCAAGCTAGGCTATCAGGTTGACAGGGGAGTTATTTAGTGGATGGTCCAGTTGCTCACGAGTATGGAAGCCCCAAACTCAGTGCGTAAATAGCTCCAAACCTAAAAAAACACTCCCAACTCCAAACAAGTTGGGTATACAGACCTTCGCTCATGTCAGAAGGGTTTTGTACTCAACTTACAAAATGCAGTCAACAACAACGAATAAAATCAAGAAACATGTCAAAGACGATTTTATTGGAGAAATATGAATTTCCAAGATCACACATTATTAACAAAGTTGAACGAATTTTGACTTCTGAGGTATTTGCTATTGTTATACGCGAAAAGTTCGTACATTTCCCCTTCCCCTGCCCCCCTCGGTACAGATATGGCAATTTGAAAAGATCTCAATGAGACCTTTCCAACGACACCCTACTCGACTACTAAAGGTGGAAAAAATTTTTTAAAGGGTCACCAATTTATGCCATAGAACTATACAATTCGATTGCATAACGCTATGCCATAAAGAGGCACTCTGCTTGGGCCACTCAACCCGCGATGTCACCTGAAACAAAGAAGAATTAGCTATGTATGGTTGGCTCATGTTTTTAGGGGGCAGCCTGCCACCGTACCGGGTCCTATACCCGGGCAAAAGGGGAAAAAATTGAAAGACAGATTTTTTTAAAAAATTAGCACTTCATTGTATTCAAAGAAATAATATATTAAAGTAGATACACATTACCATGATAAAATTCTCCATTTAATTTAAACAAATGATAAATATGCGCTTCAAATCAGATGAATTCAAAAGCTTACTAGTTCAACTTTTTCATTGTTTTACAAAAAAAAACGTTTGCCGTTACTTTCTATTTTCCGTGATTTTACTCCCTTTTTTTATATAAAACAAATAATCAATTTTGCATATGCCTTTTTGTATATACAACAAATAATCAATTTTGCATATGCCTTTTTTATATAAAACAAATAATCAATTTTGCATATGCCTTTTTTTATATAAAACAAATAATCAATTTTGCATATGCCTTTTTTTTATATAAAACAAATAACCAATTTTGCATATGCCTTTTTTTTATATAAAACAAATAATCAATTTTGCATATGCCTTTTTTTTTATATAAAACAAATAATCAATTTTGCATATGCCTTTTTTTCTGTAGATTTAATACTAACAATATGTAAAAACAATATATTTATGTAATATGACATGCAAAGATGAAGTAGAGCAAAATAAAGGATACTTACCCTAAACTTCCTCCTACGAGAGCTCGTGTTCGGGGCGGGTAAGGGCCTGTGACTGTACAAATTTTCTTTACAGTATTCAAACGGTCAATTAAAATTTAACATAATATAGTCCTTAAAGCTGGCTTGACGGCCCTACTTGGGTATGCTCCTTTCCAATCATCTTAAAACAATCTTTCTGGCATACATCGGTCTTTCCTTGGAATACGTTTGGCTGGAGCCATTCTTTAGAGCAATGCAAACTAAATACACAACAAAATCCGCGAACCCTTGTGGAAATTCATTGCATCCTGTTCTAAACATCAATAACTCCATGAAACCTCTTACCATACGCTCCAATTCGATCCACCCCGGTCTCCCACCAGTTTTTTCATTCATCGACAAACAGAGAAGCAGTTGTCTCTAGTACACTCAACACTTTTAAAATCCAGCTTCCGATCTATGTTGACTCACTGTTGAATCCAAGCACTCATAGGTTTATTGAAGCTACATAACAGAATATCTCCATAAGAGTTCACAAATTCAGATTTTAGTTTTTCTCTCGTCAACAAATTCTGAACATTACTTGGCGTGTCGATTCATTTTAGCATTTACCCATTGTCCGACAAGGTTGCAACTATTGAAGTCAACGTTGTGCTGACATATCATTCTATTGATGCCAATGCTTCCGATACTTGGGTGCTCTTCCGACTATGTCGATTTCTACAGATTCACCCTTCGTAGAGATTGTTGCTGCACTTATTGCCGATGTAACAGCATCAGCATAGTGATGGCCGTTATCTTATTTTGAATTGTTGGGAAGTAATTTCGCATCCTCGCACCGCGCAAAGTAAGGTCTTGGTCACTCAAGTGAGTGCCGTCGAGTTCATGAAATTGCGCAACCACCACACAATCTCGATGACCGAATTATGAATAACTGCTAAACAACAGTTGCTTCCACCATGTGGACAACGAGACAACGGTCCACCAACAGACGGACGGGCACAATTTACGAGGTTGATTCACTTTCTCGTACGTTTTGCATTCTAATTCCCGCCTTTTTTGCTTAATCGCGCGAGTGAGGACAAAAAGACACTGGCAAACGATCTAACCAAACTCCCGCACACCTTTTCTTGAACTCGTTTTTCTTCTCTCTTAGACTCAATAGATCATTCCTGTGGCATGCGTGAAAACGTACGAAAAATTAATATAAACATGCAACATATGACTGAGACACGTGAATTGCACTCGGGAATTCGCCAACGATCAAGATATTCGAAGGAATTTCTATTTGGGTGCGAACCATTCTCGGACAAGTGATTTGTAGTCATACACACATTCAGACCCTTTCGCACGAAAATGAACTCGATTCCGTTGTCCGCTTTGAGTCTCCAGCACACTCTTCGCGAAATTTCGATTAGATTTCCTGTACGAGCACGATCCGTCTTGTAAAGCACACACCTCCGTCTGATCCCTGTCGCGATTCCGAGCCGACTCCCGTTGCAACCACAGTCGCTGTCTCTTGAACAGTCAACTTCTTCACCGAAAAGTTCTAGCTGATCAATTTTCTGATAATTTTCACTCTTCTGCTTTTTAGTAGCAATTCGCTCATTGGATTGTGGCAAAACGGACATCTGAAGTGAATCTTCCATCTCGCACTCTTTATCAGACTCTTCACGCGGAACTTTAGTGGATATAACCCCTTCAAGCCACTAGTTTTTGAGTGATGAGTAAGACTTACGGTGCGTGCCGTGGTGGTGGTAGTGATGGAGGAAGTGGTAGGGGCGGCGATTGCTTATTGTAACTGTGGCGGAATCATTGCTGATGTAATCTTGTGATTATTTTCGCTTGTAAAACAGCATAATGATGAGCCGTAATAATCTGGTAATGATACCGGTTGGGAAAGTTGATGGTGCGCATGAAGTTGAGATGTTTGATGGAATAGGTTATTCGGGCCTACAGTCTTATTGGTCGTTGTACCAGCTACTGCATTTAACGCAACCATATTATTGGTACTAGACGTCCCTGAATTACTAGTTGACCATGTTGATGATTCGTCATTACATTTAGCAAACCAAACTGAATCTTCCATCTCCTTTGAAAGGGCCGGGAATGCACGATAGTAGCGCTTTCGCGGATCTTCTATATCTAACGAATTTATTGAGGACGGCAATTGATGATTTATGAATGTTTCCTCCTCGTCGTTTGATTGCTTTTCAAGGTCAATTAGCTTTTCAAATAATTCATCTACTAAGTTTTCAATGCATGAAATCTCTTGTTCTGTTGAGACTGCATCTAGTAAACATTGAATTGCGGTGAATTTTTTTTTCCTTTCAGTATCACACGAAGGAAAACGTTTGTTGTTACCTTTTTGATTAGTGAAATATCTCTTTCTATTGTTAATAATTGATGTCATTCGTAGTTTAACTCAAATCCAATTCCAAAGAAATTGGACTCTTTGATCGAATTTTGTTGGCGCCGGTTAATACGCGGGCCTAATATGAAATGGTGACGTGCGCGTTTACTATTCATTTTGTGTTGGTACCTCCAAATTCCAAGGCAAACTAAACAAATTCTGGATGATTACCAAAGCTGACATATTGCTCGTGTAAGTCCTTTTGAATGTGATTTTGATATGACGGATATTCTAAATCCATTATTGATGAAAAGGATATTTAAAAATTAAGTGCATCACAAATACCAACCATCCGGGGCTCTGTTTTCCGTTTCGAGTACGTGCTCAATTACTATATTCGCTTTAGACTTTCTCCAATTAATTTTTGATATATTTTAATCAACTTTTATTATTATTACTTATTTATTTGCATAAATGAACGAAAATGATAACAAAATGCTCGTACATAATTTTTAAAACAATTTTTGATAGTAACGAATTAAATCACGTCTTAACGCTACGAATACTAGAGATGGAATAGATACTCGCATGTGTTTGTCTATCTGCTATAAAAGCTAGTGATAGAATCTTATATTTGCAACTACTACCAAAAAACCAAGGATCATCGCGGCACCAGCCCTTAAGGTATGATGGTGTTTCGCATAATAGTAGATTCTCACCGGAACCTTCTAGTTTTCCAGAATCTTCTCGTACATATGCAGTATTCCTCCCTTCAGGATATATTGGTTTCATTTGCGCACAAAATGCCTTCTTACGAGTATTTTTCGAAAGAATGTACTATGTTCTAGACGACACTGTTCGCTATTTCAATGCTCTGCAAAATTAGTTCTTATGTTTTCAATAGCTATTTTCCATTTACTCTGATCAGCTTATACCGAATACATTAAAATCAGACTATTTCATTATGAAAATTTATTTTCTTTGTAGATTCGAAGGACTTGAAGTCATATCACCACATGAGTTCGAAATCGTATTGTACCTGAATCAAATGGGCGTTTTCAATTTCGTCGATGATGGAACACTACCCGGGTGTGCAGTTCTGAAATTAAGCGATGGGCGAAAGCGCTCCATGTCACTGTGGGTCGAATTCATTACTGCGTCCGGATACCTATCGGCTCGCAAAATGCGATCACGTTTCCAGACATTGGTAGCTCAAGCCTGTGACAAAAGCATTTATCGTGATATTGTCAAAATGATCGCGGATACAACCGAAGTGAAATTGCGGATAAGAGAACGATTCGTAGTTCAAATAACGCCTGCATTTAAATGTCCTGGCATTTGGCCGCGTTCAGCTGCTCATTGGCCTTTAATTGGAATCCCTTGGCCTCACCCCGGCACCGTAGCCGAAGTGAAGCATGAAGGATTTGATTTACTTTCTAAGGAATGTGTATCATTACAAGGGAAGAATTCAGCAATGGAAGGAGATGCATGGGTTGTTAGTTTTTTCGAGGCTGAGAATCGTTTATTGATTGGTAAGACACATGAACTTGCTTTTATTAAAAAAGTTTTCACTAGCATCCTACAATAATGGATTTTCATTTATGCGCTATAATAATGGATTCTTATCTACTCATATAATCGCATAGAAAAGAAACTAATTAATGATGTTGTAACTAGGAGCCACATAATACTTATGATTATTCTCATTATTTGTCTCTCACAGGTGGTTGCCGCAAAAGATGCTTGAGTATTCTTAAGACATTACGCGATCGACATTTGGATCTGCCAGGCAATCCGATTACATCATATCACCTGAAAACGCTGCTCTTGTACGAGTGTGAGAAACACCCGCGCGACTTCGAATGGAGCGAAAGCTGTATCGCAGATCGTATCAATGGAATTTTCTTGCAGTTGATCTCATGTTTACAATACCGACGATGTCCACACTATTTCTTGCCGAGTGTGGACTTGTTCAAGGGTAAGACACCTAGTTCGCTGGATGCAGCCGCGAAACAGGTATGGCGAATAACGCGTGAAATGCTGACCAACGAACGTGCGTTCGAAAAACTTTAGTTAATCCTAGGCCTCTAATAATGTTAACCCAATCCCACGTAGCAAAAAGACTATTTTATGTATTGTATTTGTACGTAGCAATTTCTGCACTTGTGTGAACGTGATATAATCGATAAAAAATTTATGCAATAGACTAAGCTGTGTCCCGAGAAGTTAATATCTGTTTAAATTTATTTGTTAGATCTTCATTCAACTATGTAAAATGATATAAATAAAGTTGATTTTTTATACGTTAACCATGTTCTCAATCAATCAAAGAATTCCAGTCAGACGGTGCGTGACTTAGTAAACTTCAAATCAGTGAATCCAATACCTATACAAAATAAAGGACAACATACGTTCCACCGAATATGTGATGATTGATGATTTTCATATAATAATCATAGTTATATATGTCAATCTCTTTAAGCTTTCCCTTATGCGACTCATCCAATAAGTTAAGACATGTGTGCTTATAAACTCAAAATGATTTTAATGCCATTCGATTGGGCTTGGTCTAAGGAATAGTGTTTGTTTTGAGCATTTGTGCGAAAGTTTTTATGTTATTTCAATCCAAACCTTACAGGCGGAAATATCAATTATTTTTCTAGCACTACAGTTATTTTAGGGATTGCGCTAAAGCCTAGACAGACGTGTGGTATAGAACGAAAACCGGCATCAGTATACTAGGTAACCATGACACACCTGCAAATATAGCATAAACTTGGTATGAAATGTCAAGTGAAGTCAGATGTCAAGATGAAATAACAGAAAACACAAAATTGTTTGACTCCTATCTATGTTTCCCACATATTTGCATGCAAATCAGTTCGGTCAGCACCAATATTTGGTAAACTTGCATCAAAATGAACAAAGATTGTCGAAAATTTCATTTATGTTGGAAATTTATCCTGATACCGATACTGCCGAGATTGGCCTTCAAAGTCAAAGCGCTTTATTCAATACCAATCGCTATAAATTTTCAAAAGGACATAAAGCAAATTCCACACAATAAAACTATGAAAACTTAATGGCTCGAATGGCTCTCTAAATTTAAACGTTATCAATGAAACACATTTAATGAAGAAAAAAACACTAACAAATTTAAATTAATTAAGATCATTACATATTTTTTGATTCAATTGGAAAAAGGAGAAAAAATTAACCAGCATTATTCAAAAATTACTTATACTACTAACACAACAATGAACCTTTATCCTATACCTAATATGTTACACCCTAATTCTAAATAAATTCAATCAAAAAGAACGTTATCTTATACTGAAAGCTATCCCTAATTTATAATACAAATAAACAACAACACTAGATGTGGCAATAATGAGCTGAAACTCAAAAACTAAGTAACGAAAAACACAACAACTGAAAATAAACACGAATAATTTAGACATTGTCATTCAGCCACCAATACCTAGATTGCTCCGTCTCAGCTCGACCAACCTCAACGAATCTAGCAAATGAGTATCTCCATTGGAATTGTTGGTCTCGTGAACTCAAATTTGGAGGATATTTTATCTTCTTATCAGTGGCCCGTCGATATATGTGATATATGATTGGGACGCCGTCAGAATCAAAAACATATCGATTCATGTCCAATTACACGAATGCTTCTGGAGGAACGAAGCCAGTAGCGAGGCAAGTCACTATATATCCGTCTGTAGGGTGGAACGGCTGTGAAATACAAGGGTTATCACTCACAGTTACAGATCTTGCGATATGGTTCCGAAGAAGCTTGAGTATGAAGATATCGACTCTTGTCACTTGAGCGGTTTGATAGATTGTTCCATTCGATATATAATGCTTCCAATCCGTCTCAGGCTTTCTGTACAGACCAGTAAATGCACGAAGACATTTCCTTTCGAAAACTCCCAATCTTTCCATAGTACTAGCACTCTGGTTGTACAGATTGTTTTGTAACAAATAACTTTGACCTTTTGATCAATGTTTCTGGAATGAAAGAGTCTTCGAAGGGCCATGACTACTTTTTGTGTTTTACAGAGCATCATTTTAACATGTTCAGTATAGTACAGATATACTGATCGAGATGAACGCCGAGGTATCGAACACAGGATTTACCCGTTCTGAACTACCCTCGCCAGCCATGATGTGGAAATCCTTCCAATTACGTTTCAGATCTTGACTGGCCCCCTACAGAGTTGTCCGAAACAAACTTGTTTCGCACTTCTGCACATTGATTTTCAATCGCCAATTGTAGGTGTAGAGCTGCACATTATTGAACATTTTTTGAAGATGGCTCTGAACTATTGTAGCTTCTCGGTCTGCCGTATATATGACCAGATCATCAGCGAACGGCACCAATGATCGCGTTGGTGAGACAATCAAATCAAAGCCGTTCAATAGCTTGCGAATAAATATTGAGAAAGGCAGAGGCGCAGTAACTGTTCCCTGCTGTAGACCATTCAAGATCTTGAATTCGCGCATTGTTATCAGATTTCCATCAGTTACAACAAATGATTTTCCGTATAACATATTACACATCATTGCAACAAGGTTTCTGGGGAACCTGTCCCGAAGGAGTTTAAGAACTAGTCCATCTAACCACACCGTATCGAACGCTTTCTCTATATCAGTGCGACATGCTCCAACACATTCTCTATCATTTAGTTTCCAACAGATATCTGACGTTGCATTCTTTATTGCATGTGTGGTCCAATGCCAGGCAGGAAAACCAAATTGGCAATTCGGCATCAACTCATATTTCTGTATGTGAGCATTTAATGCTCTGTTGAGTATCACTTCAAACACCTTGCTGATGTTAGGCAGCAATCTGATTGGGCGATAGTTTTTTGGGCATAAAGATTCTTTTCCTTTCTTCAAGATCGGAAATACCTCAGCTTTTTCCACTCATTTGGGAAATACGAATTGTTCAACATGTTATTGAACAATATGCAAGAATTCCTAAAAGCAACTTCAGGCAAATGTCGCAGAACTACATTTGAAATACCGTCAGTACCACATGATTTCTTGTTTTTTATGCTGCGAAATATGAAACACGTCTTCATAGCTGACAAAATAATCAATAAGATTCTAGCTCGGTCTGAGGTAAGATGTTAATGTCTCCCTGAAATGAAGAATGAATTCACCGTTTAGGCTTGATTTGAAGGCATGAACTTTTGCTTCAACGACCACTCAAAAGTATTTGATTCCCTCTCTCAGGGTTTGGTTGATGAACTGTAATGATTTTTCTGTCTAAACTCACGAACGAAGTCGGAACGGATCTCTCATCGGTTCTAGACGTTAAGTCTGAGTCGTGCCAACGAATGGTACCAACTGGTCAACCAGTCTGTGCACCGTAATCCATTTTCGCGGTGGCTGCTTGTCGGCCAGCTAGATCAGAAAGGATTTCGGTCGCGGGTCTTAAAATGGATTACGCTCAATTACGTATTTCAGCCACCATTAAACGCCCGTTTCAAACGCGTCGAAAACACAATCATACGGAATAGAAACCTACTTTACATTACTCCGTATTTCTTCATTAATCCAGTCAAGTACAAAAATCTAATTTCCATTTCGCGTTCCCGAATTTCACCGATGTGGTACCGAAAAATACACTACATTAATTTGAACCCGACGAAAGCTACGCTAAAGAAATCCAACAAATGTACCGCGTACCGTACGCAACGCTGAACCGACCTCAGCGAATTTTTTCGTTTTTACTATCACCTTTTATCTTCCCTAATTTTTATTTATTCAAATTGTAGAATATTGTCAGCTTTGGTAGTTGCTTCGTTAATCAAAAAAAATTTTTTTATATGAATAGAATGAAAATTGAAAAAATACTAGAAGTTAATGGGAATAATCAGCAATATATGAATTTAGAGAAAAATTAATAATTAAAATATATATTTAATTTTTCTGTTGTAAGAAAAATTATTTAGTGTCAAAGTCAAAGTATGTTTAAAGCCTTTACAAATTTGGTCTTCAAGTGAAAAATGTAGAAGTGATTATAACGTGAATATCATTTGTCACTAAAATTGCCGATCATTATTAATATATCAAGTTTAACCTTCTCTGGAGTGAAAACTTATGTTTGGCATAAGATGCTAATTGCAAATTTAAATATATTTTGTGCTGGAAATTTTTGGAAAACTAAATGTGACAGTAAATCAGCTCTATACATTAATACTCCTTTTGCTAAATACAGTGATTTGAAAAAAACCAGAGCAAAAATTTCGGAATCTTCTTTGTAAGGCCTTACAATTCAATGTATCATATTCTTTTGTTTTTAAATTTAAATAAAAAACTAAACATCATCTGAATAAGAAATCAAACTTTATATGTAATGTTAATTGCATCAAGTGTAAAGAAAAAAATCGTCATTGTTTGCTGCTATATAACTTTAAACTGCTCTATTACTCTTAAAAACAGATTCGATTTTATATCGTGTATTATAATCCAGCTGTTTACCTCTTCTCTATATTTGCATTTCTTTTCTGTTTCTTTTGGTTTTATTCTTACTGTGAGTGCGAATATTTCACTAGGTATTTTGATAATGACTACTTGCAATATTTGTCTTTATTTTCATTTTTCTCTTTTAAAATTGAATAGTTCATTTTCTATTTCTTTTCTTTCATTCATTTTCATTTGGTTTTTATTTTCCTTTTAATCTCTAATTTGACCTGGGGCTACTGATCGACTCGAAGATGAGTTTATCTGAGCAAATCAGGGCAACGGCTGAGAAGGCTGCTTCGGGAATATCGGCCCTGAGTCGACTTATGGCCAACGTAGGGGGACCCAGCCCATCAAGAAGACGCCTCTTGATGAGTGCTGTAGGGTCAGTGCTACTGTACGGAGCAGAGGTATGGGGCGACGCTCTCAGCAAGGAGGTATACCGAAAACGATTGGCACAGGTACAGAGAAGAGGAGCACTGAGAATTGCATCTTCGTATCCAACAGTCTCCGACTCGGCGGTGAGAGTGATTGCAGGCGTGATACCTGTCGCCCTCCTTGCTAGAGAGCGCCACGCTATTTACCTGCGCCGAAACGAGGATGCGAGGGAGATAGTTGTCCGCGAGGAGAGACAACGCTCGCTCAACGATTGGCAGCAGTCTTGGAGGAATTGCATGAGGGGAAGGTGGACTGCGCGCCTCATCCCGGATGTGAGACCGTGGCTAAATCGAAGGCATGGTGAGACTGACTTCTATCTGACCCAGCTTTTGAGCGGGCACGGGTGTTTTCAGTCTTACCTGCACAAGATCGGTAAGTCACGGTCTCCCGATTATCGGTTTTGCCCAGGAGAGGATGACAATGCCTGTCACACATTTTTTGCGTGTACCAAATGGGCCAGGCTGCGAAGGGAACTCTACAGGGAGACGGGAGAGCTCACCGCGGATAATATAGTTGCGGTGATGCTCGAATCGGTTGACAAATGGAACCAGGTGGCACATTATGCTCGGGCAGTCCTAAAAGATAAAAGGGACTCACAGCAGCCGGAAGTGCTGGGGCTGGGGATCGCTCTTCTGGCATTTCCTCTTCCCCGCTCCCCTCCCGCTAGGAAAGGGACTCCCCAGCTTGAAGGCGCCCCACGGCGTAACAAAACGAGACCTGGCCCGAAGTAATGTGTCAAACGGTTCCAGGCTAGGTTCTCAGATTGACAGGGGAGGTGTTTAGTGGGTAGTCCAAGGGTATCCTCCATGGGAGTCCCACACTGCCAGACTCGGCGGGCATAAATGCCTTCACCTACCTACCACAAAAAAAAAAAAAATCTCTAATTTGACAAAGTCTAAGACAAAAATTTTGAATAATCATGCAGAAAAATTTACCTCAAGCATCCATATTTGTCTGTATTGGCGATAAAAGTTGTTCATTAGATGTGAATAATTCAATACTGTCATAAGTTGTATTCTGGTTCCAGCTAGTGTTTGGGCCAATGATGGAGGGGTAGCCAATCTGGATTTAAGTGGATGTTCTTCTTCTTCACTGAAACTAACGTGACGATATCTTAGCGGTAGCTTTTCCTCATATTCTTCAGTTACTGTTGGCGCCGACAGTTTGAGTCCCACAAATTACCTCTTTGCTGTCATCGCTATGGGTTGAAAGATTCAAAGTTTCTAGATTTTTGGACCGCCACGTTCTAACCTTCGGTCGAAGTTCTCATTTTCGTTCTGGTGGTTGACATCCATCCAATTCTCGCGTCGCAGATGATCTTGGTCTCTTTAAATGACCTAGTAAATATATAATTCCGGATACAAATCAAGTTTTTGCTCCCTCCAACTTGCGGCCTAGTGAATGTCTTTTGAAGTTTCTGGCACTTATCAGCATCAGGATTTAAGTGCAACGCATTGTGATTTACATAAGTATTTAGGTTACGAAATGTTTTACCGCATTTGTCGTGTTTTGTCTGGTTTCCGACTAAATCGCTCTAATTAAAATATCACTCCAAGTTTGTCTAACACTTAAACACCCAATTTTCTCTAAATAAAAACTAAACAGCGACAGTAGGGTGGACTTATCCCTGGCATCCGTTTCGCTTCCCCTGTCACTTTCTGGGGCCTCTCTCTGACAACTCCTAACCACACACACCCGCCATGTGGCTGTCACTTGACTTGGACATCCCACGACAAAACTGACGTGGGATGGGAAGCCGTCACAACAAACATGAGATGGAAAGCCACATGGCAGCAAGGTGCATTGGTAGTGGTCACCAGCGGTGTCGAATAATTCATTACAGAACCAATTCAAAATGGGTTCCAATTAGGGCAAGTTTCTGCAATCCAGCACTTATAATCCTGTTTCCATTTCTATCCGAAGTTGTACTATCTATTTCGATACTAGCCCTATCGATAAGATTTACCTTATCACTATCGACTGCGAGATTCGATACCTTCACTCGAGACTTCTTGCGGAATATGTTATTCACTTTCATGAAAACGCCATCTTGGTCCTGTGGGCTAATATCCCTTAGCTTTTCCGCCCATTGATTGCTGACCTCACTCCTGAAGTATGAACGGATTAAGTTCCGGATGTTCTTCAGGTGTAATTTCAAAAAAGCCAAGGAGGGATAGTTGTAGTCCAAACATCGCCAATAAATATTGTTAACGTGTGTGAGAAGAAGACTTTTCAATCTTTTCTACCTTGAAATGGTTGCTGTCTCATATCCTTCCATATTGTTTCGATGTTTAATCTTGGGAACGACTTTCTCAATCGTTTCCAACGTCAGCTTCTCTAACTTCGACAAATAGAGATCTATTTCATCGTCAGTTCGATTTCTGTCATTAGGAACCATTGAGCAACCGTCGCCATCATCAGAAGGAGGACATTGCTTCTGGTATTTTCGATGAAACTTCTTTGGAAACTTTCCCCAATCTGTTTTTTTTTTAAATTCAACCGATAATTTTCGTGTTGAACTGGAATGAAGAAGAAATCATCCCTTTGACGATTGATTTCCATTACAATTGCGTTATGGTCGCTAAAATAAGGAAGCACCTGCAGTTTCCGTTGAGGACTATTAAAGTTGAATTCAAGTCTTGCGTCAACAATGCAGAGGTCCAAATATGAATTGGCCTAGGGTATGTTGGGAGCTCCGACCCATATAGATTGTACCTGTATTCAGCCGAATGTCCAAATCTTTGACGCCGGTAACACTGGTTGACCTGTCTTTTCTAGAGGCGGTACTACCTCACCACTCTGAAATTCAAGTACCTTATTTGTTGAAGGACACTTGGACTGCTCTTATTTGCAATTTGTACCAAGTAAAGTGGTAAATTCTTCCTTTCTACAGTCGACCTTCTTGTCGCAAAGGCTTTGACTGAAAAAAATCCAATATCTGGTGCAGCTTCTTTTAGCACCTGAAGAAGATCGACCGTACCCTCTCCGCAGTCCAAACCCTTCAACAAGAAGGTCTGATTCTTCTCACTTTTTGGGGTGTTGGTGAAGTGTGGAACCTCCCCGGCATTTAGCGCGTTTTTGGCTGACTTGAAATCAACCAGTGATTTCGTCCTTATAGTTAATTTTTCGGCATTAACTCTTTTATGATGTCGAAATTGACTAGTTTGTTTTCGGCTGCCAATAGCCGAAACAAATCTTTTCCGCTTTGTCTGAACACGTTGATTGGCGGAGCTTTTTCTGTCTTGTTGGAAGCTTTCTCAGAGGAACTAGCAGCACTGCGGGCTGATTTTTACTCATTATTTTTGTTTTTTTAAATACTGAAAAAAATTTAAGCATTATCTTGATTAGAATTACCTTCGATGTTTTCTTTAATTTCCATTTGTTTGGTTAATCCCTCCAGCACTGCAAAATAGTTTTGTTTCTCGTTAGTGCCACCAGCGCTTAGAACTCCTTCTGGCATTGCTTGCCTTGCACTTTCCTTCGGCTTTGTTACCTGTTGTCATTGATTTTGCAGCTGCGTCTTTTGAGGCTTCATCCCTCACTTGAATAGATCCTTGAGGGACTGTATCTCTCGCCTTAGCTCATCATTTTCTTTTTGCAATTTGGCCATTTGTTGATTGTCCGCCATTATTTGCAGCATGCACCCTCCATCTGCGGAGTTTTCTTCATTATGTTCTCTTGGTGATTATTGCCAGTTCCGTATTCATCGTTTCTCCAGGTTGCCCCAACGATGGGAAGCCATCGGGCTCCTCCATACCAGCGGCCCTGAAGTTTTTTTTGGTTCTTTGTTTTTCTTTACCAATCGAAGTAAAAAATACTCGATAGAAACTTCTTGAGTCGATCACTTCGACAATATAAGTTTTTTTCGATAAAAATTAACTTCAGACTGAAGTTTTTAAAAAATTTGTTTAATTTTTGAAAAGTTTTGACAGGAGCGATTTAAAAGAGGTCTATACGTAAAAACTGCTACGATCAATCCCCCCGAGATTGGTCTTGTCTGGGGACGCGTGAATGCGCTAGCAGGCTAGCGTTGCGGTGTCGTGGGGCACGTTCTTTTCTCTAGCACAACGATCCACTACAAAAGAAATTTCGCATGCAACAATCCAAACGATACAAATAAGTCTCGACCGGAGTCAAGTCTGGGGTAACCCACTAAGGTTTAAAACTGCTAACATAATTGACAAATCGTGCCGAAAGAAAACAGATGAACTTGAGACGACTTCGTCGTTACCGGCGATACTTTGGATACCCAAATAAGAGTGGAGTGCCTAGATGGAAGCGTGGCCATATAGTATATTTTCCATTTAAGTGAAAAACTCATACAAATATCAGTTGCATGAATTTTTCCCTTCAGTGAAAAATATGAACGTGGCAAATTTATGTTATAGTTTCATGTGATGGAATCACATAGCCCTATACCATAAATAGGCACGCGAATGGAAGGCCACTCTACCCTGTCAGAGCACCGGAAAACGAATCAGGAAGGGGTGAGCTCATCCGGTGGCTTACTCATTATATAAAGGGGTCAGCCAACGTGGCGGGTCCCATACCCGGTCAGGATCGAGTGAAATGAAAAGACCAAGTTTTTCTCTTTATCTTTTCATATTTTTTCACAATCAAATCTCCCAAGTAGAAGTCAATAACGAAACCAAAATACAACAAGCTTTGCCATTTTCATATAAACAAAGGACACCCTTCATTATTTCATCAATATTTTGCCATATATTTTTTCTTCAAATCAAATCTATCATCATAAATTTAACCTATCAATATTTTAATTTTAATTTTTTTACTGCAGCCAGGAATTCAGAATGGCAACAAAGTACTGGGAAATTATTCGATCTTCAACTAACCTATATGGATGAAATTCAAAATTGGACTTCCAATTTATTCTTATGGAAATATAAATTCGAAAAAAAGGTGCAAAGAGCTCATTCTGGTCAAAAGCATCAATTTATGAAAACAAATTTGACTATTACGAAAAAATTTTACTATTAATAAAAAAAATTTATTATTAATAAAAAAGGGTACTCACCAAAATCCTCGACGGGCACCTGCTGATGATGTGGATGATGCCTGAAACTGATCTATTACAAAAATTCTTCAAAAATCCAACATTCTGGTAGTAAAATGTTGTATAAAGTGTAGTCGTATGCAATACCCCATGTGGAATGAATTGAAAAAACTGTGAATATTCCAAACTGACAAAAGTGATAAAGTGACTGATAGGACATGAGTATAAATTCATCGAATATACATTAAATCTTTCATGCCACACATGGTTGTTTAAACTCCATTAGTAGTCATAGGAACGGTTGTGGGCGATCCGTATAAAAGCAAAAGAAGAAATGAAGGAAACGTTCTACAATCACCTGGAAAGACTGGTCGACTCATTACCTACGAACGGCACAAAAATAATTCTGGGCGATTTCAACGCTAAGGTTGGCAATGAGCTATCTGATCGGGGAATGACTGGAAGATAAAGCTTCCTCGATGAAACAAATGACAACGGTCAGCGCCTGATTGACTTTGCATGTAGCAGAAATTTAATCATACGCTTGACTTGCTTTCCACATTGACGCATTCATAAAATGACCTGGGTATCACCGGATGGCAATACACAAAACCAGATTGATCATGTTCTGATCCAACAACGTTGTACCTCGAGCATGCTTGACGTCCATACACACCGAGGACCGAATTGTAACTCAGATCATTACTTGATCAAATTAACCTATCGATGTCGTATGTCAAAGGCATATTCGGCGAAGACCAGCCCGCTAAAAAATTCGACATCGAAAGGCTCCAAACGGCGTCTGTGGCCAAAAATTTCACGGAGACCCTCGACAACCAGCTGGCTCCCATCTTATCAGACGCATCGTTAAAGACGAGCAACGAGCTCTGGATGAAAGTGAAAGCGGCTATTAGGTCCGTGGCAGAACAGACGATCAGACATCAAGCCCGGCGCAAGAGGAATGATTGGTTCGATGATGAGTGCTAGAATTCGCTAGACAAAGAGAATCACGCGTACAAAGAATACGTAGTCAGGAAAACCAGGAGGAAGAGAGAACACTATGAAAATCTCGGAAGAGTAGCGAATAAGATAATTAGGATTAAGAAAATAAAATACTATGACGACCAATTGAGAAGTATGCAAAGAATCTGCCCTACGCCACTGATGATAATTCGTCAGTCGTTATTGACGTCGACGGTTTGGAATGCACCCTTTAACTTCTCGCTGTCACTGAACCGTGTTTTGACAGCCGAGTGGAAGAGGAACAGGTGAGAGTAATTAAGAAAGGTGTGGTGTCAACCGAGTCGTTAGCACGTACCTCGGATCTTGTGAAAACGTTCGGAGGAAACTCATCGGAAGTTGAATCCCAAACAAACTGAGCGAGGACCAGCAAATTAAAAATCGGAAAATGGAGAATCCTGGGAAAGGGCGGAGTACCTATCCTCAAAGTAAGTAAATTGTGAGATCTCAAGTACAAACCTAAATGGAGTACCTAACCACAATTTTCTGTCAGTGCGGATCAACGTGTGGCGGTCACGGTACATCAGACAAGCAAGGGAGGATGCGTGTGGAGGGAGGTGACATAGTTACGGATAAGTACATCGAAGAACGTTTGGAAGTTAGCAAGTAAGTAATATGATGAAATATCAGCAGTCGTACCATTTTAGACTACATTCATAAGCTGGTTATAGAGAAAAGATGTAAAACCGCGAACAGTCGTTAATTAATAGATCACAAAAGAAGTATCAAGTTGAAAAGAAAACAAAACAAACGGAAGACTCAGTGCAAGTCAAAAGTAGTTATTTGCTAGTAAAATAAACTCACCAAAGACTCTACAGGATCATAAAGGTCTTATTAGGAATAGTCAGAGAACAGTGATATCAATTAAGTCAGCACCATTAGCACTCCTGCCACTTTCATAGATATTCTTTTTATGAAATACAACTCCATATCACACTCCATTTTCAAGGCCCCTCTTCTTGATACTGAATACTGAATAGAGAATATGCCCCGCTTATTTATTTATTCGGAGGGTTCGTTTCTGATAACTATGAGTGCTAGGTGGTTTGTTGGTCTGCCACTTCACCAAAGGAATGTAAGTATTTTGCTATTAGACTAGCATTAGAGCTTTGTCTGCCTGCCACGACGCTGGCCGGATTGAAAGTTATCTTGGGATCCTGACGAACCTCAGCTTGGCTCTATTCCACATATTTTTAAGAAGGTATAGGTTTACCAAAACTACGGAGATTTCATCAGGCGAATCAGGAAAATTGATGGAGCACTTAAAGTAAACTCAAGTATCAAGTTTGACACCAACAGTATAAAGAAAAAATTTATTTGCGTTACAACGCTTCGCCATTTTGATTATAAAAAAGAAGCATTTTTCTGTTTTCTGCGCCAAACAAACTAACTTAGCAAGCCATAGAAAAGATATACAATAGATAACAATAATTAATTAATTAATAATAAAATAGAAACGGAGTATTTTATGTTTTTACAACAGACCGATTTATAAACAACTTATCAAGATTAACTGGTCATTTACACTACAAAGCCATTTGCCTGTTCCTCTAACACACACAATCAAACAAAGTATACAACTGACAAAATAATAGCCAAGGTGAACAAATATGTTAAACATACACTAAACATTCAACGCATGAAACAAACAAAAATCAAGGTGACATTTGAATTAAAACTGCGCGCGTCGAAGGATTTGTAGAACTATTTTTTTTTTTTAGGTTAGTAGTACTGTCAGTGAAATCTATGTCAAATTTACATGTCAAAATATTCATTAGTGTTTGAGATACGCGTGAGCTGCTAAAAGTGAGTTTTTCGTTTTTTGCGATGTCGAAATTTGTTGAGTTTGCATTAAATTTTGTCATTTCGCCAAAAACTTAACCCATATCATTCCGCAACTACCGTATTCACGTGATCTGGTGCCGTGCGACTTCTGGCTGTTCAGCAAGCTCAAAAGACCGCTCCGGGACACCGTTTCGCTACGATAGAGGAGATTCAAGCCGCAGCGAAGACGGAACTGAAGGCCATCCCTGAAACGGCGCGTATCTCAAACACTAATGAATATTTTGATATGTAAATTAGACATGGATGTCACTGACAGTACTACCAACCTAAAAAAATAATTCTCCAAATCCTTCGACGTGCGCAGTATAAATTCAAATGTCACCTTATTTTTTGGCCACAGTAGTATATTTACAAAAACGTGTTGTAAAACAAACGAAGAAATAAACAAATAAAAAGGATTCCGAACGCGAAAACTCATACAAGCGAAATAAACGGTATAGTTGCGATAATATTGCGAAATTTTTAACAAAAGAGAATACAGTATAAACTAAGTATTTTTGTTAATTGAAACATATCAGATAAAAATAATCGAAAAGTCCTGATGATTCGATTGATAACGATTGAAACGCTTACTGAACTTTGAATTGTTTCCGAAAAAACACAACAATTACCATTAGAATTAACAGTAAGAAGACAATGAAAGAATAATAATAAAAATAAAAACCATAACAAACTACAATCATACAAAATGGTGCTAATTATTTTGAAATTCTGTTACTTGTTACTACCATTCACTCAATCTACACATACTATAGTTTACAAACAATAAAATGGTTCAGCTTTAGTTTCTATAGAGCCGAAATGTTTGCAATATATTTACGAAAAGCTTTTCTGGTTTTCATTCAAGCAATAAGCCGAAGAATAACAATAAATACAATAGTGTACTTACAATAAAACCAGCCACTCACAAATAAAATAGAAAATAATAAAATAATAGCTTGTATTTTCTAATATCATTTTGTTACAAACAAGCAAAAAAACTCCAAAAATAAACAAAATACTGAAAGTAAGCGACGGGGTTAAGAAAGAAACATAATCTCGGACCGACGGTTGAAATACATAAATAATTCCATAATTTCTTTAATATGTCAAAATTACAAAAAAAAATTTAATTCACTAAAAAATTCATGAAAATATTGAATGAAAAATGAAAATAATCGAGAAAAATGGCACGGATCAAATAATGGGAATCTCGGAAAAGAAAGACCATAATTGTAAATTTTATAGAAGGCTGACTTTTAAATAAGATTTCAGGATAATTTAACGGTAAAATATATTATTACAATGCATTTAAATTAAGAATGATTTTGAATTATACATACAAGGACAAAAGAAAATACATAAATTGCGATGAAACCAAGATTAAGGAAAGTTGGGCGTCAAATTTCAAGAACCTCCTTAATCCTCCGCACAGCTTCAGGATATCGGAGCGTATGGATGTCTATGGAGAGCTTCCATTGGCTCCAGTAACTCTGGACGAAGTGTGTTCCATCATCAAAGCCCAAAAGAATAATAAAGCGCCGGGCATCGATGAGATTCCACTGAAGCTCGTGAAATATGGTGCCAGCAGTGTTCATCAAGCTATTCACAAAGTCATCCAGCACATTTGGCAGCAAGAAGATACGCCGAAAGAATGGAGCCAATCATTTATATTCTCTATCCACAAAATAGGTTACAAGCTACAGTGCGAAAATTATTGAGGAAATAAACTACTTTGTACGGCGTATAAAATATTTTCTAAAATTTTAGAAAATAAAACCGGATCATACGCCAACAGTATTATTTGGGAGTATCGAAGATAGACCGATTGTTCACAGTCAAGCAGGTACTTGAAAAATGCTGCAAGTTCAACATAGACGTACACCAAATTTTCGTGGACTTTAAGCAAGCATACGACAGTATTGATCGTAACGTACTGTACCAAGTAATGCGTTGCTTTGGCGTCCCAGCCAAATAAGTCCGTCTTACCAAAATGAAAATGACGTCGACAACCTCCCAACCCCACAAATATCGGACTAAAGCAGGGGAAAGGGCTATTCAATTTGGCTCTAGAGTACGTCATAAGGAAGCTACCGGTCGAAAGTGAGGCACATTACTATACAAATCGTGCCATGTAGTATCCTATGCGGACGACATAAATATTTTTTCGCGATCATTAGCAACCGCCAAAGAACTTTTCCTGAAACTCGACTGCGAAGCAAAACTAGTAGGGCTACAAATCAATGAAAATAAAACAAAGCTTATGTCGCAGTCGAGGAAAAATACCTCACATACACAAAATATCACACTTGGCGAATATATGGCATATCAAAAATGTTGGCGAATTAGTGTATTTAGGTGCCAAAATAGCGAAAACCAGTAATGAAAGAGACGAAATACGCCGAAGATACAGCTCGCAAATAAAATATTTTATTCAATATTGACGATTTTGAAGACCAGCTGCATACACAGGAGAACAAAGCTCTAAGTATACAAATCTGTGATAAGACCTGCGTTATGCTATGGATGTGAAACATGGACCCTAAACCAAGCATCCGCAAATATATTGAACACCTTTGAGCGACGGGTCCTGAGGCGAATAATCGGAGCGCAACTTGACGGGGACTAATGGTGAATTCGAGACAACTATGAGCTGTATGAAATTTGTGACGAACTGGAGGTCTCAAGGATTGTAAGACTGCGGAAGCTGGAATGGGCTGGACACATGAATCGAATGGACGAACAACGGATACCCAAGAAGGTATTCGTTGGGAGAACTGAAGGCCGGCGGTCAGTGGGGAAACCGAGGAAACGCTGGTCTGACTCGGTCGACGAAGACAGTTCATCACTGCTCGGATTTCGGAATCGCAAGACGCGGTCGACGGACCCAGACAGTTGGAGGAACTATTTGCAAGAAGCGAAGGCCTGATAGGGGCTGTAGTGCAAAGTAGAAGAAGAAGAAGAAGAAGAACCCCATGTTTCCCCAATCCATAGCTTCCATGATCCCTCACACCCAAACCCCTCAATTAAATGGTAGTAAATGTTCTTGGGATCGTATATTGGCTTCACAGGTTCCCAGAAAAGGGAGATTAAATGCAGAGAAACGCTAATAACTGTAAATACATCTACAGCTTTGCTACTAAATCCTATTTTCACCTCCTTTGTAGGGACGTAAGAGGGTGAAGGCGAATCTTCCGCACCTGATAACGTAATCGAAATAATAACCATACCGCCGGAATGAAGGTTGGGTGACAAGCTAACTCCCGGCCCCTGGAACACCCCACAATGTTTCAAAAAATGCAAATGGGCCTCGGAGTGTATTGGACTTAGCAACGACCTCGCAAACGGAAAAAGGACGAAAAATGTTCCCGGATAAATTTTCTCATCTTTGATCATTTTCGAAATGCGTTGTTAGAATAAACTACATGACTAAATTCTTTCATCAGCACTGGTGCATGTCACCATTCAATACATTTCCACACTTTTCGTTTCCATTGATTGCAGTTATGTCTAGTCTTGAAAACTTTTTTTGTTTTTAAATTACAAAAAAAAAATAGATAAACGTTAGGAACAATCCCAGGTGGAACCAAAACTCGAGTGACTTAAATGACTGCAATTCGCCGGCGAAAATACAAAATCACATCAACACTATCGTTCGATTTTCAATAACAGATTTATAAATTTTTCAACAAACATATATTTTCTGTGCATTTTAATCTACAGCGACAACACTGATGCACTGTTCATATATTACTCCTCAATGCTATATTTATCAGTTTTCTGTAAAATTACACAATAGCAGTACTAATACACTATCACGTCAGAGGGTAAAATAACTTCTGTGCAAGGTGGATAAAACATGCCAAAACGCACGTGTTTGAGTCGGTATAAATTATACGTAGAACAAATGGTAAATGACGATCACGTTACTTAGATGAAGATAAATCACTTAATCAGGCTTTATTTTTACAAAAACATTAACTTTTCTTTTACTTTAGACCAGATTCGTCACTCAATCACAATCGCGTTCGTTTTTATCGTCAATGCAAAATGATTTATACCTCTTGGACTGGTAAAGCAAACACCGTGGGACTCCTAGCACCGGGCAAAACAGTTTGCAATCGAAAGAGCACTCCTTCCCTGCTTTTCCGATGTGACTTTTCCAGTCTTTGCATAATTGCACTTAGTTCAAAATGTTACGGTGCCTAATTTTAGGGAACGCGGCGTTTGTTGAAGTCTTACAACTGAATGAAGATGGAAATAGCAGAAAATTCGATTGATTAATGTCACTAGATTCGCTTGTAGTGAAATTTTTTAGATGAATGTCCGTGAAGGACTGCAGCGATGGTCTACTGCTTCGGCGAAAGAAGATGGTAAGATCCGCCGAGATTGGCCTTGTCTGGGGACGCGTGAATGCGCTGGCAGGCTAGCGTTGCGGTGTTGTGGGGCGGGTTCTTTCCCCAGCATAAGGACCCACTACAAAGAAAATCGAACGAAGTGGAAAAGGAGGTAACCTACTAAGGGTCAAAGAAAATTGCTAACTCAAAGGACAAACTGGGCCTCGAGGAAACAGACGGACTTAAGATGACTTCGTCGTTACCGACGAGACTTATGGCCCACAAATAAAAGTGGGGCATAAAGATGGTAGCGGTACCCCCTCGCACCCTCTCAACTGGATCAAGATCCAAACGTAGACGTGGCCATGTATTTCCCATTTGCGTGCAAAACTCATACAAACATAATTTGGATGACTTTTTCCATCAAATGAGGAATACAAACGTAACCGATTTATGCCATGGCGTTATGCAATGAAATCACATAACCCTATGTCATAAAAGGACACGCGAGCGGAAGGCCATTCTACCCGGCATGAGCCCCTGTTAAGCAAAAACAGGAAAACGCGCGCCCGATGGCTAGCCCATTTTAACGGAGAAGGCTGCCATCGATGCGGGTCCTTTACCCGGTCAGGTCGAACGAAAGGGAAAAACCGAACATTTAACAAGGCCATTTTGTTATTTCAAATGTGTTAATATAAAATGGAAAGAAGAAATATTACAAGGCCGTACAACAGAAAAAAATGTTCATCAATTTGCATTTGAAATACTTTACGGCTATTACAGAAAGTTTGATAAAGCAAAATATACCTGCCATTTTACGGCTGGTTGAATGTTTGGTCTATGAAATTTTAATGCTCAAAAAATTATCACTTGTGTGAATGTGAAATATAATCGCGATTATGTACGATACGAAAAACGTTTTTCTTAATTAAAATATAATGTGTAACAGATTATTACCTAAAGCAAAGCTCAATGTGTTTTGAAGAAGATATCTCTAATGTTTAAATAGTCATTGGCTTTGAAATATAAAGAAGGGAAAAGTTTGCCATGTATTCCTTTCACTAATTCTAATGAAACTTTTATTATTATGAAGATAACTAAAATCTATAATAGTAAAATAATACAAATATCGAGAAAATAAAATTTATTCCTTCTTTCTACCTTTTTTTTCTCTTTAAAACTAAATAGTCCACGAGATGATAGTCATTAACTTTAGCACCTTCACAATTCCTTATAACATCTCGGATGCTCTTGGTGACTTGTGCTTCAAGGTTTAACGCATCAGTGAGTGGTTGGACACCATCCTTCCATTCACACTTTTCAACTGTGGGCACCGTGATTACATGCTCTTCACTGGCAGCTTTGAAGAAGGCTGCCGGAAAACCTGGATGGTTAATAGTATCTGGCGAGAAATAAGCTCCCGTGGACGAGAACGTAAATGACGCATCAATTTCTTTTTGAATTTGTATTCGCAAGAAGTTGACGCTCTGAGTGGCCACTCAGTTGGGAGGTCCGGAGTTTCAACGCTACTTAGTGGAGGTTGATTGAAGTGAAAACATAGTTTAAATATAAGCATGTACTGCAAACATAAGCATCGTGGCTAAACGGTTTCACGTGGTTTCTACTTACGCGTCAAAAGGATTGTCGATCAAATATCAGTTTTTTGATTCGCTGTTTATCTTTGGATAAATTCTCAAGCACTCCGTTCATTAAATTGAAAAAGTAACACTGCTTTACGTTTCTACACGAAAAGTGACACATACACTTATACTCAAATAAGTTCCAGTCTTCGGAAAAGATATAATTTGCGATATTCTTGAAATGCCAACCGTATTTCAATGTCCTCTTTCTACTTTAAATTTGATTTTTTTTTGTTGACTCATCGAGATAAGTTCGTGTTTTCTACTTCTCTTCAATGACGAATGCATTAAAATTCATAAAATGCCGCATCAACTTGGCGCGATTTCGTACCTCATTCTCAAACACGAAAATCCGGGTAATATTTTTAACCTATACTGTACTCCCTATAACGCACTTGCGCAATACGTTCAATGTTGACCAATATGCGGATTAGATCACTTTATTTGGGCACTGAACTCTCAAATGCATAAGCTTTTATCGTTCAAGAACTTCTCAGAAAGAATAATCAAGACACTAAACGCGTCATCAATAACTGCTTTTTCGCTTCATTCTGTAGTTACTGACTAATCACACTGAACGTAAATGACCCAGACAAAGTTATCAACCAAGTACCGAACCATTGAAACACCAGGTTTTAACTCTTTAACATGAATTACGTGCTTTGTTGGGTTGTTTTTCAACAATATTTTTCCAGCATAATCCTTCATGTTAATAAAATTAACTTCGATTTGTTTTGTTAATTCACTGCTCGTGATCACAGATCAAATTCAACAATTCCAATGAATACTGACGGCACGACAGTCAACCTTTACACACACTCGTATAGAAGCTGATCGAAAAACGTTTGTCGTTTCTGTGGCTTGAAACCATACGATTCACTGCACTGCAGTTGCCTTTATGGAACCTCAACATTTAAATAATTGGTAAAAACTTCCCAGCAAGTATTAACGTAGACGCGATGTTAATAACTTCACACGGCACCAAACCAAATGGCGACAAAACTTATCGAATTGCAAAAGGGTATTATCAAACAAAAATTCACCAATTTATCCGTGGTTCTTCACGATCTCCCGTCGATTCTCCTCCGTCGAAATCTTTTTCTTTTTACTCTTCCGTGTCCCAACGGTACCTCAAATCAACTGCTCGCTCAGCCAAGTTCAATTGCATTCGGTAATACAAGTTGGGATGCCCTAAGTCAGTGCTCCCATGTCCGAAATTTCAATTTGCAGGTATAAAATCCATGTAATGGAAGACACTTACGCACCGCTTGATTTGGGGTGCAGATCAGAGTTCGCCACACGAATGATGTTGAGTAACAACTTCCGATTACAGGAAAGAACTCTAATATCATTTGGCCTTGCTAGTCATATAATGGTGGTAAAATGATATTGATGTCCAAGAACAACTCACGTTCGGAAGTTATTAGTTGCTGGGGCACGAATAGTGCACTATCCCAAAAATCCAGACACCTTGTAGGGTCACCTAGAGAAGTTGGACTGTCTTGTACTTACGGCAGATGATACAGCCGGGCCTTTTGGGCCCTACATTGGGCACCATTTTGTAGTGAAATAGGTATATTATTATGTCCGTTAGGGACTCCAGCGATGATCTGCTGCCTCGGTGAAAGAGGGTCGTAAGATCCGCCGAGATTGGCCTTGTCTAGGGACGTGTGAATGCGCTGGCAGGCTAGCGTTGTGGTGTCGTGGTGGGGTTCTTTTCCCCAGCACAAGGACAAACTACAAAAAAATTTCACATCCACTAATTTCGAGGGTCAAAGAAATATCGACCAAATTCGAGTAGGAGGTAACCTACTAAGAGCCAAAGAAAATTGCTATCTCAAAGGACAAACTGGGCCTGGAGAAAACAGACGGAGTTAAGATGACTTCGTCGTTACCGACGAGGGGCTGCAGGGCTAAGACGAAGAAGAAAAATATTTATATTGCAATTTGAAATTTCATCGTTTGGCATTACTCTTTAAAAATGCATTTTTGAAATGAATATGATTGCCTTCCGGTTGATTTCGGCTGGCACGGTCCCTACTTCAACTTAAACTGTCTTAGAGAACACCACTTCAACGTCACTTTCTTTGGAAAAAGAAAAAAATCCGGACTGGAAAATACAACGGATTTTGGCAGCCTGGCAAACATCATGGCAATTTTGATGAAAAAAATAAGAACGCAAGAAAGAAAAACTAGGTAAAACCACAAAACTCGATGATTCACCGCTTTAAAATTGGGTGATAAATTAGAAAATAAAACCAACAAAAAGAAAGCTAATGAACGAAAGACTGAGGAAAAGAAAAATGTAAAAATAAAATGAAGAAATGCAAGAAAAAAGTGTAACTTGCTCATCGCAAAAGCTTTTTTTGAATATTTTCCTTCCTCCTGCGCTGCAAAAAGCTAGTAACACTGTTTGAAGGGAAGTTTTGCGAAGCTCTCATTAAGAGCTTTCGTTTGACATTCCACACGACTATCTTCGGAGAAAAAATTTCAATTCCCTTCCGGTAGGGCCCCCCTAGAAACCTTTCAAAAGCTTTTTGGTATCCAAAATTTGAAGGGGTCATTACTTCTAAGCTACGTACCAAGTTTGGTGTCTCTAGCTGCTAAAGTTTCGAGAAAAATTTCTTGATACACTGACAGACGAACAGATGAAACCGATTTCAATAGGGGTTTGAAAATAGTACAAGACCCTAGAAATTAAACAAGCTGGGTAGACAGACCTTCGCTCATGTCAGAAGGGTTTTGTACCCAGCTTCTCAGAAATGCGTCACCAGCAACGAACAAATTGAAGAAATATGTCAAAGAGATGTGCACGTTTAAAATAAAATCCATTGTTTTTCTGTTTTCAATGGTCGCCATTTTGTTGCAAGCCAACAAAAATCACTCAAATCATAAATTTACAAAAGTTTTAATGTTATCGCCCTTATTCGATAATTTCAAGAAACACAAATCAAAACTGCAGTTTCCGATTCGATGGAAAGTCCATAAAATACCAAAATCATGTGTTATTGTTGCTGTAATTGGAAAAATTTAAAATGGCTCCAACTTCCGTGTATATCATCCGATTTTCATCAAACTTCCAAATTTAGGGACCTTTTGTAGGACTACTTAAATCTCAAATTTCGTTTAGTTTAAGGGTACCTATACGATTTTATTGGGGAAAATGTGAAGTTCGAATATCATACTTTTAACAAAGTTGAGTGAATTTTGACTTCTGAGGTATTTGTTGTTGTTGTATTCATAAACACCTACCTCCATATTTTTTTTCAGATTTTTCGGATCACAGGTGTCCAATCGCGACGGGGGGGACACCGATTTTCGTGTATTTCCACTCCCCGTGCGCCCCTCGAAACAAAAATTGTCAAATTAAGACCTGTCTTGAAAAGTTCTCATCAAGACCTTTCATTTGATACCCATATCGGCTACTTTTGATGAACTTTTTTTGGGGGGGGGCTACTCTCCTATATGGGGAGACTCCCCTTAAATACCTTATAAAATTTTTGTTTAGTTGAACTTTGAAGAGGGCACCAATTTACACCTGCAGACAAAATTTGATGTTTCTAGCTTAGGTAGTTTGCGAGAAAAAGTACTGTAACACACGGACGGACGGACAAACAGGACGCGATATTAGTAGGGTTTCGTAAAACTATTTTACAAAACCCTAAGAAAATGCACAAATGAAACTGATTACATTTCGTATGGAAGTTGGTTAACAACTAATAGTCAAGATGGCGACGACTTTCGTACTTCCGTTACTCGAGGAGTATACTAAGTTAATATCCTCAAAGATCAAATCTTATACAGAACTGTTTAGCCAAATGCCAATTTATTTTTCAACGAGAAATCATTGCAAGCAAAAGTTTAACCGCGCACATTTACTGCTACAATGATAATTAATGAGATCCATTTCCAAAATGCACTTAGGACCAACTGATAGCTTCCCAGGCTGCATTTTACCTGAACTCACGTATCATGGGGTGCCATTAACAAGCAACTGGCTGTGAGATAAAAACATTCCCAAGTGCTGCAGTAACACTAGCGCTTCATAAATCCACTGGGCCATGCAATTTACCTCACTCTGTCGAGATTTCTATTATCGACTTGCAGCACAAAGGGTATAATGGATAATGGATCAACAACGTATTAAGTTCCTCGCATTATGCAAGCACAATGAGCGCCAGGATGAATCTTTATCTGCGGCAGATAACAAATTATCTTTAGGCACGAAACGCAGAAGAGAAAACATCAACGGATCATATTTCACCTTTAGCAACTTGAAAAAGAAATGTCCATGCTTTGCGGTTCGGATGCAACAAGGGCTTGCTGGTGTGGGGCCACATGTTATAGTCGTTTGTATGAATTGAGTAGACATTTGCAGCGGGTTGGTATTGTGAATTGCTTCCAACAACTATCCCGACGGATTAATCCTTCATGAGTGTTTTTCTATAATCGTGATAGCCCGCGTTCAGCAAACATTTGAAGAGTATAGAGAGTGTGGCGAAATACAACCATAAGGTTCATATTTCGAAGAACGAAAGGAGTTGCTAACATCAAGGATATTTTTACTTCGATAAATAGCTTTCTTGACGCTCCCTGCTTGCTCAATATTATGCCTCAAATTGCTACATTCTCACATGGTTCTTGCGAGATAAATATAATTTCTAAAAATACGAGTAGTTGTATCTTAAATGATTTGATACGATGGTTTAATCGGTCTCGCGATGACTATGGAGGATTAAAAAGTTCTCTGTATGATCAATCAACTTGAATTATTTTCATCAAACACACTCCTGTCCTCCAATTCTACCCTATTATCAAAGCCGCACAAACATACGCTTGTATTTGTTAAGGAGATTGCCGAAAGCCAGTCTTCGACACTTTTTCGGGGGAGAAGTTGTGGCAGCTCGAAGTACAAATCCTCTTTTCGACAATGCGACGTGTGGCATAATCATATTTGGTTGCTTTCAAGAACTTTTATTGCGCTGTCAACAAACTGCTGCCCTCATTGTAATAAATTCAAACGAAAATTTTCAAAAAATGTTCTCTTACTACCGCGGATTAACTTTGACATCGATTTTTAAAATCCTGTCCTCAGGTTAAGACGACACTCAGCGTCTGACCTATGTGTTGCGGTTGTTTTATGTTAATGGTCTTTATACGCTTCCGCCACATTCGATTCCAAATGGAGAATAATTGTCGCCCAAGAGCTAAAACATCTATCGGTTGTCGGATAAAGTAGACTGTCAAAGGTAATTAAGAATGAAAAAATTACTTTAAGTGGCTACGCAAAGGATGTGTTTCCGTTTGAGAAAAGATTCTCCCCTTATCTTTGTGCAAGTAATTTAATTAGCATGATGCTTTATCCGATTAATTTTGCCCTGGCTGAGTATTAATTGGATTAGAAAAATGTCTATGCGGAATAATTCAATTTGTTGATAAAGAGACTTTCGTTTTCACGTCAAAGTGGTTCTAAGATTGATTATAAAATGTTTAGCCATTACAAAAAGAGTGTAGTAACTCAACATTTTTGATCCAATAATTTTTATAAATGACTAGACTAACATCAATCAATTTGCAAACAGTTATTAGCGAAGTAGTCGCGAAAAAAACTTATGGATAACAGAAAACCGATATCAAAACGCCTTAAAAAGGATAAAACACATCTTATGAAATCGGTGCAATCATGTTACCTCGTATTGCTTGTAATTGACTTTTAAATAGTTGTTACTCTTGTAGTGAAATTCCGATGTTCAAATAAGTCCGTGAAGGACTGCAGCGATGGTCTGCTGCCTCGGCAGAAGAAGGTGTCGGTATCTGCCGAGAATGCCCTCGTCTGGAGACGCGTGAATGCGCTGGCAGGCTAGCATTGCGGTGTCGTGGGGCGGGTTCATTTTCCCCAGCACGAGGACCCACTACAAAAATATTTCGCATTCACGAATTTGATTTCAGATCAAGAGGCGACCAAAGTCGCAAAAAGTGTAGATAACTACACCGAGGGAATTTGAGCTTGTCATGAGAACAAGGGGAACCTGAAAAGAAAGGCGAACTTGGGGTGACCTTGTCATTACCCGACGAAGCTCATGGCCCACAAATGAAAGAGGGGCAAACGGGTGGTGGTGGAGCCCCTTCGTACCCACCCAACCGGAATAAATCCATAGATATCTTGTTGAAGTGGCCAGGTATTCCTCTTCTGAGTGGAAAACTCATACAACTTGAATTGCATGAACTTTCCCATCAGAAGGGGAGTACCCCGGTGACCAATTTATGTCATAGAATTATACAATTGGATTGCATAACTCTATGCCATAAAGAGGCACTCTGCTTGGGCCACTCAACCCACGAAGTCACCTGAAACAGAAAAAGGATTAATAAGTACCCGGTGGCTGGCTCATGGTTTTAGGGGGCAGCCTGCCACCGTACCGAGTCCTATACCCGGTGAGAGTGATCGGAAAGGAAAGACCGACGTTGTACGTTTAATTCAACATTCCTTTAATAGGTATATAAAGTGCACAACATAGATTTTAAAATCAATTTACAATTTAATTTTATAACTTCAATCATATAAACATATCTTTTAATATATTATATATAGGAACAATAAATAAGGTTAAAATATAAACTTTAGGTCACGTTCTCTTTGCGCTTCATAAGTTTAAATTGTCCTCAAAAGATCAAAATGTTAATAGCGTGTGCAAGTCGAGGGCAATTATTATCAACGCTTGAATAAATCGTAGTCCTTTATCGAAAAGGCAACTATTTTTACTTTGCAAAGAGAATCTGGGTTGCGAGCAGATCGTTTCTACCGGTTTATTTTTAAAAAACTTTGCAGGATTGCTCTTTTGTTTGATGATAATAATCATCCGTGTTTTCTGTTTTATCATTTGAACCTATTTCCAAATTTTATGTACATTTATTTTCTTGTTTGAATCTTTATCTTCAATATAATAGAATAATTAAATAATGTTTTTTTTTTACCGTTTAACAAAAAAAAGATAATTCGTAATAAAAAATATACCAAAAGGGTACTTACCTACATGGTCCGTCGAGCGCTCGATGGATGCAGGTATCCTCTAAATTACTGGGCATGGGACACAAAAAAAAAAAAAGAATTATGATAATCATCAATTTTAAAAATTATTGTCAGAATAATTTAACTCAGAATCGCCAGATACAATCACTACAGGTAAAAATTCGGTAAAACGGTGCTGCAACCTTTAAAAGTTATGCTGAATCTATGCAGTGTAAAGCCATTAGGTTTGATATAAACATTCCGCGAGCAATCGTTTAGATTCATTGCGTGATAAAATGTCCGTAATTTTGCTTTATAGGCAGGTACAGAAGACAGGGGATCAGATTTCAAGGCTTCCTCCGCCAATTTTCAAACACAATGCATTCGCCAAACATCATTGTTTTCATCGTTTAAAAACCAATACCAACGTTTCGACACTCGCGAGCAATTACGCAAATCACGCAAGTCTAAATGCGAAAGGATACTTTCAAATATGTGATCCGGCAACCGATTTATTATGGGTTCGTCTATATTTCCGCTTCGAGTTCCGCTATTCCGATTTGTGGGCTAACACTCGAAGGACTTGTAGTTGGGAGATCCGCATGTCTGACTGTTACAACTTACAATCAATGCTCGTCCGGAAACACTTTAACCAGCCGTAACTTTCCGATAAGCACTGTGTAGGGGACGCGGGTTTTTACAGCCAGAGTATGGAGATAACTTTTGAACGGGAAGTTAATACCTTTTATATGGAATATCACTAGGGCAGTAACAAAAAAAAATCCACTTTTAGATGAGCCTGACATACGAATCGCAATTGTATGCACGCATGACGCAAAGCCCGTAATGAACCGCTCTACAGCACAGTCGTCCAATCGACATCCCCGTATCAACTCCCTTGATAATCCACTAACGGAACTAACAAAATTCAACGAATCACAAGCCAACAGCAAACCCGTTTTTCTTGTCTTCTCCACTGCTTTTCTTTTCTCGCCGATACCAATCAAAAAGCGGATATCAACCCTCCGTCAGATGATCCCCTGAAACGGTAATCACCACAAAACAAACGGAATCGCTTTGCATGGGAATTCGAGGGTTTTCCGCTGACCGTCACACATTTGCTTCTACGCCGACTTTCTCATACAAACTCAATCTTCAATATCTTACTATTCTAAACTATTGTAATCTTTGCACTTTTAAATTCTTACTCAAATTCTACTTTTCACACTCTCGAGCAAGATACACCGTCACACTCAATGTTATTCGCACATAACTGTCCGGAACATTCCTCCCTTTCAAGCTGAAGCCCGGTCAAGGTGCTCCCGTGATCTCGATGTGGGGTAATCCGTTATAATAATACAAGCCGTTTGGCTATTTTCGACGATAAAAAGGATTTTGTTGCTTTGAGAACTTAAGTTTTTCGAAATTCCCCGTTCGACCGCTCGACGAACTTCGTCTTTCAATCATCCTCCCGCAATTCTTCTTCCCTATCTTCCGTCCACGCGCGTTCGCGGTTGCAACTTCACTCCCGACGGCTATTTTCTCGTTGTTTTTTCATTCTCTCCACGAACGGCATTTTTCTTCGTTTTCTTTTATTACCATCTCGCGTACACATGCACTAGGTGGGAGATTAAATATTTATCGTCTCGACAACACAAACGATGAGAATATCTCAATATAAAACGCGAACTTTTCCTCGATTCTTTTTGGTATCTTTATACTTCGATTCATAAAATGGCAAAAAACGCAACGAATCCACGCATGCAATTTTCTCATCCCGCCGTGCTCGCTCTCGCTAATCCCAACCGACTCTCCTCGATGAAGGCTCGCCAGAGCCTTCAGTTTTCCTCCCTCGATAAGACATTTCAATGATATTTACTCATTTATATTGTTCTCTAATTCTATGGATTAAAACGAAATCAAATCCAACAAACAAACCGTTTTCTTCCAGATATGCATTGAATTTGTGAGTTGCCAACGCAATTATTTCTTTATTTTCTTCAATAATATTAACGACTTCTTGCTTCTTAGCTGCGATTTTTCATTTTTTTAATTCATCATTACGTGTTATTAGATTTTTCAGGGTGTCGGATGCACATTGCATCTTTTCATTCAGCTCTGCAGTTATATTGACTATCTGCTCATCCAATTTTTCAATATTTTTAGTATGCTCATCGCATTTCTGGTCAATATTTTTCAGTCCCACATCGAGCAGATTATCGTGTTCGTATATTGCGCTCTTTAGCTTTTGTTCTACTTCCGATATTTCTAATGTGTAAACTCGGATCTGCTGAAAAACGCAATGTTTTGCTTTTTCATGCAGTGGCAATAATCGTTCAACCTGTTCCTCCAACGGCTTTTCGGAATTTCGATCGGGACAGATGTCTTCGACTTTCATACCAACCAAATCACTCTGATCCGCGAATATTTGTTGCAGATGTGTGTTGAATGCCGCTACAGCGTCTAGGGTTCGTTTCATTAAGCGCGAGTAAGAAACCTGGTGTGATTCGTATTTGTATTTGTAAGTCAGTGTTGGCGTTCTTTTCAGAATCAAGCAGATGTCTGAGATATTGTAATTGGTTGATTAGTTCCGCTCGTTCACTCGCCGTCATTTTCTGAGCGTTAATTTCTGTCTCGATACAATCAATTCGAGCTTGCGTTTCCGTTATTTGGCGTTGCTTATGCTCACGCAGTTCTTGGAGGGAGTTAATATTTTGCTGGTTTTCATTGCAAATTTTTTCTATCTTAGCCAAGCTATTTTTCTTACGCACAATCTGGTCTTCCAAATGTTTAAGGTCTTTCTCCAACACTAACAACTTTCCTTTACCCCTTGTTTTGTCTCGGCAAGTTCTTCTACTTCAGTGTTTAGCCGAGCTATATTGCTTTCGATTCCTTCAATGTTATGTTCGCTCTGCCGCATTTGGAGATGCTTTTCAATAAAGATGTTAGTAATTTCCATTTTCAGGTTATTGAATTTGTCGTTTTTATTATTGTTCCACAATGAAAACCCTAGTTTAGCTGATGAACTGAGCTTCAGCGCAAAATCTTAATCCATAATATCATCGACCAGCAAATATTCCCGCTCATACCCCTCGTTCGATTCATTTCTGGGGACAAAGTCCAACATCCAACCAAAAAGTATAATCCCATTGTTGAATGCATGTGGAGCACTAGGTGTCTTCAGCCAAGACTTGTTAACAGTATAAGGGTACTCAATATGAGATAGAACTGAAACGATATCGTCGACATAATTAGCCCCAATGGAAAGACGGGTACCTGCGACAAACTCGAGAAAATGCGAGAATATTGCAACGAACTGTTTCGTGGACATAGATTTTAGACCTCCGCGCTGAAAGAACTCTTTACCCAAAATATCTTGGATTTCGTGCAGATATTCTGTCACACGAGCAGGTTGTGTTTGTAGGAATTTCTTATCATCCAACGGCATCCGTTCCTTCTCACCCGTCATCATAACATTGGCACTGGAATACGGAATAGGACGATTTGGCGTTCGCATAGGAGTAGCACTAGAACTCCTACGTGTCTTAGCAGCCGACGCTGTTAAATATGCTGCATTATTTATTTGATCATCAGAACATGCTTGTTCAAGTGATTGCTGGCGTTGTGACGGCCTGCGGATTGGTTGCGCTATTCTACTGACCCTTGTGTCACATTTGGAACAGGCTCTGATTTAATGTTATCAATATGTGTAACTTGGGTAATTTTGGAGTTAGCATCTTTAATATAAACTTTTCCGCCATTTTGTACGGAGTGTCGCTGTGCCTGTTCTTGTGGTTGCTGCGCTGGCATTTTGAGCCATAACTCCTCGATTACTACACTCTTGTAAGGAAATTTTTTTTCTAAAAATCCGTGTAGGACACGGGTGCCGATTGTCTGGCACAAGTGTCAGCGAGCTGTAAACAACACCGACCTCAGCTAACTAGCTTCGCTTAACGACCGGATACGCGCGCTTGTCGACTAGCATTTGCGGGATCATATGAGGCGGGTTCTTGTCGAGCCACGAAGCTACACTACAAAATATTTATCACACGTACTCTTCTCTACAAGACGTACCGATCAATTTTTATTATCTTTAGAAATGTTCTAATATACATATGTCAATTAAGCTACTCTTCAGTAATACAACATTTTTTTGTCTCGTTCAAGTTAGCGGGCACGGAGGCTTGAGTCAAACGCGATCATTGTACAAAAAGCAACCATTATCTTCTCCGAAGAAAGTCATTGCATTACAAGGGGAATGTCAAACCTAAAGATGTCAAAGTGGCTGAAGGGAACCACTCATTTCTGCCTAAAGGATAGAAACTTGACGGATGGAGTTTACTTTAAACTAGAAAAACAACAAACTAAGCAGTTTCGACGGGGTGACCACCTTATCTCTTCAAGAGCAGCCACTCCTAATCACCACGGGGATGCTCGACTACTTATGTTTATTACACTCTATTTTTTGAAATGGAGAAGCCGATTTGGTGCTGAGTCCATAAAATTTATTTCATTTCTTTTAGGGCGTTTTGAAGTTGGGTTTGTTTTATTTTTTCATGAAAGTATTATTTAATGTATAATTTTTAAAAGTCATATTAGCCTCCCAAAATATGTCGAACTTGATTTATGCTGAATAAATAATGCTAGTATTGGATCACATCTAGAAAATTCTCAAATTACTTTATAATTGTTAATATTTGTAATCGAATTCATTTTCGCCTTCACAAAATACTCTAACTGAAAATAGAAAAAGACAGCTTCCTTTTAATTTTGTGTATTTCGGTCTTCTTCAGCGATTAATTTATTTTCACTCACATTCCTGCTTATATACTAGCTATGTTTAAGGAAATTTACTTTAGATCATTAAAAGGTAATTAGGGAAATTTGCTTAAGCTAATAAAAGGTAGGAAAGGTAATTTACAAAAGGGGTAGTTACAAAAATATTGTTTTTACAAGATTCAGAAAAGATATTATTGTTTAATTAATTTAAATAGCCATGATCTGCAGTTTACGTCATCCGGATTCATCAACTTTTTCCTTTCCCGGGTTACAAATATTGAAGTAGCTACCAGGCATCAGTTGATATTTTTTAAATTTACGAAGTACAAAAAATCGTTAGCTAGGATCAGGGAAGACATAAACTTTTTGAAAACGTGTCTTGAGAGAAGACTCACTCCGAAGAGCCATTTGGTAAAGATATGCTGTGGTATGAAAAACGCGGTTAGCCAAAAGATAGTAGTGGAACGAAATTAAATGAAGATCAGCATCAAGCAACTCTGCACGAAATTTAACGATACGACTCTCAAGACTTACGAGAAGCATCTGGAGCTTATGCGAAAATCTCAACACTGTGGTAAAGGTTATATGGAGGACTTACTGGACTTAGCACACCAATGTGAGAAAGAAAAGAAAGGGGAAATACATCGGAAAAAGTTGAATTGATTGGAAGAAGCGGCCAAACCAGTGAAACAATTCGTAGAAGTTCCAGAAATCAAGGACTGGTTGTCAACTAATCGAGTATAGTTTTTAATGAAAAGGAAATCCGATTACTCAAGATGGGATTAAATTACGCTATAAAACCATCAAAAATACCTATAGAGGAGATAATCGTAGAAACGGAAGCAGCAATGAGTAGACTACTGGAAGCACAGAAAACGATGGCAAGGAATGATATAGCCGAGGCGATAAGGGGAGCGAAAAAGGAGGTAAACAGTGAAGAGGCGAGTATAGTTGTTGAACTGAAGAAGAAACCTGTTCACTTTGTCAAGGCAGATAAAGGAAATACAGTGGTAGTGATGGATAAAAGCAAGTATGATGAGTCGGTCATACAAAAGCTAAGCAGCGGTAATTTTTTCGAGCTACGCCGGAGCCCGTTAGAGGAATCCATGAAAAGATTTGAAAGGACAATTAAAAGTTGTGAGTCATTAATTGGCGAATTGACGAATGTTAGAGTGAGCAACCCTACTTTGCCTAGGATAAAGTGTTTGCCAAAAATACACAAAGAGGGGAACGAAATGTTGTTGCGAATTCCGGCGTACCGACTTTCTCCCATTCGCAACTTCAAATTGCGACCGTAACATTTCCACCTTCCTTTGGGCACTCCTACCTTTTCCTCTGTGTATTTATTTATTTTTTTTATTAACATTTTTTTTAAATGCTCCTATAATTTTTACTTCCCCATCATCGCAATCCTACCCTTTTCCCTTATTTCCAACTAAAATAATAAAATATATGCTAATAATTTCAATTTTCCCGCTAACAACATTCCATTCATTAATTCCCACTAACAAAACTTTATTCACTACATTTTTCCTAACAAAACCTAATTCCTTCCTTCATACTAACTAATTCTATTCACTAGTTCCCACTAACAAATTTTATTTTTTTTATACTAACGAAAATTAATTCACGTTTCCCTACTAACAAAATTCAATCTCATACCCAGATGCATCGTTGAAGTTGCTTATGAGATGAATGGGAGATCGACAAGATATGGCACCATTCGCTGCGTCGCGAGTTCTTGACCGGGGGAAGCACTCTTTTTGAGGTATCGGCAGAATCAATAGTTTCTGTATTTGTATATGCGACACTTTGCCCTCAATCAAGCGCTTCTTTGATGATGCAAATTGCCATATATGCAATCAATGGGTATTATTGGGTGTGTCGATACGGAAAAAAGATGTGTGGGTAGCGGAATCGAAGTGGAATGAACTTCGATTACGTTATCCAGATGCGGCAGCGGTAATTGAAAATGAAAAGGATTGAGTTCGTTGAATGAGGGCATTCGGTATTTGTATTTGGAAAGAACAATAGGGATTGCTTTTGGCGGTGCATTAAATTTTGATTCGGGGAGGAAAGATTTTTTTGGTGATTTGATCTTGAAAGGAATAGGGAGTTGTCACGTTTTTTTTTTTTGTGGAGGTGATTTACGGAATGGATTGTTCGACATGCTGTTTTGAAGAACAAGGGGATTTTGGGAATTAACAATTCGAGGAAGTGTGTCAATGGTGTCAGTGGTTTGATTTCGATTAATCACGCAAAGTGATTAGCGGTCGTGAAAGTGCATAGAATATGTAGGACCGACGTGCAATTTATTGTATTAGAAGTGCAGCAAAGATTTGGTAATTCGAGCGGGTCTCGTAGATAATGAATGAATCCGTTTAAATTCACGAAAAAGTGGAAGGTGTTTAAATACATTAACGAGAAAATTGCTTTGTTTAATGTGGATAAAGCTGGTTGTGTCTCCTCGTGGAGTGACATGCAATCGGAAATACTCTGAACATTTAAGAACTAAAACAACTCGTTATCAAATGGCCCTTAGCAATAAACAATATTAATAACCGAGTTAAAGTTATTTATTAATTTTTTTCAATATTTTTGGTAGTTGCCCAGTTCCCCTTCTGTTGCAGAGCGCTCCGCAGTCGTAAAAAAAGGGTGAGTAGTTTTTAATTCTCTTTTTTTTCATTCTTGGTTTCTCTTATGATATGACAAAGTGAATTCATTAATTGATTGTTTACTTGGTGTAAATTTTAGTAGTAGCATTAATTGAAAGTAAATTTTCATTTATTTTCATCTTTGAATCAAATTAAAATTTGTTAAAGGAAGAAAGCGGGCCTATGGACTTGAATTTTTTTTGATAAATTGGTGCGTTGTAAACTAGTTGAAGAAAAAAATTATAAGACATGAAGTGTTAAAATAATTATTTTTCATCTCTCAATGTGACCTCTCCTTTCCCGTCCTTTTCCCTTCATGTTAGTGTTTTTATGTAAGGTGGCTCAGCACGAGCAGAGGGTGTCCCGGAAGTCCCACGACACGACTGAACGCTAGCCGGCCTCAGTATGCCACCCCGGGCTACACATCCCTCTGCCAAAACTAAATGTCTGCAACTGCGGTGACTCCCGTGGTTGCAACAATGCGTGAGATTATTTCGGCCGTGAATGCACCGACCCAAAAACTGGCAACATGGTTTGTGAACGAATTTAAGGGAATGACCCAAATGAATGGTAGATCTGTAAAAAACAGCAAAGAATTCTCCGAGAAAATCCTAAAGTTTGGCCCACCAGCGCAAGACGAAATTATGGTGTCTTTCGACGTGAACGCTCTATTCCCGAGTATTCCGGTGATGGAGACACTGGGATACACAGAAGAATGGCTTTCTCACCTAGAAAACTCATTGTCTTGGAAAATGAAAACTAGGCAGTATATCCAACTTGCGAGACTGCATGATCGATAATTATTTCACCTTTTGGGGGAAATTTTATAAGATGAAAGTCGGAGTAGCGATGGGAAATCCACTTTCACCATTCTTCGGCGAGATATTTATGACGAAACTAGAAGACGGACTGCAGGAGAAAGGCCAGTTACCAAAACATTGGGTCCGATATGTGGACGATGTGTTTGCGTATGTGAAAAGGAGTGACGTGGAGAAGTTGCTTGCCGACCTGAATGGAGCCCACAAGAATATAGTATTCACGATGGAGGAAGAGAAAGACGGTAAACTATCGTTCCTAGATATAGTAGTAAGGAGGACCCAAACAAATATAACTTTCGATGTATACCAGAAAGCAACTCACACACAGAGAACGATTCCAAATACATCAAATCATTCGCAGCAAATTAAGGTTTCTCCGTACAGAGCCATGATCCACAGGATGCTCGATTTGCCGCTAAGCAAAGAAGCTAAGGAAAAGGAGATGAGGTACATTGTTGAGACAGCTAGACTAAACGGCTTCAAGGGCTCGACGATTAGGAGAATGACACAGAAGATCCAGATAAATAAACAGCGACAGGGACGATCAACATTATCAAATGCGAATACCGAAAGAACGTACTGGAAGGCTCTAACTTATCACGAAGGCATCAGCAATCGGATCAAGAGGCGAATAAATCAGCCCGACTCTGTACGGTTAATCGAATCAAGCAGCAAGAACCAGCTCAAAAACGTTCTCGGACCAACGAAAGACAAGCGCGAGCCACACGAAAAATCTGGTATCTATCGCATCGAATGTCCCACTTGTGAAGAAGTGCACATAGGTCAAACGAGGAGACTCATCGGCATGCGAATCAAGGAGCATCTAGGCGAAGCAGCAGCAGCAAGAAACAAAGAAAGAACTTCGAATTTCAACCTGGCGGTAGCGGAACATATTATCACGAAGGGACATGAGATAACAATGGAGGACGCTGTAGTCATCAAAGAAGCTAGAGATATACGTGAATTGGATGTGATGGAAAGCCTGGCAACTACCCGGGAAATGAAAAAGTTGATAAATCAGGATGACGGAAATTTAAATTAATTAAATAATAATTAAATTAATTAAATAATAATATCTTTCCTGAATCTTGTAAGAACAATATTTTTATAACTACCCTTTTGTAAATTACCTTTCCTACCTTTTATTAGCTTAAGCAAATTTCCCTAATTACATTTTAATGATCTAAAGTAAATTTCCTTAAACATAGCTAGTATATAAGCAGGAATGTGAGAGAAAATAAATTAATCGCTGAAGAAGACCGAATGATTACGGTCGAAAATCGATTTTGAGAGAAAAATAAAAATTAAATACACAAAATTAAAAGGAAGCTGTCTTTTTCTATTTTCAGTTATAATTGTGGCCAAAATATCAGCACATTTTCACGATGAGCATAGGAATTCAGTGGAAAATCCTTAAAAACAGCGCAAATATTAAAAACTTATTGAAAACTAAGATTCATGTACAAGTATGTTTCACCACGTTCAAAATGAGTAATTAACCTCTTTACAATCAATTCACTCTGTTTCGCTTATATCATTAATCGAAAACGATGAGTACATGAAGCACTGGTTTTGTGTAGAACTATGGGCTCACTCATACTTTCAATTGCTTATTCACTTAAATTTTCTCCACAAACTCAATTAATGACCTACAATGTACACGTAAGAATTATTATTTTTGGTTTTGTTGGGAGGTGAATGCAATTTATGTACTGAGTGTGGGCCTGCCATGCTTATGAGGGACTGGACTACCCACTAAATACCCTCCCCGTCAACCCGAGAACCAAGTCTGGAATCGTTTGACACATAACTTCAAGCCAGGTTTCGTTTTGCTACGCCGTGAGACACTTTCAAGTCGGGGGATCCCTCCTCCAGCGGGAGGAGTGGGAGGGGGACTAATTAACAGGCAAACGATTTCCCGGCCCCAATCGCTGTGAGTCCCTTTTATGATTTAGGAGAGCCCAAATATAATGTGCCACATGGTTCCATTTGTCAATCGATCCAAGCATCACCGCGGCTATACTATCCGGAGCATCTTCTTGATGGATTGGGTCAAGGCCTGCCAGGGACAGTAAATGCCGTTTTCTCCTTACTTGTCTCATCCAACGGTAATTGCTAAAAGGCATCCTTCAGGTCCAAACGAGTAATGAACCTGGTACTCTGCAACCATGCCAAAAGACCTTCAATCAGAGGCAACGAATAGGCATCCTTAACGGTCACCTCGTTGAGGCGTCTAGCGTCAAAGACGTAAACGCACCTTGCCGGGTTTTCTGACAAGGTTCACAGGAGAACTCCACGAACTCTGACTTTCCTTTATTACCCCCCAAAGGCAACATACGATCGAGTTCGTCATACATCAGTTTCTGTATAACAGGCGAGACAGCATAATCCCGCTGCTTAATAAGTCGAGCAGAACCAGTGTTAATGTGATGAGATACGAGACTGGTGCTACCTAAGCCTTTCGCATTATACGACGGAAACTGTTGTTTGACGAAGTTCACTCTTTGCTGATCTTTTGGAGACAGCAGATTTAATTCAGGACTCGGAAGCTCTGCGGCTGCTTTGATAGCGTTGACCTGGATTGGTGCTATTTTGAAGAGATCCCAGAAGTCAATTCCAAGATACACTGCGTGCGTCAAGGAAAGAACAACCAGGAATCTCATCAATTGAGTGTTGTTATTAAATCACACCAATATGGTCACGTATTCCAGAACTGGAGCCTTGTGCCCTGATGCAGTCTGAACATGAGCATGTATGGTATGCATATGCAAACCCAAGTCTGATAGTAGGTCCAAGGCTCCAGCTCCGAGGATACTGACACTGGCTCCACTATCAAGCAAGCCCGTCAATTTGGGACCCTTGAGAAAAACCTCTGCGTAGGGCCTATTGTAGCCAGGAGTTGCAACAATTGACTCCACACAGGCACGCTTCAAGAGACTCCGGGCGAAGAAGTATCTCCAGGATCTCCGGAAGCGAACCCAAAAAGATCGTGCTCTAAAACTAGTGGATGACTCACGATCATTGCCCGCCATTCCATTACTTTTGGAGAGATCTGGGAAACTACTTGCAGTTTGCAGACATATGAGGCGAGATGAAAAAACTTGTGGGTCGGCACTGGTCTGGTATCTGGTTATTCATTGGGTGATGATGTTCCTGGAAAGAAGAAGGGATCTCACTTGGAGACTGACTCTGGAAGCGTGCATGATATCCTGCAGCAGATCTCGCTTGAGGATCACACCAGGCATTTTCCAACATATCAACAGCGTCAATGTTGGGAGGATGCCTACTGCGATGGTCAACCACAGGTGTACCGGAGGAATACCACACAGCTTCAACTCTAGTGCAGTGATGAACTAACCCTGCTATCGATGCAAATTCCAAGCCTGCCAAATGATTCCTCATTCATTCGGCCTGCATTTCAAAATCGGATAACCGATTTTTAAGACGTAAAGCCATCTCCATTATGGAGCCATGAAACTCAAGAAAAGATTCGTCTGGCCTCTGGAAACGCGCATTGATTGCTCGCCGCATAATCTACACCGGTCCAATGAGATTCATAACGCTCCTTTAACGCAGCTTCCAAATTAGGCTACGTAAAATTGAGATTGAGCTGCCAAAATAACCAGTGCCATTCTTCTACTGGTCCTTTCAAAAGAATATGCAGGCTAGATGCCAGTTCATCCAAGTGAATATTGTAGTTTCTTGCCAAGGTAGTGGCTCGAAAAAGGAACTACTCGACATCTGGACCTACAAAAGACCCATCAAAATTGACCCTCCACTTATGCATTGATGGGAAAAAAAATGGTATTTTTCTTTCAATATCAAAATAACACCTCTTATTAGAAAACTCTATACAATAAATACTGAATAACCAAACTTAAAAATCAATAATTAATTAAAAATTTATGGACGGACACACCGACGAAATCAGCGAAATCAACAAGTATCAGCGTTAAATAAGAAGAAAACCACGACAAAGAGCAATGAGTGATTCCAAGAGCTTAAAGTTTATAGCAGAGAAGACGGTGACTGGCTATAAAACGCTTTGATGAAATCAGTGATGTTGATTATACAATGCCTATGCTACAATGTCAATGAATTGCATCAGATGTGTGCACGTCGAATGACCATTGCATAGTCCATGTTTCTCGCTTGCAATAACAGCACCTAATGGGTCGGGAAGACAGTTGTCAACCAAACGCTCAAACAATTTCGGAAAATAAGAAATCAGGCATATTGGACGGTAATTGCACAAAGACGAAGGGTCACTACTTTTAATGATAGGTACAATACAGACACTTTTCCAACGGGGCGGAACTGATTAAGCTCAGGTTGAAAAACAGGGACAAGGAAGAAGATCGCGCAGAAGCCAAAGACTTAATAAAAATATTTGGCAAACCATCTGGACCAGGGCTGATATTCGGAAAAAGAGAACGTATTAAGGACTCAACTTCATAGGGGTCGGTGCTTAAAAAGGGAATTGAATAAAGACAATTCCTCACTGAGTAGGAGAGAGTGAAGCCAACAAAAAGAGAAAAGGTGGAGGAAAAATACTGAGAGAATAAATCTAAAATTTCCTGAGGAGAAGAGCGTTCTACACTGCCCCAACAGACGGCAAAATGATTTAATATAGGACCTTTTAAATGATTTAATATAGGACCAGAAAGGTTTCACATTATTTGCATTTTTTTTTTCGTGGTAGGGAGGTGAAGGCATTTACGCCCGCCGAGTCTGGCAGTGTGGAACTCCCATGGAGGATACCCTTGGACTACCCACTAAACACCTCCCCTGTCAATCTGAGAACCTAGCCTGGAACCGTTTGACACATTACTTCGGGCCAGGTCTCGTTTTTTTACGCCGTGGGGCGCCTTCAAGCTGGGGAGTCCCTTTCCGAGCGGGAGGGGAGAGGGGAAGAGGAAATGCCAGAAGCGCGATCCCCCAGCCCCAGCGCCTCCGGCTGCTGTGAGTCCCTTTTATATTTCAGGACTGCCCGAGCATAATGTGCCACCTGGTTCCATTTGTCAACCGATTCGAGCATCACCACGACTATATTATCCGGAGTGAGCTCTCCTGTCTCCCTGTAGAGATCCCTTTGCAGCCTGACCCATTTTGTACACGCAAAAAATGTGTGACAGGCATTGTCCTCCTCTCCTGGGCAAAACCGACAATCGGGAGACCGTGGCTTACCGATCTTGTGCAGGTTAGACTGAAAACACCCGTGCCCGCTCAAAAGCTGGGTCAGATAGAAGTCAGTCTCACCATTCCTTCGATTTAGCCACGGTCTCACGTCCGGGATGAGGTGCGCAGTCCACCTTCCCTTCGTGCAATTCCCCCAAGACTGCTGCGAATCGTTGAGCGAGCGTTGTCTCTCCTCGCGGACAACCATCTCCCTCGCATCCTCATTTCGGCGCAGGTAGATAGCGCGGCGCTCTCTAGCAAGGAGGGCGACAGGTATCACGCCTGCAATCACTCTCACCACCGAGTCGGAGACTGTTGGATACGAAGATGCAATTCTCAGTGCTCCTCTTCTCTGTACCTGTGCCAATCGTTTTCGGTATACCTCCTTGCTGAAAGCGTTGCCCCATACCTCTGCTCCGTACAGTAGCACTGACCCTACAGCACTCATCAAGAGGCGTCTTCTTGATGGGCTGGGTCCCCCTACGTTGGCCATAAGTCGACTCAGGGCCGATATTCCCGAAGCAGCCTTCTCAGCCGTCGCCCTGATTTGCTCAGAGAAACTCATCTTCGAGTCGATCAGTAGCCCCAGGTACTTCACCGCTGGCTTCGATTCGATTTGTATACCTCCAATACTGATCATCCTTACTCTAGGGATTCTCTTTTTTGTCAAGATGACCACTTCGGTTTTCTCCAGTGCTAAACTGAGCCCGCGAGCAGTCATCCAGTCCCTCACTCGGTGCATTAGCGTACCTAGCCTAAGTTGCGCTTGTTCAACGGTGCGTCCAGCGACCAGAGCCGCAACATCATCCGCATAGCCGACCAAGCGCGACTCATCTGGCATCTCAAGTCCCAGTAGCCCGTCGTAAGACACGTTCCACAGGTCCGGACCAAGGACAGATCCCTGGGCAACAGCCGATGTAATTTCCATCCTTCGTTGGCCCTGTGTCGTGTCGTAGAGCAGGCTTCGGTCCTTTAGGAGGAACTACCTAAAGGATTAGATATTCTGGAACTTGAAAAGAGTTTTCCAGCGTGTCCAGAACATCCATCCATCTAGCGGAGTTGAAGGCATTCCTGACGTCGAGTGTCACCAACAGGACGATCATTTAGAGAAGCTTCTTAAGATGATAAGTAATTTTTTAGAGCATGTTTGACTTCTTTTTTGGCAACGAAACGAAGTTGGATTTATCTTCAGTACCTGAATGCTTATACTTACGACGTTCCCTATCCTTGGCGCTTAAGGCGTTAAGAATACGCGTATTAAGCCAAAGCTTCGTTCTCCCCTTTCATGGAGCCTGAACAGAAATTTATTTAGAGTAGACTCACAATCAAGGTTCTAAAAGCACTAAAACCAATCAGCAGACACAGGTGCAGTGTTAACTGCCTCATAATTCGATTTGAAAAAATTAAATTTGCGAGTGTAATCTGGCTTAGTAAGGATAAAGGGGTCAACAATGAGATCAATGGATAGAGGTGGATGATACTGGTTGGGAGGAACATAAGGATGTAAAGCAAGGGATACCGACAAATGATGAGCAGAAGCATTGGAAAGAATAAGGTCAAATAGACGACCATTGGTATTATGAACTTGATTCTACTGGTACAGAGAACAGAAAGACAGGAAGGAAGCGATAGCCAAGGAAGACAAATTAGTAGAAGAGATTGTGGAAACAGAAGAGCCAGCTCATTCTACTGTGGGCAGGTTAAAATCTCCGACAACAAGGATTATACTAGAAGATAGGAAGCAAGATCAAAACGACTAAAATAATTGCAAAGAGGAATTACAAGGAACATATACAGATGAAATCAATATGGAAGCATTGTAAGATAAAGTTATTTTAACTAAGACACATTCTAGGGCATGAGAAAAACAAAAATTAATACAAAGGGAGCTGGGTACAGATTTGTTGACGCTAACCAAAACTCCACCACCATCAGACTTATTTGCGAAGATAAAATCACAATCACATCTATAAATAATGTGATACGGTTAAAGGTCTTAATCAACAATATTTGCATTTAACCACGTCTCAGAAAAGCAAATATCGGTGTCATTACTAAGTTGCTATGAAGAAAAGATATTTTCAAGCTGAGTCCTTAAGCCTCGTACATTTTGGTAAAAAATGGAAATTTGATTATTTTGCTTATAAGAACTTACGTCCAAATTATGTATCACGTGAATATTTAGGTACTCGTACTCCAAGTTTTTATGACGACTGCAGATTTCTTGAAGGTTTAAAAATTTTTTCTTGCAGCAGGTACAAATTCTTTGATCAGAAAGAATTACTTTGAAGGCAGCATAAATATCGATTTTAAAGGAGGCAAGATAACGCTTATCCGTCATGAGCTTTCTGCCTGTAAGGACAAGTGGTGATTTCATAACTTTATTTAGAATATAGTGTTGTATTTGCTCACACGACGTATGAAATAAAGACCCGAACTAGTGGAGTTACAGTCTGTTAAGTAAGAGCGTGTCCAGCATAATTTTGAAATAGTTTATTTAGCAACAGTTTTTGCCTTATAAATACATTAAATACATTCTGAGGTAACGCGCTTTCAGTTTAATAGTGAGTACAATCACCACCATCATCAATCATTACTTGGCATCTCCGAGGCATACTTTTCACAAAACTTTCGGCGTATTCGAGGGAAGCGCCTTCCGAATGAGTCGAATTTGTCGGGAGAGCTGCTTCAAAGAGTAAACACGTTTTCCACGGAGCTTCTGCTTGATGTAGGCCCAGACGTTTTCGATAGGACTTCCATCAGGTGATTGCGAAGGCAAATCAAGTGTCACAATGCATTTTTCCCGTTTTCATTCAGTACACAGCCGGCTCCGGTGTTTGGGATCATTATCTTCTTGCAAGATCCAGGTCTCGTTTTTTGTGATAAAATATTGTTTTGCAGTCGGTAACAGAGCTTTCTTATAGATTTCAACCATCTTGGGAGCATTGAGGTTCTCTGTGAACACGTGCAAAACGCCAAAACCCCTCTTTGAGAAGCAGCCCCAAAGATGAACCTTGATTGGATGTTTAACGGTTCGCTGGACGAACTGATTTGATGCGGAACACCAGGCACATGATATGGTTGTGAAATCCAAAAGAAGCTTCGTCAGAAAAAAATTACATTACCCCAATCACGATCTGTCTTCCTGTGACGTTCAGACAAGAGTGGTTTTTCAACGATATTCTGCCATTTTACATTGTTTGCGCACAGATGTTCCCGAGTAGCGACGTGTGATAACTCGAGACCTTTTTGCTTCAATTCCGCTTGACGTTAGGACAAGCCAAGATTGCGCGAAAACAAAGCCATGATTCGCTTTTCGTCCTTTTTGGTCACTTTTCCTACCGAACCACGATTTGGAAAGTCAGCGACGGTTTTTGACTCTTTAAATTATTGAACCCACTTCTTGACAAACGGTACTGACTTTTAATGTATTTAACCACCACAACATAGTTCATTTTGGTCCTTTAGGCTGTGTGCAAAGGAATACGGCCTTGAAGCGCTTTGCGTAAATGGCACTCATCGCAATTTTAGTGTTTTCTCGACGGAAGATTGACTTCGACTGAATTTTTTTTTTTCAAAGCGCCAAAGACAGAGGTTTTCCCTACCGATCAAAAAAAATTGAAGTCGATATCACTTACCGATCGCAAGCTATCCTGGACACGCTCTTACTTAACAGACTGTACAATTTGGGGAGGCTGCAGATGTTGAAGCCTAGGATCATTGGAGTAAAGGTTCAACATATTACCTGGTAGATCCTGAGGCTAAATTTCACCAGCAGTAGAAGAACCAGCAACTAGCATGATGGATGATTGCAAATATTTTATTTACAATAGTATTAGAAGAAGTTTTTAGTAATAGCATAAGAGAACGTCGGTACGACACGAGTAGCATACGTAGTCTTTTAAAAAAGTACATCTGTACGCAACGAATGCTAGATATAGAATCCCCTTGTTTTTTAGTTGTATGGCCAAGATTATTATCCAGTGCAAAATAACGCAAAATTTATTACTTTCTCAAATTAAGCACTTTCACAGTTGAAGAAGTTTCAACAGCTTTCTCAACATTTTAATTTTGATCCAGAGCCTTAGTCTCACATAAGATTATCTAGTTGTCAATTTGCAATAGCCTTATTATATCATTAAATCAAAATTTGTTTTAGGAGATTTTAAATATAGGTTGGTTAAAAAGTTTTGAAAGCGAAACCTGTTAACCAGTTTAGGAATCAAAATTTATAAGCCATTTTAATATTTCATCTTCTATATGAACACACACCAAAGTTTATTCTATCTGTCAATTCATTCATCTTCATTTGAAGTCAACTTGGCAGTGAATTTTTAAACTGTGGATAAAGCCAAATACCGTGCAGTGAAATTTTTTTTTATTTTGGAAGATAAACCTTTCTTTCAGAAACACATGCTTGAGAACATTTCTGGATTTATAGTTACAATATATAACTTCTCTAACACAAACATATTATAAACGTAGAGATGAACATGTAGAGAATACGTAAGTATACATGTCTGTATAGGACTGCAGCAATGGTCTGCTGCCTCGGCGAAAGAAGATGTTGATATCCGCCGAGAATACCCTTGTCTGGGGACGCGTGAATGCGCTGGCAGGCTAGCATTGCGGTGTCATGGGGCGGGTTCGTTCACCCAGCACAAGGACCCACTACAAAAGAATTTCGCATTTACGAATTCTTGGGTCTCAAAAGAAAGGATCGACCGAAGTCGAAAAAAAGGTAGGTAACTACCAAATGGGAAAATGACTTGCTCAGAGAACAAGTTGAAACAAACCAAAACAGACGGACTTAGGGGAACCTCGTCGTTACCCGACGATTCTCATGGCCCACAAATAAGAGTGGGACTACCGGATGGTAGTGGTGCCCCTTCGCACCCGCCCAACCGGATCAAGGTCCATATCTGTTGCAGTGGCCATATATTTCCCTTCTGAGTGGAAAACTCATACAACATAACTTGTGTGAACCTTCCCATCAGAAAAGAAATAGACACTCAACCAGCAAGAGTCCCTGAAACTAAAAAAGTTGGATCGCGCCCGATGGCTAGCTCATTTTTTAGACAAAGCCTTCCACCGTACCTAGTCCTATCCCCGGTCAGAAGAAGCCAAAAGGAAAAGACCGACGTTGTTAGATTTTTTTAGCAATTCATATTATTTTTCTCTCATTTGACAATAATTAATATTTGTTTTCACAAGATCCTCGAGTAATTTTTTTATTATTTTTCTGAACAAAGATCATTCATCAAATTTATATTATTCGTAAGTAAAACGTTTCTTAAACTACTATCAATGAGTTAGACTTAATAGATTACATAGGATTTTTATACGGAAATTGAAATTAGACTTTTAACACAGTTAATTTGCATAATATATTATTCATTCCTTTCTACAAGTGTCTACAGGTTCAAACCAACTATGTAATTAATTCTTGTTTTGTTCAAACATTAAATAAGAATCTTAGGATCTCAAGCTTACGCCTATTAATTGGAATTTTTTTATTCTTAATTGAAATTTCATAAGTGTGAATATTTACAGGGTTGAATTGCTAAAAATGCTGTTCATTTTATTCTTGTTTTGATCTTTTAAAGAGAAAATGATTCAAGTTAAAAGCATATGTCCATTTAATTATTCATTTCAACCAAATTTTTATGTCGGATCAATTCTACGATTATGTCTAGATATGAAGAATCGGTTTCAATTGCGCAATAATAATTTCGTATTGGAACATATAAAAATGTAAGGTTGCTTCTCCCTTTTTCAGGCAAGCTTCCGCGTTTTAAAGACAATCCAAAGATAGGAGAGGTTTACCTCGAATGGAGTAGTCTATTAACTGCACAATATCACTGCAAGCGAATGGTTACTAAGCAAAAGATCTCAGCCCCATCAAGCATGATCATATTTAGTCCTACCTTTTCCTGAACGAACCAAACTGGAGCTATATACATTCCTCAACTATGCTCCCCAAAAAAAAAACTTCCTTTAGTAAACTTTAGATGGCTATTAGGAACAAGAGTATAAAAATACACATAAGCAAGTCAACGAAATAATTGACTATATACACCAACCTCTAAGGTTTCCGCGAGGCATTTAATAAAGTTCGATTCTCAGGACATACAAATCTATTCGATGCCACTGAATTTAATGAGGTTTATTTAAGTTGAATTAAACACCGGTACATACAAACAGAAAGAAAGGTTCGATTAAACTCCCTCAACTGAGCCAGTGAACTTCAAATACCCAAAGTTACACTCGTTGATTGCAGTCTGGCAAAAATCCCATGTGAAAACTAGTTTTAAAAGGTTCAAAGCTACGTGGTTCGATTTTCTCGTAAATTTGGAATTAAACACCTAGCATCCTTTCTTTACCTGTCCATACTGTGTTGAATCCTTGAAACAATCTTTGGAGCCCGCTAAGTAGAAAATCAATGGGCCTACTACCATGGGAATGGAGCAACGAACCTTGTGAATATCTGTAGTGAAGAAAGATGTTCAATATGTCCGTGAAGGACCGCAGCGATGTTCTGCTGCCTCGGCAGAGGAAGGTGTTGATTCCTGCCGAGAATGCCCTCGTCCGGAGACGCGTGAATGCGCTGGCAGGCTAGCATTGCGGTGTCGTGGGGCGGGTTCGTTTCCCCGGCACGAGGACTCACTACAAAACATTTCGCATTCACGAATTGCTTGCAGAGTTCGAGAGGACGACCGAAGTCGCAAATCAGTAGATAACCTCCACGAAGGAATTACGACTTGTTGCGAGAACAAGTGCAACCTGACAAGAAAGACTAATTTGGGGTTGACCTCATCTTTACCCAAATACATTCAGGGCCCACAAATGAAAGAGGGGCAACCGGGTGGTGGTGGAGCCCCTTCATGCCCACCCAACCGGAATAAATCCAATGTTAAATCGTTGAAGTGGCCAGGTATTCCTCTTCTGAGTGGAAAACTCATACAACTTGAATTGTATGAACTTTCCCATCAGAAGGGGAGTACCCCGGTGACCAATTTATGTCATAGAATTATACAATGGAATTGCATAACTTTATGCCATAAAAAGGCACTTGGCTTGGGCCACTCAACCCATTAAGTCTCCTGAAACAGAAAAATTTTTAAGTACCCGGTGGCTGGCTCATAGTTTGGGGTGGAAGCCTGCCACCGTACCGGGTCCTATACCCGATTGGAAAAGACCGGAAGGGAAAGACCGATTTTTACCGTTTAATAATTCATTTTTTTTTTATTTCAACTACTGTAACAATTGTTTATTTTATAATTAATCGCATGGATGTTATAATGCACATGTGTTGTGTGTAACATTTACTTTAATTCAAGACACCTCCCTCAATATATCTACAAATGTTCATTGGTTTAAATTACTTTACTCTAGTAAGCCATCATTTTTCTTTCGTTTCGTTTTGTAATAAACATATTTTTAATAATATATACAAAGAAATTAAAATGGTACTTACATAGCCTTTTCCGACGACGAGCGCTCGTTGACGAAGCCGGGGTGTAAGTCCTAGAAATGTTCTGTTTAAAAACAAAATTTACAAGTTCATGCAGCGAAAGTAAAGGAGGTTCGAATACAGATCCCATGCAATTGTCTCGAGTTACACGACATTAAAGTTGACCAATACTCTAAACGACTGTTCTCTTCTGACTTAGGTTTTTGCTCCTTCACGTCCGATGATACGCGATACGTGCCCTGTGTGGGAAATACTTTCTTTTCCGGTTTCTCGACACTTGCAGAATATAATTTGCGATCCAACTTTTCCGTCACTTGAGATTTCAGAATTCTATTGTATCTGCGAACTGTGACTTTGTCAGTGCTACGAATTTCACTGGTTTCGATGTAAACTACGCTCGGAAACACTGATCGCGACACAAAAAAAAACGACAAACTCGGCATGAAATCGGGCCCATTACTAGCGGACGAAATTCAAATTGTAAATAATACCGATATTTCACGATTACTAGTTTCAATCAATTCATGTACTTTCGTCTTTCAAATCAGATTTTAAAATAATATATGAATCTCAACAAAACTAATTCACGGAAACAACCATTTGTATTTTTTCTCGCTACACTTCTCATAAAATGAACTTCTTTCATTCCCTATCCTACACTTCGTGTTAATTAATTGAGTTTAAAGTGTCGTGCTAAACATTCTACTTTAAAAATAGAAGCTCCTAGCTTGCTTCGAACCTTCTCCTTCATTCGGTCTGTTTGCGTATTCTCTTTCTTCCACCCTTCACACGTCCACTTTCTGATTCCCTATATACTAAACGGTAAACAAAACTGTATTTTCCCACACAACGTGTTTCGTTCACTGTGTTTATGGAGGACCACTAACACACGCGCGGTCGACGTACATAGCCCATCTACACAATCTCTTTAGGGGAAACACTCCTTTTACTCGATTTTCACACCACCTTATTCAGCGCTTCAATTACCACGACGAATGTGGGCCCGTAAACACAAATTATCACTTGAAAGATCTATTGGGGTACTGATAATAAAGCTGTATCGGAATCTACAATTTCGGGAAGATTCATAACAAACTACGCGGACAATTTCTCACAACAGTCCCACACCCACACACCACTTTGCGTTGCGGAGTGCCTGTTTCTTTCCTCTTGTGCACAATAACTCGCTAAAATAACGATAAGGACACGACCACGATCTTCCCGTTACGCTAACTCTCATCCTTCCCATTACATCGTTTCATTGCGTTCACCAAAAAGCACAAATTCACAAAGTAGCGCGCCCAAAAATTACGTTTCGGCAGAGCAAAACGGCACAGGTCACTTCGCGTTTTGCAAATTAAAATTAAGGCTCGCAAATATCCACATTAAGAAACACTTGGTGTAACTATTATGAATGCAACCCAAACAAAACGGCGCAAAATCAGTGAAGTAAACACAAAAAAGCAACAAACAAAATAGTTTTAGTAGGCAGAGAAAACTATTGTCTCCGTAAATTACAAGATGACACCCGCGCGTTCCACCGAGAACGTGTCAACTCCCCCCAAATGACTTGCAATACGCTCCGCCGGCAACTGTCTTCTTCCGAGCAGCTTGCTTCAGCATCCACTCACTGAAATTTTGCCGAAACAACATGTATTTGAGGTGGAAGTTGATTGTTTCGGTACGAATTCAGTTGTCTGAACATGATGCTGTTGTTGCTGTAAATGCTGCTGTTGTTGATGTGGTTGTTGGAAGAGTGCTGTTGAGTTAAAATTTGCCGCGTTTAGTTGATAATGTTGGGATCGTTGATTTATTGGCGCATAATCAAAACTTACGACAGATACAAGCCATATGGTAGCAATTTGCATATGTATTAGTCGGCCTACTATGGACAAGCTTCCGGTAGCTGTCATCCAACTGCGGAATTAGCAAATGCTTATATTTCGTCATATATACTATTTCCCGAATAAAAAACGTCCCGAACGCATTCCGTGCATGCTATAAATTCACCTTGTATAGCCCATTGTGCTCCTAAACTTTCCAAGACGAGCAAATGAAGCACACGTTTTGCACCTTCGACTGATAGCTCAGCGTTGAGATGTAAACAAACTCCTATAAATTCACTTTGGAAGGCGATAAAAACTAAACGGGTATAAGAACTGAAATAATTTTCACTTCACTAGGAGCGCTATTGTGTTCTCCGCGGATCATCTGGATTTCACTGTAGAAATCCGTCTCTAAACCGTACAAAACCTCGAATTTTTGTTCGCACCTCCACAATTCTTCATATAACGCCATGTAAGTTAGCCAGCAAAGTCGGCCTACTAATGGTCATGTGTGTGGTAGTAAGCGCTGCTGCCATATGGCTTGTATCTGTCGTAAGTTTTGCGCATAATTGTCTTCGTGCAGGGTTGAATTAGGCGTAATTAAGTGGAAGAAAAATCGGAAGAATTAGACAGGCACACGTTAATCACCGACAACCAAAAATTTTTAATTAATATTATGGTGGGAATGGGTAAAATTTGACTAATTTTAAGGGGTTTAAATGATACAATGATTTTATCGTTCATATAATTAAAGGGGTTAACCGTTTCGTTCTAAGCATTTGTATACCGCGTTACACCGCAATTCGTTAAATTATATTCAAAAGATATTGTAATAAAATCACTACACATTAAAATTTTTAAACAGTTTTAGAATTTTGTTTCCCGGGAGTTAAGTACAAAAGAAATTTTCTTGCTTTATTTTTCACGCGAAAAGAAAAAGAGTGAGGGTTGCGATGGGGAAGGTGACTGAATCGTCCCTCCTTGTTAAATTGAGTTTGTGCTGTGTGCCTGTGGCAGCGCTGGCTTTTAGAGCCATACTCCTCAAGTACTACAGGGCAGCTAATTTTCTCGCAATCCCAAGGCGATGCGGATTGCGAAAAAGGAGCTGAAGGATCTTTCTGTGTATCATGGGTTGGCTTCGGCGTCGGGACTAGAGATGACGGACAATGAAAGAAAAACACAATTGACAGACGGACGGACTGACTCAGGTCTATGTTTGCCCGGAAGTATACAAACTTTGCGCGTTTTTGAAAATATATGCGGACGGACAAACAGACGTGACTAACTATCTATCGGCGCAGGTCTTTCGCGTGGTATATCCCCACTTCTTTTCCCGATGGATCCGTTATCAGGTAACGGTTAGGTCCCATTACCTTCTTTATGCGGCTTTTCAAGAATCGCCTGTCCAGCTTGGCGTTGTAATGCCCCGCGGCGTCACTTTGGCGGAAATTTCGCCGGAAAACTTCATCTCCTTCTTTGAAATTAGCGGATCGTGACCGGAGATTGTACTGCGCTTCATTTGCACTACCTGCGGCCTTAATTTTCCGTCCGATCTGTTGGCGGAGGTCTCCTAAACGTTCGTGGGGCTCCAGCGCAACGACGGGGTCTCCCAAACACTTTAATTACCGTAACAGTCGATATGATTTACCGTGGCAAATCATGTGCTGTCCAAAGGCGGCAAAGTAAGGGGCGACACCGGTGACGGAATGATACGAGGATCGCAGGGCGCATGTGATGGCAGACAATCGCCGATCCCAATCCTTTTGAGATGGGTGGACGTAGGAACGGATCGCGGCCAATAGGGTGCGGTTCAACCGTTCTGATGCGTTAGACTGAGGAGAGTATATGGGCGTCAGTTGGTGTTCAACGCCATACTGCTCAAGTAGGCTCTTAAACTGCCGAGACCGGAACTGTACTCCATTATCTGAGTACACACTCTCTGGAACACCGAACACATGGAATACCCGGTTCTCTAAGAATTTCACGATCGGTGGAGTTGTGAATTTACGGATAGGTTCCACCATTGGGAATTTTGAGAGCTGATCTAGGACGACTATAGCTCCGATGTGTCCCATGGAAGACCGAGGATATGGACCGAGTAGATCGATGTATAGACGCTGGAACACGCGTTCTGGGACGTTGAGTTGACCCATAGGAGGTCGAAGAGGCTGGTTGGGTGCTTTGGTGCCTTTACAGGTCTCACAGGTGCTCACGTAGTCTTTGACCTGGGATGCCATTTTAGGCCAAAAGAAGTATTTCTTGAGTCGCCGTAACGTCCAACCGTAACCTCCGTGGGCACTTAAAGGATGGTCATGTGCGCGGAGGATCAGATGTTGTGTCATTTCCTCCGGTACCCAGAGTTTCCAAGACTCTTCTTCCTGCCATGGATCACCAGTGGCGTATTCGTTTCGTCTATACACATAGCCGTCTATTACCTTCAAATCAGGCAGCTGTGTTTGTTGGGTCGCTATGGTTTGCCTCAACTCTTTGTAGCTATCTGATTCGAAATGTGGGCTGTCCAAATCTATTTCGATGGGGTCCTCGTCATTTATTGTTATTTCGGCTCCCTCTGGGGAAAACATCCGTGAGAGAGTGTCGGGTACGATGTTCTGGGTTCCTTTCCGATGTTTGATGGAGAACTTGAACCCTTGCAGTTTAAGAGCCCATCTGGCGAGGCGTCCACTTAAATCTGCCTGGTTCATCAACCATTGTAGTGACGCGTGGTCCGTGATGATCTCGAATTGGTGGCCCTCGATATAAGCTCGGAATTTCTTCACAGCCATTACCGCTGCCAAACATTCTTGCTCGGAAACAGTATAGTTTCTTTGGGCCGAATTCAGCTTATTGGACATGAAGGCGATGGGAGCTTCCTCTCCTTCATCGGTCAATTGCACCAGCACGGCTCCTACTCCATGTTGACTTGCGTCACAATGAATGGAGAAGGGCTTCGTGAAGTCGGGGCTGTGCAAGACAGGAGCTGATGTGAGGGCTTGTTTAAGCTCTTCAAATGCCTTTCGGCTGAGTTCGGTCCAAACGAACTTCCCTTTCCGCAACATGTCTGACAGGGGCGCTGAGACTGTTGCATAATTCCGAACAAACCTTCGGTACCAACCGCACACACCAAGGAAACGTCGTAGCTGCTTCACAGTTTTTGGTAAGGGGAACTCATCAATCGCACGAGTTTTGTCTGGATCCGTTTTGATAGTGCCATATCCTATAACATGACCGAGGTATCGGACTTCTTTCATGACAAACTTACTTTTCTGTACGTTGATGGTGAGTCCCGCCTTACTGATGTGCAGGGCTACTTCTTGTAGAAGTAGGAGGTGTTGATCGAACGTTTCCGTGATGAGTAACAGATCATCAAGGTACACGAACACTTGGTGTTTTAGGTGAGGTGGGATGACCTTGTCCATCAACCGAGTCATCGTTTGCGGTGCGTTACACAGGCCAAAGGGCATTGTGACGAACTGATATAATGGTCGTCCAGGCACTGTGAAGGCGGTCTTGTCCCTCGAGTCCTCATCGAGTGGAATTTGCCAGAAGGCGTCTTTTAGGTCGAGACTGGTGATATAATTGGCTTTCGGCAGTCTCCCTAGTATTCCATCGATGAGTGGAAGAGGGTACGCGTCCTTGATGGTAACCGCGTTTACCTTACGGGCATCAAGACAGAGACGGACTTTACCTGGCTTCACAACCAAGGTTACCGGTGATGACCAGGCGCTTTGGGACTCCTCTATGACCCCTAACTCGAGCATCCTATCTAGTTCCGCATACACCAATTTCTCCATGGCCGGCGAGATGGCGTAGTGTCTCTGTTTAATCGGTTTACTATCGCCAACGTCGATGGCGTGTGAGACTAGGGTGGTGCGGCCAAGGCCTTGGGTGGCGTACGATGGGAAAGCAGCAATGGATGCTTCCAGGCGTTGCCGTTGGTTAGGCGTCAGGTCATGCCTATCGGGAGTAGAAGTGATTTCGTTGACATTTCTGGTTTTTAATGACAAATCGGTGAATAAATCGGAGGCCAGTCCAAAGCGAAGGACGAAATCGACACCAAGGTATACATTCTGAGTCAAAGACGGAATAATGTAGAACGTAATATCCTTCGTCTGACCCCTGAACGTCACGGGTGTGGTTAGTTTACCTCGTATAGGGTGTTTGGTGCCATCAGCTGTACTGATTTCAGTGCGCCAGGATTTAATCAAGTTCGGATACTCTTGGAGCACCTTCGAGCCAAAGCTCGAGGCAAGACAACTGATACTGGCACCCGTGTCGATCAAAGCAAACACGGTCTCGCCCAACACTTTAATTGGATGATAAGGTCTGATCTCATTCTCAGCAACCTCCGAGATGTTACAAGAGTTTACGGTTTGACGGCAGGTGCGCACTCTCTTGCGGAAATTCCGCCAACGACGGGTTGACCATTTTGTCGTGCGCGGGCGGGAAGTGACTACTTCGGAAGCAAATATTCGCTCTCGAGCCAACCGATATTCCTGCAGTCGCACATGATAAGGTTTTAGAGTGCGTAATTGAGGCTGCCGCGGTTCTTCTGGCAGTGACTGCGATGGTCGTTTTAATATTGTCGTCGGTGAGGTCTCCGGAAGAGAGTGAACATCCGCAGTCGTAATGGTTATGGCTGGTGGGTTAACGTCAGGTTGGTTGGGGTGAGCCGCTGACTGAGGAGCTACTGCTGGGTTTTCGAGTACCACTGAGGTGGTAGGGTACTCGGTCGTCCGTTTTTTGGTGTGGCATCATCTGGGTAGTCCGGAACACAGGTTTTTGACTCCGTGCCTTCTTCCCGATCTGGGTTGTTGCAATTTAGTGCCACTTCGGCAATTTCACGTCGCGGACCCGTCCTCGCATGTAGGTAAGGCCGTTCTTGGAGGTCTTCTTCAAGCCTCTCCAATCGACTCACGACCCTCAGTAGTGCTTCCATGTTCTGCGGGTCCAAGTTTACAACATGGCAACGAAGTTCCGGCCTTAGATTCCGTTTCAACACCCGCAGCAGTTGAGTGGAAGACATAGGCTCTGACAGCTGGTCATTCAACCTAAGGATATCGGCTCGATATTGATGAAAGGGCTCGTCCGGACGTTGCCATCTGGCATGGATCTTGTCCAGGACACTCTCATCCATGTTGACCGTCGAGTATTCCATGCGGAGTACCTCTTTCAGCCGTGTCCAGCGTATTGATGGTGGGGCCGAATGAATCCGCCAGTACGTCTCGAGTGCTGATCCCCTGAACAGCATTGGTAGATATCCTGCCAGCATCGTGTAGTCGCCGGCCAACATCTCTCCGACTAAGGACTCCACGCGACCAATGAAGACTTCCACGTTCAGGTCGTTTGGCTCCCCGCTAAAATGAAGGTTCCAACCCTGTACAATGCTGGGGATATGCTTCGGTTTCAGCATATAGGGTTGTTCCTGCGGAGCCACTGAACCTAGAGTCGGTGGTGGTACTTGGTTGAGTCGTGGCGGAAGATCCCAGGCGTTCCAAGGCTGGTATCGAGATGGTGGATCCGGATCCTCAGACGGATGGTAGTCTGCTCTTTGAATCCTGTTCCGCTGGTCGATAACTGGATCTCGAGATCGTCGTGCTGATTTAAGTCGTTGTAGTGTTGACTCGGTCTCTTTGCAGCGACGTATGAAGGAGTATATCCGTTCCACTTCCGTGTAACACTCACCACAGATGTGGTCTGGTGAGCCATCTTCCAATATGATGTTGATGTTGAGGGACTCCTTCAGGAAGTCGACAATAAAAGTTCTCCTCGCTTCATCGACCAAGCTATCACCCAGCGGATACATTTCCTCGCCTAGTCGTAGACAAAGTCGGCATGCATTTTGGATGTCCATAATTATTCTACCTAGAATTTGTACCTAAGTTGATGAAAGGCTAAAATGACGCTATGAAATAAATAATTAAATATTAATAAGGAAAAACATAAAAGTGGCCGAAAGTGGCGAACTATCAAAGCACCTCACAAAAAAAAATGTTAAAATGTTTAATTAGTTTTCAAAATTACGTTATCAAAAAAAAAAAATAATCGGTCTTTTCCTTCCGTCCTTCCTCCCAAGTACGGACACCATGGCACAATCCTTCTAAAACGTTTCAGGGACACTCTCTTGTGGCACCATGAAAATCAGGGTTCCGAAGTGATCCCTCATTAGCAAACTTCTCAAGTTACAGCTTGTCAGCCCAGGGTGGGATTCTAATCCACAAGCAGCGCGTGTCTTGTCATGGATAGTCATGGATTAGCTAATCAGCCAATCACATGAAATCAAAATCCACGTAATTTAAGACACTTAGGCACCGCTGGTTTGGGGAGCGGATCAGAATCCTCCGCAAAATAGATGTTGGGATAATAACTTCCGAACACAAAAAGGGACTCTAATATCATTTGGCCTTACTAGTTATACAATGGTGGTAAACCACCAAAGTATAAATCAAAAGAAGGACCAAACGATATTGATGTCCGAAGACAACACACGTTCGGAAGTTACTCGGCTGCTGGGGCACGATTAGTGCAAAAACCCTCGGGAGTTATCTACCCGCCAAAAATTTCTAACACCTTGTGGGGACACCTAGAGACGATGGACTGTCTCGTGCTCACGACTGATGATACAGCCGGGCTTTTCGGGCCCCACGTTGGGCGCCATTTGTAGTGAATAAATGATTTTCATAATGTCCGTGAAGGACCGCAGCGATGTTCTGCTGCCTCGGCAGAGGAAGGTGTTGATTCCTGCCGAGAATGCCCTCGTCCGGAGACGCGTGAATGCGCTGGCAGGCTAGCATTGCGGTGTCGTGGGGCGGGTTCGTTTCCCCGGCACGAGGACTCACTACAAAACATTTCGCATTCACGAATTGCTTGCAGAGTTCGAGAGGACGACCGAAGTCGCAAATCAGTAGTTGTTGTTGTTGTTGCGAGAACAAGTGCAACCTGACAAGAAAGACTAATTTGGGGTTGACCTCATCTTTACCCAAATACATTCAGGGCCCACAAATGAAAGAGGGGCAACCGGGTGGTGGTGGAGCCCCTTCATGCCCACCCAACCGGAATAAATCCAATGTTAAATCGTTGAAGTGGCCAGGTATTCCTCTTCTGAGTGGAAAACTCATACAACTTGAATTGTATGAACTTTCCCATCAGAAGGGGAGTACCCCGGTGACCAATTTATGTCATAGAATTATACAATGGAATTGCATAACTTTATGCCATAAAAAGGCACTTGGCTTGGGCCACTCAACCCATTAAGTCTCCTGAAACAGAAAAATTTTTAAGTACCCGGTGGCTGGCTCATAGTTTGGGGTGGAAGCCTGCCACCGTACCGGGTCCTATACCCGATTGGAAAAGACCGGAAGGGAAAGACCGATTTTTACCGTTTAATAATTCATTTTTTTTTTATTTCAACTACTGTAACAATTGTTTATTTTATAATTAATCGCATGGATGTTATAATGCACATGTGTTGTGTGTAACATTTACTTTAATTCAAGACACCTCCCTCAATATATCTACAAATGTTCATTGGTTTAAATTACTTTACTCTAGTAAGCCATCATTTTTCTTTCGTTTCGTTTTGTAATAAACATATTTTTAATAATATATACAAAGAAATTAAAATGGTACTTACATAGCCTTTTCCGACGACGAGCGCTCGTTGACGAAGCCGGGGTGTAAGTCCTAGAAATGTTCTGTTTAAAAACAAAATTTACAAGTTCATGCAGCGAAAGTAAAGGAGGTTCGAATACAGATCCCATGCAATTGTCTCGAGTTACACGACATTAAAGTTGACCAATACTCTAAACGACTGTTCTCTTCTGACTTAGGTTTTTGCTCCTTCACGTCCGATGATACGCGATACGTGCCCTGTGTGGGAAATACTTTCTTTTCCGGTTTCTCGACACTTGCAGAATATAATTTGCGATCCAACTTTTCCGTCACTTGAGATTTCAGAATTCTATTGTATCTGCGAACTGTGACTTTGTCAGTGCTACGAATTTCACTGGTTTCGATGTAAACTACGCTCGGAAACACTGATCGCGACACAAAAAAAAAACGACAAACTCGGCATGAAATCGGGCCCATTACTAGCGGACGAAATTCAAATTGTAAATAATACCGATATTTCACGATTACTAGTTTCAATCAATTCATGTACTTTCGTCTTTCAAATCAGATTTTAAAATAATATATGAATCTCAACAAAACTAATTCACGGAAACAACCATTTGTATTTTTTCTCGCTACACTTCTCATAAAATGAACTTCTTTCATTCCCTATCCTACACTTCGTGTTAATTAATTGAGTTTAAAGTGTCGTGCTAAACATTCTACTTTAAAAATAGAAGCTCCTAGCTTGCTTCGAACCTTCTCCTTCATTCGGTCTGTTTGCGTATTCTCTTTCTTCCACCCTTCACACGTCCACTTTCTGATTCCCTATATACTAAACGGTAAACAAAACTGTATTTTCCCACACAACGTGTTTCGTTCACTGTGTTTATGGAGGACCACTAACACACGCGCGGTCGACGTACATAGCCCATCTACACAATCTCTTTAGGGGAAACACTCCTTTTACTCGATTTTCACACCACCTTATTCAGCGCTTCAATTACCACGACGAATGTGGGCCCGTAAACACAAATTATCACTTGAAAGATCTATTGGGGTACTGATAATAAAGCTGTATCGGAATCTACAATTTCGGGAAGATTCATAACAAACTACGCGGACAATTTCTCACAACAGTCCCACACCCACACACCACTTTGCGTTGCGGAGTGCCTGTTTCTTTCCTCTTGTGCACAATAACTCGCTAAAATAACGATAAGGACACGACCACGATCTTCCCGTTACGCTAACTCTCATCCTTCCCATTACATCGTTTCATTGCGTTCACCAAAAAGCACAAATTCACAAAGTAGCGCGCCCAAAAATTACGTTTCGGCAGAGCAAAACGGCACAGGTCACTTCGCGTTTTGCAAATTAAAATTAAGGCTCGCAAATATCCACATTAAGAAACACTTGGTGTAACTATTATGAATGCAACCCAAACAAAACGGCGCAAAATCAGTGAAGTAAACACAAAAAAGCAACAAACAAAATAGTTTTAGTAGGCAGAGAAAACTATTGTCTCCGTAAATTACAAGATGACACCCGCGCGTTCCACCGAGAACGTGTCAACTCCCCCCAAATGACTTGCAATACGCTCCGCCGGCAACTGTCTTCTTCCGAGCAGCTTGCTTCAGCATCCACTCACTGAAATTTTGCCGAAACAACATGTATTTGAGGTGGAAGTTGATTGTTTCGGTACGAATTCAGTTGTCTGAACATGATGCTGTTGTTGCTGTAAATGCTGCTGTTGTTGATGTGGTTGTTGGAAGAGTGCTGTTGAGTTAAAATTTGCCGCGTTTAGTTGATAATGTTGGGATCGTTGATTTATTGGCGCATAATTGTCTTCGTGCAGGGTTGAATTAGGCGTAATTAAGTGGAAGAAAAATCGGAAGAATTAGACAGGCACACGTTAATCACCGACAACCAAAAATTTTTAATTAATATTATGGTGGGAATGGGTAAAATTTGACTAATTTTAAGGGGTTTAAATGATACAATGATTTTATCGTTCATATAATTAAAGGGGTTAACCGTTTCGTTCTAAGCATTTGTATACCGCGTTACACCGCAATTCGTTAAATTATATTCAAAAGATATTGTAATAAAATCACTACACATTAAAATTTTTAAACAGTTTTAGAATTTTGTTTCCCGGGAGTTAAGTACAAAAGAAATTTTCTTGCTTTATTTTTCACGCGAAAAGAAAAAGAGTGAGGGTTGCGATGGGGAAGGTGACTGAATCGTCCCTCCTTGTTAAATTGAGTTTGTGCTGTGTGCCTGTGGCAGCGCTGGCTTTTAGAGCCATACTCCTCAAGTACTACATATCTCTACATTCAACTATCATATTGAACGTTTGGGTCTTTTAAACAGAATATTTTGAAGTCGCTCCTAGTTTCAGATAGCAGCATTGATAAGTATAATGTTCAAAAACGAAACTATCTAATTTTTCGGAGCGCTTAAACATAAGAATCATAATCAATAATATACAAATCGTATGTAAAACTTCACCGTAAAACCATTTAATTTAAATAGAAAAATCTCATTAAAAGATATCATGATATTAAAACCGTTCGATAATCGAGAATAATGTTCCCCCTTTTGTAATCTAGCTTGAATTATAAATGACTTGTTTCGCTATCGTACATGTAAATTTAAATAAATATGTTCGTACCCATTAATGCAATTTCGTTTTGAATATCGAACAAATTTTGACGAGAAAAATTCACAATAGTTCTTTAGCCAACTGTCAACTTTATGAGAGAAATTATCCAAAAGCAAAAGCGTCCACCATATAAACAATACCACTTTAATTCCACTATTCTTTACGCTTCTCAATGACTTGCTTTGTTTGATGAGTACATCTTCCACATCACAACCACCTTCATCTGCAGCATGGTCCTCAAACTCGGAATTGGTGATACGTTCAGCATACGGTTGCTGTTGCTGCGCTGCTTCGTCCAAGACAAATGGTAGACTTTCATCGATTAGTATATTTAAGCTTTCATCCTCATCCAATCCTTTATATTTTTTAAATACCTCCTGCATACGCCGAACATGGGCTTCTGGGGCAGTCTTCATTTAGCTCTTCCTACTTGAATGGCAGCTCCCCGCCGCCGGCAACTTCCTTCTGAATCCTCTTTTGAATTTCTTTTCGTCCAATTTCCCTGAGCACCTCTAGCTCTTCAAACCTTCGTTCCTTTTCCCCCAATTCGCGCCCTTTAGTTTCTAATTGTTTTTCCTTGTCTTCCGTATTATCATCCGAGTTTTGGAAAAATTTTGTTTCTTTATTATAAATTTTTGGATTTTTACCTCTAAGCAGTGCAAGTGTCTTATAAGATTCTTCATCGAATTGTTCACTTGCTATGACTTCATCCTCTGAACCATCCGAGTCCTCCCCAGATGATGACTCCGAGACTCCGCTTCCGTCACGATATTCTCTTGGGCGATTCCCTCTGGCGGAGCCCGTCACATGATCTAGCACAATCCTCATTCGTTTTCATCTATTCGCTTCTGACACTGATGCAAAATTAAAAACTCTGAACACATATTGAAATTTTGCAGCTCACAACCGTTCGCCTTGTACACTAACAGTAATCTTCCTTCACCTGTTTTCCAAACATGGCGCCTCACCCATATGAAGGGTGGTACTCCAATGTCCAGAGAACTGTTTTCCTTGCTGATCAGTTAAATATCAATCACAAGAAAGCAAATCTAAGTCAGCAGTGGGCAACGTTACACAACACAAACTTCTGCAACACAAAATTAAGCATGGTTTGCGCAAACACAACAAAACTTTTATGTCGCTAGCTGCCGAAAACACTTCACGTCCAACACTGACTGTCGTCTCAACCTCACCTCCACACAGCTTCCTCAACTGTTATAGTTGCTCATTTATGGGTTGCCATTAGGGTTCGGCCACATTGCGTTTTACTGTCGTAACCAGCGATTTTAAGACGCAAATACGAACACACTACGACAAGATTTCCAAAGGATCTTCAGGCATGCGCAAAACTAATATGCTCATTTGAAGGTATGTCTTTGCCAGGAACACATGCGCTAACTCATTTGTGCGCTATGCAAGAAACTTCCATGACCGTCAGCGTCAAATGTCCAAATGATGTGCGCCTGCGCAAGTATCACAAAAACTACCTACTAAACTGGTTTTAGGAAAAATCGCAAATTCCTGCGACTGCCGACCTGGACTTGTCGAAAATCGCAGTGTGCGGGCTTCCATTTAACCTTGTGTAACTTGCGACAGAACTGCGACTAATAGTCGTAGTCTGATGCATTCCTTAATTAAAATTTTGACAGGAGCTAGGCGGGTTTTCAAGCAGTTTGATACTGTAACTGCTCGAAACAAAAATTAACTGAAGTCAAAGAGAAATGGAAAGGATTTCAAAATGGTAATAAAACTTAAATTTCATGACGAATACAATTAAAGTGAACCCTTTAAATGTGAGATAAAGAAAATTGATATAAAAATTACGTTTAATAATAATAAGAGACAAAAAAAACAATTTTATGAATTACAATTAAAATTTCGGTCTTTTTGAGCAGTTTGCTGATGTGACTGCTCGATTACTACAAACATTTGAACATTTGTGAGGGCAGTTTATTTCGTGTAAGCCACGCCCTTATGCTGCTTATTTGTATCATATATTTTCACTTAAAATTTGCCAAATATGGGTAAAAAATTTTCTGAAAATCGGTTTACTGTTGAACAGAGTGATGAATTTACAAGTGCTTCGGCAGCAAAGTTGAAAAAAGTGATGAGTTTAATGTTTCAATCGATCCAATTTTCCATTATTGTATCTTGCAGTTCAGTGTATTTACTTATTTACAAACAATTTTAAAATGTACCGACTGTAACGGTGATGTCAAATTTTCAAAATCTGACGAGAGGGGACTGGGTTTTAAGCTTTGTGTAAAGTGTAAGTGCAGTGATCGCTTTACTTATTCAAGTCCAAAAATCGAACAAGCCTACGAAATAAATAGACGGCGTGTATTTGTTATGAGATTGCTTGGTGTTGAGATCAAAGACATTTCAAATTTTTGTTGTTTTATGGATTTGGGAGCGTCATGGAGCAAAACAGCATATTACAAATGTAATATATAGCAGTTAACGAAGTGCTTGAAATAGTGCTCAATAAGCTTCCAATGAAGAAAAGGACAAAAATAAAGCCGCTGGTAATATAGAAAATGCGTTCAGTGTATCTGGTGATGGATCGTGGGCAAACCGGGGATTTACATCGCTTTTAGGTGTATCTCTTTGATTGGTAAATTTACCGCTAAAATACTTGATGTTGTCGTGAAGAGCAGTTTTTGTAGAATTTGTAGCAAATGGGCTTCAAAAACAAGCACAACAGAATATGAAACATTTTATGAGGAGCATTAGAAGTTCTGCACCGCTGATCACGAAGAAGCTGCGGGATAGATGGTATCATCAAAATGTTTCAAAGATCCGAAGGCCTTCACGATGCGCGATACATGTATTACATTCGAGATCCTTGTTCACATTGTCCACTAGGTCTTGCCAGCAGTGAGCCTTGCTACTGTTGATCAGTTTGCGAAGGCATTTCCTGGTCGACTTGTATGCTGCCACCCAGTTGCATGCCTCGTCACGGTTCCGCGCCCGTTGAGCCTCACGTCGAAGCTTGTGACACTCCCTTCGCTTTTCAGCGATTTCAGTTGACCACCAGTACACGGGGGGCTTGTCGTGCCGGGGTCTTTGATGGGGCATAGAAGCTTTGCAAGCAGTCGTAATGACGCTCATAGTAGAGTTCACCACGTCTTGAGCTGCCAGTTCTTCCGTTCCCTCCGAAGCTCCCTGCAGCGGCTCACCTGCTGTGAGAGCCTTGACGAAACTCTCGACGTCCATCCTTCCGATGTTCCATCCAGTTGTGGAAGGCCGAGAGCACGGACGTCGGGAGACAGCATCACTTATCTCAAGCAGAATGCACTGGTGATCACTGGCTGAGTGGTCCTCTAATTCTTTCCAGTTGTGTATCCTCCGTACTAAGGATTCCGAAGCGAATGTCACGTCCGGTATGGTTCCCTCACAGCCAATACGGCGGAAATTTGACGTATTTCCGGAGTTTAGTACGACGAGGGCCGTCCTGGCCGCCATTTCCAGGATTAGTTTTCCCCGCGGATCCATCTGAGGCATGCATTTTATGAGGAGCATTAGAAGTTCTGCACCGCTGATCACGAAGATTCTGCGGGCAAGATGGTATCATCGAAATGTTTCAAAGATCCGAAGGCCTTCGCGATGTGCGATACATGTATTACATTCGAGGTGGTGATAAAAGACTTTCAAGTCTCTATTAAATTTAGTCCTGATTTTGACATTGTTAAAAAAGAATGTGTTTTATACATAAAAAAGCGAGCGTTCAGAAGGGCTAAAGAAGCCAAAAGCAAATGATAATTGCTTAAAAGCAAAAAAAATAGCTGAAAAAGCAGCTGAAAATTATGAATCTACACCGCAAAAAGGTAGACCAAAAGTAAGTAACTGCAAAAAACCCCTTCAAAAGGTCCGAGAAATTGGCTTCAGATGATTTATTGTTGTTGGGCAATAACACCCAAAAAAGCAATAAGAGCTACAATGCCTACGTGTGAAACCTGGCCCCCAAAAACACTTTTGCCGGCAAAAATATCATTAAACTTGCTGTAAATACCTCTGCGTGCATCTTCAATAAAGGATTCTTTACAATTTTGAAGATCATGCATGTTATGGGACTCACAATTGGCCCGCAAGCCGTGCATCACTTGGAGGTTGTTGACGCGCTTGAATCAAGCAGGGGAATCGCCGCAGCACTGAGGCGTGTAAAGAAGTGAGGACTGCTTGTAGGGATGAAAAATTACGTATGGAGGAAAATTATGAGCAGGAGGAAGGATTATTGTATGGCTCAGGCAATGCCAATTAAATTTAGGTAGCATTTTGTGTATAAATTATTGTTAAAAACTAGAAAGCGCTTTTTCTGGAAATCCCATTTTTTGGGTTGGCGGATGTGATAAAAAAATACTGGATTGATCGTTCCGATTTTTTAATATATTATTTTACAAATATAAATCTGTAGATTGAACTAGAGATAGAACGATTGATAAAGTATTTTTTGGTTTTCAAAGGATTATTGGTCCCAAAAATCGGCGAATTTAAAAAAAACTCCACCATTTTGTCTATTTTGGCCAAAAAAATTTTCATTTAGTTCAATCTATAGTGGCTTTAATGCTGATTAAACCCCTGTTTTTATTTTTGTTGGATGTTCCAGTGAGCCAAAATCACAACAACCGTAAGTTTTTGATGTTGTTTCCAAAAAAAAAAACGCTAGAAAAATCCAGAAAAAAACGTTTGTATACTTTTTACACATAAAAGTAAATATGCTAAGTTTCAATAAGATATCTAACTTTCTTAAAAAAAATTGAACTTTAAAAATTTCATTTTATTTTTAAATCCAGAGGTGTGACATACTGTCCCATTAAACGTGATCGTACAACTATTGAAGATGAACCACGAAGTGGACGTCCAAAAAGTGCAACAACACCAGAAATCATTGAGCAAGAAAATGATGTTTTGTAAAGATCCAAGCGCAACTAAGCGTAAAATTGCTGATACCAAAGGAATCTTGGACAGATGAGTACTCTATATTTTACACGAAGAATTACGTATGAAAAAGCTATTCGGAAATATAGTGCCGCATTCGTTAATAATTCAAGAAAAACTGAATCAAAAACAAATTCGTAAGCGTGAGTTGGAGTTTTTTAAGCGAAATGAAACCGATTTTGACCATCGTTTTCTAATTACGGATGAGACTTTGATTTACCATCATAATTCTAAACTGAAACAAAAACGTTTACAGTGGACTGAAGCTGGTTATTCGGCTTCAAAACAGGTCAAGTCAGAATGATCGGCAAAAAAAAAATTTGATATCAGTTTTTTAGGATTCAAAGGAGATTAAGTTGATTGACTATCTTGAAAAAATAAAACAATTAACCCTGAGTATTTTTGCAACCTTCTGAACCAGTTGGAAAAATTGTTCGTGAAAAAAAAACCCAGCTTACTGAAGAAAAAATTCGTTTTTTCATGAAGACAATCCATGTTCTCACACAAATGCTTTGGCGTTTTTTGGCGAATGAGGAAGCTATTGCAGCCGTAGAAAAGTATTTTGCAGAGCTTCTGGAAAATCATTACCAAGATGATATAAATTTATTTGAGGATCGTTGGAATAAGTGCTTTGAAGTTAACTAATTTCATTGAAAAATACACATTCTTTCATTTTAGCTATCGAAAACTTTGAACCAACCTGTATATTTGGTATACTCGTGTGCAGTGAAATCAATTTTAATTCTGTCAATTGATCAACCTTCGATGAAAAGTTGTTGTAATGAGCTATTTTGTTTTGAAAATTTTGATTTGGGTTGTAAACGATAGAATTAGGAGTAAACTTTCGACGTACCACAAATCACTTTGTGTCTAATACTTAACCATGCTGATAAGGACGCTACTGATAAATAAGTTTGCTTTTGTATATTCAAAACATGATTATTAAACGTTGTAAAATAAAGCCCTGCCGTAGATGGTCCCAAGTCCGCTTGAGATAGGAAGAGAGAACCTCTTGTTTCCCCAACCCATAGCTTCCATGATTCCTCATCCCAAATCCCCCAATTAAATGGTATTAGATCGGGGTCGGATATTGGGCTTACAGGTTCCCCAATAATATGACATTAAATGCCGAGAAAAGCTAATAACTGTAAATGTATCTACAGCTCCATATCTAAGCGGATTTCTTCAAAATTCGGCTGACAAGAGTACACATCCTGACTGAAGAATAGGAAAATGAAACGAAGGAAATGTTCTACAATCAACTGGAAAGACTAGTCACCTGGAAAGACAAACGATACAAAAATAATTCTGAGTGATTTCAATGCTAAGCTTGACAATGAGCTATCTGATCGGGGAACGACTGGAGGATATAGCCTCCACGATGAAACAAATGACAACGGCCAGCGCCTGATTAACTTTGCATGTAGCAGAAATCTAATCATACGTTCGACCTGCTTCCCACATCGACACATTCATAAAATGACCTGGGTATCACCGGATAGCAACACACAAAACCAGACCGATTATGTTCTGATCCGATAACGTTAGGCCTCGAGCATAATTGACGTCCGTACATACCAAGGAGCCAATTGTAACTCAGACCATTACTTGATCAAATTAACCTTCCGATGTCGTATGTCAAAGGCGTAATCGGCGAAGACCAGCCCGCTACAAAAATTTGACATCAAAAGGCCTCAAACGGCGTCTGTGGCCAAAAATTTCACGGAGACCTTTGACAACCAGTGGGCTCCGATTTTATCAGACGCATCGTTAAAGACAAGCAACGAGCTCTTGATGGAAATAAAATCAGCTATTAGGACCGTGGCAGAGCAGACGATCGGACATCAAGCCGGCACAAGAGGAATGATTTGTTCGATGATGAATGCCAGAATGCGTTAGATAAAAAGAATCAGGTGTACAAAGAATACGTAGGTAGGAAAACCAAGACAAAGAAAGAACACTATGAAAATCTCAAAAGAGTAGCGAATCAGATTATTATTAATTGAGAAGTATAGATGTAAGCCTAGCGAGCAACAACAAAAGGCAAGCATAAAAGTAGTAAGAAGCCTGAAACGTGGTTTTCAGCCCAAAACCACGCTCTGCCGTGATGATATCAATGAAACCCAGATTAAGGAGACATGGGCATCATATTTCAAGAAACTCCTTAATCCTCCACACAGCTTCCAAACATCGGAGCCTATAGATGTTGCAGAGAATCTCCATTGGCCCTACCAACTCTGGATGAAGTTTGTTCCATCATCAAAGCCCAAAAGAATATTAAAGCGCCGGGTATTGATGAGACTCCAGTGGAGCTCATCAAATATGGTGGCAGTAGTGTTCATCAAGCTATTCACAAAGTTATCCAGCACATTTGGCAGCAAGAACATATGCCGAAAGAGTGGAGCCAATCAATTATATTCCCTGTCCACAAAAAAGGTGACAAGCTACAGTGCGAAAATTACAGAGGAATATCATTACTTTGTACGGCGTACAAAATATTTTCTAAAATCTTCGAAAATAGTATTATTGGGGAGTATCAAGGTATCAAGGTAGTTTTAGAGCAGGAAGATCAACAACAGTCCAATAGTAAACAGTCAAGCAGGTACTTGAAAATAGCTTTGTTGAATTCAACCAAGCATACGACAGTATTGATCGTAACGTACTGTACCAAATATTACTTTGGTTTTTCATCCCAGCCACATTAGTCCGTCATATCAAAATGACAATGACGGCGACGACCTCCCAAGTCCGCATCAATAACCAACTGACCGATGCCTTTGACACAAATATCGGACTAAAGCAGGGAGATAGGCTGGCCCCATTATTATTCAATTTGGCTCTGGAGTACGTCATAAGGAAGCTACCTGTGGATACACGAGGTACATTACTATTCTAGCCGAGCCAAGTGGTAGCCTATGCGGACGACATCAACGTTTTGTCATGGTCATGAACAACTGCCAAAGAACTTTTCCTGAAACTCGACTGCGAAGCAAAACTAGTAGGGCTACAAATCAACGAAAATAAAACAAAGCGCATGGCACAGTTGAGGAAAAATACCTCAAATACACAAAATATCATGCTTGGCGAATACAGTATCGAAAATTTGAGCAAATTTTTGCATATTTAGGCGCCAAAATAACGAAAACGGGCAATCAAAGAGACGAAATATGCCGAAGAATACAGCTCGCAAATAAAATATTTTATTCAGTAGTAACGATCTTGAAGACCAGCTGCATACACAAGAAAACAAAGGTCCAAGTATACAAATCAGTGATAAGGCCTGTGTTATGCTATGGGTGTGAAACATGGACCCTAAGCCAAGCATCCGCAAATATATTGAACACCTTTGAGCGACGGGTCCTGAGGCGAATAATCGGAGTGAAGCTAGACGGGAACCAATGGCGAATTCGAAACAACCATGAGCTGTATGAAATTTTCGACGAACCGGAGGTGTCAAGGATTGTAAGATTGCGGAAGCTGCTATGGTCTGGGCACATGAATCGTATGGACGAACAAAGGATACCCAAAAAGGTATTCGTTGGGAGAACTGAAGGCCGAAGGCCAGTGGGCAAACCGAGGAAACGCTGGTCTGACTCGGTCGACGAAGACAGTTCATCGATGCTCGGGTTTCGGAATAGGAGGACGCGGTCAATGGACCGAGACAATATGAGGCGCTGTTTGCAGGAAGCGAAGGCCCGAGAGGGGCTGTAGTGCTAAGAAGAAGAAAATAAAGCTTGATAAGCTAAATACCAAAATGACATCTTCACTTATGCAGGTATTTTATTCAAAATAAATAATAAGAATCAAATTACAACAATAACTTTTTCTGAGTTCTTCATATATTTGTAAAGTCTCTCCAAAAACTAATTTTTGAAACTAAAGCTAAAGATACTTAATATTATTCCACAAGTTTTTGCTTCCCTTATATTTGAACACGAGCCACCACTGAATTAAATGTTTAAAAGGCTTTCCCATAAAACACTAAAACGTTTAAATTCAAAATTTGGGGTAAACGTATTAAGAAAATCAACGTATAAAGTGATTTGAAATAAAACAGTTAAATGTTTAAAATATACTTCAAACACAATTTGGAATGACTGCATTGTAATTAGCTCTTAAGAGCTTATTTAAACATTTACTCTCTTATTCTATATATCATTTGGCATTTAAAACAATAACTCAAAATAGTAAAATGATAATGCCTTTAATGTATGTACTCGTATTAGTAGCTTAGCTATAAATTTACGGTCAATTATGGATAAATAATCATTAATCTAGTAGCTTTATTGACTTGATTTCTATATAAGATTGCAAATCTAGCTTATGAATGATCCGATGAACAACTGTTTGAAAATTGTTCTTTGCCTGTAAATTTAACGATCTCTCGCATGCTAATTTACGATTTACAAGGTGGCAAAACAGCCACAAAATTCGAGCGTCTAATTTACGATTTCTTCCCATAAATTACCTAGTTAATGAGCTACACCAACTTTTATTATGTAATCCTACACTAGTTTCCTTGACTGCACTGGATATTCTTAACTTGTTGACCTCTCAAAATTTTCTTCGAAGTCATAAACAATATGTGTCTAAACATTTTGTTTTTGGAAAAACCCAACAGAGGCCTAACAGACCAAACACATCATTAAATCTTCAGAGATAGAATAGTACATAAAACTGTTGTTTTAAATATGCATGCATAAAAAAATAAAGAATAATAATTTTATATGCAGTTTGGGTTATTTTTCTTCAGCGTGGCTTGCACTCGAAGAATGTCCAGCTGTCAGCTCCGTATTAAATTAATAATTTATCTGGAAGTTAGCATCTATAATATCTTTGAAACACTACCCGGGTCGTTTACTGATCGTTATCTTTATACGCTCTATAACGAGTAGGTTTTGAACCCAAAACAAAGACCTCACCTTGATCAAATGTGATATCTCGATTGAAGATCTTTGTCGTCTGGAATCTTTTTGGATTTACCACGCGGAAAGTGAGTTGGGATGAGGATTAGTAGGGTTTTGTGGGAAGAACGATTCGTTGCCCTAGCTACCGCATATGGAACCAGGTAAGTCAGTAAAACATAAATCGTGTATTGCTTATTGGGAATGCTCGCTGAAAATTATCATTGGATTGGAGATTGAGACATTTTCAACAGAATTTCCTTTAGTGACATTATGTTGTACTATGTTATAAAATTCTAATTAATAAGCATAATTCGCATGAATTTGACACCAGACCCTATGCGCCATTGGGTACAACCGATTAACCGAATTAATAAAAGTCATGATATAGGTTCCTTTTTGATTTCCAACATTTTAAGAATCCTCCTAGATTCCAGAATTTTTTTCCGATATCTATAAAAGTTAAGTTTAAGGTGTCTGCGTATGTCCAAAAATAAATACAAAAAAATAATGCTACTAAAATGTAGATTTTGCTTATGTCATATATAAAATATACGACAGTGTTGTTCAGTTCATAATTGGATTCATACTTACGTCATATGTATATGACACTAGAACTTTATTTCAAATCAAAACGCAAGATCAAAAATGAAATAATAAGTATTATTCGTTAGATATGGGGTCTTTCATGTCTCACTCTCTGTAAATAAGCAATTAACATTAATAAGTATTTTGATGCGTGGTAAAAATTAGTTTTGGTGTATAAATTCCTCACCAATGCAACAAAACGTAAAAAACTAGCTCTTGAAGGACCTTCTTACTAACTTTATGATAACAGCAAATAATACTTCTGAAAATCAAATCAACTTCTCAAAAACAATAATTATCACACAATGTAAAAAACTTCTTTTAGCATTAAAAACTATTTCTTACAAACTAAAAAGATGCCTTTCTATTTTTGATGAAATCTAAGGTGGCAGTTTCTTTTTGGGGTACTACATACAAATATATTGCATTTAGTGCATAACGCCGTAGTAGTCTTGGAACATTTCGGATTGCGGCATCTGTTTTGAGTGTCGTTATAATCAACCTTATGACATCTTACTACTTCTGTAGGTAGGGTAACCGAATTTAATTGGAACACTATTTGTCACTGCACCCGCCGAACGCTACCACCTCACTTAACTGTTCCAGGTCTTCCTGCTTGCGGGAAAAGAATTTCCGAGCCACACCTTTCACAGCTGAAAACGAACGTGTTTATATTCTATGGAAAGGGAAAAAAATTTAAAATTACCTTTACTCAACTTGAGTAACATTCTATATTTATTACAACCCGACCAATATAAAGTAAAATTTAAGCCACTTACATTTATTCCCTACTCTAGTAAGGGGCCCCTTTTCTTCCCTTTTCCTGATTATCGCCACCGTACAGTTGTCTCGTCCCAATTTTATGTCCCGGTATCCAGGGTTTGTCTCCAATTTCTCGTCAATATTGTCGCTGAGTATCGCTCTGTTATACCTCCACCGGTAGCTCGAAAACTCCCAAAAGAAAGCAAGCACGCCAATCTTCCCGGGATTAACGTTTTTCCTCCCGTCCACCGGGAAAATCATGTTTTTGGAGTGGTTTTGTTCCGTTTGTCCGAGCGGTTCCTTTCGCTTGATTTCACTCATAACAAGCTCCACTCGGTGGCGATCCTAGTGGGAATTAAGTGCATTACGCTCTGAATGCATTTGACTGATCGTTCGAGGTGTCAGTAATGCTTATTTATATCACGACGCTTCAGTTCATAACTTGCTCGCTCCCTTGAGCCGGCGCTAATATTTCCTAGTTTTTCTCGTCCCCGCCGGTAGTTTAATCGCCGTGCCTTCTAACTAATTCTGGTCGTCAAATCTCTACTCGGGAATGTCGCGATTTTCGTCATTTAGATTTCCGTGGTGGATTATGGGTGAATTTGGTGCGAATAATTGAATAGTGCGCTTCGGCACGATGTCATTAGCCAGTTAGGAGCAGAGGTAAGATATTCAACAGTTGTATCCGTGTTTTTTGCAGTTTAGTGGATTTATCACCTTCCTCTTGTGTAGTGAATTCGGGTTTTTATAAAGTCCGTAAAGGACTGCAGCGATGGTCTGCTGCCTCGGCAGAAGAAGGTGTCGGTATCTGCCGAGAACGCCCTCGTCTGGAGACGCGTGAATGCGCTGGCAGGCTAGCATTGCGGTGTCGTGGGGCGGGTTCATTTCCCCAGCACGAGGACCCACTACAAAAATATTTCGCATTCACGAATTGGACTGCTGGAAATCGAGAGGCGACCGAAGTCGCAAAAAGTGTAGATAACTAGACAGAGGGAATTAGAGCTTGTCATGAGAACAAGGGGAACCTGAAAAGAAAGGCGAACTTGGGGTGACCTCGTCATTACCCGACGAAGTTCATGGCCCACAAATGAAAGAGGGGCAACTGGGTGGTGGTGGAGCCCCTTCGCACCCACCCAACCAAAAGTGTTTCAATTGTATAAACAACAAAAAAATTTGTGCGTTTTCCCGATTCAAAATATAAGCGCCAAAATTATCTTCTCTTTCAATTCAACACTATCATCCGTCGTTACAGCATTCTAACCTCCTTTCTCTCGGAGATGCACGTGGCTCTATTTTTGCACCCTCACGGAACATAAACACTTCGAAATTCGAGTGTGGGAAAGACGGAAAATCTTTCGGGCGCCGATCAAAATGCACAAACGCGTGTGAAATAGGAAACGTGCTGCACCATGCACGCATAAATGGAAAAAAATTGTTACCAAAATTTCGTTTAAATAGTTTAGGTTCACGGGAAAATTAATTAGCCGAAATGCTAGGAAAGTCACAAATTTTCAATCCGTTAAAATTTAGGGCCGTGTAAATTATTGCACTGTGTCGCTGGTTGATGTTTGAACAATTCGAAATTGCAATTTCCCACGCGTAAAATCCACTTCAAAACGCCGTAACTCATTGAACAGGCGAGGAAGGGAAACGTTTAATTTTGGGTCAAGATAGAGATCGACCGCAGTGGCACACTGTTATATTAAACGGTCACAAGAAATCTTGATGTCAACGGTCAACACTTGTTTTATTCAGAAACATTCCAAAATTGAACGCAAATCAGACCGCAATAACATTTCATATCAATTAAAGCATTTCCTGATAATTTGTCTGATAAATCATTTTCCTAACTTAAATTTTACTTCAATTATATCATTCACAATTTTAATATTCCATTTCGATTACAATTTATTTTGTACACTTCCATTTCATTTAACTATTTTAAAACAATCTTTTCACGCTAATTCTTATCACATGAACAAATTAAAATTCAGCTGAGAAGATTAAATGCAATCGATTGAATTTTGCTGCACTCCCCGCGTCCACGCGCGTTCGCAGTTGCAACTCGACTCCTTTTTCATGATCGTGCACATCGACGGTCAAACCCATCCAGCAATCCATTTCTTCCACTCTTCCGTGCACATATCAGATTCTAAACCTGATCCATAATCTTGATTTGTTAGTATTGCGCGAACCGGTTCCTGTTCGTATCAAGTTATTCTCATTCCAAACGTTATCAGGGTTAGTGTAAGGCGACTGCATTCTAGTGTTATCCTCATACAATCAACGACTAATTTAGATGAATTGGTATTCATGCACATGCTACCTTTTTCTGTTTTCTTTTTTTATCTCTTTTTCTTTTGTTAAGCCACTACACTTCCATTTTATCTCAACTTGTTTTTCTTTCTGCGTTCAACTTCTTATGTATTTATAATATATATAATATTTTATATATAAATCAAAAGCAATTAAAACATATCATCAATTCTTCCTTTGTCTCTTTTTTCATATCATTTTATAGAAAACAAAATAAATGAGTTGTCCATTTCAAAATATATACCAGCACGATATCGAGAGATTCCCCATCATCAAAAATTTCGAAAATCTCTCATTCCTAGTTTCGCACAGCGTTTTGCTCACATTCACGCTTTATATGGCCTGTTTTGCCACAGATGTAACATGATTTTGCGCTGTCTGGACAATTACGCGAAATATGTCCTGTTTTGTTGCAATTATAACAGATTAAGTTGCGACCAGAATCGTTGTTCTGATCCGGACAGTTACGTGCCAAATGCCCAATTTGGTTGCAATTGTAGCAACTGGGCTCATCAGCCGGTTGACTACATGTTCGAGCAATGTGTCCAACAACGTTACAACGATAACATCTGTCAGCTTCTTCGTTACACATTCTCGCTAAATGTCCAATTTTGTTGCACTTGTAACATTTTCAGACATAGACATCAATCTAACACTTGATTTATTCATAAATTGTGTAGCATTTCGAGTAATCGCCGTTATAAAATCGTCACGATCAATTGAATCGTCCAAGGAGCGTTGCGACGGTGTAATAGTCGTTTGATTAGGTGTTGGTAGGTTGGATTTAGTGGTGTTTGGAATAGAATTCGGTGAAGATACTGTTGTTGCTTCGAGATTTATCCGAACGCTTTTTGATGAGGCATTAGTTGTTCTTTTTGTTGTATCTATGGAAGTGCTGACACGGTCAACAGGATTTACAGTCGTTTCGACAATTCTAGCGGCATTCGATGTTTTCGAGGTGTGGCCTCATTATTTGCTAAGTCAAGAGATTCATTTTCGTTTCTAGACTTATCTCGACGTGAAAGAATCTTTAATTTTATTCTAAGGTTCTTTAATTCTAGATTTTTATCAATATACTGTAATTTTTGTGCCTTATTCATAGTCTCTTCGTCAGTTTTCTTCGCTAGTAGTCTTGATTTTCGTTTTCTGATAACATCCTCCGTTTCCGATTGATCTTTATTTAGATTAGTTGAAATGGTTTCTAATGCAGTCAAACTCGATTGTGAATCTCTCGAGGTTTTACTGGGCTGCTGTAAGCGTTAAAATCCAACAAAGAGTCAATACTGCTATCAGAATCACTGTCTTCGCCGCTTTCATTCTGGGATAGATTAACAACTGGATTGCTAGAAAAATCATTTTGTGGAACTACCTCCGTTATATTATTTACTTGTATAATTTCTGCATCCTCCTCGATTACTACACTTGTTTGAGCTTGTCGTCATCAGCGGTCATTTGTTGGTGTGCCAAAGTGAGTTTTTGGTTGATATTTTTAAGCTCATTCACAGCCTCCTGTTTGGCTGAGAACTCATCACGAAAATCTGCCAATTTTTTTGTGCGGGCGTCACGTAGTTCATCTATTTAATCTCGAACATTGCGCGTAACGCTTCAGCATTAATTGTTGAAACATATTCAGCTGCTTTCAGTTTCGCACATTCTTCCCGAAGACCATCGATTTGTTCTTCAAGAGTTCGCTTCTTGTTCTCGGGCTCTCGATTGATTCCTACAATTACTTCATTCTGGCTTCATGTTGTGAGCTCAACAAACGGCATTCGCCTAAATCGTTTTCATATTCAGAAACCTTTTTATTTGAATCTGTTTGTAACGCCTCCAGATTCTGACATCATGTGCGATATTTTTAGCTTCCGATTTAATTTTACTAATATATAGTCGAGCCACTGTAAATTCCCTTCAACCTTACCACCTGGAACTAGTGTATTCATTTCCATCTCGCTGATACTATCCGCGCATAAGGTTTGTCTAATTTTGGATAGATCACGCAAAATATTTGAGAGCATTGCTGACATATCTTTCAATTGTTGCAACTCCGATGTAACGACATTCAATGTGGCCTGCTTTTGTTGCAATTCCTCGTCCATAGTATCAATATCTTTGTTTTTTTTGCCTCGATTCTTGGTGATTTTTTTGATCGTAGTTAACAGTCAATTCTTCTAGAGCTTGAAGTATTTCTTTCACATCCTCCTTAGAACTTTCGTTTTTTTTGCTGCTACTTTTAATTTACGTTGCGTCTCGAGTTTGCGCTTTACTCGTCCTTTGCTTGCCACCAATGAAGTATTAAATTCGTGAGTGTCTATCTCCGGTATGCGTACCATTGCTGCCTCAGCAGCATCTCTGGCTTCGCTACTCGGCTCGTTCCTCTTCGGTGGCATGTATGCATCTCAAGATATTTCCGGCTGGATCGTTAAGTTTGTATCCTTGGCCGGAAGCTCAGTAGCTGCACACCTGATAGGAATGTCGGGTTTAACAACAGCCTCGCGGTTAGGGCCACACTCAAAATCGTTTCCCTGTAAATTTCGACAGCACTCAGGCTCGAATTTGAATTAGTCGAATTATATACTGCATCAAAATTTATTGGAAGTCTATGTCAGAAAGTATAATCAATGAAAACACAGGCAGTATGAAACCTTGATTTGAGGAAATAATGTAAATGCCCGCAAATCATTGCGCATATTACGAACACCTCTTATCGCATGCCGGGAGCAACGATTCGAATTCGCATTTCCTCCCAGCGTTGCATGTTATTTGTTATTGCTTCTAGGGGTTATAAGTTTTATGCTGCCACATTTGTTGATTGGATGACGAAAGTTTCCGCTACCGTGTGGCCTAGTCGTAGTGCCGGGAATTTGCGTTTCGTTTTGACCTCGCGTTGGTTCTTGATGCTTTCGGTGCTTGCTACTGCTTGCGTTGTCCATAATGTGGCGTGTAAATTGGGAACGACCTAGCTACTTAAGTTTAATTACATAAAGTTACAGAGCAAAAGTTATTATGTGGCTTTCTTTCCGTAATATAATAATTTGTCATTTTATGAATGAAAATTTAAATTACTTGCTGTTGGTTACATCATTAGGTTATCAAAAAAAAATTAATGAAGTGTGGCTCGGTATTGCGTAGGCTTAAATCTTGCGGAATTGCATATGGTAGTGTTCAGGGTGAGCAACACTATGGAATCTCAATGTTCACCCGTAACAAGGTTTTATTAATACTTTCCTTTTTTGTGCTTAGGCTGCAATTCTTCACGATCGTCAAGACTTTCTGAATCGGATGACAAAGTATTTTCCTATATTAGGCTGGCATCTGAATCCAGTTTAAAAGTGTTATCCAGCCAACGAACTATGTTAACCACTTTGTCATTTCTACATTTTGTTTGGCATTAGCTTCTGGCCTTTTTTGCAAAGGCTTTTTCATCGGAAGGCTGGCAGTTTTTAGGAATTATATTTCTTAGGATGCTACTAGTGACGTGAAAACCTTTTTACACTAATGTTTCAGCTAATTTGACTGTGGTAAAATACCTATCGAAATAAATGTGCTGGCCTTTCACTGGCGTTTTTTAGAGACTGAGAATACATGCTTCACCAAGAGTATATCCTTCTCGAATTAATTCGGGGCAGGTAGTATCGCCCTGGTATGGAAGCATGTCCAAAACGATACCTTGTGGAGTAGCCAACACGAAAATTTTAAGGCCTACAAGATTAGGCTTTCCTGGACAATATTGACATATTCCACACTGGCCACTGAATGGTAAAATCATTTCATCGATGCTTAATTGCAAAGTGGAGTACGTTCCATAGTTTACATTTTCGTTTGCTTCCTTCTAGAACATCATCATCAAGCACTACTTTTAGACAGTTTCTTATGTTGGAAAATCTATTTCGTGTAATAGCCTTGTTTATAATTTTAACTCCATATTTCTGACATCAGAGCAACAGTATTTTTGGCAAATTGATAGCACTTATTACCATTCGAATGCCAAAAAAATACTTAGTTCTTTGACAGTCAGGCATAAGGTATTGCCATTTCTTTGGATATGAGTTCTTTTTGTACCAGATACCATTTCCTCTAATATGTCGTCATCGATTTATTGTGTAAAGTAGTCTTGAGGCGTCCATGACTCGTTTTCAACTTTTTTCTAGTTGGGTTAGTAAAAGGGACGTTCTAAAGGTTCGAATTGACCATTCCATCCATCGGAGGTTTATGTGCTATTCGCTGCCTCACGTTTACGCCCACTAGTATTCGTACATCTTCTCCCCCCCCCCCTCAACTAGAAATGCAGGTCCGGCCTCGGCTTCATCCTCTCTCTACAAAAGAAGATTGCAGAGAGGCCTCTGATCGTAAGTTCGTTACTTCATCTGAGGAGCTCGACGATAAAGTACTCGATTCCCTGTCTTCTTCATGTCTTGCCGTAAAAGTGATATCGTCATTTTCATCTATATCGGAGAGATCTATGTCCAACTTCTCAAGAAGTCGTATGATATCATCTTCATGTAAAGCTATAAGAAAGATTCATTTGAGAACCAATGACATAAATATATGACATAAGCATCAGTTATTTGTTACTTTGGTATGCTGCCAATTGGGATCAAACTAAACGAGTATGGAAAATAAAGAAATTCTATTGCGATTTTCTAAAAACTTACCGCGCTTGCCTGAAAGGCGATCCATTTTCCTATCTGAGCTCGAAAGAAATGCTTATTTGATGTGAATATCAAATTCAAAATGATGTTAGAATTAGTGTTGCCAGCTTACAAAGCTACCATAAAACGATTAGTTTGGGAGCTTATTCACAGATGTCGTTTGAAATCATTTTTAGTTCTCTATGTAATATAGGTATGGCACTAGCACCAAGAAGTTTAAAGTAAATTTATAATCAGCAGTCGACCCCTAAATTGATTTAAAAGACCTACTTGCAGTGACATACAAATACTGAAAGAGTTCATTGCTCGGTCATATTGTTGTACTTTTATAATAATCAGTACCACAACAATATACAATTTAACTTTTGGCAAACTCCTCCAACGGAAGTTCAAATGGTGGCAGTAGCAGATTCATCAGACTATACCACGAAATTTAAAAACAAGGAAAAAAATAAATAATCCAGAATCACTTTTGAAAGGGAAGGATTTCTCGTACTCTAACATTTTAAGTTAAACAACTGTAACGGTTTCCTACTCCGTCTCGTTCGATCGCAATCAGAACCGACCTCTCATCGGTTCGAGACGTGCAGTCTTGGAAATGACAACGGACTGTACCCTTCAGGTCAACAAGTCCGGTCACACTTAGTCTACTCCGTGGTGACTGCTTGTAGGCTAGCTAGTTCGGAGAGGAGTTTCGGTCGCGGGTCTTACGCGAGCAGACTAAGTCCGAGTTACGTAACTCAGCCACCGGTTCACATGCCCGATTTCCAAACGCGTCAACAACTACTCATCCAGAACAGAAAACCTACGTTACGTTAGTTCTGGATGTGATCTCTCCACAGATCTCAATTCAAAATACTACAAAATCTAAAACCATAGGCGCGTTACCGAATCACCGACGCGGTACCAGAAAACAAGCTAAACTACCTCAAGTCCAAAATAACCTACTCTAAGAAAAAAACGAGCGCAAACAAGGGTACCGCGGACCGTAACCGACTAGAAATCAATCATCCGCAGATTATGAAAACCTAACCCTCTTCAAGACATACTTACCCTCGGTCATCACTTCCGCTGCAAAAGAAAGAGCATGCGGAACGGAAAGGCTTACTGCTTCTTTAGTAATTCATTTTATTCATTATTAAACGATTTCCTTTTGCAATGAGACGTTAAGCGTCATTTTAATGAAATTTTCATATGAATTTCTCTTTCAAAGTGATGTTACTATATGTCTTTCTTAATGGTAATTACAACTATTATTACTTTTAAATATTAGAATAGTATATTGGATTAAATTTACAGTACATCAGTCACTTCTTCTTTGAATTAACTTCTATTGTTACACTTTTTCTCTGTTTTCAAAACAGATCTTTTAAGAATTGTGCTTTGCTTCTTTTTCTCCATGCAGGTTAGTGGGTATTTGGTGTTACATTTCTACAAAAATTACTCTTGTGATAGGGCGTGGTTTGAATAAATCTAATTTTTTTTTTACCACTGTATCGTAAATTTACTTTATCACATGACGAGATTAAGGTTTTTAAACTAACTACGGTAGTGAGAATATAAAGCATCTGTCAAAGCGGTGATAAACTGAATAAAAAAAAATACTTGATTTTGTTAGTTGTAAATGTAATTAACTATTACGTTTGCCTTCTTTATGTAGAACTGGAGCGTCTTTGGTGGAGACTAGTGGGGTCTGCACAAAAAAAATGATTTGTATATTTTGCTTTTCAAATCGATTTTGCATACAAACAACTAAACCACTTCAATTATAAATAATTGTAAACAAACAAAATGAACAAATTATTACTTAAATTATTTCTATAAAGAATCAAGATGGACGGGTTTGGAGTTAAAAAAAATTGTTTAACAACATAAGGTAAAATTAATTTGATTTGGAATATTTATAAAATTTCAAAGTGAATCAAGAATTAAAACAAAAACAAAAAAACGAATCATAGGATTCAGTTTCGAGTTTTATTGAGTTGTATTAAATCCATCTTGGTATCCTTTGTACACTTTGTACATCGAGATATTTATGTAGTCAGGATTTGATTGCTAGAAGAATGCATGCCCTTGGTCACCGATAGCAAAACAAATGGTTTTTAACTATACACATTCTCACGTTTCATCAAACTAGTGAGGCGGAAATCATTTAACTATTTAATAAATTTATATACTTTTTTTTTCCTAGTATTGCGATTAAAATTATGTTTATTAAACTACATTTGCTATATTAATGTTATGTTTTTTTTTTTATATTATATTACAGGGCATATATACTATATAGTTTTATTGGTGGTCAATTTTGGCACCTTTCTTGATGCAATGGCTCGAAATGGAGCAACAATTCTGAAATAATTTTCAAGGGAATGGAAACATATTTTAATTGATCACAAGTTTACGGTTGGTACATAAAACAGTCCTATGTGTACAGCTTATGACAAATTTCAGGATTACCCTGAAGCATTGATCTGGAATGGGATACAGCACTCCACTGAAGGAGTCAGATTCAACAGGCTCAAATTCTTTTTAAACTCAAAAGCACAAGCCAATATTGCTGGAGATTAAAACTTGTAAACTTAATCAAAACATTATAAATAAATCACTTTTCACAAGATGTTTACATAAGGATTAATTTTTGATCAAAACATATGAAAAAGATTGTATAGCGCAATATATCGTAACAAGTGCTACACCTTTTGATTTGATAGTTTACACATAAGGTCACACAGCATCAAGTAAGTCGCGTCTCAATTGAATAAAAAAAATGTATACTAAACTTTATATACTACCAATGATGCACCATTCCGAGCCAGTCGAAAAGTTGCTAGTGAGACCTGAATAATACCCTACTAATTCCAAAATCCCTAAAAAAATAGTCTTATACTAATGTTGAATTATATTAACAACATATTCCAATATTTTTACAATTAAACTTCGAAGTCCGTGTAAAACAGTGCATCGCAGGCTTCAACGTTAAAAATCTCAACTTAAATACAAAAATATTACTTTCGACTCCGTTCATTATTTCAAATTTGATATAGTCGCCAAAGTTAATCTATATATTCATCTGATTTCATTCTTCTATTAATCATCTTGTTCATATTGATACAAACAATCAATTGAATGTTTCTTTTAAATCAAACAGGCACTTTGCTCACCTCAATACATCTGCAATTTGTTGGCAATGTATCCTTCAGACAGAGACAATACAAAATGCCAAATCCATCTCACAATTAAGCAAATTTCCTCATACAAGAGTCGATCAGTATCTAGTATCTCCATCCACTAACAATTCTCGACGACAGGAAGATCAAATGTCAATGGTAGTCTCGGTACTTGACTGTTGGTTGCCGATGGAGTTTCTACGTTTCGAATTATGCTACAAACATGAAATATTACAAATTTTACATATCATGGATACGAATTGTTTCATCATCCCTACCGTCACGATCGCATTCCACTTCATCCAGAATGCCCGCGATCAATTCTTCATCCACGTTCAGATTTGAGTCTTTGCTAAGCTCGATGCAGCCAGCGCTGTGCAAACTATGCAAGCTTACTTTTGTTAGATTTCTTTCCGAATGGAAAATGAAGTTTTCGACGTTGTTTTGTTTGAACTCGCCTTATAACTTCACGGTCGAGCATAGGAATGCGATAGGATTGCGAACTCAGCTTATCGAAAACTCGTTTACCTTCACTTAATATCCGACAAACGACGTTTTGCTTGGCATGCGTGTGTCCTTTTATTGTTTGAACAGCAACACTCAAATCACATAATCGAACTTCTCTATGGATTTTCGCATGTCATTCCATCAGATAATTTATGCAAAGTTCATCAACATCAGCTGACGCTTAACTCCATGTTTTCAGGATATCATGAAGGTTTATTAAATCCACTAAACCATACACTTGTGTACAGTCTTTTTGCAGAGGTCAAGTTTAATATATAAATTTTTTTCCTCTATTGTTTTTTTAAATAATGCATTGAATTTCACGCCATGAAATTTAAAATACACATTTTATCTACTTTTTTGATAAATTTTTGGTCAGCCTACCTAGTACGATTACGTTGATTCATCCGTTAAACAGTTATGGTGATTATGTTGTTTCAATTTTCGCATCGCAACCTATTCTTTAATAACGGTTTACCTTTCTTCAATTATATTGACTGCGTTGAAGTACTGCATCACATCCATTACTTTGTCCTTCTATAGAGGCAAATCCTTTGCTTCCTTCAGTAGTTTAATTCCCTTGACGAATTTCATGATCGATGAAAAAACTGACTAAATGCACTCGGGCAATAATCAGATGAATGGAACGACGTGCACTGTTAGAAGATAACGAATAACGCAGTTAAAGCGATCCGAGCCCATAACCTTTTTGACGTTTGGATGGCAACTGTGGGAAGCATTGCCAGATAGATATGCTTCGAAATGTATCAGTGTTTTACTACAGCGGATCACATTGACAGAAAATATTTCTCGACAAATACAAATATTTGAAGAAAAATATTTTCGGCGCAATGATATCTGCACGAAAGATGAAGTCTGCTTGCACTTCGAAGTCATACATATCTGCCCGGGTGCCAGGGTTCGGGATCGGAATCACTCCGATTCCCGGGCGTAGGCGTCACATTACACAACGTCAAGGAACCGCTCGACGCGCTGAAAAACTGCAGAGAAAAATTAACTGATTGAGTAAATTCATTAGTTGTGTAAGTAACGTTATTGTTAGTAATAAGGAATGGTAGGGTTAGGTGATCAAAATGAAGGAGAATAAGGCACCTTTTTCAATCAATCCATTTCCACCGAATTTAATTTAATCTTCCAAAGAATAATTCCAGGATGGAATACTTTAATGATTTTTAATTTCAACAATAATTTTATAACAAGCCAAATCGTTATTCACAACGTAATATACTCTCGAAACTCCAGGAGTCCATCTCAGCAAACCGACATCCCCTAATACATTTTTGGTCGGGTGAATCCTACGCCAACTCCGCGCTAGGCGGTCCAAAGCCCGATTGAGAAAGGAGGAGGGCGCGCCTTGTTTTCCTAACCCGCAGCTTCCGTGATTCCTCTTCCTGAACCCCCAATTAAATGGTTGTAAATGTTACGGGGTCTTATATTGGGTTTATTGGTTACCCAATAATGGGACATTAAATGCCGAGAAATGCTAATAACTGTAAATACATCTACAGCTCTACCACTAAATCCTCCTTACTCCTCCTTTGTTGGGACGTAAGAGGGTGAAGGTGAGTCTTCCGCACCTGATAACGGAATCGAATTAATAATCATGCCACTAGAATGGAGGTTGTCCCTGAAAAACCATGCAGTGTTTCGCAACTTGCAGAAGAGCCTTGGAATGGATAGGACTCACGATCCTGGAATGTCAGATCACTCAATTACCCTGGCGCTGTTAAGGACCTTTTACATTAGGTCAACCAATATAAATTAAAAATACTGGCAATCCAGAAAACGAACTGCACCGAAAATAATATTCAAGACATGAGATCGCACGAAGTATACGAAGCCTACTGGAAAACGAAAATTCGGAGTGGCCTTCATTGTGGATAGGGAGTTCAAATCGCATGTTATTGATTTTAAGGCAGTCAATGAACGATTGTGTACGATCAGTATAAAAGCGAAATTCTTACAAAATCTAGCTGATCAACGTACACGCCCCGTCCGAAGAAAAGGACGAAGAAATGAAGGAAATGTCCTACAATCACCTAGAAAGACTAGCCAACTCATTGCCTACAAACGACACAAAAATAATTCTGGGTAATTTCAACGCTAAGGTTGGCAATAAGCTATCTTATCGGGGAACAACTGAAGGATATAGCCTCCACGATGAATCAAATGACAACGGCCAGCACTTGATTGACTTTGCATGTAGCTCAAATCTAGTCATACGAACGACTTGCTTCCCTCATAAAATGACCTGGGGATCTTCGGATGGCAACCCACAATACTGTGGGTTGCCATCCGATCGAACTTCAAACCTGGCGCTAAAGAAAAAATTGATTCGATGATGCGTGCCAGAATGCGTTAGTTAAAAAGAATCAGGCGTACAAGGAATACGTAGGTAGGAAAACCAGGAAACGTAGTTATCTGCCCAAAATCACGCTCTGTCGTGATGACATCGGCAATATCATCGCTGATCGAACCAAGATTAAGGAAAAATGGGGATCATATTTCAAGAAGGCATCGATGAGATTTCAGTGGAGCTCATCAAATATGGTGGCAGTAGTGTTCAGAAAGCCATTCATAAAATCATCCAGCACATTTGGCAACAAGAACATATGCCAAAAAGATGAAGCCAATCAACTATATTCCCTATCCATAAACAAGGTGACAAATTACAGTGCAAAAATTATAGAGGCATATCACTGCCATGTACTTCGTACAAAATATTTTCAAAGATCTTAGAAAATAAAATCAGATCATACGCCAACATTATTATTGGGGAGTATCAAGATGGTTTTAGAGCAGGTAGATCAACAATAGACCAATTGTTCACTATCAAGCAGGTACTTGAAAAATGTTGGGAGTTCAACATAGACGTGCACCAACTTTTCGTTCACTTTAAGCAAGCATACGTCAGTGTTTATCGTAACTTACTGTACCAAATAATGCTTTGCTTTGGTATCCCAGCCAAATTAGTCTGTCTTACAAAAATGACAATGACGTCGACGACCTCCCAAGTCTGCATCAATCACCAACTTACTGCAGGGAGATGGGCTGACTCCATTGCTATTCAATTTGGCTCTAGAGTATGTCTAGAATCGATCCAAAGAAGTAGTAGCCTATGCGGACGACATCAGCATTTTGTCGCGGTCATAAACAACTACCAAAGAACTCTTCCTGAAACTCGACAGCGAAGCAAAACTTGTAGGGCTACAACTCAATCAGAATAAAACAAAGCTCATGACGCAGTCGAGAAAAATACCTCAAGCACACAAAATATCGCACTTGGCGAATACAATATCGAAAATGTGAGCGAATTTGTGTATTTAGGCGCCAAAGTAACGAGAACCGATATTGCAAGAGACGAAATATGCCGAAGAATACAGCTCGCAAATAAAATATTTTTTTTCAGTATTGACGATCTTGAAGACCGGCTGCTTACACAGGAAAACAAAGCTTCAAGTATACAAATCTGTGATAAGACCTGTGTTATGCTATGGGTGTGAAACATGGACCTTAACCCAAGCATCCATAAATATATTGAATGCCTTTGAGCGGCGGGTCCTGAGGCGAATAACCGGAGCGAGGCTGGATGGGGACCAATGGTGAATTCGATACAACCATGAGTTGTATTAAACTTTTGACGAGCCGGAGGTCTCAACGATTGTCAGACTGTGAAAGCTGCAATGGGCTTGTCACATTAATCATATGGACGAACAATGGATACCCAAAAAGGTATTTGTTGGGAGAACTGAAGGCCGGAGACCAGTGGGGAAACCGAGGAAATGCTGGTTTGACTCGGTCAATGAAGACAGTTCATCGCTGCTCGGATTTCGAAATTAGAGGACACGGTCAATGGACCGAGACAGTTGGAGGCGCTTTTTGCAGGAAGCGAAGACCCCAGAGCGGCTGTATTGCTACGGAGGAGAAAGAAGAATCTTACGGCATATGGAGGTGATCAAGTCATAGCAGAGAAGTGTCCAGGTTCTTTTATCATTGTGGTGAAATGATCAACTCTAAATTGATAGATCCCCCAAACATCTCACAATCCAGCATGAAATATTTTAGGACCTTCAAAACGTCCCAGACGTCGAAGATTCTGGTGAATTGGAATATTCGGTGGCGAATGTTTAAGCGGCAAACCGATCGGTGTTTGGCAGAGTGAACAACAAAGGATACCTCACCGTAGATTTAGACCACAAATTATACATCAACATCAAAAATCGAAATAGACGCTTGTTACTTTGGTTGTATCTTATGGCGACTCACCTTTTTGATTTCGTGTTGTAATCGAGCAGGTACGGTTGTGAACCCCGTCCAATACGCGACATGCACACTGAAAAATACGCCAGCGCTAGTCCCAAATCGGATTCGCCCAGCGTTACAATGCCCCAGAATGAAACAAACTTAAGGACTACAGAATGCGCTATCATTGAAAAGCCCAAGTGATATAATCGAAAGGAAACTTTCTAAAAGTCGTACTTGATACATATAATGACGATCGATCAAAATGTTGCAAACATTTCTTGTTGACGACGTGTTACTTCATCACAGTGCATGGAAGTAAAATTCCAATTGTTAAATACATATTTAGTGTGTCTAGGAAAATTTCAGCTCCAAAATCGCGCACTAGAATCCGCACGCCACATGTTCCGACTCCAAAAATGTCTGAACGGAAGAAAAATCTCTTCACGACGACACCAAAACACACTACACCTGTCCACGATCCATCATCGCGAGTTGATGTTGAAATGAATATTCTTGATGGCATGATGCCTTTGGATTTTGAATCGGCAATTCATGTCCAAAATCGATTAAAATCTTGTCTGCGACCAAGGGTCAAGAAGATTCCAGAAAGTGTAACAACTATCCTTAGAACCAGTCAATTCCTTCGCCAGACAGTAAAAGTCCGGACAATAAACAGCCTCGAATTGAAAACAAGTCCCCCGTCACTCCCAAGAGCAATTCAAAATCTAAAGATCCAAATTCAAATACAGACAGTCCAAGTACAAATAAGAATTACATTAAATACATCGAAGAATTTTCAATCCCTGCTAAATCATTTTATTCATCTTCGCATAATAAATCACCCATTGCATCGCCACGGTCTACAAGACCTCGTCTCTCATTGCCTGTTGTAAATTTGAACAAGTCAGCACCGTCCGCGAAAAAACCACAAAAATCCAAGTCTAAGAATGATGTTCGCTTGGCAAAGAACATATCGTATGGGATACGTCGCGCAGTTACACAAACGCTTGCAAATAAATTCATTCAAATAAATATTTCTACGAGTTCCGCAAGAGACGTACAGTGGAAGATTTAAAATTTCTAAAATCAAAACAGCCCGTCGTAGAAGAGGAAGGCGAAGAGTCCGATAAAGAGTGCGAGACGGAAGATTCACTTCAGATGTCCGTTTTGCCACAATCCGATCGGCGAATTGCGACGAGAAAGGGGAGTCCGCTTCTGACCGGGACCGTGATCACGTCGGGGAGAATGCGATCGGGGGTGCTTGTCTGACTGTTTGGCGATTGTTTTTTGTTCCGGCGAGTTCTCGGGGAAAAACTGCTTGGATGCAGTGCAAGTGATGAAGATTGTTTGGTGTGCTAATTTCCCATGTGAATTTTGCTTGTAGCCTGTTTTTTCCTTGTGGAAATTAGTCGAGTTAATCGCCCGGGGGCCCTGAGAAAATCGATGCCTTCTGGGTTTGGAAAAATGTGATGGCGAATATGCACGTTTCCGTATAATCGGCAAGAGCCTAGAATAAGTTTTGCGCGTGGAAAAACGGATTGTGATAAACTTGATGGAGAAATTTGGAAATAGTGTTATGAAAAGAGTCGCGAAATTCCAAGAACGAATATTCATTTCGAGTGCATGAAAGGGTGAAAGAAGAAGGATCGCAACAATTTATTTTGTCAATTAGACACGTTTTCAGTTTCGCGCGCTATGGTACAATTGGCGCTTTAAAACTAACGGTGCATTGTAATTGCGAGCTTAATTCCTTCCCACATGTGCTGTGCGGATAAAGTGTTTCCAAGTTGAAAACAATAGCTCGGATAAAATGTATCGCTGCTAGGGTGGATCGTTGAGATGATTGTATTATTTAATCGTTGAGATCGTGAGACCGCGTGCAGGACGACAAGAGCGAAGTGGACAGAGACGGCACATCTGTTAAATTATTTCAAATTTTTCAATTAATTCGCCAATGAAAATAAAACGCAGAATTGGAAAATCGGTAGCGGTGTCGCGTAAGAGAATGTTCGAGTTTTGTACGCGAAATTGTGAAGTGATCGTCTAGTAAAAATTACCCGATAAAAATTTGTGCCAATCCTGCTCGAATTGGAAGCACCGCTAATTATATGCGGTGATATACATGGACTGTATACAGATTTGTTGCGAGTATTCGAATACGGTGGGTTCCCACTAGCAGCCAATTATGTAATTTTGGGTAATTATGTCGATAGAGGAGAACAACCACTTGAACCAAGTTGGTTGTTGCTTGGCAACAAAACCAAATACCCGGAAAATTTCTTTTTACTACGTGGTAACCACGAATGCGCCAGTATTAATAGAATTGATGGATTCTATGATGAATGCAAGCGACGCGAGTATTGATGAGAAAATATTTTGTTGTCATGGTGGTTTAAGTCCTGATTTACAAAGTATGGAACAAATACGTCGATTAATGCAGCCCAATGATGTTCCCGACACTGGCTTATTATGTGGTCTATTATGGAGTGATCCTGATAAAGATGTACAAGGATTTGGATTTAATATGTCGTGCGCATCAGGTCATTAAAGTTGGATATGAATTCTTTGCGATAAGACAACTTGTTACGTTGCTCTCTGCCAAATTATTGCGATTTTGAAAACATCTGAAAAGATAGCCAAATACTTATATAGCGGCTTATATTCGGGCCGACCGTCAACGCCTCAACGTATTACACCAACGATAGCAGCCAATAAAAAGAAATAATACCACATTCAACAACTTCCATATCCATAAACGTTTTTATTTAACTATAATTTTAAAACAAAAAGTGTGCAAAGTCAAAACAAAGCTAAAATAAAAAGTGAACATACTAACTAATGTCGTAGATACGAGAGACTCGAAAGAAAAAAGCAAAGTAAACATAAAGTAATTCAGATGATATTTTAAAATATATGAATAAAGTCCAAGAAGAAAACAATATAGATGTTGTAAGAGGTTACATGTTCCCATATAAGAAAAACGATTCAAAATTGGATTTAGAGGAGCGACTACATACAAATCACGAGTTTATTGTGCTTTCATAATTTCTACATGTAGGACCATGTGCATCGTCGTCGAGCGCTCGGAGGACCATGCGGGTGAGTACTCTTTTATTTTGTTATATATACATATATTTCTTTTTTGCATATTTTGTTATATATATATATATATATATATATATATATATATATATATATATATATATATATATATATATTTTTTTTTTTGTTTTTTTTTTTTCTTTAAAAGCCGTCGGGCCTTGCTTAGTTGTGTGAGCAGACGCGTTTCGACTACTTTGAGTCATCTTCAGTGTCTAAAGGATCTGTTGAAGGGAGCGACTTTATATAGTCGTAGGATGGGTAATTAGCGAATAGGTAATTAGCGGATTGGTAATTAGCGGATGGGTAATTAGCGGATGGGTAATTAGTGGATGGGTAATGAGGTCAGGAAGTAAATTACTCAATTATACCAGGTAGGGGGATATTATGTTTTTGTTTTTTTGCTTGTTGGCTGTCCGTTTGTTCTGTTTCATCTCGTTTCCGTTTTCGTCTAAGAGTGTGGTCTAGGACTGAGAAAATTGCGTCGGAATTGGTAACAAGTTGTTCGTTGATAATGTCACCGTCTGTCTTTCTATGTTTATAAATTTCAAGCCTTTCTAGGATGTCAAGTCTCGGTCCTTTGTTTTGTTTGTGTAGCAATTTCATAGAATTTGTCATAGCATCAGGCTCATGTGCGTGGTTTTGTAGGTGCGTCGCATAATTGGAGTCTGCCTTGTTGTATAAGAAAGATCGTAGGTGCTCTTTGTGTCTTGTCGTTAGTTTTCGTGTTGTCCTTCCTATATATACCATGTCGCAGTCCTTGCATGTCAGTTTGTATATGCCGCTGCCTTCGTATATCGATGTGTCATTCAGTTTTGGCTTCAGTTTGTTTCCAATGTTGTTGTTCGTTTTGAATGCAGTTTGCAATTTGTATTTCCTAAGGAAGTTTGATAGTTTGTATGTCTCTTTGCCGACGTATGTTAACGATACCCACTGTTGGTCGTTCTTATGAGTTTCCGTCGGTTGGCTTTCCTGTTTTTGTTTGTACTGTGTGACTAGTTTGTAAATGTCGCATTGTTTGTATCCGTTATTATTAGCTATTCTGTAAATGTTGTTTAGTTCGTTGGAGTAGTTAGTAGGAGTCATGGGGATGGAGTGAAGCCTCTGCACCATTGATCTGTACGCTGCTAGCTTATGTTGTGCGGGGTGGTTAGATGTTTCATGTATGGTATGATCAGTTGTGGTTGGTTTTCTGTATATTTTGTAGTCCAATTGTGTTTGTTCACGTGTCACAGTTAGGTCCATATAGTTGAGTTGTCCGTTTGTTTCTTTTTCCATAGTGAACGTTATATTCGGGTGAATTTCATTCATATAGGCAAGTAGTTCGTCTTGTTTATTTTCTTGTGAGTCAATAACAATGAAACAGTCATCCACATATCGTCTGTAAAATATTACATTGAATCTTTTGACAACTTTGGGTATAAAGACTTCTTCCAAAGGTTGTAAGAATATTTCTGACATTATTGAGGACATTGGATGTCCCATACCCAGACCGTCTTTGGCAATGTATGTGTTGCTATTGAACTTAAAATAGTTCTGTTTGATTGTGGTCTTTATGAGATTGAGTATTTGATCTGTGAATCGTCGGCTGTTGTTGAATGAAAGTTTTTCTTTTAGTATGGCCAGTGTTTCATCGACAGGGATAGACGTATAGAGGTTGGTGATGTCTAATGATAAAAGTTGACAATTTTCAGTCAATTTTAAAGAAGTGGTAGAATTTGCTAGCTCGCGGCTGTTCTTTAATGCGTATTTGTCGTCAAGGTGCACGGCATCAGCCATTATCGTTGCCAAGTACCGTGCTAATTGGTATGCAGGAGCTGGGCGGTAGTTGACGACAGGACGGATAGGAATATTGAGTTTGTGGAGCTTAGGTTGTGCTTTAAGGGGTGGTGTGCATGGATTTGGGTTTATGTAGCGTTGCTTAGTATTAGGAGGAATGATTAGTGGGGATTGTATAATGGCAGTACGTAAGTCCGCTTGGAACCTATTGGTGGGGTCTTTGTTTACCAGTTTGTAGCCGTTGGCGTTAATGAAGTCTATTGTTTTTTGTTCATAGTCCGTTGTTTTTAGGATCACCGTTGTATGTCCTTTGTCAGCCTTCGTCACTGTTAGTAGGTTATCCGTTAGCTTTGTCTGAATGTGTCTTAATATCTTATGGTCTTCGTGGAAATCCGTTTTGTTTATGCTAGTGCGTATCTTTTGTAGTATGTCTACTGCAGTATGTCTTGCATGTGTCTGTTGTTCCTGCGGCAGTTTGCTAATGGCTAGTTCAGTGTCGATTACTAGTTGTTCTAGGTCTTTGTTGCGGTTTGTATTATGTAAGTTGTGTTTCAGTCCCTTATTTAACAGCTCCATTTCTTGTGTCGTAAAAGGCGTATCTGATAGGTTTACAGTCCGTGGATAGAAAGTTCTGTTCGCTGGTGTGGTCATTTTGTTTTGTTTTTTCATCAATTTGTGAAGTTTTTTCGTCATGGTCTCATATTTAGTTTTGAGCTGAATATCAATGTTTTGCCTCACGTCATTATAAAACTGTAGAAAGTTTTTAGTTTGTATAGTGTTAGTTAATTGTAAGTGTGAGTGTAGTAGTTGTCGGTTGATTTCGTCCTTTTTTATGTACAGTGTTCTTATTTCGTTTTTAATGCGGAGCATCTGTGCGCCACGCACATGAGCCTGATGCTATGACAAATTCTATGAAATTGCTACACAAACAAAACAAAGGACCGAGACTTGACATCCTAGAAAGGCTTGAAATTTATAAACATAGAAAGACAGACGGTGACATTATCAGCGAACAACTTGTTACCAATTCCGACGCAATTTTCTCAGTCCTAGACCACACTCTTAGACGAAAACGGAAACGAGATGAAACAGAACAAACGGACAGCCAACAAGCAAAAAAACAAAAACATAATATCCCCCTACCTGGTATAATTGAGTAATTTACTTCCTGACCTCATTACCCATCCACTAATTACCCATCCGCTAATTACCCATCCGCTAATTACCCATCCGCTAATTACCTATTCGCTAATTACCCATCCTACGACTATATAAAGTCGCTCCCTTCAACACATCCTTTAGACACTGAAGATGACTCAAAGTAGTCGAAACGCGTCTGCTCACACAACTAAGCAAGGCCCGACGGCTTTTAAAGAAAAAAGAGGATTGGCCTGCGGATATCAAATAAACAAAGTTATTGAATATATATATATATATATATATATATATATATATATATATATATATATATATATATATATATATATATATATATATATATATTTGTTTTTTTTTTTTTCAAATTTTGTTCACATATCCATTTTAAATTTTTGCCGTTAATTTTTTTTTGTATTTACATTTCAAATTTTGCCTTTCGTTCTTCTTACTTATATTTCAAATTTTGCTTTGATTCTTTTTCCGTATATTTCGAATTTTGCTTTAATTTTTCTTATTTCAATATCAAATTTGGCCCTGGAAGTCACTAAAATCGTGTCGCGATATCTAAGCGAGATAATGTTTATAGTTGTATGGGAATCAAATGGAATGGAGTGCTAATTTTCCCACAAAAATCGGTCTTTCCTTTCTTCCGACTCTAACCGGGTATAGGACCCGGTACGGTGGTAGGCTCCCCTGATAAAATATGAGCCAGCCGCCGGGTACAGGTTAATCCTTTGTTTTCTCTTTGTTTCAGGTGATATCGTGGGTTGAGTGGCCCAAGCAGAGTGCCTCTTTATGGCATAGCGTTATGCAATCAAATTGTATAATTCTATGGCATAAATTGGTCACCGGGGTACTCCCCTTCTGATGGGAAAATTCATGCAATTCAAGTTGTATGAGTTTTCCACTCAGAAGAGGAATACCTGGCGACTGCAACAAAATATATATGGATTTATTCCGGTTGGGTGGGTGCGAAGGGGCTCCATCACCACCCGGTTGCCCCTCTTTCATTTGTGGGCCCTGAGCTTCGTCCGATAATGACGAGGTTACCCCAAGTCCGCCTTTCTTCTCAGGTTCCTCTTGTTCTCGTAACAAGTACTATCTCCCTCCGTGTAGTTATCTACACTTTTTGCGACTTCGGTCGCCTCTTGAACTACAACGAAATTCGTGAGTGCGAAATTTTTTGTAGTGAGTCTTCGTGCTGGGGAAATGAACCCGCCCCACGAAACCGCAATGCTAACCTGCCAGCGCATTCACGCGTCTCCAGACGAGGGCATTCTCGGCAGATATTGACATCTTCTTCTGCCGAGGCAGCAGAACATCGCTGCAGTCCTTTACGGACATTTTTGAACATTTCTATTTCACTACATTCTCGTGGGTCGGTTATCGGTAGGATACATAATTTTCAGTCCACATAGTGGAAAGGAATCTTTCTAGACGTGGTAACATAATTTTCAGTGCACATCGTGGAAAAGGAATCCTTCCAGATGTGGTTCGTGTAGGTGGGTTCCCACAATAATCTGAAGCAAATTAACGTTCCATTTCTATGGTTTGTTAAGTTTGGAAATAGGTGTTCAATCGTCTCGCGTGGAGGAAATCTTTTAGGTGTTATATCTTCTTAGTGATAGTGGAGCGAAGCCCATAGGGTTCTTGTCAGTGCGTGATACAATTGTTTTGTGGAACCTCAAACTCACCAATTGGCTCCAGGAGGTTGGCGAGTGGCGCGAGTCTGCCCCATCCCCACGGTTCAGCCGGGATCCAAGGCCTCCAGTCGGAATTGACTGCAGAAACGTAACAACCATTCAGGCGATTTTTTTTTTCATAATGCTGTTCGCTGGGCAGTAGCAACTTCCTCGTAAACTGCTCTAACATGTGAGGGGCATTTATAAGCAATCAAACAATTACTAAGAAAGCTAGAAAGAATCGAAAATATTGTGCAAATAACATAATCTAAATATTATTGATCAGTATGTTATTGGTTTATTTCTTTATAATGCACAGCTACACACAGAAGTTTCTTTGGTCAATAAATATTTTATATGCCTATCAATTTCAGCATGAATAATATATAATTGTACTTGTAATGTTGAATCCAAAGAGTAACAATAAAAACCATCGAAAAATTATCAAAAACATCATGAATTAAATATTCTAAAATATCGACTGTTCTCAAGGTATAAACTACTGTGATATGATCTTACTTTCCTGGAATTCGCTGACACTGTTGCCGTACGATCTTTTCTCTAAATATGTTTCTATACCTTACAGATCCTGCTACATTTCATTCCGTCAACCCCAACCTGTCATTGACATACTCGACTGCCTACCACTATACCCAAAACGTTAACAAACCTACCTAAAGCCTAACCCACTTCTATTCTTCGACCTGACCTCTATTACAGCACCAACTTCAAGGAAGAGAAGGTATGTCCAACAGATTCTCTACCGTTCAAAATCTTGGGCTGGTGATTTAATTTATAGTTGATTGGTGAATGGTTGTCAACAGGAATTTGTTTCCTCTGGTTCGTTCTATGAAGCTTTTGTTCTTGGATTTAGGTGGAATTTACCTCTTGCCAACGAGCATCACTGGCAACGATCACGGACAAGATGCTACCAAGATAGAGTTCACGATCATGTGATCTTTTCTCCAACTTTAAGAATTTTCATGTTTTCTTGTGGGTTATTGATGTTGCTGCTTTTACTCCAGCACTAGTGTCGATTTCGCAGAATTCCACTCGGGAACAAAGCTTAAAATTTATAGCTGTAGATTGATATCAGCGAAGATATTAATGATGGAAAAGAGTTAAATTAGGCTTGAGAAAGAAATTTCGGGTCGCGTGTAGATGGCTCCGTGGAGATAAACAAATGGAAAAATGACAAGAACGACTTTCAATAACATGTTCCCTTGACAATATTTAATGTATTTATTAACGCTAAATCAATGGAGATAAAATCACGTGAGAGGCAACAGCTCACACATGTATTGTATAAAGTAGGACGTCTCTCAACGTTGTCGCCCACTTTGCAAAGAAATATCCAACTAAATTAACCCATTTAAATTAAAACTCACAAGCTCTCAGAGATTTTTTTAAAATCCAGTATGTTGGTATATTTATTTCTACCCCAAATAAAATTCATGTTTAACAAAACATTCCATGATAGTCCTCATTAAATGAGTATCAATTTCAGCTGCAACAAATATTCGAACAAATTTTTTGGATGCGCTCTCAAAATAGAAGCATCTTCTAATTATACCCGGCCATCTCCTTCAGATAGTTTTCTGATTTTGAAGTCGTAAATTAAAGACTGAGGAAAAAATAGTGAAGTTGACTTTAAAATTATTGTCACCAAACGTCCGGAGATGTACAAAAAATATATCGAATCCTTCCTACCGAATTAAATGTGCATTAAATCAAATGCATTTTCCCCCGAGAGATGCACTCAAAGATTCCACAAGCGTGCAGCACAAGAACTGCAGGAGCATTTTAATTATTTCGAGTCGTGGTTCGTTTGAAAGCGGCGCAAAGCCGTAGCAGGAAAGGCACACAACCCTACTCAATCTTAATTAGCCGGTGATTATCAAAAACACGTGGAAAATATGAAAATTAAATGCAAGACGCTATGGATAGTGATAGTATGCACGAGTGCAATTTAGGCTGTAAAAAACAGTGTGGCCGCTTTAAATATGTCTACATATTTTTACGAGCCTGAGTTAACAGAAGTTAAAAAGAAAGATTATAAAAAAATACATTTAAAGTCATTTATAATGTAATTTTGATGACATATGTACATACTTATCGATCAAGCAAAATTTGATTTTAAACTATTTTACAATATAAAATTTTAAGAATATTACTAAAACAAACTACATATTTTGATCGCAATGAAAATTTTAGAGAATTTCGTCCTACCTTGCTGCAAATATTTTACGATTAGGCTTCAAATAAACTAAGCATTAGAGAATGTATTGAAGCATGTCTCATTGATACGGAGAAACCCTTCGTTATGGTTTGGTAAGGCGGTCTAATTTTGAAGCTACTTCAGGACAGGCTCCCCTGACACCTTATCGCCATGATTTGCAATATGTTGTATGGAAAATAATTTCTTGTTACTGATGGAACGCTGGCGACGATGCGCAATTTTAAGGTCTTCAATGGTCGATAGCAAGGTACATTTACTGCGCCTCCGCTCTTCTCTCTATTCATTGGCAGCCTATTGAATAGTTACGACTTTAACGTGTCGAAAACGCGATCATTAGTGGCATTCGCTGATTAAATTATAATTTATACAGTGGACCAAAAGGTGTAGTCGTTCAAAGTAACCTTCAGAAAATGTTGAAAGACGTGCAGGCCTACACGAATAATTGACGAAAGAAAGTGAATGCGCAAAAATGCAAAGCAATTTTGTTCGGATAACGCTGCAGTTGGTCAAGTAAAACCTGGAACGTAATTGGAAAGATTTTCACGCTGATGAGGGTAGTTGCGAACAGGCTCCACATAGATCATATTGTTGACGGCTCGGTGTTTATCTCGATCAGTATCTGTACTATAATGAACATGTCAAAACCATACTCAGTAAAGCGTAAAAAGTAGTCATGTCCCTTTGACGACACTTTCATTCCAGAAACATTGATCAAAAAGTCAAAGTTATCTGTTAGAATGCTTTAGTTAGATAAGTTTTGACTTATGAATGTCCGATGTAGCATAATTAGATAGTTAGTACAATGGAAACGGTCCGAGTTTTCGAAAGGAATAGTCTTCGCAATTGTACTGGTCTGTACAGAAAGCCTGAAGTGAATTGAGAGCATTATCGAACCCAAAAATTCATCAAAAATGATGAATGTCCATGTATACATTTTGAAGTTTGTTAGAAATTATATCATGAAATCTATAATTGTGAACGAAAATGTCTGTATTTTGCCGCCGTTCCACCTTACCGTTGGTACTTTGAGACTCACCACTGGCTTCATGCCTCCGGAAGCATTAGTCTATTTGGACATGAATTGGTATAGTTTTGATTCTGATGGTGCCCCAATTAAATATCATATATATATATATATATATATATATATATATATATATATATATATATATATATATATGCGGCCCACGAATAAGAAGGTAGAATATCCTCTGAGTTAGAACTCATCGAATCAGCGGTTTCAATGATGATATTCATTTGCGAGGTATGTTGATCAAGGCTGTAGTAATCGAGCAGTCACACTAGCAAACTGCTCGAAAACCTTCCTATCTCCTATTCGAACATTTACTTGTGCAAGTTGATGATAGATTTTTGATGTCTTTCTTTTCCGTGGGATCACCATACAAAAAGCGAAATGAGCTATCAAGATGAGAAAGAACAGATGGACTATCATCCCGATTCTTTCCCCGAAGATTTCGGCTATGGACACTTTGATCATGAGACGGATAGTCAAAACGGCACCGAATCTAAGCCACGTATCCTTCTGATGGGGCTTCGTAGATCTGGCAAAAGTTCAATACAAAGGGTCGTATTCCATAAAATGTCGCCCAACGGAACTCTTTTCCTCGAATCAGTCAGTAAAATAGTGAAAGACGATATCAACAACAGTAGCTTTGTGCAATTTCAAATTTGGGATTTTCCCGGTCAAATAGATTTCATTGATCCTACCTTCGATTCGGACATGATTTTCGGTGGATGTGGGGCCTTGGTGTTTTTCATTGACGCCAAAGTTGACTACAATTAAACGCTCACTAAATTTAAGAACACTGTGTTCAAAGCGTACAAGATAAATCCTCGGATTGAATTTGAAGTTTTCATTCATAAGGTTGATGGTATTAGTGATGACTCTAAAATGGAGTCACAACGCGATATTCATCAACTTGCAACAGAAGATTTAGCTGATGCTGGACTGAATCAAATTCATTTAAGCTTCAATCTCACATCAATTTATGATCACTCTATTTTCGAAGCATTCTCAAAAGTTGTGCAGAAGCTTATTCCACAGTTGCCAACGCTTGCAAGTCTTCTCGACATTTCAATATTAAATTCAGGTATAGAAAAGGTGTTTCTATTTGATATTGTGTTGAAAATTTACATCGCTACCGATTGCACACCGGTCGATATGCAAAGCTATTGTAAGGCACTGCTGTGTTATGTCCTGCCACCTGAATGTCACGTCATATTATTGTCAATAATGTTTTAGATATCGTTTAGATTTAGGTTTTTATGTTTGAGACGCCATCGCGACCTGTTGATATTTTTATAATAAACTTAAGTTAGTAGTAATAATCGTGTTTTCATTACTACATTGGTGACCTCGTGCAAAACTAGTGAAACGCGCAATATGCCTAATTCTCCAGATAATAAAATATATCCCGCGACACCCGAAATTCCGCGTTGTTTATTTAAAAACTTTTTAGGCAACATTGAATCACTACAGACGCTTAAGCTGCCGCTATTTTGGCAAAGACGGCCAACTTTATGGTTCGCGCAAGTTGAAGCACAATTCGCGACTCATAAAGTATTAAGTGATGCTAACCGTTTTAACGCGATAGTTTCATCAATTGATTCTGCCATTTTGGAGCAAGTCGCCGATATAGTGGAATTGCCGCTTACATCGGACGCATATGTGGCATTGAAAAACGCGCTTATATCTCGCTTCACAGACTCGCCTGAAAAAAACTTAACAAAAGTGCTCACGGACTTAGAACTTGGGGATAAAAAACCATCTCAACCGTGGCGCGAAATGAAATCTCTCGCAGGAAACCAGCTCGGGGAAGATGCTGTGCGTGCTCTTTCGCTACGTCCCTTACCACCGCGAGTGCGTGCAATATTGACAGAGACTTCTGAAACTGGAATCGAGCCATTAACATTAATGGCGGACAAAATTTTAGAAGAAAGCGGAATGGCCTCGATAGCCGCCGTCGGGAACAGCACATCGAGCGTTAACGGTGATCTAAGAAATGAAATTGGGTCTCTCACAAAAAGACTTGAAGCGTTCGAAATGCGCAACTCACGCAGAAACAATTCACGTTCATCCTACCGCCGGAAACAAAAGCAATCGCGATCTCGTTCCCGAACTGTTTGCTTCTACCATCGTCGATTCGGTGCAAAAGCGCAAAAGTGTCGAAAAACGTACACTGTCGTGACGGAAAACTAAAATGCTCGTCGTCATGTGCGGTAGATGATGACGGCCAATACCAAATCCGCCTACTCATAAGAGAACGTCACAGCGGAACTCTATTTTTGGTCCAAACCAGAGCTGATGTGTCGATAATCCCCCCTGAAAAATACTGCCTTCGTAAAACACCAGCGCTTCTAAAGCTACACGCAGCAAACAACACCGTGATCACCACATACGGTGAACAACTGATGGATCTCGATTTCGGATTACGACGCCCGATGAAATGGTTCTTCACAATTGCAGACGTAGCACGTCCAATTCTTCGTGCAGACTTTCTTCGTAAATTTAAAATAATGGTGGATTTAAGGAACAAATGGCTGGTGGATGGCACCACGCAACTCTCTACTCTCGCAAAAGTTTGCAAGGATTCAGGAAAAATTACAATTTTTGCCCAGGATAATCAATTCCGCGAGCTGCTATCAACATACGCTGAAGTCACATTCTCCTCAAATTTCAACAGTTCTCTACCGCACAACATCTGGCATCGATTACTTACAACAGGTGCACCAATAGCTGAACTTATGAGACGTCTTCCACCAGAAAAGTATGCAGCTGCCAAATCGACTACATAGTCTCAATGGAAATTCGCCGTCCATCTGACAGTCCTTGGGCCAGTCCATTACATTTGGTCGAGAAAAAATACGGATATTGGAGACCATGCGGTGACTATCATCGCTTAAATTCGGTAACGATTCTCGATCGTTATCCCATCGCTCACATTGAGGACTTTGCGAATCATTTGTACAACAAAACAATTTTTACCACTTTGGATTTGGAGCGCGCATATCACCAGATTCCGATACATCCTGATGATATACCAAAGACTGCAGTTATCACGTCATTTGGATCTTTCGAATTTTGTCAAATGACTTTCGGCTTACGGAACGCTGCGCAAACGTTTCAAAGATTTTTCGACACCGTTTTGCGTGGACTGAAATTCTGCTACGCCTATCTCGACGATATACTTATAGCGTCAAAGAACCTAAAGGAGCATCACGAAGATCTGCAGGAAGTTTTCGAACGATTGAAGGCATATGGCGTCAAAATAAATACACCCAAGTGCGTATTCGGAGCAAAGGAGGTAAAGCTTTTAAGCTACTCAATTTCGAGTGAAGGAAACTAACCCTTACCGGATCGAACAGCAGCCATTACGGATTTCAAACAACCAAAAAATCGTTTGGAGCTTCGCAGGTGCTTAGGAATAATCAATTTCTATAGGCGATTCTTGCAGAATGCAGCAGACTTACTTGCTCCCCTAAATTCTTATTTGGGTGATAAGAAGTCAAACGACAAAGAGCCGATTATTTGGAACGAAACAACCAAGAAAGTGTTCGAAGAAAGCAAAACGATAATTGGAAATGCCGCATTATTGGCTCACCGTAACGACGGAGCTGCTTTGATTCTTCGAACCGACGCATCGGAAGTAGCTATTGGTGCTGTTTTGGAGCAAAAACAAGGTGATGCATGGAGACCACTAGGATTCTTTGCAAAAAAATTGGACCCGGCGCAGACAAGATATAGCGTGTATGACAGGGAGTCATTAGCTATTTACGAGGCTGTCAAATATTTCAGGTTCATGCTCGAAGCAAGGAATTTTTCAATTGGGACTGACCACAAGCCTTTAACTTTCGCCTTTTCACAACGTTCGGATAAAGCTTCTCCACGGCAAATACGACAATTGGAATTCATAAGCCAATCCTCAACGCGAATTTCCTACGTTAAACGCTCACGGAATTTTGTTGCTGACACATTCTCCAGGATCGACGCTTTCACAGAATTCAAAACTCCAAGTGCAGAGAATACCGCGAAAGAACAAACTAACGATGAAGAGCTGCAACATCTCCTTAATGCGAACACTTCGCTAAAGCTAAAACAATTTCCATTAGGAGATGGAATTTTTTATTCTGCGATGTATCCATGAGAAATCCAAGGTCATATATCCCAAAGAGTCTGAAGAAGTCCTTGTTCGAGAAAATTCATGGATTATCACACCCAGGTGGAAAAGCACGTGCAAACTTGTCTCCAGCAAATATGTGTGGCCTGGAATGAAAAAGAAAGTAGTAATGTAGACTAAGAACTGCGTAGCATGTCAGCGATCTAAAGTTCATCGACACGTTACTCTTACCCCGCAAAACTTTCCAACGACGGATCGCCGCTTCCAACACATACACGCAGATATTGTTGGTCCGCTTCCATCGTCCTATGGATACACCTACATATCCACGGTAATAGATCGGTTTTCTCGATGGCCTGAAGCAATTCCGTTGAAAGGCATCGCTGCAGATACAATCGCTTCAGCATTCTTCACAAACTGGGTGGCAAGATTCGGAACACATGAAACAATAACCACCGACCAGGGAACTCAGTTTGAGTCTGCATTGTTCCAAGCCATGTTACAGTTTATCGGCAGCAACAGGATTCGAACCACAGCGTATCATCCCGTTTCTAATGGAATGGTTGAAAGGTTTCATCGTTCCTTGAAAGCCGCAATTATGTGCCGTGAATCGTCAGATTGGATTGACGTTTTGCCACCAGTGCTCTTAGGATTAAGGGCATCTCTCGAAGATGACATCGGATGTTCAGCTGCGGAAATATGCTACGGGTACAGTTGCCCGGAGAATTTTTCAGCGATGACACATTTTCATCGAAAAGTTCCGACGGAGAATGCAAGCACTAAAACCAACACCTGCCACACACCACAACCAAAGAAACGTTCTTGTGCACAAGGACCTGTCCAGATGCAGCCATGTGTTTATCAGACAGGGATCTGGAAAAAAGTCTCTGCAGCAGCCATACAGCGGTCCTCATGAAGTCATTGAGCGTTTAGATGAACGAGTCTTCAAAATACGTGCAGGGAATAAGATCACAAACATTTCCATAGAGCGTCTAAAACCGGCACATATGGAAAACGACTCGCAGGATTTAGCCAGTAGACCATCATATGACGGAGCAGCAAACTTTCATCAACCCACAGTGCTCAAAACATATGAAGGACCTAAGTCAAAATTACATCTAGTGACATGCGCTAAATGAATAGAAATATCGTTATCACTTGAGGGAGACTGCTGTGGGACACTGTCGTGTTATGTGCTGCAACCTGAATGTCTCGTCATATTATTTTCAATAATGTTTTAGATATCGTTTAAATTTAGGTTGTTATATATGAGACGCCATCGCGACCTGTTGATATTTTTATAATAAACCCAAGTCAGTAGTAATAATCGTGTTTTTGTTACTACACTATGAATTATGTTGCGACATGATCGATGTCGTTATAGATCGATGGAGCATATACAGTTCCGAGGAAACTAAATTTGACAGTCAAAGTTCTAGTCTAATCAGACTGAACAATAGTACAATTTTATACCTCCCGGAAGTAAATAATTTTTTAAGCGCTTGTATACATACTTCGTGAGGATAATTTCAGCCGGCAAGGGGTTATTGACTACAATTTCCTTCGCTTCCGCGAGGCAATCAGTCAGGTATTTGAATTGCGATTGAAAAGCCAAAAGTCCGAAACGCTTGAGCAGCACGATGAGGATGATGATGACTTCAAACATACATCAATGTGAAATGGTGGTCCCATACCGATCGATTCGCCAGGTGCATCAGTAATTGCGTGAATAATTTAGGACAAGGGAAATTATAAAAGAAAAATTTTTAAAGAATTTGAGATTATGCAAAGTAAAGGCTGTTTTATTATCAATTTAAAAAAATATATAACTCTTCTGAAGATAAACATTCATCCATCTAAAATAGAATAGATTTTTTTTCAACTGACGGCTAATCACTTGATATAAATTTTTTTAGTAATTACATTCTATTAAACGCGCTGCATAATCAATTGGCCTCCTTTGAGCAGATAAATGAATGGTTATATTGCTAGCGAACAATTATTTTACATTTCATGTTTTGTTCTGTGCGGCAAAGACTTGTTTTATGCCTGTATTCCCGTTGATTTGATGGATCTGTATGCTTTTTATTGCGTTTGTAAACCAAAGGGAGAAAAAATCGAATTTGGGTTTACTTAGAAGAGATTTACGGGCACTAGCCGTTACTGGAAGTGAAATTGGAGATTCGTTTTCGATCCAGTGGACATTGCAGCTTAATGCATAGGAAAAGGGTAGAATTCGAAAAAACAAAGAGGAGTCTAATCGGAATCGCGACAGCGAGCACGTCGAGGAGTGGGATCCGTGAGTGGTCATGAAGTGCGACTTGATTTTCTCGAATCGGTGCTGTTCTAAAGCAGCTAAATAGTGAAAAGTTAGCGAAAAAGTCGCGTACAAGTGTATTGAAAGATAGCAAAACTAATTTGCTCTGCTCCTAGCTCATTTAAAAGTGATGAACCCGGGAAAGTTATTTTTTCATGGAAACTAAACGTCGATTAGATCACATTTCGCGTTATATTCAGAGCTTTGGTGTGCAAAGTGGTGCTATACACGGCGACAGATCTCAATCCGAACGTGACTTTATTTTGCGGGAGTTTCGAAAGGTTGAAGCTCTACCGTCGTATAATTTACTGGACCACGGAATCTCATATGATAGTTTTGGAAGGCAAATAAGATCCCAGGCCCGGATATATTTCTTCACTTAAACTTGATGGTACCTTATTGATCATCCGTCGTGCAAACGACAGATATAAATTACGAATGGCGACTGTTCACCAGAGATTTTTTGCATGTATTATTCGGATTACACACCACACAAAATGTGCTTAAAGATTTATTTCGTGCTTTGGCGTGACAGGGTTTATCTAATGCCTGCATTGCTGTGTACTATTAATGTATTTTGTTGACCTCCGTAACCGTGATAAGTTTACAAACTTTCTTTGTGCTAGCGGCATCGACTGATTTATTAACTGTTAAGGAACCATTTGATGACCTTCAGTGGATTAAATTGAATCTTGATCCTCGCCCTAGTAAACCAACCCTCAGATAAGTGTATTCAATTGAATGTGCCGTAAATTCAAATTTGCTCTTATCCCCTATCTGCGTCATCGAGAATGGAAATGTTTATAGCAGTAACAAGTACTCCAGGAATTACTGCCAGCATTCGATTTGAAGCGGAATTTATTTGCATTTTTTTATAACATTATGAATATCAACTTGTTGCAACGGGAAGCGTATTGATTATTGTGGATATTTGGCATGCTACTTTTTCGTACATCGCTCCAGCACATTAATTTAGTTAGTCTAGCACAAAGAATGCAACAGAAGTTTAAAAATCGGAACGAATTTGGGTGCCCCATCTAGTGAGATTGAGATTTTTTTTGTGTAGAATCATTTTTAGGGTTTTGTAAAATAATTTTACAAAACCCTACTAGTTTCGCGACCAGTCTGTCCGTCTGTCCGTCTGTCCGTCCGTCCGTCCGTCCGTCCGTGTGTCACAGCAGTTTTTCTCGGAAATTGCTTGAGCTAGAAACATCAAATTTTGTGTGTAGATGTAAAGTGGTGATCTCTTCAAAGTTCAACTACAAAAAAATTTTATAAGGTATTTAAGGGGGGTCTCCCCATATAGGAGAGTGACCCCCCGAAAAAAAAATTTCATTGAAGGTAGCCGATATGGGTATCAAATGAAAGGTCTTAATGAGAACTTTTCAAAACAGGTCTTAATTTGGCAAAATTTGCTTCGAGGGGCGCACAGGGAGGGGAAATACACGAAAAATTTGTGTCCCCCCCTCGCGATTGGACACCTGTGATCCGAAAATTCTGAAAAGAATCAGGAATGTAGGCCTTGGTGAGTACAACAACAACAAATACGTTAGAAGTCGCAATTCACCCAACTTTGTTAGTAATAGTATGATTTATCGATTTTATGTTTTCTTGTATAAAATCTTAACGCTACCCTTAAATTCAATGAAATTCAGTAAGTAGATGCCTATTTATAAGATTGATCTATCCTGAAAGTTTCATAAAGATTGAATCATATTTAGCGATGTTATAGCGGTTTGAATTTTCCTGTATTACTATGGAACAATATGCGCTGCATTTATTACTATGGCAACATATGGCTATGGAACAACATGCACTTTTTACCGATTCAGACACTACAGTTTTGCTAGGATTTGCATGAAAATTTCAGGAATGATAGGTGTCATGTATATCTTTGAGAATCGGTTCAGCTAGTGGTATCAGTAATCGTAAAACAAAATAGTGGCTGTTTTAAATGCGAAGATTGAACAATTTTGAGTTATTTTTCCCAACTTCAACGTTTAAGGTGCATGTTTTGAACACTTGATTCAATTTGATGAATGACTGAAGATGAGTACCTATAATTAATGCTCATAAGTGATACAAGTCAAGGAGGTGGGAGAGAGCTCCTAGGAAAAGGGTTTTGTAACCATTCTAGGATTCGAAAAAATTGGCCATTAATCGATGATAACAGTACAGGAGAGTGGCCCCTGAAAAAAAAATCATCTAACGTAGCCGATATGAGTATGAAATAAAAGTTTTCATGGGAGCTTTTCAAAACAGTTGTTAAACTGTCAGTTTTTACTTCAGTGGGGGTACAGCGGGGAAATACATGAAAAATGTGTTTCCTCCGTCGCGGATGGACATCTGAAATAATTATCAAGGGAGATATTTATGAGTATAACAATACCAAAAACCTTAGAAGTCGAAATTCGTTCAACTTTGTTAATAAAAGTATGATCTTCGTATTTCATATTTTCTCCAATAAAATCGTCTTTGAAATGTTTCTTGATTTGATTCGATCTGGTGACTGCATTTTGTAAATTGAATACAAAACCCTTCTGACATGAGCGTAGGTCTGTTTACCCAACTTGTTTGTGTTGAAATGCATTTTAGAATGTAAAGTAAATTTGCAAAAGTGTTCAAATTGATCATAGGCTGTAAAGTATTTTTTTTTAAACGGTTATAATTGTTATTAGATTTGAAAAAAAAATTTTTTGCAGGCCTTACCCACCCCGTCAACGAGCGCTCGTCGAGCATGATGGGTAAGTACCCTCTATGGTATTTAAAACAATATTTTTGTCATTTTAAAATTCTATATTTTGTGATGAAAGTATAATTTCCCTTAGATTCGCGAATTTCGCAAGTATGCTTTTAATATTTATCGAATGCAATCAAATCTAAGTGGATTGGGTTGCAATTTCGTTTATTTCAATTTCAGGATGGAAATACGCCACCTCTCAGTTAAAATTAAATGCAAGGTGAATCTAACTTAATTTATTGAATGAAATCTAAAATTATTCGCTTAACAATTATGAGAAAGTTGTGGTAAAGTTGATATATTAACTATATATATATTTAGAAGCAAATTTCAATGGAGAATATTAATATAATAAAAAAACATTTCCTTTCACCCGATTTATCAATATTTAACATTACTAGGGGAAATATTTGTTTTTTTTTGCTGATGTATCTATTGTCGAACTTTATTTTGATATTGAACAAACAAACAAGAATTTATTTAAATTTTATTATCTAGAATAATGAATTGTCAGAGGATAGAAAGATAACAAAGAAATGAAGAGATAAAAAGAAAAAAAGTTCGGTCTTTTCATTTATAAGGAGCCCGGACCCGGTATGGGACCCGCCACGATGGAAGGGTTTCGGAGAAACATGGGCTAGTCATCGGGATTGCTCCACCGTTTTTGTCGCTTAGCAGGGGCTCCTGCCGAGTAGAGTGGCCTTCCGCTCGCGTACCCTTTATGGTATAGGATTATGTGATTCAATCACATAATTCTATAACATAAATCGGTCACGTCTATATTTCTCTTTTGATGGGAAAATTCATACAAATTATGTTTGTATGAGTTTTCCACTCAAAAGTGAAATACTATATATGGCCACGTCTACGTTTGGATCTTGATCCGGTTGGGCGGATGCGAGGGGGCACCATATCCATCCGGATGCCCCACTCTTATTTGTGAGCCGTAAGGATCGTCGGGTAACGACGAAGTCACCCCAAGTCCGTTCATTTTGTCCCGTTTCAACTTGTTCTCTGAACAAGTAATTTCCGCCCTCAGTTAGTTACCTACATTTTTCGACTTCGGTCGACATTTTCCGAGACCCAAGAATTCGTGAATGCGAAATTCTTTTCTAGTGGGTCCTTGTGCTGGGGGAAAGAACCCGCCCCACGACACCGCAACGCTAGCCTGCCAGCGCACTTACGCGTCCCCAGGCAAGGCCGATCTCGGCGGATCTTACCATCCTCTTTCGCCTAGGCAGCAGACCATCGTTGCAGTCCTTCACAGACATTCTGATACCTACCTTTCACTACAAGGCTTTGGTGGCTAAATGGCAATCACTAAATTATTCATTTTCATGCTTTTTTAATTTTTTGTTGTTTTTTTTTTTGTTGCAAATGTCATTGTTGCTACGCTAATTAATAGGGTAATTTATTTGTATTCGTTAATTTAAATAACAGAGATAAGTTTAACATTTAGGTTGTTGTAATATTGTACTGTTAGATTTAATTGAAGTTTTTTTCTTAACATTTATTAAAACTAAGTTGATACATATTGTTCCAGTTATATGTAATTTTGAATAGTTTGTTGAGTTTTTTTCTCCTTTGTAGCAATTAATTTGCAATATTTGGTAATTTTCATCTGATGACATTTGATATTAATAACAATAATAATCCATCGCATAACAATCCAAATCCGAACTTCAGCGTTGAAATTTATTGTTATGATATCTCATTCCATGCCCATAACGGGATTCAAAGTGATACGGTCAATATCACGCTCAACCATGTGGTTATTACTTAATTTTTCAATAAGTACCCATCACAGCTGGGTGGGCCGATAGTCCGACAGCAGCATCAGAAGCTCAAAATCGATACCACCATCGAGGTTTGAACTTGGTAGCTGCTGCGCAAGTGCAATGTGCCCTAACCCACTGCTAAATATGGACTACAACATTTCATTTGTTTTTGACAAATTTTCGATTAAATATTGTTTGAACTTAGAGTGCCATGTCAGCTATTAAGTTTTTGAGTACTTTAAAGTTGTAAAACTTGCTTTATGTTTTCGTGAAATTTGTAATGATTAAGTCAATAATGCAAACTTATGTTTAAAAAGGATTAGTTTACCACATAAAACGTAGTATACCACGCTCTGAAATATGTAATGTGCCTGGTATATATTCTACGATAAATTATATTTCCCTGCAGTGAACAAATTAAGTTGGTTTTTGGACAATATTTATTCATTTTGACTCAAGTTTATCAATTATTGACGCTGACCGAATCATTTTGCATGCAAATATTTGAAACATATAACTAGAAATCAGATAAAGTTATAATTTTCTGTCATTTCATTTAAATATCTGACTTCATTTGATAGTTTATACCAGAGCATATACACTAGTATATATGCTCTGGTTTGTACCTGGATTATACTCAAAACTGACGTTAATCAAGAAACCATATGGCAGCAAGAAACCATATGGTAGGCTGACTTTATTCGCAAATTTACATCGTCGTATATGAAAAATTGTGGAGGTGTCTACGAAACTTGAGGTTTTATATTTTTGCAGTGAGAATGGAGAACATAATAGCGCTCCTTGTGAAGTTAAAATTATTTCTGTTCTCACACCCGTTTAGTTTTTATCGCCTTTCAAAGTGAATGATTAGGAGTTTGTTTACTTCTCAAAGATTAGCTGTCTGTGGAAGGTGAGAAGATGTGCTTTATTTGCCGGTCCTAAAACCTATAAGTGTACTGTGGACAGTGCAAAGTAAATTTTAAGCATGCAAGGAATGTGTTTTGTACTTTTTTCATGTGAAACATAGTTTATATTACGCCATGTAAGCATTTGCTTGTACCGGAGAAGGCTGACAGCTTATGGAAGCTTGTCTGCACTCGCAGAGGTATAGAATTTTAGGTTGGCAACACGCTACGTATGGTGTGACAGCTGTTATGCATTTCATGGTTGGTTTAGCTTGCCATTTTATCATAAATAGGAAAGACTGAAAGACAACGTTCGCTACGTTATTGGCGAGATACGGCACCAATTATTGGTTATCATATTCCCATGCCTGATATCATATTCAAATAAAAATGGCAGAGAATCATCTTTCCAATAAAACCAATAACATGGTAGTCAAAACAATTTATCCAAATTTTATTTCATTTTAAAGTTCTAGAACTCTAAAAAACAAACCCTTTACTAAATTTGCATGTGTGTCATGATTGCCTAGAATACTTATGCCAGGTGACATTCTAGATGCCTACAAACCGAACTCCATTGCTCATTGTTTATGCACAGGACACCTTTATAATAAGTGGACAGATCCTTCAAAAGCTAAAATACGGCACGAGTAAACATGGTACCCAGGTCAAGTTTGATCAGATGTTGCACCTCTACATATATACGGCCTAAATCAAAACTGGGTTGATTTTGTCGATGTTTGTGAGCAGACCACTGGAACCCTAATACCATGTAGCATTCGTGGACAAATTTGTCAAAACTTGGCGGACATACTAAATTAGTTCACGAGTTCAAGTTTAAGTAAATAGGTCTCAACTTTTTCTACCGTCTGCGGATCCTTAGTCGAACCATGTTTATTGGTAACAAGTTCCAATAAGCACGCTTTCACTTCAAGTGGAATGCGGAGGGTTGCGTCAGAGGAAATTAATTTCGAAATTTAATTCGGGCTAGGATTTTGGAGAAGGAACGGGAAAAAAACAAAAATAACTAATCACAGACTCCAGCTTGAAGTAGACTTCACTTGTTTTCTTATAACCAACAAATTTAGAAGATTAGCATAGAATCATTTAACTTGTCTATTCTCCTTTAAACCCACTTAAATTTTGTTATCGGTCACTTCCATCTATTCTTTGTTGCGAATACCATCTTCAAGTTTCCGATTTGATTTCGTATCATACATGTACACTGAGCACATGCATGTAAACTGAGTATCGGCATGAAAATTCAGTACAGGTAACAGCAGAAAAACGTGACGTGTACCTAAATTAACCGATTAAAATGCCACGAATTGTAACTGATTTTAACCTCGCTTTGTGCGTGATTTCCCCAAGGAAATCTAAACCGATCTCTCATCGGTTAAAGACGTGAAATTTTGAGGCAAATCAACGAACTCTTAAGGTCTGCATGTTTGTATGCTTGCAGTCTACTACGAGGTAGTTGCTTGTCGGCCAGCTAGCTCAGAGAAGAATTTCGATCATGAGTCTTGATGCGAGTAGGCTACGCTCGAATACAATCTTTCAGCCACTGGTTCACCTTGCTCATTTAAAGTGCCGTCAAAAATTTTTCCAAGAAAAATTCCGCCATTATTCTACCACAGCCTTTTCTAGGCTTCCAAAAATTTAAAAAAAAAACAGCTTCCCAGTTAAACGTTCCCAATCTGCGTACCAAAGTGGTGCCAAACATAAGCTGTTCTTATGCTAGCCAAAACATTTCAGGCTAAGTAAAGCTACCTGTCGATACGCGAGGTACATTACTATACAAGTCGAGCCAAGTAGTGGCCTATGCGGACAACATCAACATTCTGTCACGGTCACTAACAACTGCCAAAGAACTCTTCCTGAACTCGACAGCGAAGCAAAACTAGTAGGGCTATAAATCAACGAAAATAAAACAAAGCTCATAACGCAGTCGAGGAAAAATACCCCAAATACACAAAATATCACACTTGGCGAATACAGTATCCAAAGCTCCAAGCATACAAATCTATGATAAGACCTGCGTTATGCTATGGGTGTGAAACATGGACCCTAATCCGAGCATCCGCAAATATATTGAACGCCTTTGAGCGACGGGTCCTGAGGCGTATAGTGGGAGCGAAGCTTGACGGGGACCAATGGCGAATTCGATACAACCATGAGCTGTATGAAATTTTCTATGAACTGGAGGTCTCAACGATTGTAAGACTGCGGAAGCTGCAATGGGCTGGACACATGAATTGTATGGACGAACAACGGATATCCAAGAAGGTATTTGTTGGGAGAACTGAAGGCCGGAGGCCAGTGGGGAAACCGAGGAAACGCTGGTCTGACTCGGTCGACGAAGATAGTTCATCGCTGCTCGGATTTCGGAATGAGAAGACGCGGTCAACGGCCCGAGACAGTTGGAGGCACTGTTTGCAGGAACCGAAGGCCTGAAAGGGGCTGTAGTGCTAAAAAGAAGAAGAAAACTAAACTACGATTTAAGTCAGCGCATTTCGCTGCCGCTGGAAAATCTCTAGCTACTGAAAGGAAAGAGAAGGTTTGCTTCTAGCGATTCGTAAATGGTTTTGATTTTCGCTCCAGTTTTTTTAAAGTATAATCATGTATTTTAACAATTAAACACGTTAAATTTAAACCACTTAAAATATAATCGTAGTAATCCATATGTAGTAGTTAGAGCGCTCACCTCATAAGCCGAAGATCCCTGGTTCGAGTCTCATTGTCGACAACGAGATTAAGTTCAAGTGATTCTTTGGACAAATTATAAGACTGCTCACTTATGATACGTTCTGGTTTCAAATCAGAACATATCGCAGCTGGGTGTACGGACACACGGCCAAAGCATGGTACTGATCATATCACCTTCCCGATTTGCCGATACATTGGATCAAGATAATGTGATACTTGAACTATCTCTTAGTGAAGGTCCCAAAGTGGCTGTAGTGCTAAGGCAAAAACAATATAATCGTTAGAATTAGTTGAAAGCCATCATTTTATTGAATATTCATTATCAAAATAATGAATATGATGAAGAATTCCTAGTGCTAGTGCTTGCAATATATTTCTACAAAATATTTGGTGTTTCAAATAGTTTAGCATCGTCCGAATTTTAACGTTATTTTTGATACTCAGACTTTATTTAATAGCAGCAAATTTTTAATATGAGTAAAAATCCGTTAGTTGCAAATGGTATACAACAAGTTGTGTCATTTGTAATTTACTTTATGGTGAAATCTCTCGTTGAAGTTTAAACTTAAAAAACTATGCCCTATGCTTAACTTAAAAAACTATGCCCGTGCTTGGTGTATGTAAACAAGGATGATTGCATATAAATGGGTCCAATTTTTTGTTGTTGTTTAACATCTGTTGCGAGTTCGGGGCGTACCGGCATTCTCCTGTTTATTAATTTAAATACTCAATGATATCATTTATATTGGGCGCACATACCTCGTAAAATATTTCCTCATTTTCCTTTCCATTAATCCCCTACTATTACTGATTTTAATTTTTTTCCTGTTATAAAATTATCCTATTTTCCTTAATAATTGTTATTTTCTTTACTAATCTAAATTTTTTATTATCTTCATTAACAAATAACCTTCCCTTTCTCGCTTATTGAATTGCATTTTTGTTTGGTCTTGTTGTTCTCATGCATTCATTGCCATAGGACAAGAGCCATAAAATAATCATGCCTCTTAATCCCCATGCAAATTTGCCCATTACGATAATATTGATGCAATATTTCTGATGCTTTGGTTGATTGAAATTGAGTATTGAATGCATGGGAGAATATCGGAAGCAAGCGCAGGTACTAATGCGTTGGACTTCTAATCTGGAGTTCTACTGAGACCGTTGGTTCAAACTTCCCCGAACGCAAGAAAATCTTTTTAGTTTTGTCAAATGTAACTATTTCTGAGTGTATATCGGTTTGCATATACCAAAGCATTATCATGGTTATATGCAATTGGATTTGTTGCATTTGGTGAAATTTGAAGGATAAACAGATGGAAAGGGAATGAAGCGTAATAAAATTTGACTCTGACCGGCAGTGGATAGTTGGAATGGGAAAAGAATTGCGAGATTGTGGGCAGCAGGTGATAACTAGACTTGGTAGGGGGAGTCTGGTGAGGACCACGAGTTAGAAAGGTGGAGAAAGAATGATAGTACGAACTGAAAGCAATTAGTGGGTCAAGAAAATTGTTTGTGTTCACAGTGTGATAAGTTTGCTTAAAGCAAAGTACCAAGACACGATTGAGTGCTAGGCGGCCTCAGAAAGCCAGCCGGGTTAATCCTCTGCAATAAAATTAATGTCTGCAAATACTTTAATATCCGTGGTCGCAACACATCCTTATGAAGAATTTCAATTGCTAGAAAAATTATTAATCCTACTTACAAATTTCGAATACATTTCATGGAATTATGCATATTAATTATAGTTCCTCGGCAAGATATGCAAAATAAATTGATTCCAATACTTAATAATTATATTATATTGACTAAGCTTCATCATTTTTAAGACCAAAATGTTTTCTGCATTTTATATTTTAAGATATGAGAAAAAATATTAGTTCCGTTTGGATAAACAAAACGAGAGTAAGAAATCTGAAAAAGAGAAAGAAAAGAAAGAAAAAAAAAATTCTTTGCACACGAAAGAACAGATATACCGACCGACATTGTTCAGGTTTTTTAGTAACCAACGCAGGTCTTTCACGTGGCATACTCCCACTCCTCTTCCGAATAGCGTCCTGTCCCTATGACCTTTCATTTTCAGTTGTAATGACCAGAAGCGTCGCTTTTGTGGAAGTAGTGATGATATACTTCCTCCCCTTCCTTAAACTCGAAAGATTGCCAAGGAAGGCTCTTGGTCCTGATGGCAACCCAACTGAGGTGTTGCTGCTTGTCTGTCACCGAAAAATTAGAAGGTAGTGAGCCTCATACTGATCAGGAAGAGGAAGGGGAATACCGGGTCACTTTCTGCATACCCTCCGTTATGCATGCTAGACACAGCTGGGAAAGTGCTAGGGATGTTCATTAAGGGAAGACTCACTGACGCAATTCGTGCTGCGGGAGAACTATCCCCTCGACAGTATGGCTTTAGAGCATGTAATTGCAGAGGTGATGAGTGTCGTCCAATAGGTGGAGCCATATATCCGTACCCACCGACGACATCCGGAATGCCTTCAACTTCGCCAGTAAGTGGATGCTCTGGATATGTTGAAAAACTCTATTCAAGCTCCAGAATATCTGATGCGAACTTTGAGGGACAACCTGAAGGATCGAAGCCGCGTGAACGAAGGATATAGGTTACATCGATTGTTGTTCAAGGATATAGCCTTGGTCCAACCTGTGGTACATATTGTACAATGAGCTATTGAGACTAGAGCTGCCGGATGAGTCGCGCCTGATTGGCCATGCGGGTGATGTTGCGGAACTAGTTGCTGGACACAACTTCAAACATTAGCAACTTAGACCAGGTATGCTAATGCACCAAGTCAGAAACTAGACGATTGCTTAAAACGTTTAGCCTAAAACTGGAAAAAACTGAAGTGGTCATCCTGACAAAGAACAGAATCAACAGAGTAGGGACAATCAATACTTGAAAAGTACTGGTTGAATCAAAACCATCTGTAAAGTACCTGGGGTTGCTGATCGATTCAGGGATGAGTTTTCCTGAGCAAATCAGGGCCATGGCTGATAAAACTGCTTCACGCGTATTGGCTCTGAGTCAAGTTATGGCCAACGTAAGGCACCAAACCCATCAAGAAGACGACTTTTCATGAGGTCCCCAGAGTATACGGAACTAAAATATAGGGTGACATACTCAGCAAGGAGCTGTACTGAAATTTCTTGGCACAGGTACAAAGAAGAGGAGCACTGTGGGTTGCATCTTCATATCCAACAGTCTCTGATTTCATCACCGGCCTGATACCCACCGCGTTTAAGCAAAGATACGAGAGGGACAATTGCTCGCAAGGAGAAACAACGCTCACTGAATGGTTGGCAGCAAGCTTGAGTGAACAGCATGAAGCCTCGTCCCTGATCGAAGACCATGGCTCAATTGAACGTATGATGAGACTGGCTTCTACCTGACCCAGCTCTTGAGTGAGTATGGTTATTTTCAGTCTTACTTACTAGTTTTCGACCCCCCGATTATAGGCTTTTCACTGGAGAGGCAAACGAAGCCTGATACACATTTTTTGTCTGCAACAGATGGGACTGTAAGACATCCACAGAAAAACAGGAGGCTGTTTCCTGTATGATCTATAGGGTTGTTCGATAATTCATGAGGTTTTTTTCTCATAGATGACGTGAACTCTATATTTCATGCAGGAGTGATTGCGTGGCTTATATTTTTATATATACCATTCTTAAGATTACACTTTAGACTATCTTCAGTTAAAAACTGGGCATCATTAGTAAACAACAAGTTGGTTCAAAATAAACATGAAAATGGATAATCAAAGAGAGCATTCTCGGCATATTTTATTGTTTTACTTCCGAAGGGGCAAAAATGTGGTGCAAGCTCCAAAAAAATTGTGTGAAATTTATAGTGAGGACTGCTTTACTGAACGCCAGTGTCAGCGTTGGTTTGCTCGCTTCCGTTCTGGAAATTTTAATATGCAAGATGCTTCACATACTAGTCGTCCAACCACTACTGGCGACGACAAAATAAAGGCATTAATCGAAACTAACCGGCGTATGACAACTTGAGATAGCAGGGAACCTTGACATATCAAATTCAACCCTTCACTTGCACTTACAATAGCTTGGTTACGTAAAAACTGGATGTTTAGGTTCTTCATGAATTGAATGAAATCCACCTCACCAAAGGCATTAACATATGCAACTCTTTGCTGAATCTTCTAAAAAGAATCATGATTGGTGATGAAAAATACATTATTTATGGTAATGTGATCCGAAAACGATCATGGACCAAGCAAGATGAGCCCCCTACAATTGGCATCCAATGCTAATATTCACCAAAAGAAGATTCTGCTTTCTGTGTGGGGGAATTACAAGGATAAAGGCTACTTTGTGCAGCTTCTTTGAGACCAAACTATTGATTTAAATGCTTACTATTATCAACTATAGAAATTGAATAAAGAAATCACGAAAAAACGCCCTGAACTGGCCAATCACAAAGGAGTGATGTTCCTTCGTGATAACGCCAGACTCCACCCCTCTTTGATTACCCCTTCAAAATTTGATAGAGCTCAATTGGAAACTGATGCCACATCCAACCCATAGCCCTGACTTAGCTCCCTTCAAACCATTTGAATGGTAAAACATTCACTTCCGATCAGGCTGTTAAAAACGAGTTGGACCAGTATTTCGCTTCTAAAAACCAAGACTTCCTCGAATGAGGAATTATCAAACCATCCAACAAAATGGTCAATATATCATAAATTAATGTTTGTTGTTAAAATAAATAAATTCAGTTTGAAAAACATGGAAAAAACGACATAAATTATCGAACAACCCAATGATTGGGGAGATACTTGAATTATTGACAAATGGTACTATGTATGTCCGGATCCCCGGGCAGTCATGAAAGATAAAAAAAGGCTCAAAGCAGTCGGGGTCGGGCGATCACTTTTCTAATAATCCCTCCTCTCCCGCTAGAGGAGGGACTCCCCAACTTGAAGGCGTAGCAAAACTAAGCTTAAGCCGAATTAATGTGCCAAACGGTTCCAAGCTAGGCTCTCAGGTTAGTATGGAAGGTGTTAAAAGAGTGGGCACATAAAAAGTCTTTACACGCCTACAGATCTTATACTCAGGGTGTATATAGCCTTTACCTCTCAACCACAAAAAAAAAACAGGAGAGCTAGATCTTAGATGGTAATACGCGTAATTTTCGTGACCTGCGGCTCTTATCTCCTCCCAATTCGTTGACATATCGCTCCTAAACTTCCATGAGGTCATCAATAGAAATTAGGAAATTACCTTTAAATAGTAGACTTAATTAAGATACAGACAATAATACCTCAAAACTAATTCATATTATTTGTAAGGAATAAATTATCAGTGTATAAATAGGTCAGCCTAGGTTTAAGTTATTCCAATGTACTGAAGAAGACTGTGAGTGGTAGTCAAAATGCGTATACGAGTATACAAATAAATACAATCAAAGTCGTGAAACGGAAGCATTTTTAATTTCTAAATTAATTCAGTAAGGACAGACATCCGTGCCAGAATGATAAGAAGATCGCAGTATGCAATTGATTGCAGTCAATCTGAGATCCCAATTCTTCTGGTTTGGTTTTATATAGGAATAAAAGTCAGCCAATAAGGTGTGATTAAGCCATTCTGGTAAGTTAGGCTCGGAAAATTACATGGGTGTCGGCTGGTGTCCGATACTGTAATTTTCGCATAGACCCTTAAATTAGCGGGAACGAAATTGAACTCCATTGTCCAAGTATTGGTTTTCTGGTCCATCAAATATATGGGAAGCCGATCCTCTAGGGATTTCACGATAGGTGGGCTCATGAACTTACGAACGAGTTTCATCATCGGGAACTTGGATAAATGATCTAGAACAACGATAGCACCAACGTGTTCCACAGACAAACGAGGATAGAAATCGAGTAGGTCTTCATATAGGCGTTGAAACATACGCTCCAGGACATTTAGTTGGCCCATTGGAGGTCAAAGAGCCTGATTTGGAGCTTCAATAAATAAGGTTTCACAGGCAGTTACACACTGCTTAACCTGTTGAGACACTTAAGGGCAGAAGAAGTATGTCTGACTCGCGTACTATGGTTCGCGGCCGATAAGTTTAATGTTCCAAAAAGTGAAAACGCACTGTCTTTGAAATTAAGTTAGAGTTTATTTACTAAGAATGCGCAATAATTAATTTCACTATGTTACAAATTTACTTTTCACTTGTTTTATCACTTTATGTCTCAACTGTCTTCAAATATACCACGAAAGTCTTTAACTTCGCTATCAATCAATATCGCCTTCAATTCGCGCTCTACGCTTATCGCAGTTTTGCTATCGCAGTTTTACTATCGCAGTTTTTTTGCTACTACTATTCCCCATTCATTCAGCTCAGCTTTATATAGGGTCTGTAGTGATGCAATCCATTTCTCGTATATTGGCGAACGTTCTAGCGAGAACTACCTGGAATTGATCATGGATCTACTTGGTCCATTCTTATGCTTTCAAGTACATGCTTTTGACGTCATTTGTTTACTTTTGTTGGTTGCTTCTTTTCAATCAGTATTGATCATGATGTTATTATTAGCTCCTTGTTTATTAAATTTTTCGGGTGCTTTATTCAATTCTCGATGCTTCTAGAAAGACATTTAATTGAAATTTATTAACACTTTACACTATATAGTGGATCATTTTAGTGAATTGAATTATCGCGTGAATAGCACATACTATCAAAGGAAACTGTTCATTTTCATCTGCATACAATACCAATTCGAATTTACACAGAAATTCTTAGATGTCGATTTATTCACTGGCAACGTAATCTTATCGTTGAACATTTGAAGTCACCTACACCGAAGCACATACAATTATCACCAAATCATCGAATACCTGGTAGATTCTGTTCTGTGTAAATTATTGTATATATTTTTCAAAAGCGGCAACACATCTTCACGCGCACCTATCCAGCTCGACGCATGCAACTGTATCGCACTGTCGCATGAAAGTGTACTTATAATTATTTGTTGTCCATTCTCAAGTTTTTTTCAATCTCTTCAATATTTTCAAATGCAACACGTCTGTGTTCTGTCGCCGCTTTACCTCGATGATTTAATTGCGCGCACGACTAATTAATTGCCAGGATATTTGGATGACTGGCTATCAACATTAAAGATGATGAGTCAATTATCGTCGTAAATAATTGATATGATGGCATCCGCGGTGTTTATGAGGAGAGATGCGTGGAAAAAGTATTTCTCCAGAATGAAAAATGTGATTTGGAGCAAATGGGCCTCGGGGATTATTCATGAAGGCAGCTGCTGCTCCTTGTAAGCGATAGGGTTGATTACAACATCAAGGGAATTGTATTCTTTTATGGATATATCTTTTGAACGTGCGGCCATAAATTAAAATGAAAGGAGAATGCTTTTGTAGAGTAATAGCATTTCGTCGTTAATTGGCCACTTAAGTATTCTACAAATATGCATGAAAAATTTGTAATAATTTGAAGAAGCTCCACGTGACGGCTATTAACATTATTTTATTGACCAAGTATGTTTAAATTAAATAACGAAGCGGTCCTTCTTCGATGTTTTTGAAAAAATAGAAACGCTCTTTTGCACTGAGAAAAACATACGCTCATATCAAATTAAAATTTGCGGATTTCATTCTGCGACAAATAAAAGTTCTTTGCAATTAATAGCCCCTTGTTTGATCGTAACGTGAATTACGTTAAAAACAGTTCTGAAATCAAACGATAAATTCTTTTGATCCTTGTAAATATTTTTTTGACCAAAATGAAATATGATGTTTTGTTTGGACGAGCCATGTTTAAGTTCAAGAGATTATTCATTTTGGTCTAAAGAAGTGTTTGATTATAAATACAAAATTGAATTTTTTTTTTAAACTATCATTTATTTTAGAAGAAAATCGATGTCAACAACAAAAGCATATTCTATGTATTGTGAGAGAATGCATCTTTTGAATAAAGAATAAGAAAATTTAGAATAAATGACTATTACTACATCACAGGATTATCATTTCAATTACTTATGCATACTTTCCAGTCGGCCGCTGTTATGAGTCTACGGCTTCTAAGTTGAAAAAGGAATTAAAATACTCCAGAAATCACTTTTCATCACCATCTCAGCCACTTACTTGTTACATACGAGTAGAAGCAAATCGATTTCATTGATAATATAGATCTTATAACAATTCTCGAAAGGGAAGTTAATATACTGTCTAATTTATTTCTGCATATAATACATATATAACTTAAGCCACAGTAAATTATTTGCTATGAAAAAGCTGAAATCATTCTTGAAATTCATAAAAGCCGATAGAAACCAAAACGAGTGCTTCAATACCCACCAATTGCCACCCACTTTATGTACCTACAAGGAGTTACAAAAAAACGGGTTAAATTCTCTAGGTTTATTAAACAAATCAAAAAAGTACATGAAAACTTAATAACATAGTTCTTCATTATAAATATTGACTTTTAACACAATACTTTCAAGTACAGTAAGTCATAAGTACAGTAAATCATAAGTATCACTTTTATAACACAAAAATTTATTGACTTCATACGTAATTCCATGAAACTTAACGCAATTTGCTACTAAGAGTTGCTCATAATTTGAAAATTCGGTAAATCGTTCAATCAAAGATTTATAGGAAGAATCAATAATCTCCTTCGAGTCCTTTATATCCATACTTGCTCATAATTTAATATAAAGTTTCCATATGCAAGAGAATACTTCATAGCTAATGATAACGATATATTTCTCCGTGAAGTAATTACTGCAGCATATTGTTTCAGTAATTTATGTTTAAATTCAAATCGGAAACTCTAAAGGTATTTCAAAGGTCTAATCTTTCTTATAATAGAAATATAATGCACCAAAAAGTGGTGTTTTGGTTTAAGTAGACCTATCAATTCTAAATATAGTGCATGATGCTCGTGTATGGTGCTTTTAAATGCTGGCCGACAGGAATACTCTTGGAGGCTAGTATTCTCTGGGGAGCGCCGCCCCCACGGACCCGAAGATATGGGGTGCGCCGTGAAGTTCCCTCCTGGGATGACAGGTAACGACTCTGATTGGATCTGGACTACACTTTGGACAACGAACTGGAATTGATGCTTTGGGCTGAGGATATGATGGTTTGGACCTAGTTGCTTTGCACAGTAGCGCTGAGGTGACACTCGTGTGTGAACAGCTCCAATTCAACTATCATACCGTTTCCGTCCCGGTAAAACCTTGGCAGGCCATGGAGTACGTTCCAAGTTCGCACCATTGGGTTGGAGGTGTAGGTTCGGTTGAGATGGACTCCCAATTAGCGCTGGCCTGGCTTTGAGCACTTGTCCCCATAAGCGCTTCTGCAAACCCTCGCATAGCCTCCCTCCTCTGCAAAGGTAGCCATGGGACCAAAAAAGCGACTACACACACGAACGGAGATAGCGGCTCCGAGGGGGGATCCAATAAAACTGGAGCAACCAAAAACACATAAAAAAGATAAAAAAACCCAAAAAAAAAGAAATAAAAAATAAAAACAACGACCACGCAACCAGCAGTTGCAGCCACAATTTTAGCAGTACACCGAGAGCGGTACTAACAATGACATAACGACGAAAAATACAATGACAGTGAAAACGGACAAAAAACGGAGATTTGCAGACAGTTTGGTCTAAACTGAGACTACTGCTGCATTCGGGCGCAGCAAAAAACGCCAGAGCGTACTATAAAAGAAAAGCGGAAAACTCTGCAGGAAGCTTCAGGTGTTCGAGCGGTGGAAGAAAATATAAAGAACAACGAGAATTCGATGGTCACTGCTGCGATCGTTACCGAAGCGACCGATGCAAGGGTCGCAAGCCTCGACATAATAAAGAGCCATCCTGAAGCCAATGAGGAGATTACGGCAGGAAAAGAAACTAGTGACCAGGTAAATAAAGCGAGGTTGTGTGATTGCATCGCCAATGTCGAAAAAGTGCCGAAAATACTGTATTCGGAAACGGAAAACGACAACCTCTCCCAAGAATGGTCGCAAAGTACAATTGCCACCCAGCGACACGAAGAAGAAAGGCTATTCCAAAAAGCGGGAGATGTTCTGAAAAGAATACAATCTACATGCGAATCCCCAAAATTCAGCAAAGCAGTAAAGATTGGGCTCCTTGAACTAGAGGAGCTCCTAGACCGCATAGGGCATTATCGAAGGAACTGGTTAAAGGCCGAAGACGAGCAGAGGGCGAAAGAAAAGCCTGGGGGCAAAATCTGAAGGCCACATGTAGATAGCTCCACCATTAAAATCAACAAAAGAATAGCGTCTAGCCCAATCGAAGGAGATCGAGATAAAAGAAGGAAGGAAGAGGCACTTGATGAGGGTAGAGCACCAGATCATGGGTTCTAGACAGTGCTTACAAAAGGAGGGAAGAAAGCCGTAAAGAAACTCCTTAAAAAAATGCCAGGCTATAAAGTTTGCACGGACGCCCAACAAGAGAAAAGACCCGATGCAAAACAGGTGAGACAAAAGCCCCGACGAAGACCCCGGCAGTAGACACTGCTCGTAAAACCCCAAGATGGCCAATCCTACGCGGAGGTGCTGTGGGACATCAGGGGAACGTAAGGCCCGAAGACACCAACACTACCATTAAAGCAGTACGACCAACGCGGTCGGGCCATATACTGGTCGAACTCGGAACAGAGGTCAACAATAAGCAAGCATCCTGCGACGCAGTAAAGAAAGTTCTCGGCAAAAGCGCAGCTATATCCTTGCTCGAGCCGATGGCATCGATCGAAATAAGAGACATTGACTGCGTCACGGATCTGGCCGAGGTAGAAGAAGCCATCAAAAGCGAGCTCCCTAGCGTGGGAAGGATCACAGCGACACTGACACCAAAAAAAAATAGGAGACAACGCATGGCCATAGTTGACTTGACCGGAAAGGACGCCAAACAATTTCTGAACAAGGGCAAAGTACGAATAGGGTGGGTTATCTGTAGGGCAAGGCGAAGAGCAACGCCTCTTCAATGTTTCAAGTGCCTTGGCTATGGTCACACCACACAAGTCTGCAAGGGACCCGATAGGAGTTCCCTATGTTACAAATGCCGTGAAATGGGACATAAAAGAAAAGAGTGTACGAAGGAGGCACACTGTATTCTTTGCAAGGATGCTGATCCAAGACCTGATTTTGGACACATCTTGGGATCAGAAAAATGCCGGGTTTTCCAGGAAGCCCTAGCAAAAGCAAAATTAGAACTTCAGTGACCCGCATCCTGTAACTAAACCTACACCGCAGTTCATCCGCTCAAAATCTGCTTGAGCAATTTGCGAGGGACATGAAAGCCGACTTTATGCTGCTGAGTGAGCAACACCATGGTAAAAGTCCTGCGTTATGGTATCCTGACAAACCTGGTACTGCCGCCATCTGGGTTCGGAACAGTGATTTCCAAGCGGAGAGTTGTGGACGGGGAGATAGTTTCGTGTGGGTGTGGTGCTCACAGACCACCTTTCCAAGCCAAGCTTGATTCTCTGGAGGGCACTCTCTCGAACGCAGAGGGCAATTTGCTCGTTGGGGGGGACTTCAACACTAAAGCAATCGAATGGGGCATGCCTCAAACAGATCCGCGGGGAAAACGAATCTTGGAAATGGCGCCCAGGACGGCCCTCCTCGTACTAAATAGCGGCAATATACCGACTTTCCACCGTATTGGCTATGAGGATACACAATTGGAAAGTATAAGAGGACTTTTTAGCCAGTGATTATCAATGCATTCTGCTTGAGATCAGTGACGTTGTCTCCCAACGTCCGTGCTCCCGGCTTTCTCCAACTGGATGGAACATCACAAGGATGGACGTTGAGAGGTTTGTTGAGGTGCTCACAGCAGGTGAGTCGCTGCAGGGAGATCCGGAGGGGACGGAAGAATTGGCAGCTCAACACGTGGTGAACTCAACTATGAGCATCATTACGACTGCTTGCTTTACTTCTATGCCCCGTCGAAACCCCCGGCACGGCAAGCCCCCAGTGTACTGGTGGTCAACTGAAATCGCTGAAAAACCAAACGAGTGTCACAAACTTCGAAGTGAGGCTCAACGGGCGCGAAACCGTGACGAGGCATGCAACCGGGTGGCACCCTATAAGTCGGCCCGGACATGCCTTCGCAAATCGATTAACAATAGCAAGGCTCGCTGCTGGCAAGGATCCGTGGGGCCTTTGCTACAAGCTAGTTATGCGGAAGCTTGACGCCCTACGGAAGCCTTGCATGCATGATGCGGAAAAGATGGACGAGATAGTGCGGGCACTCTTCCCCGCCCATCCTGTCCGTGTTGACGCTGTCCATGGTGAAACATCAGTTGAGTGTCCACTCGTCACACAGCCGGAGCTGGAGGAGGCAGTCCTTTCATTGAAAGCGAGGAAGGCTCCAGATCCAGATGGTGTTGCAGCTGGGGTGTTGCAACTTGTCTATCACCATTGCATGACTTGCTGCTCAGCACATTCAACGCTTGCCTTCGGGAGGGGTTTTCCCGGTACGATGGAAGGTGGCGAGGCTCGTGCTGATTAGCAAGGGGAAGGAAAATCCCGAATCGCCGTCTGCATACCCCCCGTTATGCATGCTACACATGGCTGGGAAAGTGCAAGAGAAACTCATCAAGAGAAGACTCACTGACATGATTCGTGCTGCTGGGGACCTACCTCCTCGGCAGTACGGCTTTAAAACAGGACGTTCTACTATCGATGCGATTGCAGAGGGGATGAGCGCGGTCCAAAAGGCAGAGGCACATAGTCGCACCAAGCGAAGGATCGTGCTGTTTGTGACACTCGACGTCAGGAACGCCTTCAACTCCGCTAGATGGGTGGATATTCTGGATACGCTGGAAAACTCTTTTCAAGTTCCAGAATATCTAATGCGGCTTTTGAGGGACTACCTAAAAGACCGAAGCCTGCTCTACGACACAACACAGGGCCAACGAAAGATGGCGGTTACATCGGGTGTTGCCCAGGGATCGATCCTGTGGATCGTAATTTACGACGGGCTACTGAGACTTGAGATGCCAGATGAGTCACGCTTGATCGGCTATGGGGATAATGTTGCGGCTCTGGTCGCTGGACACACCGTTGAACAAGCGCAACTTAGGCTAGGTATGCTAATGCGCCGAGTGAGGGACTGGATGACTGCTCGCGGGCTGAGTTTAGCACTGGAGAAAACCGAAGTGGTCATCTTGACAAAAAAGAGAACCCCTAGAATAAGGATGATCAGTATTGGAGATATACAAATCGAGTCGAAGCCAGCGGTGAAGTACCTGGGGCTACTGATCGACTCAAAAATGAGTTTCTCTGAGCAAATCAGGGCAACGGCTGAGAAGGCTGCTTCGGGAGTATCGGCCCTGAGTCGACTTATGGCCAATGTAGGGGGACCCAGCCCATCAAAAAGACACCTCTTGATGAGTGCTGTAGGGTCAGTGCTACTGTACGGAGCAGAAATATGGGGTGACGCTCTCAGTAAGGAGGTTTACCGAAAACGCATGGCACAGGTACAGAGAAGAGGAGCGCTGAGGATTGTATCTTCGTATCCGACAGTCTCTGATTCGGCGGTGAAAGTCATTGTAGGCGTGATACCTGCCGGCCTCCTTGCTAGAGAGCGCCGCGCTTTTTATCTGCGTCGAAACGAGGATGCGAGGGAGATGGTTATCCGCGAAGAGAAACAGCACTCGCTCAACGATTGGCAGCAGTCTTGGGTGAATTGCATGAAGGGAAGGTGGACTGCGCGCCTCATCCCGGATGTGAGACCGTGGCTAAATCGAAGGCATGGTGAAACTAACTGCTATCTGACCCAGCTTTTGAGCGGGCATGGGTGTTTTCAGTCTTACCTGCACAAGATTGGTATGTCACGATGCCCCGATTGTCGGTATTGCCCAGGAGAGGAAGACAATGCCTGCTACACATTTTTCGCGTCCACAAAATGGGACAGGCTGCGAAGGGCCCTCTACAGGGAGACAGAAGAGCTCATCCCGGATAATATAGTCGCGGTAATGCTCGAATCGGTTGACAAATGGAACCATGTGGCACATTATGTTCGGGCAGTCCTAAAAGATAAAAGGGACTCACAGCAGCCGGGGGCGTTATGGCTAGGGGATTGCTTGTCCAGCACTTCCTCTTTCCCTCTCCCCTCCCGCTAGAGGAGGGATCTCCCAGCTTAAAGGCGCCTCACGGCGTAAGAAAACGAGATCTAGCCGGATGTAATGTGTCAAACGGTTCCAGGCTAGGTTCTCAGGTTGTCCAGTCGCCTTCTTGCGAGCACACTGTGCGTAAATGGGCATTCGCCTCCCTACCACAAAAAAAATTTATCCAAATATTGATTTGAATAAGCGGATAGCAAGCAAAAATTAATTATTTTCAGCAAAAGTAATAAAAGCCTCCAAAATTTGTTACGTGAGGAATTTTTTTACCAATATAAAGTGGCAAAAAAAGTGAAAAGTGCCACATTTCTCTGGAAGCCATTTGAAACTTTTTCATTTTTAATCGTTCGAATTGAATTGGAGCGGGCTTATTTTTACTTTCATCAGGTGAATATGGAAAAAGCCAAATTTGATCGTTCAATTCAGCCAAAGTTACACAACTACATTCAATAAATTTGGATATAAAAGGTGCCGGTTCAAAATGATATATTCCCTCGAATAAGTCATGCATTATATCAGCGGTAAAATTTTCCACGGCATAAAAAGAATATATTTCATTGAACATACATTCTATTTTTATACCTGTGATCCCAAAATCATTTTTCACGAAGTCTTTGTCATATTCAGAAATAGTTCGAATGGAATCTTCCATCTCACGACAATCAGCAGATAGTTGACTTGTTGTCCGATTGCAAACTCTACAATATCTTGACGGAATTAGTGATGGTAGAGGCCACACCGCCTGCAACTCCAGATGGTACTTCGAACTAAGCCGAATGGCCTAGTTTGCCACCAAGAAACCACAGCCAATGTGGCGGAATTCCGGGGTCAAGGGAGGAAAGGGCAAGCAGCACAGGGCGCGGGAATAGCATTGAATTGGTAGAAGCACCAATTCAATTTTGTTGCACCATGTACTGAGTGTCCTATGGAATGGGCGATCAGCCAGCGAAGCCTAACCAAAGACCTCCATGCAATTAGCAGAAACGTCAATTGCACAGAGGCTCATTAGCCGAACCTCACCGGCAAATCTCCTGTGGGATCAGCCAGCGAAGCCCAAACAAGACCCCCATGCAATTAGTAGAACCGCCAATTTCATAGCAGCATCTTATCCGGGCTTCACTGGCAGATCACCACCCAAACCAACAACGCCACCGGCAGTCTCACCGACAGTGACAACAAAGGAGACTTACTTGATACTTTTTACTTTTACTTTTTAATCTTTATACGTCTGAACTACACAAAATCTCAGACAATTCCGCAACATTGGTACAATACACAGACGATTTTGTAATTATCTATAAAGGAAATGGAGCACACGCAACCTTAAATGCTTTACAAGCAAAATTTAAGCATTTCATTAAAACAAGGCAATCAACTAAAACTCCCCCTTAATATCATTAAATCGCAAGTAATAGCCTTTTCTGTTACAAAATTCCGTCCCAAGCCTTAAAATATGATAACATCATTATTCCCTGGGTAAAAAATTTCAAACTCTTAGGTAGACACCTTAACCAGCAAAACTTTATCAACATCTTACACAAAGAACAGAAAATTAAAGCAAATAAACCCATTAATATAGCTCCCAAACTAAGCTCCCCAAACCATGGTCTGTCTCCATCTAAAAATATAAACACGTTCAAATTTATTATTAGACCTAAAATCGAGGCAAATTTAACGAACATAAATCTCCCTCCGAAATACTACCAGAAAAAAACTGATGCTCTAAAAGCCAAAGCCCTCAAAAGATGCTTAGACAATCCAAATACAGCACCAACATTATTAGTCTAGCTATCGCAAACGAGCTACCGGCCCACCTCAGAGAACAGTAGATTGCTGCTAAAGAAATAGCCAAAAACTTATATGTGGAAAACTTTAAAAGTACAGTGATAGATAGATCCTCATGCTCTATCTACTCTCATCTTTTCTCCAAATACAAAAATTTCTACAACAATTCGTGCTATGGAAATCACCTTCCTGTGTCTCAGGACATTAAGTTTCAAGTTGATTGCTTTATGAGCAATATAAGTGAAAACGTACCCAAACTAAACTATAATAATTTTCGCTACTCAATAGACAAAACCCTAAAGTTCTTCCATAACACTAAGGCCAGAATATATTTCACAGAAAAAACATCCTGGGCACAGGCTGTGCCATCTACTGTCTTAATGATAATTCAACAAAGCTATTCAGTTTCAATAATATGCCAAAAACCACAAATGCAGAAATAAATGCTATGTTTTTAGCTGCCTCAGAACCTAGTAACATAATATAGTAGTAACTTAATACAGTATAATACATAATACAGTAGTTATTTTCTCAGACTCCAGAAATGCCATAAATGAAATAATTAGCAACAAAAACCACAAATTCATTCAACCAAATTCAGACAATTTCTCATAGACTCCCCTAACATCATCTTTGCATTATACTTCTTCTTCTTTGTAGCACTACAGCCCCTCTCGGGCCTTCGCTTAGAGATAGTTAGAGTATCTCATTTTCATGACCGTATTGATTTTTTCGGGAGTTGGTTTGGTCAGTACCATGCTCCCATGTGCTTGCTCAGCTATGACATGATCTGATTAAATCAGTACACATATCACTACGGAGTGAACACTTGTAGTCTGTCCGAAAAATCCCCCGAACTAAATCAAGTTGCTCCCAACGAGATTTGAACCTGGGACCTTCGGCTTATGGGTTCATGCTCTAACCACTAGGCCACACAGACTACTTGTATTATACTACTGTGACCTAAAAATAAGGTGACATTTGAATTTAAACTGCGATCGTCGAAGGATTTGGAGAATTTTTTTTTTTTTGGTTGGTAGTACTGTCAGTGACATCTGTGTCAAATTTACATGTCAAAATATTCATTAGTGTTTGAGATATGCGTCGTTTTGTGAGCTATTAAAAGTGAGTTTTTCGTTTTTCGCGATGTCGAAATTTGTTGAATTTGCATTAAATTTTGTTTGCGGAAACAATTTTCTACTGCGGGTACGTTGAGGATGGTGCAAAAAGCCTTTGGTGATGAGGCTATGTCTAAAAAAATGTTTACAAGTGGTCTTCTCTTCTTCGATTATCGTTGTGTTGTGCATTGTGAATTCCTTCTGCTGGGCCAAACAGTCAAAAAGGAATATTATTTGAACGTGATGTGTCGTTTGCGTAACGCTATCCGCCTAAAAAGGCCGGGATTGTGGAAAGACAATTCTTGGTTTTCACACCACGATAATGCACCATCCCATACTGCACTCGTAATTCGTGATCATTTTGCAACCACCGTATTCATCTGATTTGGCGCCGTGCGACTTCTGGCTGTTCAGCAAGCTCAAAAGACCGCCTCGGAGACACCATTTTGATACGATAGAGGAGATTCAAGCCGTAGCGAAGACGGAACTGAAGGCCATCCCGGAAACGACGCGTTCTCAAACACTTATGAATATTTTGACATGTAAATTTTACATAGATGTCGCTGAAAGTCCTACCAACCTAAAAAAAATAATTTTCCAAATCCTTCGACGCGTGCAGTTTAAATTCAAATGTCACCTTATTTTTTGGTACTGAATTCCTAAATCTGAAAATTTTCCAGTTCATATAACAGTTGATGAAGCAGCCAAAGAAGCTATTACTATAGGCGTATCTGCGAATTATTATACTGAATGGCATGACACAATAGACCACATTGAAACTAATAGAGAATGGGAGGCGTATTATGCCAATGAAACTAGTAAACTCAAATCCTGTCCATAGCTCTTTAGATCCAAACCATGGTTTCACAAAATTACATATAGTAGCAGAGTTCAAAAACAGGTAAATAGAATACTCACCAACAGAGCATATAATTTATCCTGACTTATAAAAGCCAAGATTGTGTCCTCCGTAAACTGAAAGTGGTGTAAGTCTATAGATGTACTTGAAAACAGAATTTTCAATTGTCAACTTTTTGAACCGCTAAAACGTAAGTACAAAATATTCTATAGTAATCTTTCCATTTCTGAAATTTTCAACAATAATAGCAGTAATTTACTCGATCAACTTATCCAATTTCTTAAGGAAGTTGAGATAGAACTCTAAAATACTCGCCTAGGATTATCCCAGGCTTTTTTAATCCTTTAACCATTATTTCTTTCAAATACAATGTCTAAATCCAAACTTTCTATTAACATACCCCAACATAATACTAAAACACTAAAAAAAAACAGTCAAGTTTTATGCATAGTCAAAAATATAAACAGCCTAGTAAAGGCTACATAAAATAAGTCCAAAGGACTAAGGACATTCATCGATGGCGTGTGCGCTCATGTCATATCCAATTTTATCTAATCTTTGTGTACCTGCAGACTGTTCCCACGTTGAAACAATATCACAATTAGTTAAATAAAACAACTAACAATTAGTTAAATGAAACAATACTACCAGCGATGGTGACGATATAAACAACAATGATGTATTTACAATTAAGAAGTCACAATTTATAATAAAAAGTTACTAGCTATGCAAAAAAAGACAACAATACTTACAAATTATAATCAATAATGCTACAAATCAATTTGTATGTAGATAAAAAGTTCAGACTTTTCAGGCTTAAGAAATGAACGTAAGAATTTAATAAGTTGGCAAATTACTTTTTAGGAAAGGTAATCGAACGATATTAATGAATTACATGAGTATGCTACATTGACAAACTCTTTTAGAGAGGTGAATGTAAGTTAAAGTTCACTGTTAGCAATTTAATTACTTTAGAAAAGGTGATCGAAATGAATATGCTAGATTAACAAATTCTTTTTTATAGAAGTGAGTGTAACTTAAAAGTTCACTGCCATGAGCATTGCCGCCTCCCCAAAAAGATGAATTCTTCTATAGCTGATGCTCGTCGTACTAGGTAGAGATTGATGTGTTATTATCTAATGTGATTGTTTTAGTTGGTCGGTTTCGGCATAACCATATAAGCAAAGCGATGCCCATTAGCACACAAGTTGTTACAGTAGTTGTTGCAGCGGTTATTCCGTGGTGTTGGATCACGTGCCATTGAGTGGTTTCTAGTGATGCGAGGACGTCTTCTTGCTCAGCTACAAATCATGAGAATTCGCTCGTTGTTGGTATGATAGTGGAGACATTAAGATGGAGGTTGACAGTTGCGTCAGGATGATGGGTGTCACGTAAACTGGGAAGTCAAGTTCCTTATGAATTCGCGGCGTGAGTGCATATTCAGCTGCAGATACCGTATAATCTGGCGTAATCTGTAGAATCCCAGTTTCATTTAGTAAGATATTCATTCGTATGCCGTTACATACGCTCTGTGCTGGTGTTGGACTGGGTGTTGCGAATAACCATGAATTGGGGCTAGTTAACTCCTTCCAAACAAGTCTAGCCAGTTTGAAGCTCTTGGTAGGGCATGTTTGATCGGTATATATGTTGTATACTTCTCGTATTATGCAGATGGGCTTCATTTTTATGTTTATAAGCGTGGAAGTCGATAAGAGGTATTGGCTATTACATATAGTTTGAGCTTGAAATACCTCTGCTTCAGTCGTTTCAAAATACAACTCATCGTTGTAATTGCCTCCAAGTATAGAGGATGCAATTTCGAATACGGAAAAAATGTTTTGATATTTGTGAATTGCCATTGCAGAAGTTTTCACCAAGTCATATTTGCGATTGTCGATTATAGGGAGCTGACAGGTGATTATTAAGTGATCATCTTCGTAGATAGTTCCAACCTTTGTTGTGGGGGCGTGCAAAACTTCGAGATGCGCAGTTAGGAGAGGCTGCAGGCTATAGATAGCTGTTTCTAGACCTGCCAATTTCACACATTCCCAAATACCCTGTTTGGTGTATATTGTTTGTAAGATGCTGTTGTATTTATGGATAACATCAATATAATTTTTAGCGTGTTCGTAAAGTGCGAGGAAACGTATGTTGAGCTGGTTGTAATCCAGTTTATTAAACCACTCTTTAGCCTTATTGATTTCGGTCAAGCCTTTTTGTAACTGCTCCGAAAACCGCGAAAGCTTGTTACTAATTCTCGCGGTTGTGGAGTTTAACGTACTTGTGGCTTTCAGGAGAATTTTTCCTTGTCGTAAGACTAGTTGTTTCAATTTTGCTTGATTCGTGCTTATATCCATAATGACATCGTCATTTACTCCGAATACAGATGTTAAAAGCTGACCAAGTATTCCTCCGCAATAAACGGAGAGTGTTTATGCGATTCAAAGATTCTTGACAGAGCTCGGATAAATGTTGATAGAGTTCCCAATAATTGGTTTGATTATTCGTAAGCTTGGCAGACGTACATGCCGGCCGAATTCTGGTATTCATTTTTAGGGTTTTGTAAAATAATTTTACAAAACCCTTCTAAAATCGCGTCCTGTCTGTCCGTCTGTCCGTCTGTCTGTCTGTCTGTCCGTCCGTCCGTCCGTCCGTCCGTCCGTCCGTCCGTCCGTGTGTCACAGCAGTTTTTCTCGGAAACTACTTAAGCTAGAAGCATCAAATTTTGTATGTAGGTGTAAAGTGGTGATCTCTTCAAAGTTCAACTACTAAAAGTTTTTATAAGGTATTTAAGGGGGGTCTCCCCATGTAGGGGAGTGACCCCCCGAAAAAAAAATTTCATTGAAGGTAGCCGATATGGGTATCAAATGCAAGGTCTTGATGAGAACTTTACAAAACAGGTCTTAATTTGGCAAAGTTTGCTTCGAGGGGCGCACAGGGAGGGGAAATACACGAAAAATTTGTGTCCCCCCCCCCCCTCGCGATTGGAAACCTTTCATCCTAAAAATCTGAAAAAAATCAAGAATGTAGGCCTTGATGAGTACAACAACAACAAATACGTGAAAAGTCGCAATTCACTCAACTTTGTTAGTAATAGTATGATTTATCGATTTTATGTTTTCTTGAATAAAATCTTAACGGTACCCTTAAGTTCAATGAAATTTGATACACAGATGTCTATTTATAAGATTGATTAACCTTGCAAGTTTCATAAAGATTCGATCATATTTAGCGAAGTTATAGTGGTTTGAATTTTCCTGTATTACTATGGAACAATATGCGCTGCATGTATTACTATGGCAACATATGGCTATGGAACAACATGCGCTTTTTACCGACTCAGACACTACAGTTTTGCTAGGATTTGCATGAAAATTTCAGGAATGATAGAAGCATGAATAACTTTGAGAATCAGTTCAGCTAGTGGTATCAGTAATCGTAAAACAAAATAGTGGCTGTTTTAAATGCGAAGATTGAATAATGTTGAGTTATTTTTTCCCAACTTCAACGTTTAAGGCGCATGCTTTGAACACTTGATTCAATTTAATGAATGACTAAAGCTGAGTACCTACAATTAATACTCATAAGTGAAACAAGTCAAGGAGGCGGGAGGGAGCTTCTAACATAAGGGCTTTGTAACAGCTCTAAGATTCGAAAAAATTGGCTATTAATCGATGATAACAGTACAGGAGAGTGGCCTCTGAAAAAAAATTCATCAAACGTAGCCGATATGAGTATGAAATGAAAGTTTTCATGGGAGCTTTTCAAAACAGTTCTTAAACTGTCAGTTTTTGCTACAGTGGGGCACAGGGGGGAAATACATACATCCTCCCTCGCGAATGGACATCTGAAATAATTATCAAGGGAAATATTTATGAGTATAACAATAACAAAAACCTCAGAAGTCTAAATTCTTTCAACTTTGTTAATAATAGTATGATCTTCGAATTTCATAGTTTCTCCAATAAAATCGTCATTGACATGCTTCTTGACTTTATTCAATCTGGTGACTGCATTTTGAAAATTGAATACAAAACCCTTCTGACATGAGCGTAGGTCTGTTTACCCAACTTGTTTTTAATGTTTTCTTCGTCGTACCAGGGGTAGTTTGAAATTTAATTTGAGCTCTCCTTGCAGTCGATTAGCCACGCCAATATGTTCGACGTAAACACTTCGTTGCAGTTGAGAAACGTATACTGCAGACAACGTTGGAGTAAAATAAGTACCCAGGACTAATATAGTCAAAAACAACACAGTAGCAATTGATATAGGAGTAGTATTTCTTCGTTTTAAACTAGTTCGATCTTTGACTGTTCATTGTCTTTTATTGCCTGTAGCAGACGCATCAATTTTGGCTGGCTGATCAGGTTGTGACGGGAGTTCGAGTTGGTTGGTTGCGCCATTGAATGACTCGTGCGATAGATTGCTGAAGGGTAAGGTGCAGACTTTAATAATCGCACGCTTGGTAAATTTTCCGTCCATTTTCAAGGTAACGACTCGCACTAACCCCTCTGTGCCTGGGTGAGTAGCGATTACCCTCGCGAGAGGCCACTGCATGGATAGAATGTTCGCTACTTTTACAAGAACAATGTCTCCTTCTTGAATATTCCGTTGAGGGGAAAGCCATTTAGGCCTTTGTTGAGGTCGGTTTAGATAGTCTCGTGACTACGTATGCCAAAAGGAGTGTTTCATATATTGCACTAGTTGCCATCGTTTCAGAAGACTGACACTGCTTTTCCATGGATCGCTCTTGATTTCAAACAGATTACTGCCAGTCAGGAAATGACCTGGACTTAGGACACTAACGCCTGAAGGGTACGAGCTTACATCAGTTAGGGGCCTCGAATTCTTCGATGGTAAGAATTTGTTGGCCGATGGTTTTATGCAAATGACGTTTCATGGACTTGACACCAGCCTCCCAAAGTCCACTGAAGTGAGGACTTCCCTGAGGAATAAATTTCCATTGTATGTTTTCTTATGCTAGTGCTGATGCAGCCTCTTGTGTTGTTTGTTCATAATCATTTTATAAGAGCTTGTGCACACCTCGGAAATTGGTGCCGCAGTCACTATAAAATATCTTGCAGTTGCCTCTTCGGGCAATGAATCGCCCAATTGCCGCCAGACAAGTTGGTGCAGACAGATCGGAAGCTAACTCAAGATGAAAAACTCTCGTTGCCATGCAGACGAAGACAAATACATATGCTTTGGTGGTTTTAGATCCACGCCCTGAACTCCAGCGTATGTTGATTGGGCCAGCATAGTCCACCCCAGTTTCTAGGAATGGACTCTAAAAACGAACTCGAGCAGGAGGGAGACTGCCCATAAATTGTTCATCAAACAGCTTGAACACCTCAGAGAGGACATTGCGCTTCGTAAGCTCAGCAATGATAGTTCTGTTGATAGGAAATGTGAAATCATCTGTTGCTGGATGCCATTGTAGCCCTAATGTCTTCATTGCACCCTTTACACTGATGTCAAATGGTATTTGTGATTCCCTGTCAGCAAGTTTTATGCATTTTAACAGATCAGGATGATTGGATGTCCAATTTCGTTGGTGGAACTCTCCGGCTTGCATTATTCGTCGTAAGTCAGTTTGTAATTGGGTAAGTGTGTCCAAGTCCTCCCCACCTGGTAGGACATCATCAACGTAGAAGTCCTTCAATATTACTTCAGCCGCTTGTGGGTATTTAGGATGCTACATGGTCCTGATGGCCAAAAACGGTACGCAAGACGTCCCATATGTAACCGTTTTTAACCGGTAATGCCGAATCGGCTGAACCACTAAAGAATGCATTGACAATCCAAATAACCCTCGTCTACCCAAATCTGGCGATACATCTTTTCAATGTCTGCTGCCATGACGTAACGTTGCTGTCTCCAGCGCATCAGAAGGTGAAGAATGGGTTGCATCAGAAGGTGAGGAATGGGTTGCATCAGAAGGTGAAGAATGGGTTGCATCAGAAGGTGAAGAATGGGTTGTCCTGTTAGCGGTATGTCGTTCAGAGCTTTTTTACCAGCGCCCCGCTGAGACGCATTAAAACAACTCGCAACTTTGTTGTAGAACTGCCGTTTTTTATTACAGCGTGGTGTGGTAGATAATAAGTAGGCTTTACCCCTTCGTTATCAGGTGAAATTAATTCCAAATGGCCCAGACTAAGATATTCATTCATAAAATCCTGATATTGCCTGTAGAGATCTGGGTTATGAATAAGAGCCTTTTCAAGATAACCAAGTTGATTGTAAGCAGTGTTATAAGTCTCACAGAGAGGTAAATATTCACGGGTTTTGAAAGGGAGACTTACAACGTATTTTCCTTCCTTTGTACGTCGAGTGGTATCAGTGAAGACCTTTTCTGCCTGCATTTCTTCAGATGTTAGATTTTTTTCCATCGTCAATGTCTTCAATCTCGAAAAATTACCTTAAATGAGTGTCCAACTCTTCAAGGGAAAACAATGCGTTAACTGACGAAATCTTCGCTTGCGTGGTAGTCGGACCGAAAAGTACCCAACCAAACTTCGTATTCTGGGCACTAGGATTTTCAGAAATAAAACCTGGTAGCAGAATACGACCATATACATCAGCTCCAACCAACACGTCGATTTTAGACGGAGCGTTGAACGTTGGATTCGCGAAATCGGACATAGCTAAGCCATCAGGCAGTTTGGATGACGTCTGAACAGAAGATATTGAAGCCGTCATCTTCTCCAACACAAGTGGTTTGAGAACTATACTCTCAGTTATTCCGTCATTAGTTTCTGCAAATGCTGTAATTGATGCCATGCCTGTTGCCGTGATCCTTTGATTTCCTCCTGGGAGCACTCGCTGTTTTTGGTTGAAGACCAAGATAACTGACTGCAGCACTAGTAATAAAGGATCTTTGTGCTCCTGAGTCCAGTAATGCTCGTAACGTTACAGCTTCGCCTGATTGCCTTCGAACTTTAATTAGAGCTATCGACAACAGCACGTTCGTCCGTTTGGATGCGTGATCAACTTGAACGCACTGCGAATTTACCTCAGTTGTGTCGGTGGGAACCTTCTTAGCTTCGTCACTATAAAGCAATGAATGATACCGTTTCCCACACAATTTGCACTGGTGTTTTGATGAACAGCAAGCGACCTTATGCTTCCCGCTAAGACAATTGAAGCATAGTTGTTTGGAAGAAACTAAATTTCATCTTGCCGGTACCTCCATTTGTTTAGATGCTCCACAAACCCACAGCCGATGACCGTTTATGTATTTCGGACATAAAAGCTTCACTTCGACTGGTGTCGTATGAACAGTGACCCCTTTTTTACTTGTCTTAGGATTCCCTGAGAGACCTTCCAGTACAACTAAATGCTGCTGCACAAAATCCAAAAAAGATGATAAAGTTGGCATTCCCGTTTCTCCGCTAATCTTTTTCTGCCAGCCTTTCCTGGATTCTTCATCCAATTTCTAATTTAAAATGAAAATCATGATACGTCAAATGATATCCCATCAATAGTTTACAGGCAAACTTCGAGCTGGTGCGTTACGTCTAGCACCCGCTTGAAACCATTCAAATCATTGCTACCGCATCTTTGTATGTCCCAAAATCGCTGCATTACTTCTTGTGCAATAGCCTGGTGATTGTTGTATCGGTCGCATAGCAGTTTCCATGCGACAGTGTAGTTAGCCTCCGTAATGCTCAGACGGCTAATCAGTTTTTCCGCGTCATCCGTAACTGCATTTCGAAGATATTGCAGTTTCTGAACAGGAATCAGCTGACTATTGTCGTGCACCATGCTCTTATATAAATCGTGAAAGCCAAACCATGACGAATACCGGCCGTTAAATGTCGGAATCCGTATTCTCCCAAGCTTTACAGACTCTGTAACTGCTGACACTTTGTGGTTTCTGAACTCATACAAATTTGCTCGAAAAAGCGTCATATACTCCATTACAAGATTCTCCAAAGCTTCATATTCGCTAGAATAAGCTCGTATCAACTCTTCTTCCTTCCCAGCGCCGTGTACACTACTGGATGCCTCTCCTCGCAACTCTTCCACTCCGCCAGTGAATGCCTTGATTCGCTATCCTTTTTAAAATTCGTAATAATGCGCTTAATAGCTACAATATTCAACTTCCGGACTTCGTCAGCCATAATGAAGTATTTGAAGCATAGACTGAAACAACCCCGCACAACACGACTCCGAAATGGAAAAAAAAGACTCCAAAATGGTAAATCTCCAAAAACCAAGACAAGCGTTTTTGCCCGAAACACAAGAAACTTCCTTCGACGGCTTGCTGTTATTGTTATCCCCAAGAAAAACAGCTTCCGAAAAATGTATACTGAAAAGTCAATTCAATTTGAAAATAAGACTTCGCTCGACGAACCAAAAAATGTATCTGCAGACTGTTCCCACATTGAAAAATTATCACAATTAGTTAAATAAAACAACTAACAGTTAGTTAAATTAAACAATACTACTAGCGATGGTGACAATATAAACAACAATGATGTATTTACAATTAAGAAGTCATAATTTATAGTAAAAAGTTACTAGTTATGCAAACATAAAGACAACAATATTTACAAATCATAATCAATAATGCTACACCTCAATTTTTATGTACGAGGTGTGACAATTAAGTAATGCCACTGATTCCATGAAAACCGCATATTTAAAAATTATTCTACAACTCTGCCATCCCCTTCAAAGTAGTCCCCTTGGATAGCTATATAACGATTCCAACGCGTTTTCCATGCTTCGTAACATTTCTGGAACGCTTCGACTGGGATGTCCGCGAGTGCCACTGTCACGGCCACCTGGATGTCAGTAATCGACTCAAAATGGGTTCTTTTGACCACCGATTTTGTTCTAGGGAATAAAAAGTCACAGGGTGACATATCGGGCGAATAAGGCGGCTGTTGCAACACGGCGATCCCTTTAGAGGCCAAATACTGGGTCACGCTGAGGGCAGTGTGGCACGGCGCGTTGTCGTGATGAAGGATCCAGTTACGAGCGATGTCTGGGCGCGCTCTGTTGACTCGTTTTCGCAGTCTTTCGAGTACTTGACGATAGTAGACTTGATTTACGGTTTGCTCCGATGAAACAAATTCTTTATGGACGATTCCACGCTGCGCATTCGCGTCAGTCCGCACGTCGACTGGTCTCCCGCTCCGCGCCTCGTCTTCCACGCTTTCACGCTCCTCCTTAAACTCTTTATGCCATCGAAACACCTGGGCACGACTAAGAGCACTATCACCATGCAATTTTAGCGTACGTTGCCGAAGCTGTTTCGCCCAATCTGCCGCAAAATTTTATCGCGACGCGTTGCTCCTGATTTCGTTTCTCCATTTTCGTGACGAGCACCACCAACACACGTCTACTCAACACGACACAGCAGGCGAACTAAACAAGCTAGAGCAATGGTAAATATATCAATGAAGAAGGGAAGGATGCCGGGAAAGGGGAAGGGAATTTCAAAGTCGCAGGTTTACCACAAGTGCGACAGTAAAATCAGTCTCATTACTTAATTGTGACACCTCGTAAGTTAAAAGTTCAGTGAACGAAAAATGCAAAGTAAGAAATTGACCTTTCAGACTTAAGAAATGAACGTAAGAATTTAATACGTTAGTAAATTACTTTTGAGGAAAGGTAATCGAACGATATTAATGAATTACATGAGTATGCTACATTGACAAATTCTGTAAGAGAGGTGAATGTAAGTTAAAGTTTACTGTTAGTAATTTAATTACTTTAGAAAAGGTGATTGAAATGAATATGCTAATTAACAAATTCTTTTTTATAGAAGTGAGTGTAACTTAAAAGCTCACTGCCATGAACACTTTGATTATGTTGAGGAAAAAAATCCATGTTGACATTAATACAAAGAGACAAGTGAAATAAAAGAGATTTGATTGTTATTCGGCAAACTCTGTTTGGAAGACTGGAAATTGACAGACACCGGAAAGGAATGTTCATGGATAATCAAACAATTACTAATTTAAATTTCAAATTCTTGTGGTTCTTGCAATAATTAAGTGCGTGCGTCAGAACTCTTTTGTCCTGGCCTCTTCCTTTCTTCCTTCAATTAAGCTGCAATTCATGTCCTTCTCTACGCTCCGAAAATTTTTATTTAAAATTGAATTTCAATTAAATAACAATCACCTTATCACAAATACCTTCAAAGGATAAAAAGCACTACTTTTCAATTTCAATTTAAATTAATTTGAAAATGTTCTCCGCTCTCTTCAAACGTTAATCTCCTACTTGCTAATTCAAACGCCAACTTTCGACTTGCTAATTCAAACGCTAAGTTCCGACTCACTAATTGAATACATTTTATGCGTCAGATAATCTTCGAGTTTCATTAAAACTTAATACATTAGCGTTTATCTTCTGACAAGTGTCAGCAGTTCCCATGCAAGAAAAAACCTGACTCTTGAGCGTCCCTAAGCGTCTCTCGCATGGAAACCGATGACGCTCGCGTCTGATACGGGAAAGAATGTGGAGATTCACATTGCATGATATCTGATACACAAGATAAGATCCGAATACATTTTGCCGACTCTTGCGCTTCAGCAAAATGATCCGGATCTAATTTACAATGCATGCTGACAAAATGCTTGAACAATATTTTGCTGACTCGTGCGCGTCAGCTAAGAAATTTCAACTTAGCATACAGTGCAGAAGTTTTAGAGTCACATAAGGTGACAAAATTAATTGTACATCGAAAATTCACAAGATGTTAAAATTAAATTTACAAATTGACCAAATTGAAATTATGTTAAAGCCACATTGATTAACTGAATTAACGGAATTAAAACCTGACATAAATCAAATTCGCGCTTAAATTCGAACATAACCTAAATTAAAATTCGCGCTCCTGGCCGATTCAGTGTATATGTCTGAATCACAAACTTTTTTTAATACGTTAGTGTTATAATTATTTCCATTTCTGTCAAGACTTCAGTAATTGAAATTTTCGTGTATCCGAACTGTTTCAGTACATTTTCTGGTAAATTAAACACATACCTACCCGTATAACTTACTCTGGAGAAAAGTGTTAACACACATCAACTTAACTTACTGCAAACGGTAAGGTCATTACGAATATTAGTAAAACGATCTGATAAGCTTTATTTATTCAAATAACCTTTTATTTATTTTGCTGAAAATCATAACAATACACATGGAGAATAAAACTAAATTATATGATACTGCTGTCATAATCTACGAATTTATTATCATTAATATTACTTTTGATATAAATTTTTGTCATAACTTTTCTATTTTGTCAAAGAACTTCACTCTATTTCTATTTATTTTCTTTTTTGGTATTCATTTCGCTTCGTTTATATATGGAGAATTATCAGTAAGTTTTTCAATATGTTTTGATAAAATTCGCTATAATATTGCCTTCAGTTACGGGTCTGAGTTAATTTTTAATGTTTGACATAAGTTTTTTTTATCTATTAATTGTTGTCATTATTTCAAGATGAGGAATTTATTTAGAATATTCGTAGAATGGGATAAACGCAGCTATGCTGGAAATACTAGTAAAAATTAGTATCACAGTATTATTTTTTTAATGCGCATAATTTTCTTTTCTATTAATTTCAATTTGTAAATTTTTGCTATGATTTTATATGTTTAAATTGGAAACTAAGAAGTATATATATATGCAACATTAACAAAAACTTGATAGATTTGAATTAAGAAATACTTAGTAATAGTTTAGGAAAGAAAATATTTAATAAATTATCCTACAATGTACTATATTTTGGGTTTAAGTACTAAAACATAATCAAATCATTCACTTATCACTCACTCGTAAGCCTAAAGATCGTCAATTGAAAAATATTTGATAATTTTTCTGAGTTTTCATAGACAATACGAGTAGACAAATCAATTGAAACTTTTTCTATGCATTAAACAGTAATGAATTTTCATCCCGCCAACAACGCTTTTTTTCTGCAATTTTTACACTGCTAGGTAATTACATGGATATCAATACTAACTTTCTTGCAAACAATAGCGAAGCATCAAAAAGATAAAGGAATAGTTCTGCAAAATTTACATTATAATGTCGAACTTGTAAAGGGAGGTTTGCCTTTCAGTTGGGATTGTACTTATAGTTGCTAATTTTTACTGGGTGGCGATAGAAGGAGTATTCCAAAGACGAAATCGGGCTAGGATGAGTGCGTCAAACAATGCCTACTTCCCTGAACTTACCATATTAAGTTTTAGAGATGTACACAGGAACGCTTTTTGAATCTGTCCTGCTATACAAGTATAGAAGCTTTTTGAACATAGGTTACTGATGCTGAAAAATGATCGCAGAAATTTTCTGGCCACTTCAAATGCATTGTGTTCTATGAAGAATTTGCGACCCAATGCAACCAGAAGCCGAGTGGAGAATTTGTTAAAACTTCGAGTTTTATGATATGTATGAGGATCCACCTGTGTGCATATGCATCAAATTGCATAAATTACAATAGGCAATAGGGTAGTGACAAAATAGCCCTTTAAAAACTATTGTTTTATTCACGCTTTGCTTTCTAACACTCTTTGTACAGTTATTGGACTACAATTCTGTCACGATACATTACCTCTCATTTGCAATCTGTCACGATACATTACCTCTCATTTGCAACCTATCAATTATCATCTTCTAATTTGGTATTAACAAGGAATCCTCTACCTATTATCCTTCAAAAATCATACGAACACACAAATCAGGATGAAATTAGAGCTGAGTTCCCCAGGAAATCAGTTAAATAAGCTGAGATAACAAGAATCTGCCAGAAGGGTTTTGAAAAAACAAATTAGGATATTAGACAATGTTTTCTGAGTACCAACAACTTGGCTTAAAGCCAAGCCAGACGTGTGGTGTAGAACGGAACCTGACATCAGTATATCAGGTAACCGTGACATGCAAGTGAAGCAAGATGTCAAAATTAAATGACAGAAAATCATAAATTTATCGGACTTCTAAGTATATTTTTCAAATATTAGCTTGCAAAATGCACCAATAATCGATAGACTTCCGTCAAAATGAATGAGTATTGTCTAAAAATTAGTTTAATTTGTTTGATAAAGGGAAATTTCATTAATAAAAGGAGTTTCATCCTAGTATGGATGTTAGGTTTATACCATGTTTTAGAACGTGGTATACTAGGTTTTATGTAGCATACTACATATTTACACCACATGCCTGTCTTGGCTTTTATACATACTCCTAAAATTCAACTAGAAAGAAAAGGTGGTTATAATGTACAGTAGATCCTCTTTAACTCGAGAGACCCACGAAGAAAAACAAAATGGTAGTAGAAGTATAAAATCCCTACAACTTGTATTATTTAGACCCTAAAACTCGAACAAACTGGATTTCAGAGTTGGAAGACGTGGTCAATGGACCGAGACTTGGAGGCGCTTGTTGCAGAAAGCGATGGCCCTAGAGGGGCTGTAGTGCTACGAAGAAGAAGAAAACTCGTACTGATTTCTCTGTGATGCACTTAATATTTATACAAATCACACTGAACTCAAAATGACCAATCAAGCTGACTCTATACCCCGAAGTAGCAAAATATTGACTTAATTGAAGTGCTATCCGTAAGAATTTTTATCTCGAATAAATTAAATTTAACCATTCAAAAATTTAATCATTCAAAAATTTATTTAATTTATTTTAATCAAAAGTGTCTGGTTTGATGGAAAGCCCATGTAGTAGAAAAACCGTATATAATTGTTGTAATCGGAGGAAATTCAAATATAGAAAAGGATATTCAAAAGAACTACTTAAATGGCTGATTTCATCCAATTTAATGATACTAATACAGTTACTGACGAAAATGCTAAATTTGTAGTAATCGAGCAGTCATACAAGCAAACTGCTCGAAAACCTTCCTATCTCCTATCCAAAATTGTAATGGCAGATTTAAAAAAAATATATGTGTATATATGTAATTATTTCCCTTGTAATTGTAATTTGTAGAATAATTTTTCTTCTTATTATTATATTAAATGTAACTTTATATCAATTTTCCTCTATATTAAATTTTTAACGTTTTCTTTAATTTTATTCTTCATGAGATTTAACTTTTATTACTATTTCGAATCTTTTTCATTTTTTCTTTACTTAACCAATTTTTCTTGAAACAAAAATAACTTTAAATCTGCCTATTAAAATTTAGGATATGGACACACTGATTTAGTGCAGGCCAACGGTGTATTACATCACGGGATGCATTCGAGTTCAGCTGAGTGGGCAGCTGACTGAATTTTTACCGGTATGCACGGAATGGAAGAAAAGAAGAAAAGACAAGTTTTTGGAACGGCTCGGGAGTTCAGGTTGAACCACGAGACGGGTGAGAAGGCGAAAAATTCTAACGATAACCGGGCGACTTTTGTGCCGTGCTCGAATTGCCGTGCAAATTATGGATATTTTACGGTTCGACATCGCGGCGCGTTGGTATTTTCGTTTTTCGCGAAAATGCATTGATAGAAACTGCTGCCGCCGTTCATGAATTGAAAACTCGAGACGATGGCGAAAAGTGAATCGAGGAGTTAAATTGCTACCTTGAGAAGTGAATCACGAAAAATCCTACTGACGGAAATCTTGCACTATTGAAGAGTTAGAGCTGAATTAGAACCGCTCTTTTGCCGAGATCATATTGTGTGTTTAAGAAAAATTCGCGAATCAATTGAAAAATTGATAAATTCTCCGTATAGTATCGTTCTAAGGAGACAGTTACATTTTGAAATTGTTTCGTGGCAAGTCGCCGTTTGTGCTGAGCCCGTGCAAATTGTTGCGTTCAAACAGGAATTCGCGGTGGTGTTCAGACAGGAATTGATAGTCGCAGTTGAACACCCATTCGAACTAAATTGCCTCTATTGTGTGGATAGGATACGAAAAATTGTCGAGTATCGAGTCCGACGAAAACTAAAGTGACTAGGAATTATCTAGTGCGTGAAAAAAAATGCGCGAAAATTGCCAAAATTTCATTGCAAACACTTGGAAAACTTTCCGACGAAATGGCTAGCATGTGTCCTTGGTGACAAATTCCCTTCGCGACTAGTGCACAAAGTTGTACGATTTTCAGTTTATTTGTTCGATATTTTCGGTTTGGAGTTTTGCATTTCGGTGGAGTTTTAGTTTTCCAGAACTTTTTGTTGAAAGGATAAATTTTTCAGTGCCTACAAAGAGCAGTAAGGCGAAAAAGTTTCAATCGGAAGTAGAAACTGCAACAACGTGACTTGGCCACTACCCACAAAGTCAACACAGATCCAATATCGCAAGATAACGTTTGCACTGTCTAAAGATTTTTCAGCACGAACGAATTACATCCTCGTTCGGGGTGTAAGTTGATACGCGACTGCGATCGAGACCAATAGCGTTTGGATGTCCACTTGCCCGAGTGATGTGCCTCATGATCTAAGAAGAATCACATTTCATGCAATCATGTGGAGACTTGGTTTCGCTAGTATAAAGCGTCTCTAGTAACGGGTTTTAATTATCATTATTAGATATATATATATGTATTTCTTTTTTTTCTTAGTTTGTATTGTATCGGAATATATAGATTTGCTACATAATGATGAAAAGATAAAAGCGTATGTTAACTCTCCAATTCAAACAAATATTTGTTGTACTGCGATATCAAAAGTACATATTTGTATTGATTAAAATCAAACTTATACGAAATTCCTCGAATTATTATAAAGGAATAACTGCGAATCCACCGAAAATTCCCTTGCTAATGTATTTTATCCAGAAATTTTTTTCTGACTTAGACTAAATAATTGTAATGATAAAAAGATTAAACGTAGTTGAAACGATTTTTTCTTTTTTCCTATTTTTCTGTTAGTTAATAGAAATTGAAATGTTGTTTATTATTTATTGAAATTAAAAAAAAAATAGAATAAAAATGAATAACTAAACGACACCCTCGGTCTTTCTATTTTATTCAATCTGACCGGGTATAGGACCCGCAACGAGGGACGGCCTTTCAGATAATATGGGCTAGCCATCGGGCGCGCTCCACCGTTTTGTTGTATCTAGGGGCTCTTGCCGGGTAGAGTGGCCTTCCGCTCGCGTGCCCTTTTATGATATAGGGTTACGTGATTCCATTGCATAACATTATAGCATAAATTGGTTACTTTTTGGCTTCTCATTTGTGGGAAAGAGTTATACAAAGCGCTTTTGTATGAGTTTTTCACTCAAATGGGAAACACATGGCCACGTCTACGTTTGGATCTTGATCCGGTTGGGAGGGTTCGAGGGGCACCACATCCATCCGGATGCCCTACTCTTATTTGTGGGCCATAACGATCATCGTAATGACTAGGTCTCCGCCAGTCCGTCCGTTTTTGCTCGTTTCCACTTGTTCTCGGAACAAGCAATTCCAACCCTTAGCTAGTTACCTCCATTTTTCGGCTTCGATCGACCTTTTCTGTGACCCAAGAATTCGTGAATGCGAAATTCTTTTGAAGTGGGTCCTTGTGCTGGGGGAGTTAACCCCCCCACGACACCGCAACGCTAGCCTGCCAGCGCATTCACACGTCCCCAGACAAGGCCAATCTCGGCGGATCTTAACATCTTCTTCCGCCGAGGCAGCAGACAATCGCTGCAGTCCTTTACGGACATTTTTATACCTACTTTCACTACAAAGCCTACCATTTATTTGCAAAGTTCAACGAATTTTAGCCTCTAAGTTATTTGTTTTTGGATCTAGCTCCATGACTTTTAGGGCTTTCTGAAAGAAATTTTGCAAAAACCTACTAGTTTCCCGTTTCTATCCGTTTGTCCGCCTGTCCATCTGCTCGTCCATCCATGCGACACAAGAAGTTTCTTTCGAAACTATAGAAGCTACAAAGCTTGTGATCTTTCAAAACTTGAGGTCTTATCAAACATATAAAATTTTTTATAAGGGATCCCCTTTTATACCGAAGTGGCCCTTAACAAATTTTTACATTAAATGTACTCGAGTAGGGTATCAAATGAAAGGTCTTAGCACTTTCAAAATCTAAAAAAAAGTCATTTTTTGCATTAGGAGTAACAGGGGGAGGGAAAATGCACGAACGATATTTGTGTCCCCTCCCCTCACGATTGGACACCTTTGAGCTGAAAATCTGAAAAAATCACGAAGTTACAACTACAAAGGCAACGAATACCTCAGAAATTAAAACTCACTCAACTCTGTTAATAATAGTATGATTTGTAAATTTTACATTTTCCCCCAAATATCGAAGCGGTGCCCCCCTTAAACCGCTAAAAGTTTTACATTTATGTAGGTTTATATACGACCCTTACGCCTATGAAATCCCATGGAAATCAAATCATAAACAATAATCATAACAAATATTTTTGAACAGACACAATGTTTTTCGTGCAACACTATCAATATTATATCCGCGTGATTAACATTCTGCCTCTGCCATGACAATAAATTCAACCCGCTAGTTTGATTATTCAACCACTGAAGCCAACACTGACTTGGAATCTCTATTCTGACTCATACGAGGTCGAAGCACTTTCCCTTATTCGATTATTGTACAGCAGTTTCTCACATCTAAATGCTATTGGACTTGTCAGCAGCCGTATTTCACTATGTACATTATCACAACCAAGATGAAATATCAATTGCGCCCACAAATAGCTTAACTCGTACAAATTTTGAAATATTCTCCCTAACTAAAGCGTTACACACAAAAGTAATTGCTAACACTCGAATATTATTTATTATTTAAGCTAGACATCTAAGCTCATCTGTAGTTGTGCAGCATGAAAATCGAAAAACACCGCACGATCCACAGCATTATCAAACCGTTGCCGTAATGTCGGAATTGTGTAGTCGGCGGTAGCAAGCAAACGTATCACACACACTTCCAATCGACTACGTGCGATTTCACGACAAAACGCCGTCGGATCCGCGCTCCTGAAATTGATATATTTGTGATACCAGTGCTTATTTTCATTTAATCACCATATCATAACGTACAATAAAGTTATTGCCTCAATAATATTCATAATCGAGTTACTTCGTCCTGGAAAAGAATTTCTGGCATATCATGGCAACATCAATTTGCCGTTGAAGTGTTTATGTGAACAAATAAGTCGCACATTCAGCGTATTGTTCAGCAATTACTATAGGCAAAATCCATACATAACCTTCGCATGCATGCATGAGTGTGCGTCAAATGCCAAAAATGGAGGCTCCTACTGCATCCACGGGAACTTGCCAGGTGAAAGTACCCCGCAAAAAATCATCCAGTATGCACTTAGTCCACAAATTTGCTTATAAACTTCACGTTCAAGTTTGTCGGATAGCTTTTGGAATCGATTTTCACCGTGAAAATTATGTTTTTGGCAGCTGAGCGGACACAAAACACGAAAAATTGTGGCACATACAACGAGTCAAAATTACGCTCGGCGTTGCTCAATCGCGTACTCCTCGAATCGATGTATTCCAATCTTCACATCACGTCTAGAACCCCGCGGCGTCCGCGCTGGTGGGCAATCTCGAGCAGACTCCCCGATCCGTCCCAATCTCCGTATGATTTTCTTAGCCGCAGTGGTGGGCAATCTCGAGCAGACTCCCCGATCCGTCCCAATCTCCGTATGATTTTCTTAGCCGCACCAGTTAATCCAAAACCATTGGTAGCTCAGCTTAGTAAGATTGCATTCGCCAATGCAATACATGAATATGATGCACTAAATCAGTGTTCCCATGTCCGAAATTTCAATTTGCAGATTTGTAAATTTAAGTTAATAAAATTAATAATAGATTGAAAATTTAAATCATAATAAGAGGATAAATATAACGATATCAATGCAAAGAAAAATTTACGTGCAATGGAACAAAAAGGAAAAAATATAAATTTATGTTTATAATAAAAAATTAAAATTTTATAATTTACCAAAAAGTTAAATTTCAGAAACTAAATTTTTCAAATCTGCAGTTGAAATTTCGAAACAGCGTTATGCGGTTTTTGGGCTGTTGGCTTGTGTGACTGCTCGATTACTACATCCCTTTGAAAAAATTTTTTACACTTGAACTTTCAAGACCAAGTTTCACAAAGTTTCATCCCTGTAGCTTCTCTAGTTTCGGAGAAAAAGTGGTGTGACATACAGACGGGCGGACAGATGGACACAGGTCGCGATTGCAATAGGGTTTTGTATTTTAGTATCGGCCGACAAACGGCCCATAGAGCACAAACCGAAGGGCACAGCCTTCATGCAGAGACCGGTGACAAACGAAAACGCCTGATAGACTTCGCTAATAGCACAGAATACACAATAAGCTCCATAAGCTCCACAAGCTCTCCGTATCGAAACATCTATACGGGGGGCGTTTGAAAAGTCCGTGCGAAGTCCGAGGGATGGCATCACCGGCGCGTATCAAGGTCATATTTTCGACATTCGTGTGAATCAAGGAAGTAAAGTGCACACACCAGTACACACCTCAGCAGTTGTGGTCGCAAAATTAATGGAAATAGGATTCCAACTCGTTTCGAATTATGTCATCGATCTTATCTAAAAATTTTAAGAAGATCAAATCAAAATTGCAGTGTCTGGTTCGATAGAAAGTCCATAAAATACCAAAATAGTGTATGATATTTGTTGTAACTGGAGAAATATCAAATGGATATAACTTCCGTGAATATGATACAAATTCGATCAAACTTACAGAGTACTAGGACCTTGTGTAAGGTTGTGTTTAAAGGCATCCATACGATTTTATTGGAGAAAATGTGAAATTCGAAGATCATACTATTATTAACAAAGTTGCACGAATTTTGACTTCTGAAGTATTTATTATTGCTGTATTCATTAATATCTCCCTTAATATTTTTTTCAGATTTTTTAGATCACAGGTGTCCAATCGTACATTGCCCCTTCCCCTGCCTCCCGCAGTACTGTCCCATTTAGGAGTCCTGAATGCCACTATACCTCGTAGAATCAAACGAGAAGGCAATCACTGATGATGTGATTTTCACATAACATAGAGTGTACCACGAATGCACTGCCCTCAAACGACGTCAGAATTGTTTTAGTTTACTTTAACCCTTAATTAGTCGCATGGGGTCTGACAACTTGAAAACAAGACCTAAGTGACAATATGCAATGCAGCATGTCTTCACCGTTGCTAGAATTTTGATTTCCCTCAATATCCTCAAATCAGCCCCAGTAAGGAAGTCAATGCGAACGCATTTATCAATCCTCTGTAGTGTCGTAACCCCACGCGATCAATTAAGTAATTGTTTTTTGAAGTTGCGTTTAGTTTTTAGGGTTTTGTAGAATATCTTTCCAACGCCCTATTAGTTTCGCGACCTGGCTGTCCGACCGTCCATTAGTCATAGCATATTTTTTTTCGGAAACTATAACGGCCCAAATATGAAACTTCGTATGTAAATCAAAAGTGGCAGCCTCTCCAAAATTACTGTATGTAACGTTTTTAAGGAGGGCCCCCATACAAGGAAGTGCCCCTTTAACAATTTTCTTTACCAAAGCTAGCCGACCTGGATGTTAAATGACGAGAACATTCAGGATCGAGTATCTAAAAAGCGGTAGCAATGTTGAAGGGAGTAAGGGAGTCGAAATATCTTTGATTAGAAAAATCTGAAAAAATTCATGGATGTTGGTCTTTATAAATACAATGGCACCAAATACCTACGAAATCAAAATTTGGTAAACTTTGTTAGTATTAGTACGATTTGTGAATTTTAAATTTTTCCCCCAACTTCTTTAAATACTATGCGATGTTTCTGAAATGTTCAGGGTTGATTATCCTTATAAGTAGCCATACGGATGTACCTTTACGATTTCATAATGTAAAATTGATAAATCATACTTTTACTAACAAAGTTTAGCGAATTTCAAGTTCTCAGGTATTTCTCGTTGTTGTATTCATAAGGAACTAAATTCATGCCTTTTTTCATATTTTTCGGTCTACAAGTATCCAATTGCGAGGGGGGACACAATTTTTTCGTGTTCTTCCGCTTCCCCTGCCTACCCCGTTATCGATATTGCAATTTTAACAACGGATGTTAAGAAATCTCAACAAGACTTTTCATTTGATACCCTACGCGACAATCATTTTTTTAAATGTGTACATCCTTATATGGGGAGACCCCCTTAAAAGCCTTTAAAAAGTTTTTGACTAAGCAAATTTCATTTAATAGAAACTTCTGAGCTGTTCACAGAATGTTCACAGAATGTGACCGCTTTTAATAGGGTATTGTAAAAAATTTTTTTTTACAAAACCCTAAATACAAACTACATTTCCCAATGCTCCCACAAACCAGATTAGTACACCAATCAAATATAGCACTATCAATTACCCCAATCTTCTCATAGTTTTTAAAAAAAGATTCAAAGAATGTCTAACGAACAACGAACAAATCTCAGTCCAGTAGATTTCAACATAGTATGAACATTTTCCACCCTATGTCATCGACCTGCTTGAACAGACTATGATTAAATCTCAGGCCAGGAAATTTCAACATTGAATCCTGGGCATTTTTGACCCTATCGTTCACGTGACAGCTATTCTTATAAACGCAGACCTTTTTTTGCAACGTCGAATGATACAGCATAGTATGCACACATAGTATTCACAGCTTCCATTTACCTTGTGTTGCACATTTTCTGAATTTTCCCAGGGGCCGGTCAGCTAAGCCGGGGCCTGACTTATTCAAAAAAAAAAAGATAAGAAGCAAATCAAGTTTCCGACGTACGTGTTCTTTTACGCATTGAGTAATTAAATAATACTGGCGTGGACAACCGTGTGACCATGTGGTTGCAACAACCCCTGTGACCACTTTTCCTACTGCTATGTTTTTGTTTACAACCTAACAGAGCGCCAACTTGTACAAGCAAACATGGCTGCTGCTCAATGTAAACAAGTTTTCATACAATACCGAAAATTTTTTTTCTATTTAAAAACCCTTCAGCATATGAGGAAAACATGCAAAACATTAACATATTAACTACTTATCTGTGAAAGGAAACACACGTTGAAGTTATTCGAATCACAAAGCACCATAGAATGTTTAAACACTTGGAACGAATTCAGATCGCGAACACTTTCAACAGTTTTAATATCGGATAAAATTCGCGACGAAACTTGCAATCTGGCCAATTTGCCGTCCAATTCGCATCAGACAACTTGACAGCTTGATCCAATCCAATGAGCTTCTGGAACAAGAATGTGAGCGGCAAGAGGGAGACGGAGAGGAAATGACAGACTGATCCCTACGAAGAGAGCAGAAACCGATCAAATGCGCCCTATGCATTTTGTATGCGCTTAGCCCATCCAGTTCTTATTCATCTGAGCTTTTACGAATTTCAGAATATGGGAGCACTGCCAGATCCAAATAAAAAACTAAAAGATTGCATAGAATGATTTTTTTCTGTAATTAAACAACACTATTAATTTTTTGAGATCTGGTAATGCTGAAATTTCCCATCGAATCACATGTTTATATTCGCGCCAATTCTCGCATCAGAACTTACCTACCCCCTGCTGCTGAAGATTTATGGTTCACTCTTCGGCTTGTGTTCGGTTTTTTTTTCGGAGGCTGGGTAGAGTGTGGATACTATGTGAATGTACTATATTATACAGAGTGGGGCACGGGAAACTCCCATATGTTCACGTTCACAATTCGCGATAGAGGAATGGATAGACCATAGTATACTCAAATAGTAGCCACACCTTTCATTTACCCTGTGTTGCACACTTTTTGAATTTTCCCAGGGGCACGTCAGCTGATCCGGGGCATGACAGCTGATCCCATGTTTCGCGCGCTCAAGAAACAAAGCAAAATGCAAATAAAATTTCCGACGCACGTGTTCTTTTACGCATTTCAGAACATAGGAGTGCTGCCACATCCTAACAAAAAACTAAAAGATTGCATGGAACGAATTTGTTTTTCTGCAATGTTATTGATTTTTTAGCTCTGGTAGCCCTGAAATCTCTCATCGAAGCATATGTTTATATTCGCGCCATTCCTCGCATCAGCGTTTACCATCTACCTGCTACCGAAGATTTATGGCTCGCTGTTCGGCTTGTGTTCGAATTTTTCCGGAGGGTTGATGGAGTGTGGTTACTAGTTGAGTATACTATGGGATAGACCCAAAGGGGTAGGGTTAGTCTTGTTTGAGGGGATGGGTTATACAGTTTTCAGTCGATACCATACCATGGCCAGGAAAGCAATGTGCGTTTATTGTCGAGACTTTTATCGAAAATGGCGAATCTGTGACTGCCAAACTTGAGAATTTTTTTATGGTAAAATCGAAAAATTTGCTGAGGAACATGACCCAGAGAGCTTCTGGTTCTAACAAGATGGTGCTACAGCCCATCATCTACGCGATATTCTCATGTGAAACTTCCAAGAAAGGCTCAATATATGTATTGCCCGACAAGACCATCATTTGGACAACATTATTTTTAAAACTTAGCTTAAAAAACGTTCATTACATAAACTTTCCGGCGGATAAAATTTATTTTTAATACCACGTATAGTTGTTCTACCAACCTTTTGAAATGTGGGAGCTTCCCGTGTCTCACCCTGTGTAATTATCTCTGAGACCTAATCACACATTGGACAAGATAAGATCAATAGGCGAGGTCATACGCTTCAGCTTTTTGCCGTCCTCAAACAAGTAAATCCAGTTTTCTTTAACGGGAAGGACGCGACGTCGAGAGGCAGAAAACAAGTCCTGAAAATTTTCTATTCGTACATTTATATTAAATTTTACACAAAAACAGGTAACTGGGAATTTGTATTTGTGTGTCATTGTGTTTATGCGAAGTGAATTAATTTTTTTTTATTTCGACATGAAACTAATTTTAATATACTATGATAATAACCGGAGTAATGTAACGGTTATTATCATATTACATTAAAATCAGTTTCATGTTAAATAAAAAAAGAACACTAACTTTAAATAACTTTGCATAAATACAATGACACACAAATGCAAATTCTCAGTTGCTTGTTTTTGTGTAGAATTTAATAAATTTCTAAATTTCATACATTTCCTCTTCTCCTGCCTCCCTCGATACTGACGAAGGAATTTTAAGACCTGTTTTGAAAATATCTCATTGAGACCTTTCATATTGTAATAAATTAGCCCTACGCCACTGACGAAGATCAGTAGGTCCATGTATCAAAACTGACGTTAGATAGGAAGGCATATGGTAGCAATTTGCATATGTATTAGTCGGCCTACTATGGACAAGCTTCCGGTAGCTGTCACCCAGCCGCGGCATTAGCAAATGCTTATATTTCGTAATATATACTGTTTTCCGAATAAAAAACGTGCGGAACGCATTCCGTGCATGCTATAAATTCACCTTGTATAGCCCACTGTACTCCTAAACTTTTCAAGACGAGCAAATGAAGCACACGTTTTGCACCTTCGACTGATAGCTCAGCGTTGAGATGTAAACAAACTCCTATAAATTCACTTTGGAACGCGATAAAAACTAAACGGGTATAAGAACTGAAATAATTTTTATTTCACTAGGTGCGCTATTGTGTTCTCCGCGGGCCATCAGGATTTCACTGTAGAAACCCGCCTCAAAGCCGTACAAAACTTCGGATTTTCGTTGGCACCTCCATAATTCTTCATATAACGCCATGTAAGTTACCCAGCAAAGTCGGCCTACTAATGGTCATGTGTGTGGTAGTAAGCGCTGCTACCATATGGCTTCCTACTAACGTCAGTTTTGCCATGTATCCTATGCTTTTGAAGTCGACGGTTCGGAAGCGACCTTTTAACCACTCGCTGCCACTGAACCGCGATTTGACGTACCAAACGGAAGGAGGGGTGACGTCCAGTTCACGCGGGATGAGAGTGCACGTTGTAAGATCTCAGAGCGTGGACACCGGTCGGACAAAATTTAATTAAAAAAAAAGGAAAAACAGTGGACAATCGTCCGAATTACTATTTCGCTTTATTGCGACTTCTTGCCAAATTTGTTGTGCTGGGTGCAAAATAAATCCTCCATATCTGGCCGAGTGTTTACGTCCAAATGCGTATCGTGTTCCGTAGCCACATTGCTCGCATTTACGTTATGAAAATTGATTGGTCCTTGTCGCGAGCCAATTGCCGATAGCATAATTGTTAAGTATTATCCGCACTGAAGGGTGATTGACAGTGTTACGGGCACGGTGCCATTGAACTCGTGAAGAAGGGCAGTCGCCAGGTAAATCGAACAAGAATTTTCAACCAGTGCTGAATCACGTACATTTTCCGTAGTCGCGAGACGACAAGAATCAGCCGAGATTTGTTGTAAGATTCCCTCCTGGTAGGGAAGTGCTGATAGCCGGTCGAACACCATTGCTCACTTGACAGTTCCCAGTGCTCCCGGATATCATCCCGGATTGCGGATGACTGCGCCCCCACCATCTGCGTGTCCCACGACAAGCAGCCACCACGAAATGGATTACAAGTGCACGGACTGGTTGACAGATTTGGTACCATTCGTTGGCATGACTCAGACTTCACGTCTAGAACAGATGAGAGGTCGGTTCAGATCTCCTTCGGGAAATCTCGTCATTCGTGTGCGAAGTTAAAATCATTACAATATGATACGGCATTTGACCACCTTTGATGAAAAAAAATTTTTGAGGGTCATTCCTCTATATGCGGGACCCCCTTAAAACTCTTTGAGAATTTTTTTCACCCCAAAACATTCTAGAAGTTATAACTTCCAACCTTTCCACAAAGTTTCATGGCTGTAGCTTCTATAGAGGAAGTTCAATACGATCGGGTATTTATATACGTACCAAATAAACGTCAGAAAAAGCTGCGGTGGTCAATCCCAATAGAAATTCTAATTGATTTCCGAAACTCAATTTCAATTCAATAAATTCCAATTTCACTGAAAACAGCATTAATTTTAAATAAATAGAACTGAAACTGTAATAATATTATTGACATATAAACAAATATGTGAAAATTGTAATCAGTAAGAAAATAGAGAGCTATTGTCAACAACGAAAAATAAAATCATAATAAACTTTAATTGTACATCAAATAGAAATTAAAAACTAATTGTTACAACGACGATGAATCACTTAACTGCCCGCTACTTCTAGATTTTCCCAGAAGGAATCACATTACACCAAGTTTATTTGGTTTGTATGCCGTCAACTGGAGAAAATATTTGTGAACAATCATCAAAATATCATATTGTCAATGACTATTTGTACTAAACCTATTAATACTGCTGAACATAAATCAAAACGAAATGTTATTCTTAAATATCAAAAGCGAGTTGCTTTCTTAACAATTTCTGATAGATTGAGTATATATAACAATCTACCAGAAATTGTTAAAAAAGCAAACTCACTTTTGGTATTTAAGAAAAGACTAAGGGAGCATTTAATGAGCACTGATTGAAGCGTGGATCTGTAATTCTGCTTTTATGAGCCCAGTATCTTAGGGCGTTTTTTTGACCCTATCGGCGAGACAGTTACTCAAAGTTTTTTTTTTGAGTGCGTCGTATTGTATTGAATTTTTTTTTATCTCTGAGAGCTGCTCATGATTTTTGGACTAGATATTCATGAAAAGGACTAGTTCACATTATATTGTGTGCCCCCTTATACCGATGTATTAAACATTGTCTGGGTGGCACAAAGGACCAAGCGACGTAATGTGAATGCGGATCGCACGAGCGTTGTGCGACGAAGAAAGAGTGATGGAGAGAGTGTTAGGGAATGGAGGTATTAAAAAAAATTTTGTAATCGTTACTTCCCAGACAGGCTAGTTATCATAAGACATTCAACAATCAAGGATAACATCGATTCTTAACGCTACTATCGCAACTGGTGACCACATTTCAACATGTTCATTTGGCAATTAGATTTCTATTTTGGTACGCTTTTTCACTCTATGCATCATCGTTCGATTCGATCTTCGATAGAGAAAATAGGAGTTCAAACGACATATTCAAGCATAACGTCAAAATTTGGATTTACCTATGGTTACATCAATTTAGTCTTCAGCATTTTAACGAATTTTCTTGTTATAGTTGCGACACATAAGCTTCGTAACTATCATATTCCGTTGGATTAATCGCAATAATAACAACAACTAGCGAACAACCGACAGCTAAGCACGGCAAGGCACAAGTGTCTTATAAAGGACCGCCTACCCTCCGTCTTTACCAGAGTGGGAAGTTATTTTGGAGCAGTCGTTGCTGCTTACGGCCAGTATCGTAAGTGTAGTTAAAACGAAGCACTTATATATCAAATATACTTGACGATCGATTCGCATTTGAAAACAAAAAGCTCACCGTGCCCTTGAATTTCTCGGAATTGTCATTCGTGTTTATGGGAACCACAAGACGGGGCACTTCGTATAGCGATCGAAATGGTTATACGAATATTCAAATCTCGACTGTTTCAAGCATTATACGGTTTTCCATAATTTTAGGGGTTGACATTATTGGATGCATCAAAAATGACACAACAGAAGGCAGCAGAAACATTGGAAATCATTAGCAAAAGGGAACAAGAAGGACATACAATAAAGACAGTATCGGATAATCAACGCTTTAAATTAGACGAAGATAAACATAAGGACCAAGTACTGGTGCATCAACAATACCACCGTTAGCAGGCATTTAAATGTAATAACTGCGAAGCCCCAATAATTGGTGGACCGTTCAAATTTAAGTATCAGAATATAGGAAAGGTTGATAAGTTAACTTTAAACCTTATAATTAAAATCTACATCTTTTTTGTTAGGGATCATAAGGCACCGATTCAACAATCAAGAACAATACCGATTCTCAACGCTGCAACTGCAGCACCTACAACAGACAGCTTTAACTGCTACTTAAATGAACTCCTGAACCCATTGTAATAATTATGGTCACCCTGAACGATCCCGGGAAGTATTCTGTCATCACTGAATGCATTCAAAATGGGTGACGAAACGGGCATCGTAAGAGGGAGTCGGATGTCGTGTCAGCGATGTAAGATCGAACGCGCGAATTGTCATACGTGGATTTATATTTTTAATAATTCCCCTATTATGACCAACCTGAACGTTGCAGGGGATGGAAGAACTGGCAGCTCAAGACGTGGTGAACTCAACTATGAGCATCATCATTTAGAGTAATTGAGCAGTCACACAAGCCAACTACCCAAAAACCGCATAACCCTGTTCCGAAATTTCACTGCTGATTTGAAAAATTTAGCTACCCAAATTTAACTTTTTGGTAAATTATAGAATTTTAATTTTTATTATAAAGATAAATTTATATATCTGCAAATTGAAATTTGATAATAGATTGAAAATTTAAATCATAATGAACGGATAAATATTATAACGAATATCAATACAAAGAGAAAAATTTACGTGTAATGGAATAAAAAAGTTCCATTACACTTAAATTTTTCTCTTTGTATTGACATTCGTTATAATATTTATCCGTTCATTATGATTTAAATTTTCAATCTATTATCAAATTTCAATTTGCAGATTTGTATAATTAAGTTTATAATTATACAAATATGCAAATTGAAATTTCGGTCATGGGAACACTGATATAGTGCATCACATCCATGTATTGCATTGGCGAATGCAATCTAACTCAGCTGAGCTACCAGCGGTTTGAGATTTAAAGGTGGGGGGGAGATTGAGACGGATCGTGGAAATTAAAAGGGAAAATAAATATTGGAGTTGTTCAGCAAGCCCCATCCATCGTAGTGATTGCGCACTGCCTTCCGTTTTTGGCCACTGGCTTGGTGTGATAAATTACAGTTGAGCCGTTCGTGTGCCGGCAAAGAATTCCTTAAAATCAAGTGTGAGTGTGGAACGTAACAATGGGAGAATATTTATCGTAAAGTTCCCAGAACGGTTTGTTGAGTTTTTCCGTCTATTAAAGTTCAACCTGAATAACGAAGGTGCTAGTGAAGGAGAAGTCTAAGTGCAAGACGAAACGTCAGACGCGTCTGAAAAGTGTCTGCCCTTTTTCGCAAGTTCCAGTGACGTTCGAGGGAAATTGGACTCGTTTCGGAAATAGCTTTGATGTTGCCGCTCGGTGATAGGAAGTAGTATTGAATTTTTCGTGTGAAATAGGATGACACATCGTTTTACCAATTGTTGAGAGTTAAATAAAAGTTCAGGGCAACAGCCGGGAAATCGGAAGCAGTGCAAGACTCCTCAATTAGCCACCGAGCACCTTCCCCCAGACATAAGTGAAGGAAACTCGCGACAGTTTGCGTGCGGTGCACGATTCGCTCCCGCTTGCGCAGTGGCAAGCGGCCGATTGGCCCAATGAATTTTCGCGTTTCTCATCTTTCTGTAAGAATTGATTGCACCCCGGAGGGGAACGAGATTTTATATGACTTTTGACGGAATCAGAGGGACGCCCGTGCTCCAAAGAGCTCATTTGTCTCCACCGATAAGAAGGAAGTTAGCTAGGTCGTGTATGAATTCACATAGGCAATATTTGAGTCATAGCATCTTCCAACTTAATTTCTACAAGTCGATCGCGTCAATACCTTGGAAATCAGCAACGCAAGAGTAATCTGTTGTTAATCTTAAAAATCAGTTCGCACACAATATGCAAAAGAAATACGAATAAACACGTTAAAAGAATTAAGTGAATCAAAACTCGGTCTTTCCTTTTCGTAACACCCGACCGGGTACGGGACCCGCAACGATGGCAGGCCCCTCCACTAAAATGAGCTAGCCATCGCGCGAGCGCTCTCCTTATTATGCGTTTCAGGTGCTCTTGCCCGGGTAGAGTGGCCTTCCGCTCACATGCCATATTATAGTATAGTATGTGATTCCATCACATAATACTATAACATAAATCGGTCACGTTTATATTTCTCATTTGATGGAATAATTCATGCAAATTATGTTTGTATGAGTTTTTCACTCAAATGGGAAATAGATGGCCACGTCTACATTTGGATCTTGATCCGGTTGAGAGGATGCGAGGGGGCACCGCTTCCACCTGGATGCCCCACTCTTATTTGTGGGCCATAAGTATCGTCAGTAACGACGAAGTCTCTTTAAGTCCGTCCGTTTTATCCAGGCACGGTTTGTTCCCTGAAGCAACAATTCCCTTGACCCTTAGTAGGTTACCTCGTTCTCGACTTCGGTCGATATCTATTTGAACCCTTTTTTTCGAAATTTTTGGGTGCGAAAAATATTTTTGTAGCGGATCTTGTGCTGTGGAAAAGAACTCGCCCCACGACACCACAACGCTAGGCTGCCAGCGCATTCACGCGTCCCTAGACAAGGCCAAATCTCGTCGGATCCTACCATCCTCTTTCGTCGAGGCAGAAGACCATCGCTGCAACCCTTTACGGACATTACATCTACTCATTTCACTTCTTCCCCGTCCCTCTTGTCCGTGTTGACGCTGTCCACGATGAAACAGCAGTCGAGTGTGTATCTTCACACAGCCGGAGTTGGAAGAAGTAGTCCTTTGAGTGAAAAGCGGTGTTCCAGCTGAGGTGTTGCTACTTATCTATTACCATTGTCCTGACTTGCTGCTCAGCACATTCAACGCTTGCCTACGGGACGGCGTTTTCCCGGTACGATGGAAGGTGGCGAGGCTCGTACTGATCAGCAATGGGAAGGGAAATCCTGGATCACCGTCTGCATACCGCCCGTTATGCATGCTAGACATTGCTGGGAAAGTGCTAGAGATACTCATCAAGGGAAGACTCACTGACGCGGTTCGTGCTGCTGGGGACCCATCTCCTCCTCAGTACGGCTTTAGAGCAGGACGTTCTACCATTGATGCGATTGCAGAGGTGGTGAGCACGATCCAAAAGGCAAAGGCATATAGCTACACCAAACGATGAAGTCCTGTTGCTGACACTCGACGTTAGGAACGCCTTCAGCTTCGCTAGAATGGTGGATATTCTGGATACGCACGAAATCCCTTTCCATGCTTCAGAAGATCTAATGCGGCTTTTGAGGAACTACCTGAAGGGCCGAAGCCTGCTTTACGACACAACACAGGGCCACGGTAGGATGGAAGTTACATCGGGTGTTGCCCAGGATCTATCTAGTCCAGACCTGTGGAGCGTGTCTTATGACGGGCTACTGAGACTTGAGTTGCCAGATGAGTCGCGCTTGATCGGCTATGTGGATAATTTTGCGGCTCTGGTCGCTGGACGCACCATTGAACAAGCGCAACTTAGGCTAGGTACGTTAATGCACCGAGTGAGAGACTGGATGACTGCTCGCGGGTTCAGTTTAGCACTGGAGAACACCGAAGTGGCCATCTTGACAAAAAAAAAGAGAATCCCTAGAGTAAGGATGATCAGTATTGGAGACATACTAATCGAGTCGCAGCCAGCGGTGCAGTACCTGTGGCTACTGATCGACTCGAAGATGAGTTTCTCTGAGCAAATCAGGGCAACGGCTGAGAAGGATGCTTCGGGAGTATCGGCCCTGAGTCGGCTTATGGCCAACGTAGGGGGACCCAGCCCATCAAGAAGACGCCTCTTGATGAATGCTGTAGGGTCAGTGCTACTGTGCGGAGCAGAAATACCTGACACAACTACAGAAACGAGGAGTACTGAGGATTGCATCTTCGTATTCGACAGTCTCTGATTCCGCGGTGAGGGTTATCGCAGGCGTGATACCTGTTGCCCTCCTTGCTAGAGAGTGCCGCGCTATTTACCTGCGTCGAAACGAGGACACGAGGGAGATGGTTGTCGGCGAGGAGAGACAGCACTCACTCAACGATTGGCAGCAGCATAGATATCAGAGAGAATGGATATGATGTAGCGTGAAATTGGCGCGTTATCAGCTGTTGATTCAAATTTCAAATAAATTTGACGTTACGTCTCCCACTAATTTTCGCATCTTGAACTAAATCAATTTTCCGTGTGGGTATTCTAACTTGAACGATATAAAAGATTCAACATGACTTACCCTACGAAGGATACGTCCCTGACATGCTTCCTATAGCTGTTTTTATAATCCCACACACATTACTACATTTTTTGTTTTCCGACACAAGTTTGATTAATTATCACTTTTGCAACGCTTTTGCACTAGATTCAACACGGTTTATCTTAAAAAAATTGTTTTGTGTACAATTTCATATTCAACTTGATTAGACGCTTTCCATCATTGTTGAATTTTCAAGAATCATATGTTTTCAATCATATGGTTAGTATTTTGGTGACAATGCGGAAGTTAAAGAACAAGAGGAGTGGGATTTTCATGAGAGCAACTAGAGAGCCACTTGAGTGTGTGGATGCTCTAGAGGCGGGAAAGACGGGGGGATTTCAATTCGCATGGGAGAGGAAGGCATGTATAGGTGTTATTTTGATATGAAATGACATTTTTTAATATAAATGATCGGGTGTTTATTTCATTATAAAGAGGAAGGTATGCCGTTAATAGTGGAAAAAAACATCAGGCAAATGACCACCACGACACGCTTACAGAACCATATCCTTATCATGAATTGTTCCATAACCAAATCGCAAAGTGGCTGCCCTATATCCTCGATAGCATCATGAATTGCATCTTTGAGGTCTTGAATCGACGCTGGGCTGTTGGCGTAGACCTTCTCTTTCACGTGGAAGGAAGAAGTCGCAAGGTGTTAAATCACAAGATCTATTCAAAATAACACCTCTTATTGGAAAACCCTATATGTAGTAAAAGTCCTTCACTCACGTATGCATAAAAATAAGCTCATTTCGCGTCCTTTACTTTATATGTCTTTGGGCAGCTGTCTTGGGTGAATTGCACGAAGGCAAGGTAGACTACGCACCTCATCCCGGATGTAAGACCGTGGGTATATCGAAGGCATGGTGAGACTAACTGTTATCTGACCAAGCTTTTGAGCAGGCATGGGTGTTTTCAGTTTTCCTGCTCAAGATTGGTAAGTCACGGTCCCCCGATTGTCGGTTTTGCGTAGGAGAGGAAGATAATGCCTGCCACACATTTTTGCGTGCACAAAATGGAACAGGTTACGGAGGAACCTCTGTAGGGAGACGGGAGAGCTCATCGCAGATAATATAGTCGCGGTGATGCTCGAATCGATCGAAAAGTGGAACTAGGGACTCACAGCAGCCGGGGTTGTTGGGGCTGGGGGATCGCTAATTTGGCGACTCCTCTTCCCTTCTCCCCTTCCGTTAGAAGAAGGATCACCCAGCTTGAAGGCGCCTCACGGCGTAGCAAAACGAGACCTGGCCCGAAGTAATGTGTCAAACGGTTCCAGACTGCGTACTCGGGTTGACAGGGGAGGTGTCTAGTGGGTAGTCCAGTCGCCTTCTTACGAGCATGGGAGTCCCACACTCTGTGCTTTCCCAACCAGGAAAAAAATTCCCTTCCATCCTGCACTAACGGGGTACGTTATCCGGAACCGAAATACATCAGAAACAAAATTGATCCGTCCCCGCTTAGCGCTCGGAAAATTACAATTTTGGTATGACATTCTTATTTTATTCCTCGTTTTCGCTTTCATTCTTCGTTACGCCGAACATCGACTAATTTACACGGTGCAGTGACATTCAAAACAAATTGTGCCTTTCGCGATTGTCGAACCACCCACATGGTAGAAGTGCGACCTACGGCGCCCCAATGTGCGACACACTGTGCACTCGCGAACATCGCTACGACTTCTCGGACTATCATTCAGTCGAAGATATTTTTGTTACTCAGGGAAGGGTCGCACGCAATCAACAATCGTTTGCTCTGGATAGGTTTCTTCGACCCAGCTACGAAACTGGAGATTTAAAACCTAGAAATACAGTTAAACTTCCTTTTTAGTATTGTGATAACCTCGATCTTTACACCCTAAGCCACTGACGTCGACCAGCAGATCCTTACACGCTACGCCACTGACGTCGACGGGTGTTGTGCGTGTTCTCTTCTCTAAAGGTAATAACAGTTAACTATCACCTCTTGTCTCTAATCGAATCCTCTGCTAGTCAGTGAATAAATACTAGCATTTAAATAAGACAATCTAGACCAATAGTAATGTAAATTACAACTCCGCACTTCATTCATTAAATTGAAAAAGTAACACCGCTATACGCTTCTACACGACAAGTAACACATGCACTAATACTTAAATAAGTTCCAGTCTTCAGAAAAGATATAATTTGCAATAATTACCGTTCTTGAAGTACCAACCCTATTTCGATATCCTCTTTGTACTTGCAGCTCGAATAAATTGGTATTTTATCTAGAGGAGCATATTACCCTCTTCCTTTAACATGCCTATTTTACAAACGCTGTTGCAGCTCCTCATCTGAAAGTCGTTCGAGATTGTCCATTGTGCGATTCATTTGTTTTATCTTCCGACTTTTCTTCCACTAGTTTACGTCCAATTTAAATGCTCAGTGACCGATTGAAATTCCTTGGAATTAGTAAATAGTTTTCCATAAATTAAACAACCCCGAGCACTACAAGTTGCAGACAAAATAAACATTCATTGTACATAGATTTGATGTCAATATTTTCCGCATATTCCACTTGACATTCGTCACACTCAGCTCACTGTTGGCTACCGGCAATCACGACCATTGCAAACAAAAGTAATTTCCAACCTTGCTCAATCCCACTTGCAGCTGTCAAAGTGCTGTCACGAACACGCAATATTTTAAATTTTGACTATTGAACACTTTCGATTGCAAACAAAGAGCAAGAGCCACAGCCGGTCAGGGGAGAGGTGCGTAAGAATTGGCGCGGAGGTTTGCAAGTATACGTTCTTGTTGAATGCTTACACACGGCGACTGGGTGGAGGAGTGTCCGTAGGATAACGGTTCACTGATTTCTTGCGCTATTTTTAATTGTGATCACTTTTCCGTTCGTTTGGATAATATCAAAGAAGATAAGACTTCCACAAATATTTCTAACAAAGATCTACGTAGTATTCACTGAAATGGGCTTTGAACAATAGCACAGACATTTGGCGCCACAGAATCGAAAGAAAGATTGCGCGAATGCTCTTAAACAATGGACAATCAGGTCATATTGGGTACTCAGCTCCTTGCATGACTTTCCAAGTTTACTCTTGCCAAGGAAAATACTTACATTGTACAGACAAAGAAAACGATAAGAAAGTAACTTCGATTTTATTTTGTTAATTCACTGCCCGTGTTCACAGAACAAATTCAACAATCCCACTAAATACCCATGGCACGACAGTCAACCTTTACACACACTCGTATAGAAGGCGGTCGAGAAACGTTTGTCGTTGGTTGTGTCTTGAAACCTTACTATTCATTGCACTGCAGTTGCCTTTATGAAACCTCAATTTTTAAATAATTCGTAAAAACTTCCCAACAAGTATTAACTAAGACGCGATGTTAATAACTTCACATGGCACCGATCCAAATGGCGACATAACTTATCGAATTACAAAAGGGTCTTATCGCACAAAAATTCGCCAATTTCTCCGCGGTTCTTCACGATTTCCCGTGGACTGCGTCATCCGTCCAAATCTTTTCTTTTTCTTTCCGTCCAAACGGCACCTCGAATCTGCTGCCCGCTCAGCCGAGTTCTATTGCATTCGGTTATGCAATACACAGAAGGGATGCCTTAAATCAGTGTTCCCATGTCCGAAATTTTAATTTGCAGATTTAAAATTTTTCAAAAATTTACAGAACTAAAGAAAAATGAAAAAGATTTTAAATAATCATAAAAGTTAAATATCATGAAGAATATAATTAAAGGGAAACGCTTTAATTTAATATAAATAAAAATGATATAAAGTTTACATTTAATAACAATAATTAAAGCATATTTTATAATTAGTAACTGCGAATGGAAGTAACGAAAATGTTTTTTCCAAATCTGCAATTAAAATTTCGAATAAGGGTTAGGAAGGTTTTCGAGCAGTTTGCTTGTGTGACCGCTCGATTACTACAGAATTTTGCAAAGAAATTCTTCACTCTTCGAACGATACACTCGTAAATTATCAAATATCTATGGTCTATGTCTTTTTTATACCCACTTTAAGGTGGATTCCGAGTCTCGGTTATTTTGCAGATAGTTACTAATTTGCAGAGGACCTCTATGGCGTATTTGTAGTAATCGAGCAGTTACTCAACCAACCTGCTTGGAAACCTTCCTAACCCTTATCCGAAATTTTAATTGCAGATTTAAACAAAAAAAAGCTTTCATTACTTCCATACATAGTTGTAATTTAACATATATTTTTATTTGTTTTTCTTATTATTATTATTAAATGTAATTTTATATCAATTTTCCTTTATATTAAATTTTAACGTTTCCATTTAATTATATACCTTCATGAGATTTTACTATTTAAAATCTTTTTTATTTTCTTTACTTCAGTTAATTTTTTTGAAAAAATTTTTAATCTGCAAATTAAAATTTCGGACATGGGAACACTGATTTAGTGTCCCCAACGGTGTATTGCATTACCGAATGCAATAGAACTCGGCTGAGCGAGCAGCTGATTGGATTTTTACCGGTGGCGACACGGAAGAAAAGAAAGACAAGTTTTGGACGGAGCGGGTAGTCGACTTACGACCGCGACCCGAAAAAGACGGACAAGAACGGCCGCCGTTGGTGGAGTGTAGGAATCCAGTCGATTCGTTGTTCGTTCGTTCATTTTGAGCGGAAGAAATCTTAAAACTGTCGCCATGGATATTTCCGTTTGCAAACTTGAATAGAATGTTGTGAGTGAGTGCAAAGACGGAAACATTCCAGAACTATTATGAGTTGTTGGGTGCAATTGTTCGCGGTGAAAAGTTTTGGTATGAGATTTTCGAGGTCGTGAGTAGCTTCCCGGATTCGCCACTGGCGCCAAGAGTGCTCGCGCTTGACCGAGAAGATAGGGAAAAACTCCACGGGGCGCGGTTGAAATTTGGGAAGTCGGCTTGAGATCGCGAAACGAGAAGCACGCCGGAGAGTTTGCCTACCAGCTAGCTAGCGAGAAAAAGTAAAGGTCAGACGATTTGATTGTGCTTGCCGGCATATCGTTTCGTGTCTATCGGTTCCGAATACAAGGCAAAACATATTCACAAGATATTTAGATTGCAAAGTGTAATTTCTAATCGTGAGATATGTGGGTTAAATGACAAGACGAGTGAAGTGGTTTTGAACGGATCGAGTCCATGGGAGATCGTAAGAACCACGGGGAAATTGGCGAATTTCTGTACGAGAAAACCTTTTGTGATGCGATAAGTTCTGTCGCCATTTGGTTCGGTGCCGTGTGAATTTATTTACATCGCGCCTTGGTGAATACTTGTTGGGAAGTTTTACGAATTATGTGAAATTTGAAGTTCCATAAGGGGAAATTTTTGAATTGTTCTGTAAACACGGGCAGTGAATTAACCAAAACAAATCGAAATTAATTTCTCAGTAAATTTGAAGTCTATTATAACATCTTCCGTTGCTATTACAGTTGTTTTCTTGTCCATTCTGCTTACGGTAGTCTCCAATGTACCAAGTGAACATTGAAATACGGTTGGCATTTCAAGGACGTGCACTTGTCACTTTTCGTGTAAAAGTGTACAGCAGTGTTACTTTTCCCGTTCAATGAACGGAGTGCTGGACTGTAGTTGCTGCGATTAAGACAGGAATACCGAAATTGAAGTGTCCGAGTATACAACACTGCGGGGCAAATTCATTAGAAACTTTGGACGGAACCATATAAAGTTTCTTTACAAATAGCTCTTCAAATTCGTAGAATTCGGAAGTTCGTTGCAAGCCTGTGTCATCGTACATCTAGCTGCTGGAAGAGCTTTTCACCTTGGTGAAATGTAAAGAAAATGAAAGCTGCTGTATTCGACTGGGTGTGTCCGTGTTAGTTACAGCCAACTGCAAGGTGCAGCCTGGACGAAGTAAGTCATAAATTGCAATGATGGAAAATTTGTAAACAAAGTTCAACATTGATACGTTTCATAGTAAATTCGTTGTCCCAATATAAAGTGAGAGAAATTTGGTTTGTCATTAAAGTGGCCTTCCGCTCGCGTGCCCTTTTATGGTATAGGGTTATGTGATTCGATCACATAATTCTATAACATAAATTGGTCACGTCTATATTTCTTATTTGATGGGAAAGTTCATGCAAATTATGTTTTTATGAGTTTTCCACTCAAATGGGAAACGTATGGCCACGTCTAAGTTTGGATCTTAACGCGGTTGGGAGGGTGCGAGGGGCCATCACCTCCATCTAGATGCCCCACTCTTATTTGTGGGCCATCAGAATCGCCGGTAACGATGAAGTCCTCCAAAGTCCTTCTGTCTTCCCCAGGTCCAGTTTGTCCTTTGCGTCAGCAATTTCCAACCCTTAGTTGATTACCTCCTTTTCGACTTCGGTCGACATTTATTTGACCCCAGAAATTCGTGAATGCGAAACTCTTTTGTAGTGGGTCCTTGTGCTGGAGGAAAGAACCCGCCCCACGACACTGCAACGCTAGCCTGCCAGCGCATTCACGTGTCCCAAGACAAGGCCAATCTCAGCGGATCCCAACATCCTCTTCCGCTGAGGCAGCAGACCATCACTGCAGTCCTTTACGGACACTTTATCTACCCGCTTCCACTACACCACCTTCCTGATTATTTTCAAAATTTTCGGCTCAAAGGTGTCCAATCGCCAGGGAGGACATAACATTTTGGTACATTTGTCTCCCTTTGGACCCCCTGATGCATGAAATGGCTTTTTTGGTTCAGATGTTTCAGAAAGTTTTAATCAAGACCTTTCATTTGATACCCAACTTGACTACCTCGGATAAAAAAAATTTTAGAGCTGCTTCGTTATAAGGGAAAATTTTGAAGTATTTGATAAGACCTAAACTTTTGCGGGATCACCACTTGTCACAAAATTTGAGCATTCAAGCTTCTATAGTTTCGCAGGAAACTTGCTATGACGTACAGACAGACGAACAGACAGATCGCGAAACTAGTAGGTCTTTGTAAATTTTTTTTTGTGGTAGTGAGGTGAATGCCCATTTACGCACAGTGTGTGGGACTCCCATTTACGCACAGAGTGTGGGACTCCCATGTTCGCAAGAAGGCGACTGGACTACCCACTAAACACCTCCCCTGTCAACCTGAGAATCTAGCCTGGAACCGTTTGACACATTACTTCGGGCCAGGTCTCGTTTTGTTACGCCGTGAGGCGCCTTCAAGCTGTGGGTTTCAAACAGCCTTAGAGAATAACATTCGGCTAAAGGACCAGCTCCTTAAGCCGAATGTTCTTCTTCTACTTGAACTGAAGGTGTTACCTACACAGTGTATAGTTCTGGACGTTGAAAATCTTAGAAATACATTAATTGATGCTGCCATGCTTGCCAAGGATTTTGCAATACACAAATGCGGGCATGAAGACAACCCGATTGCAGATTCCAGCGGCACATTACAAATGTACTCATGTTTATGGATATTTGTAATGTGCAGCTGGAACCTGGAAATGTACTCATGTTTATGGATATAACTCCACCGTAGACGATCCCAAGTCCGTTTGAGAAGGGAAGAAGGAGATGTTAGTAGAAAGTCTCGAAAGAAAATAATGTATGAATTTCAATCGAAAACAAATACTTTTTAATCAAAATCACTATAGTATTTTTGGAATCCATAAAATTCGTTAGTGGAGTAATAGCTCCAAACATTGCATATCGTCAGAAATAGTTCAAAATCGCGTATCTAGCACGCACAAAAGGTGCGTATATTATCTAATATAAAACGCTATAACTTTCTTATTTCAATTGCTTGCTTTTTGCTTTAGCACTGCAACCCCTTTCAGGCGTTCGCTTAAAGATAGTTAGAGTATCTGATTGTCTTGATCGAATGTACTCGTATACACTCGAGAAGGTGATATGATCAATATTACGCTTTAGTTGTGGATCCGTTTGATTTCAGACCAGTACGTATCATAACTGAAATGGTTTATAGTCCATCCAAAGAATCACTCGGAACAAATCTCGTAGTCACCAACGGAATTTGAACCGGGGCCCTTCAGCTTACGCAGCGAGTTCTCTAGCCACTACACCACACGGACTATATTTCAATGGCTACTAGTCCCTTTTACGCGCAGAGATAACTTTATCATTTAAAGTGAACTCTGTATCATGAGACTAATAATCATTGAAACAAGAAATAATAAATGCAAGAATTCTTTTTAGGGTTTTGTAAAATAATTTTACAAAACCCTACTAACATCGCGTCCTGTCTGTCCGTCCGTGTGTCACAGCACTTTTTCTCACAAACTGGTGTACAACTTAATTACCGAAATTTGACGCTAGATGTGCGTACCAACAAATATCATGAAAGCTTGAACTTTATATATATGTCATTTTGAAGGTACATTTGACAGCTATCAAAATCAGTCAACAAAACAATTTTATCTTGTGTGCATCATTATTATTTTTCACGATGAATAACTTCGAAAATTGGAGAAAAAGACAGCATTTGCGGGAGGTTCTGTCGGGTCATTTTATTGCAAAGAAAACTGCTGCGGAAAGTCATTGTTTACTTGTAGAAGTTTGTGGCGACAATGCTTTAGCGAAAACACAGTGTTTTGAATGGTTTCAACGCTTCAAAAGTGCCGATTTTGACATCAAAGACAAAGAACGCCCAGGACAGCCAAAAAAGTTTGAAGACGAAGAATTGGAGACGCTACTCGATAAGGATTCGTGTCAAACGCAAGACGAACTTGCCAAATCGTTGGGAGTGACTCAGCAAGCCATTTCGAAACGTTTGAAAGCGCCGGATACAAGAAGCAAGCTAATTGGGTCCCCTATGAATTGAAGCCGAGAGACGTTGAACGGCGCTTCTGTATGTCTGAAATGCTGGTTGAGCGCCATAAAAAGAAATCATTTTTGCATCGGATCGTGACTGGGGATGAAAAATGGATCCATTATGACAATCCCAAGCGCAAAAAGTCAAACGTTAAGCCCGGCCAACCAGCCAAATCAACGGCGAAGCCAAATATCCATCGCGCCAAGGTTATGCTGTGTATTTGGTGGGGTCAGAAGGGGCCGTTATATTATGAGTTGTTGAAATCGGGCCAGACAATCACAGATGACCTGTACCGAACACAACTAATACGTTTGAAGCGTGCCATCATCGAAAAACGCCCGGAATATGCGACCAGACACGAGGCTATAATTTTTCATCATGACAACGCTCGGCCGCATGTTGCAAGACCCGTGAAAAACTATTTGGAAAATAGTGGATGGGAAGTTTTGGCCCACGCGCCTGTCCGGACCTTGCTCCGTCTGACTTTCATTTATTTCGCTCGATGCAAAACGCCCTCACCGGAATACGCTTCACTTCAGAGCAATGCATCCGAAATTGGATAGATTCGTTTTTGGCCGCCAAGCCGGCGCAATTTTTTTGAGATGGAATTCATACATTGCCTGAAAGATGGGGAAATGTTGTAGCTTCCGATGGACGATACTTCGAATAAGCTAGAAACATCAAATTTTGTACGCAGGTGTAAAGTGGTGATCTCTTAAATTTTAACTACAAAAAAATGTTATAAGGTATATAAGGAGGGTCTCCCCATATAGGGGAGTGGCACCCGAAAAAAATTTCATCAAAGGTAGCCGATATGAGTATCAAATGAAAGGGGTGCACAGGGAGGGGAAATACAGGAAAAATTGGGTGTTCCCCCTCGCGATTGGGCATCTGGAAAAAATAGGGAGGTAGTTGGTTATGAGTACAACAACAACAAATACCTTAGAAGTCAAAATTCGCTCAACTTTGGTAATAATAGTATGATATTCCAATTTCACATTTTCCCCAATAAAATCGTATAGGTACCCTTAAACTGAACAAAGTTCGATACAATTCCTACACAGGGTCCTTAAACCTTGTAAGTCTGATGAAAATCGGATGATATAGACGGAAGTTATAGCCATTTGAAATTTGTCCACAACAACAATAATAACACATGATTTTGGTATTTTATGAATTTTCCATCGAATCAGTTACAGCAGTTTTGATCTTATCTTGAAATTTTCAAATAAGGTCAATAACATTAATATTTTTAGGAATTCATGATTTGAGTGATTTTTGTTGGCTTGCAACAAAATGGTGGCCGTTGAAAATAGAAAAACAATGATTTTCTTTTAAACGTGTTTGACATGTTTCTTGACTTTATTCGTTGCTGGTGACTGCATTTCTGAGAAGCTGAGTACAAAACCCTTCTGATATGAGCGCACATCTGTCTACCCAACTTTTTTTAGGGTTTTGTAAAATAATTTTACAAAACCCAGACGGACCAGTCTGTCCGTCTGTCCGTCCGTCCGTGTGTCACAGCAGTTTTTCTCGGAAACTACTTAAGCTAGAAACATCAAATTTTGTGTGTAGGTGGAAAGGTGATCTCTTCAAAGTTCAACCACAAAAAAATTTTATAAGGTATTTAAGGGGGGTCTTCCCATATAAGAGAGTGACCCCCCGAAAAAAATTTCATCAAAGGAACCCGATATGGGTATCAAATGAAAGGTCTTGACGAGAACTTTTCAAAACAGGTCTTAGTTTGGCAAAATTTGCTTCGAGGGGTGCACAGGGCGAAAAATCTGAAAAAAATCAGGAATGTAGGCCTTGGTGAGAACAACAACAACAAATACGTTAGAAGTCGCAATTCACTCAACTTTGTTAGTAATAGTATGATTTATCGATTTTATGTTTTCTTGAATAAAATCTTAACGGTACCATTAAATTCAATGAAAGTAAGTAGATGTCTATTTATAAGATTGATCTATCCTGAAAGTTTCATAAAGATTGAATCATATTTAGCGAAGTTATAGCGGTTTGAATTTTCCTGTATTTGCCGAGTGTTTCAGGAAGCCCTAGCCAAGGCCAAATCAGAGCTTCGATGACCCGCATCCTGCAGCTAAACCTACACCGCAGTTCAACCGCCCAAAATCTGCTTGAGCAGTTTGCGAGGGACATGAAAGCCGACTTCTTGCTGCTGAGTGAGCAACACCATAGTAAAAGTCCTGCATTATGGTATTCTGATGAAACTGGTACTGCCGCCATCTGGGTTCGGAACAGTAACTTTCAAGCGGAGAGTTGTGGACGGGGGGATGGTTTCGTGTGGGTTCGGTGCTCAGGGATCACCTTCTTTAGTGTGTACCTAACGCCTAACGAGTCGATATCATCTTTCCAAGCCAAGCTTAATGCTTTGGGAGGGCGCTGTCTCGAACGCAGAGGGCAAAGTGCTCGTTGGGGGCGACTTCAACGCTAAAGCAATCGAGTGGGGCATGCCTCAGACGGATCCGCGGGGAAAACGAATCCTGGCCAGGACGGCCCTCGTCGTATTGAACTCCGGAAATACGCCGACTTTCCGCCGTATTGGCTGTGAGGGAACCATACCGGACGTGACATTCGCCTCGGAGTCCTTAGTACGAAGCATACACAACTAGAAAGTATTAGAGGACTACTCAGCCAGTGATCATCAGTGCATTCTGCTTGAGATAAGCGATGCTGTCTCCCGACGTCCGTGCTCTCGGCCTTCTACAACTGGATGGAACATCGGAAGGATGGACGTCGAGAGGTTCGTCAAGGCTCTCACAGCAGGTGAGCCGCTGCAGGGAGCTTCGGTGCGGACGGAAGAACGGGCCGCTCAAGACGTGGTGAACTCTACTATGAGCATCATTACGACTGCTTGCTGCGCTTCTATGCCCCGTCAAAGACCCCGGCACGGCAAGCCCCCAGTGTACTGGTGGTCAACTGAAATCGCTGAAAAGCGAAGGGAGTGTCACAAGCTTCGACGTGAGGCTCAACGGGTGCGGAACCCTGATGAGGCATGCGAGCAGGTGGCAGCATATAAGTCGGCCAGCAAATGCCTTCGCAAGCTGATCAACAGTAGCAAGGCTCGCTGCTGGCAAGACCTAGTGGACAATGTATACATGACGCGGAAAAGATGGACGCGATAGTGCGGGGACTCTTCCCCGCCCATCCCGTCCGTGTTGACGCTGTCCATGGTGAAACAGCAGTAGAGTGCCCACTCTTCACACAGCTGGAGCTGGAGGAGGCACTTCTCTCATTGAAAACGAGGAAGGCTCCAAGTCCAGATGGTGTTCCAGCTGAGCTGTTGCGGCTCGTCTATCACCATTGTCCTGACTTGCTGCTCAGCACATTCAACGCTTGCCTACGGTACGGGGTTTTCCCGGTACGATGGAAGGTGGCGAGGCTCGTGCTGATCAGCAAGGGGAAGGGAAATCCCGGATCGCCGTCTGCATACCGCCCATTATGCATGCTAGACACGGCTGGGAAAGTGCTAGAGAAACTCATCAAGAGAAGACTCACTGACGCGATTCGTGCTGCTGGGGACCTATCTTCTCGGCAGTACGGCTTTAGAGCAGGACGTTGTACCATTGATGCGATTGCAGAAGTGGTGAGCGTAGTCCAAAAGGCAGAGGCATATAGTCGCACCAAGCGACGGATCGTCCTGTTGGTGACACGACGTCAGGAATGCCTTCAACTCCGCTAGATGGGTGGATATTCTGGATACGCTGGAAAACTCTTTTCAAGTTCCAGAAAATCTAATGCGGCTTTTGAGGAACTACCTTAAGGACCGAAGCCTGCTCTGTAATGATTTTACGTCTACGTGCGAACGCGGAACCGACCTCTCATCGGTTCTAGACGTTAAGTCTGAGTAGTGCCAACGGACGGTACCAACCGGTCAACCAATCCGTGCACCGTAAGTGTAATACTGGGCTCGGCTATTGATATTGGCAGCAAAGGATTCTCAAGGGTTTCATCTTTAACGATTTTTATGCAATTTGTGCGCTTTTCCCGAGCATCCTCGTTCTCAGTGTTTTCGCCACCACTACTGTTCTGATTGGTTGGAATTGTATTTTCTATAATGGTTACGCTGATGAGTTTTCCATCTGGGTGAAAAGTTGTGGAATATCTCCTGCAGCGGCTAATGTAATTAAGTAATTGAGTGGATGTTGCTGCTGGTGCTGCTGCTGCAAACTGAACAATAGCCCGTTGCCCATCGGTGCCGGTGGCGTAGCACATAATAAACGGCACCATTCGTAGCACACACAGTCCGTTCCTTTTTTGTTTTGCACTCAAGTTTCCAACGCTGTTTCGAGAGGATTGAAACAGTTTTCGGGACGAATCGGCCGTGGAGCAAGTTCTGAGTACTGAACACGAACAGCTGTTAGCGCTACAAAATCGACATATTACACAAATCTCCGAAAATTTAAAGAAAACTTCGTGATTATACATACATGCGACCACTTCGTATTTGTGCACCGTTTGTTCTGTTTAATCGTTCGCTGTCAGCCAAAACTCCTTAAAACTGCTTATGCGTGGCGGCCACTACCTCAACACTTCAATTCACTGCCATGTGGCTGTCAATCTCTGTTGGCATCCTACGACAAAATAGACGTGGGATGTGCACTGGTCGCAACCAACGTAAAATGACAAGCCACCTGGCAGCAAAGTGTGTTGGTAGTGGTCACCAGCGGCGTCGCATGATTCATTACAGCTCTACGACACGACACAGGGCCAACGAAGGATGGAAATTACATCGGGTGTTGCCCAGGGATCTATCCTTGGTCCGGACCTGTGGAACGTGTCTTACGACGGGCTACTGAGACTTGAGATGCTAGATAAGTCGCGCTTGGTTGGCTATGCGGATGATGTTGCGGCTCTGGTCGCTGGACGCACCGTTGAACAAGCGCAAGGAGCTAGGTATGCTAATGCGCCGAGTGAGGGACTGGATGACTCCTCGCGGGCTGAGTTTAGCACTGGAGAAAACCGAAGTGGTCATCTTGACAAAAAAGAGAATCCCTAGAGTAAGGATGATCAGTATTGGAGACATACAAATCCAATCGAAGCCAGCGGTGAAGTACCTGGGGCTACTGATCGACTCGAAGATGAGTTTCTCTGAGCAAATCAGGGCAACGGCTGAGAAGGCTGCTTCGGGAATATCGGCTCTGAGTCGACTTATGGCCAACGTAGGGGGGCCCAGCCCATCAAGAAGACGCCTCTTGATGAGTGCTGTAGGGTCAGTGCTACTGTACGGAGCAGAGGTATGGGGCGACGCTCTCAGCAAGGAGGTATACCGAAAACGATTGGCACAGGTACAGAGAAGAGGAGCACTGAGAATTGCATCTTCGTATCCAACAGTCTCCGACTCGGCGGTGAGAGTGATTGCAGGCGTGATACCTGTCGCCCTCCTTGCTAGAGAGTGCCGCGCTATTTACCTGCGCCGAAACGAGGATGCGAGGGAGATGGTTGTCCGCGAGGAGAGACAACGCTCGCTCAACGATTGGCAGCAGTCTTGGGTGAATTCCACGAAGGGAAGGTGGACTGCGCGCCTCATCCCGGATGTGAGACCGTGGCTAAATCGAAGGCATGGTGAGACTGACTTCTATCTGACGCAGCTTTTGAGCGGGCACGGGTGTTTTCAGTCTTACCTGCACAAAATCGGTAAGTCACGGTCCCCCGATTGTCGGTTTTGCCCAGGAGAGGAGGACAATGCCTGTCACACATTTTTTGCGTGTACAAAATGGGTCAGGCTGCGAAGGGAACTTTACAGGAAGACGGGGGAGCTCACCCCGGATAATATAGTTGCAGTGATGCTCGAATCGATTGACAAATGGAACCAGGTGGCACATTATGCTCGGGCAGTCCTAAAATATAAAAGGGACTCACAGCAGCCGGGGGCGCTTGGGCTGGGGGATCGCTCATCTGGCAATATCTCTTCCCCTCTCCCTTCCCGCTAGGAAAGGGATTCCCCAGCTTGGTAACAAAACGAGACCTGGCCCGAAGTAATGTGTCAAACGGTTCCAGGCTGGGTTCTCAGGTTGACAGGGGAGGTGTTTAGTGGGTAGTCCAGTCGCGCATGGGGGTCCCTCACTCTGTGCATAAATAGCATTCACCTCCCTACCACAAAAAATAAAAAAAAACAAAAAAAATGATTTATCGATTTTATGTTTTCTTGAATAAAATCTTAACGGTACCCTTAAATTCAGTACTAGATGTCTATTTATAAGATTGATCTATCCTGAAAGTTTCATAAAGATTGAATCATATTTAGCGAAGTTATAGCGGTTTGAATTTCCTTGTATTTCTATGGAACAATATGCGCTGCATTTATTACTATGGCAACATATGGTTATCGAACAACATGCGCTTTTTACCGACTCAGACACTACTGTTTTGCTAGGAATTGCATGAAAATTTCAGGAATGATAGGTGTCATGTATATCTTTGAGAATTGGTTCAGCTAGTGGTATCAGTAATCGCAAAACAAAATAGTGGCTTTTTTAAATGAGAAAATTGAATAATTTTGAGTTATTTTTCCACATCTTCAACATTTAAAGTACATGCTTTTAACACTTGATTCAATTTAATGAATGACTGAAGATGAGTACCTACAATTAATGCTCATAAGTGAAACAAGTCAAGGAGGTGGGAGAGAGCTCCTAGCAAAAGGGTTTTGTAACCATTATAGGATTCGAAAAAATTGGCCATTAATCGATGATAACAGTACAGGAGAGTGGCCCCTGAAAAAAAACTTCATCAAACGTAGCCGATATGAGTATGAAATAAAAGTTTTCATGGGAGCTTTTCAAAACAGTTGTTGAACTGTCAGTTTTTGCTTCAGTGGGGGCACAGGGGGGAAATACATGAAAAATGTGTTTCCTCCGTCGCGGATGGACATCTGAAATAATTATCAAGGGAGATATTTATGAGTATAACAATACCAAAACCCTCAGAAGTCGAAATTCGTTCAACTTTGTAAATAATAGTATGATCTTCGTATTTCATATTTTCTCCAATAAAATCGTCTTTGACATGTTTCTTGATTTGAACCGATCTGGTGACTGCATTTTGTAAATTGAATACAAAACCCTTCTGACATGAGCGTAGGTCTGTTTACCCAACTTGTTTTTTCTTGAAAAGCCGTCGAACTTTGCTTTTTTAAGTGAAGATGCCTCAAAGGAGTCGAAACGCGTCCGCTCACTTAAAGAAGCAAGACCGGACGGCTTTTCAAGGAAAAAAGAATTGGCCTCAAATATTAAATAAGCAAAATAATTGAATGCAAGAACTACTCACCTTATTCACCAGACTCTAACATTTTTTGTGAATCAGTATGAGTGTGGTGGAAAAACATCATCAGCTACAACGAATAATTTATAATTCATAAACAACGAACTAGATGAGGGCAAATATATTGCGGTAGTTAGGTAGGCGTTTGTCATGGTTTCTCATTCTTAATGAGAACGCTCGGAATCCAATCTGATCCCATCTTTCGTTATTTAAAATAATACTGAACTTCGATATTCTAGCCAAATTAGTTCGATTTTGTTCTTCTTGGGCAAAACAAAACATGGAGACTCGTCCTATAACTCATGTTCCAGCAAAATTGCCAGCTCAGAAACCATCACAGGGGCATTCCCTACCATAGTATACTCACATAATATCCACACTCAACCTAGGCTCCGGAAAGAAACGCAACAACATTCATCACGTGTTCGATATTAAGCAGCAACGATTTTCCACGTAGTTGGTCTTAGCGAGCGCGCAGACAGCGACTCCAATCAATTTACATCACTTAATGCAAGGGTGCACACAGCTACTGTCTGCACAAACCCCTTATTTAAACAATATATGTATCCGCACATGCCCCGGCGAAGCTGTCAGGCCCCTGGGAAAATTTAGAAAGTGTGCAGCACCCAGTAAATGGAAGCTGTAAATACTATGCGAATGTACTATGCTCCGTATTATCCCTAAAAAAGCACTCCTAGTGAAAGTGCACATCGTTTAGACTACATTGCGATGATCCATGGAATAGGACAGACCTGGGCCATTCTAAAGTCTTTAGGGTAAATCTATTTCTGCAGACATCAATTATTTTATTGTCCAAACATCTTTGGTTAAAGAGTTTGAAACTCAAATCCCTACTAGAGGTAAATGGGCTAATTAATATCCGCAGAAACAGATGCAGTAGAATCATACAGCGATGGGTCCAAACTAGGCAAGAGAGTGGGAAATGGTTTTGTTTTTGCTGCTGAGAGGGCGGCACCGAAAAGGTTGCCCCCTGGCTGAAAAAAAAACCCTTGCCCTCCCTCCCTTCTCGCTAGAAAGGAGATTCCTGTAACTCGAAGTGCATCGAGGCGTAGGAAAACGAGGCCTAGCTCGTAGTAATGTATCAAACAGTTAAAGTCTAGGTTCTCAGATTTACAGGAGAGGTGTTTAGTGGGTAGCCCAGGAGCATTTTGCGTTTGGAAAAATTTCGACTTGCCTTACACCCATGTCTATTCTTAAATACTTGTCAACTTACATGGAAATGACTAGTTTTCTGCAGTTTTTCACATTCACCATGCACTTTAGTTTTGCGTTTACACTTAAATTACAAGTATCTGTCCAATCAGTTCATTTACACAAGTGCAAACGAAATAAGCAAAATTATTTACTGAACTTTTTCACAGGCCTAATCCGAACTGTTAGTCGTCATGACAGAATTATTGAAATTTTTCAATTTCTTCCATCACCCATCTCGGGTGCTTTCAATGCGCGCAAATTTATTGAGTCTTTTCGGAAGTGCTTGGCGGCCATAATTATTGCAAAGTATAAAAGCTCAATAAATTTGCATGCATCTTTTCTTTTTATAAACTCAGAATTTCTTTTAATGCATCGTATTATATGAATTTTTTTTATCCCTGAGAGTTGATCATCATTTCGGTTGGATAAGATTCAAAGGATAATACCACATATTTTTGTGTGCTCCCCTTATATCGATGTTCTAAGCATCTGGGTAGCACATCCGACGAAACGAACGAAAGTGATGTACCTTTAAAAAATTGTTTGTCATCAAAGGTAATCGAGTAAGGAGTAGTTCACGTAATGTTGTGGTTAGAGTACTCGTTGCCTAAGCCGAAGGATCTTGGTTCGAATCCCTTTGGTGACAATGAAATTTGTTTCGAGTGATTCTTCGGACGAACTTTAAACCCGCTCAGTTATGATACATACTGGTTTAATATCTGAACGAATCGCAGCTGGATGGCCGAACGTACGGCGTGGTACTGACCGTATCACCTTCTCGAGTGCCTATACATTCGATCAAGATAATGAGATACTCTAAATATTTCTAAGCGAAAATAATCGGATGAGGTGTCATATGAAAGGTTAGAAATGAAATGTCTTGGTTTTAACATCGATCATCGTTTGACCTGGTTACCACACATAAATAGCTTTAGGAGACAATTAGCTCCAATAATAGGCTGGTTAAGAAGATATGAGGACTTTCCAATGAACATGAAGAAACTTGTTCTAAATGCATTTGTGCTGACAAAATTACATTATGGAGTAGTTATTTGGAGTCAATCAGTAAAGCAACATCTTGATATTATATTCAGGCTGCTGACTAACAGATATAAAAATATTCTAAACTTTTAAATGTTCACTCAAACTAGATTGATTTACCAATCAATGAAATCATTAACTTTTGGTCAAATCATTATAATGAAGAAAGCTTAATTTATCTTCAAATATTTAAACACTGACGGCAATCGGCAAAGCAGCATCTAAATAGTATATCCAGGCTGCTGACCAAAGCGTATAAAAATATTCAGAAACTGCCAACGCTTTCCAAACTAGTTTGGTTTTCCAATTAGTCAAATCATTATAATGGAGAAAGCTAAGTTTATACAAAAATTTAAAAACTAATGGATCGAACCAAACACCATTAATTGAAGTATCGCAAATGCGAGGAATGCAAATCAATTCGTAATACCTTTTACCAGAACGAATCGTCTAAAGAACAACGCATGTCTGCGTATATACAACAATCTTCCAGAGGTGGTGAAGGAAGCAAAATCACTTTTGGTATTTATGAAAAAACTTAGGGATCATTAACTGAGCACTGATTGAAGCGAGGACCTAAAGATTTTTTCAACTCGGTATCCAGGCCATTTTTGACCCTATCGGCGAGATACTTGAAGACACAGTTACTCAGCGTTTTTGGAAGTTTAGTTTCCTTTACGGAGGTTCTAACGAAAAGTGAGCGAGAGGAGTGAGCCCAGAGCGTCTCGAACGAAAAAAAAAAGCGAACGGAAGTAAGGCGAACGCGGTGCGCTATATATACGTTTAAATGAGCGAGACGAATGAGCTCAGAAAAAACGTACAGAACGAAAATAATAATTCTTCCGCCGCAATACATTTTCGACGCCACTTTTCACCAATGCTGTCTCAGCTCCTCCCACGCTGTTGAGAATGATCCATCGTGTTCACTCGTCCGAATGTCGCAACTCCTTCACACCACAAGAAGATTAAGCCAAAACAGCAGTGAGGCACTCTAGGAGTGTCCGGTGGGAAGTTTAGTTTCGTTTTGCAAATGATTATGTAAAGGTTAAAAAGTTGTACATAGATAAATGCAGAAAAAATTTGTAAAAAATTTTATTTCATCGTGAAAAATGTGTTGGATTCTTATCGGGAATCTACAGCAGTTACCACCTGTGAGAGCAACGCCAAACTTCGCCAATTTTCAAACAAATTAGATCTAAATTATTGTAGCTGGTACAACTCCTTGGTGTTCTTCAAAATTATATGAGTTCACCCAGGTTTAGCGGCAAAAAGACGTTCTTTTTTCTAATACTCTTACTAAAATTGGTTATGGAGAAATATTAGGGTTCGGCCACACTGCGAATTTACTGACGTATCGAGCGATTTTTAGATGCAAATATCAACACACTGCGACAAGATTTGCAAACGAACTTCAGGCATGCGCAGAACTAATATGCACATTTGAAGGTTTGGCTTTGCCAGGAATACATGCGCTAACTCGTTTGTGCGCTATGCAAGAAACATTCATGCATGCCAGCGTCAAATGTTCAAATGATGTGCGCCTACGCGAGTATCACAAAAACTACCTACTAAACTAGTTTTAGGAAAAATCGCAAATTCCTGCGACTGCCGACCTGACCAGAATTGTCGCAAATTGCATTGTGCGTGCTTCTATTTAACCATGTGTAACTTGCAACAGTAGTGCGACTATATAGTCGTAGTCTGATCCATCCCTTAGAACCGGATCAATTGCAGCTCATAGAAAACAGGCTTTTCACTAAAAAAAGAGGTTTAAAGATTATGTCTGAAGGAGCCCGCTTATTTTTGACAATAAGAAATCCCGTGGACAATATGTTGAAAAGAAGTAGCCAAAAATAATTAGATATCGTAAGTATGAAAAAATATTATTGTACTGAGTATTTTGTCATATTATATACATCTTAGTTTTTTAAATTAGTCACATTCTTTCCTGAAATTTTTTCTGCATTTATCTATAGTTATTTATATATAATCATTTGCAAAACGAAGCTAAACTTCCCACTGGACACTCCCAGAGTGCCTCACTGCTGTTTTTTTTTAATGCGTCGTATTGTGAGATTTTTTTATCTCTGAGAGCTGATCACGAATTGGACAAGATATTCACGAAAAGATTAATTCACATTATTTTGTGTGCCCCCTTATACCGATGTATTGAACATTGTATGGGTGGCACACTTGAAGAAGCGGCGAAATGTGAATGTAGACCGCCTGACCGTTGTACGACGAAGAAAGAGTGATGAAGAGAGTGGCAGGATATGGAGATGCTAAAAAACAAGTCTTTCAATTACATAATCTGCGATGAGGGGGTAGAAGAAGAGAAATATACGAAATTATATTGTATTTATACGAGTATTATGGGTTGTTCGATAATTAATGTCGTTTTTTCATGTTTTTCAAAGTAAGTTTATTGATATTAACAACAAACATCAATCAATGATATATTGACCATTTTGTTTGAAGAACTTTTGCCATCTTTCGATAAGTTGGAAAATTCTATGTTCGAAGGAGCCTTGGGGTTTTTTTTTTATAAACTCAGAGTTTTTTTTACTGCGTCGTATTATAATATTTTTTTTTTTTTATCTCTGAGAACATTTCACGAATCGGACTAGACTAGCAGGAAAGAAGTACTTCATAGCATTTGATGTGTCCCTTATACCGATGTTTTAGCATTGCCTGGAGGCACGCGTAGGAATTGACGATATGTGAAGTGTAGATCGCACGAGCGTTGTGCGACGATGAAAGAGTGATGGAGAGAGTGGTAGAGAATGTAGGTATTTAACAAAAAAAACAAAAGAACTGGTCCAACATATTTCGGACTGAAAGTTTTACCATTCAAATAGCTTTGAAGGTTAGTTTATTTTATTTTGTCGTTATAAGTGGTTAGACGACCAGTATGTGGTGCATCTTCCAGAACGAAAGCGAGCAAACCAACGCTGACACTGGCGTTTAGTACGGCAATTCTTACCATAAACTTCACACAATATCTTTCGAGTTTGCACGCATTTTGCCCTGCCGGAAAAAAAACTATAAAATATGCCGATAATGCTCTCTTTGATTGTCCATTTTCAAGTTTATTTTTAACCAACTTGTTATTTCTAATGACGCTCAATTCTTGACTGAAGGTAGTCTGAAGTCTAATCCTGAAAATAGTATAAAATAATATAAGCCACGCAATCACTCCTACATGAAATTTGCAGTTCACGTCATCTACTCGTATGTAAAAAAACGACATGATTTATCGAACAACCCAATATATTGTTACATGTACAAATAATTCTGCGAGCTGCTGTCGCAATTGTTTTCACAACCATTAAGAACATCAACAACATGAATTCACTCGAAACCACGGGAACCCACCAAGCATGATCAACATTTGAAAGTGAGTCACTGCTCCATTAATTAAGCTGCTCGAATATACCAGATACCTCTCGGCAGAACATTCGCCAATGTACGAGAAATGCATTGAACGGCTGGAGACCCTATATAAAGGCGAGCTGAATGAATGGGGGGATTATTCATTCAAACGCGATAGTAAAAACTGCGATAGTGTGTGGAGTGCGAATTGAAAAGCGATCGACTAATAGTAAAGTGATTTTCGTTGATTGTTAAGTGAAGACAGTTGTTAGAGAAATTTATAGACAAAGTGAAAATTAAAATTGTGAAATAGTTAAATTAATGATTGTGCATTTATTAGTAAATAAACTCTTTTAACTAAATTTAAAAGACATTGCGTTTTCACTTTCCGGGAACATTAAAATGATTGGCCGCGAACCATAATACGCGACAGTGGTGCCAAGAAGTGAGAAAGAAAATTATGGAAGTGAAAACGTTTAAACATTTTTAAAGTGCAAATTAACGTGGAAACTGGTGGAAAAATAGCCGAAACAATAAAAATGCCAGGAAACTTTCATCTAAAAATTGACCAATTGACCATATCGGAGCTCAAGGAGGAGTTGGAACAGCGAAATGCACATCCAGAAAGCACATCCAGAAATGTGTAAGCACCAATATTCGATGGGCAAACGGCCTGGAGTATTTACAAAACCCAGTTTGAAGCTGCCGCTAGGGCAAATCAATGAAATGAGCCGGAACCAGCAACTGCACTAATTCTTGCTCTAAGAGGCCCAGCTGCTGAGCTTTTACAGACGATCCACGTTGAGTTGCACTCAAACTCGGTTGCTATAATGAATGCGGTCGATATGCGTTATGGAGACGATCATCTAAAGCAGATTTATCGGTCACAGCTACGGCATCGGATGCAGAAGTCTGGCGAAATTTTACAGCAGCTAGCCCAAGACATTGAGCGACTGGCACTTTTGGCTTACCCAGCGTATGACCCAGAACATCGAGATGACGCAGCGACTAAAGCATTCATCAGCGCATTAAAAGACCAGGAATTGCAACAAGCCGTGCGTTTAGCTCAAAATCAAACAGTTAAGGACGCATTGGCTTACAGTCTGAACTTTGAGGCAGCGAAAAATGTGAGCCGTACCACTGCCCGGGTCCGCGAGGTAGTGACAGACGAGTGCAGGCGTGAGCGCGTGGAAATTGAGCGAGACCCGCAGGCAACTAGTGTAGAAGGGGCACCTGCAAAGAGACTGCAAGAAGCGAAGAAAACCGAGCTATTGTCCAGGGTGTGCAGCTAGGAGGAGATCCAGACCGAGTCAGGAGCCCAGAATGGAAGCCCTTCAAACAGAGGGGCCGGGAAACATGTAAGAGCCAACTTCGTGGAGCAGAGGTTGGCTAGGAGGATCGACGTCCACAGCACCACCATCACCGTGTCAAGACTACATCGTGGAGAAGCGGACTTATGCCTTCCGGGTCAAGTTGAAGGAGAACATTGCACCATAACAATCGACACTGGTGCAACCTAATCCATTATCCGACCAGACCATGTGAGGCAACAACTACTTCACAAGGGCAGAACTTTCTCACTACGGACAGCTACGGGAGAAACTGCAAGCTGTCCATGGAGAGATTAACCTCCAGATACAGTTGGGAGACCTTGTGTTCCGACATAGTTTTCTGGTCGCGAACATTGTGGATGACTGCATTCTCGGAATGGAGTTTCTGCGACCACATGGAATCACATTGGATTTGGGCAAACGGGTATTGAAATGGCAGAATTGCGAAGTATTGATGGAGGATCCCAGCGTCCAAATTCCCAAGATGAATGTAGTAGTATGTGCCGACACTGATGTACCGAATTCTTCTGAAAGCATTGTATGGGCCAAACTTGATGGTGATTCTGGAGACCAGCGATCTTATCTGATAGAGCCAACGAAGACGTCCGTATTGCGCAGTTTGATTGTAGGACGAAGCCTTGTAAGATCTATAAGGAATGGATACGTGCCGGTTAGAGGTATTAACACCGCAGACTCAACCACGAGCATCAAAGTGGGAGAAGTCATCGGCAGCTGCCAGCCTGTTTCCACCATCACCTCCTTGGAAGCCACTCACGACCATCATTGGAAAAGGAGGCAAGACGCAGACAAAGCCCGGGAATCCACGTCTGCAATATTGAAGCAGGTTAAATTGCCAGTGCAGCTATTCAAGCGAGCCTCTGATCTGGTCACCAAGTACAGTGGCATCTTCTCAACAAGCCCGGATGACCAAGCTGAACGAGTATGGTAACTCACGTCATAGATACACAGGGAGCCAAGCCAATTCGACAAGCGCCGAGACGTCTTCCTATAGCCAAACAAGGTGAAGTGAGCGCACTGATGTCGGACATGGAAAAACAAGGCGTTATCGAACCTTCTGTCAGTCCATGGCCGCGCCAGTAGTTCTAGTAAAGAAAAAGGATGCTAGCACTCGTTTTTGTGTCGACTATAGGCAGCTTAACGACGTCACTAAGAAAGATAGTTACCCGCTCCCACGCATCGATGAGATCATGGATACTTTAGCCGACGCAAAATGGTTTTCTACACTCGATCTCAAGAGTGGCTACTGGCAGGTAGAAATCGACAAGAAGGCCCGAGAGAAAACCGCATTTTCAGTTGGGACCGGACTGTGGCAATTTGTGGTGATGCCATTTGGGCTTTGCAATGCTCCAGCCACTTTCGAACGCCTGATGGGATACGTGCTACGTGGCTTAGCCTGGAAAACCTGCTTGGTGTACCTAGATGACATCATCGTCATCGGGAAAACGTTCGAAGAGCATGTGCGGAACTTAGAAGAGGTTTTCTCCCGATTGCGACTGGCGAATTTGAAACTTAGTCCCGACAAGTGTACCCTTTTCGCAGCTGAAGTAAAATACCTGGGACACGTCGTATCAGCAGAAGGGGTCAAAACAGACCCTGAGAAAATTGAAGCCGTGAAAAGCTGGCCAACACCAAACAACAAGCGCCAACTACAAAGTTTTCTGGGTATGGCAACCTACTATCGAAGATTCGTCAAAGACTTTGCCAAAATAGCTAAGTGTCTCCATCAGCTAACCGAGAAAAATCGTCTGTATGTCTGGAATGAACAATTTCAGACAGCCTTTGAGACCCTGAAGGAGAAGCTGCGTGAATCACCCGTGCTGGCATATCCGAAACCCGGAAAAATGTTTGTAGTTGACACCGATGCAAGCAACGGCGGTATTGGAGCTGTACTCTCCCAGCAGATCAATGCCGAAGAAAGAGTCCTCTCTTATTAAAGTCGAGTTCTCTCAAAAAGTGAGAAGAACTACTGCGTGACCAGGAAGGAGCTATTGGCTATAATAGAGGCCACCAAGCAGTTCCACAAGTACCTATATGGCCAGAAATTTGTTCTTCGAACGGACCATGCATCGCTGAGATGGCTACTTAACTTCAAAAACCCCGAGGGACAACTCGCGAGATGGATCGAAAGATTGCAGTCATACGACTACGAAATTGTTCATCGGAAGGGCGGAGTTCATGGAAATGCTGACGCCCTATCTCTTCGTCCATGTCGAGCTATCTGCAAGCATTGCCGACGAATTGAGGAAAAGGAACCGCCCGTTGATCTGCGATTGATAACGGCCGAATTCGATGAAGGTTGGTCATTGGAGGAGATTCGAAATGCACAGTTAGCCGATGAAGACATCGGACCATTGCTCGTATGGAAGGAGACGACTGCGCGACCTGAGTGGAAAGACGTTTCAATGCATGGCGCAACCCTGAAAATCTATTGGGCACTCAATAGAACTCAGGTGGAGGGTGGCGTACTCAAGCGGAAACGGGAAATGGCGGATGAGAGCTCCTAGAGGATGCAAACTATACTACCCAAAAGCCGAGTTCACGATGTGGTTAAGGAAACGCATGAAGGATCCTCGGCAGGCCACCTTGGTGTTAACAAGACCTTAGCGAAATTGCGAGAAAGGTTCTACTGGCTCCACGCTCGAGAAGACGTAGAGGACTGGTGTCGCAGATGCACAATTTGCGCTTCCGTCAAAGGTCCAAAGCGATGACTGAGAGGACAAATGCAAACCTATAACGTAGGGGTACCGTTTGAAAGGATTGCTGTTGACATCGTAGGACCTTTTCCTGAATGGTATCGATACACGCTGGTTGTAGCCGATTATTTCAGCAAGTGCCCCGAGGTCTACCCCATTCCCAACCAGGAAGCAACTACTGTAGCCGAACAGATAGTGTTAAATTGGGTCAGTAGGTACGGCGTACCTTGTGAACTACATTCAGATCAAGGCCGAAACTTCGAGTCACTAGTTTTTAGCGAAATGTGCGAGCTGCTGGGAATACGGAAAACGAGGACAACACCGCTGCATCCCCAATCCGATGGAATGGTCGAACGTTTCAACGGCACTCTCAATAAACACCTGGCCAAGATGGCTGACGAGAACCAAAGGGACTGGGACCGACATATTCCACTATTTTTGATGGCGTACAGAGCTGCCGAACACGCATCGACGGGCCAAGCCCCAGCCAAAGTCATTTTTGGAAAGACTATGCGTCTGCCATCTGATATAAAGTTCGGAACGCCTCCCGAGAAACCCCAAACCATCTCGGAGTACGCAAGTGAGCTAAGGCAACGGTTGAACCAGATACATCGGACAGTGCGAAAACACCTCGAATCGGCTAATGACCGCATGAAGACCAGGTATGATCTGAAGGCAAATTCTACTGGCTTCCAGCAAGATGACTTGGTGTGGCTATATAACCCGCAACGGCGAAAGGGTAGGTCTCCAAAGTTGCACCATAATTGGAGGGACTCTCCGTCAACTTGACCCGGAAGGCATATATACATGCCTTCCGGGTCAAGTTGACGGAGAGTCCCGCCCAATTATGTATATATAGATATATATATATATATATATATATATATATATATATATATATATATATATATATATATATATTTATATATATATATATATATATATATATATATACATATATATATATATATATATATATATATATATATATATATGTATATATATATATATATATATATATATATATATATATATATATATATATATATATATATATATATGTATGCATATATATACTGTGAGCGTCAAAAGAAAGTAAACACCAACTTTTCATCTTTAAATTGTTCCATTACAAAGCTATTGACTTGTGATGAAAAGTAATATTAATGAGTTTACTACTAAACCATTTAGAGATTGATTACTTTTAAACATGAAATCAAAACAAGTGGCAACATTCCGCAAATCCCACCAAAGTGGAAATGCATCAGATTTTACGCATCAAAAAAAAGTAAACAGTGGTAACACTTACTTCGCTTCTTTTATATTTCGGGGAAGAACTTTAACTTTTGGTGACAAATTTGTGCTGTTCGCGTGCTTTACTTCACCAAAAGTGGTTTAAGTGTATTTGTTCTAATTAATATTAAAAATGAAGACGTAAAAGAAAATAGTTTCACTATGGGAAAGCAAACATCGCCTGATACTCGGAAAATTATAATAGACTTAAAAGAAAAATGAAATTAGCGAAATCGTGAGCAGAAATCACTGCACAGTAAAAAAAATTATTTATAAGTATGCCAAACATCATCTCGTTGAAGATTTACCGAGATCTGGACGCCCAAAGCGGCTTAGTGGTACTGAAGTTACAGATGTAGTAAAAGAAGTAAGGGCATATCCAGACTCAAGTGCAGTTAAATTGTCAGAAGACATAACGCAGGCATCAGGCAAACCAGTAAGTGCGAATACAGTCAGGAGAGCGCTTCATAAAATGGTCTACATGGAAGAATATCACGGAAAAAACCATATATATCCAAGGCGAATCAGATCAATCGTATGGACTTCGCTAAAAAATACAAAAACGAGGCTCCATCTTTTCAGGAAAACGTATTATATACAGATGAGAGCAAATTCGAAATTTTCGGCGCGAAAAGGCCCCCAAAAAATATGGCATGCTAAGTATGAAGCCTTCAAAGAAAAGTGTGTTACCAACACTGTTAAGCACGTTGGCGGTACAGTTATGATATGGGGTGTGTGGCGGCAACTGTTGTTGGTAATCTTGTTTTTGTGGACTCAACAATGGACAAAATGGACCATTTAGCCATTTTGAGGGACAATGTTGCCTCTAGCGTTGAAAAATCAGGCTTGTCTGGAAATTGGATCTTTCAACAGGACAACGATCCAAAGCATACGTCCAAAATTGTAAAAGAGTGGCTGCTGTACCGGACTCCTAAGACACTTGATCATCCGCCGCAGTCCCCAGATCTTAGCCCGATCGAGCATCCATGGGAACACCTTGACAGAAAAGTGAGACAAAGGGTAATTTCAAGCAAAGCCGACTTAAAGAAGGTTACAAAGGAAAAATGGAGCCAAATCTCTCCCGATGTTACAAAAAAACTTGTCGCCTAGAAGACTAGATGAGGTGCTTAAGTCCAAAGGAAAACGAACGAAATATTGAAAAATTAAAAAAAAATCGACCTTTTCTATTGAAGTTCTGTTAATTTTTGTTTGCTGTTTACTTTTTTTTGACGCGTGAAATTTAGTCTTTTTTTGGTTAAAGTGAATTTATCCTTTTGTTTAATGTTTATGTTGCGTTCAGTTCTTATTAAATAAGTCTTTGATTCCTTAAACACATTTTTGATTTTGTGTTAATTACCTTGTTTTAATAAAATTCTTAATACAAGTATCTAAAGTGTCTACTTTCTTTTGACGCTCACTATATATATATATATTATATATATATATATATATATATATATATATATATATATATATATATATATATATATATATATATATATATATATATATATATATATATATATATATATATATATATATATATATATATATATATATATATATATATATATATATATATATATATATATATATATATATATATATATATATATATATATATATATATATATATATATATATATATATATATATATATATATATATATATATATATATATATATATATATATATATATATATATATATATATATATATATATATATAATATATATATATATATATATATATATATATATATATATATATATATATATATATATATATATATATATATATATATATATATATATATAATATATATATATATATATATATATATATATATATATATATATATATATATATATATATATATATATATATATATATATATATATATATATATATATATATATATATATATAATATATATATATATATATATATATATATATATATATATATATATATATATATATATATATATATATATATATATATATATATAATATATATATATATATATATATATATATATATATATATATATATATATATATATATATATATATATATATATATATATATATATATATATATATATATATATATATATATATATATATATATATATATATATATATATATATATATATATATATATATATATATATATATATATATATATATATATATATATATATATATATATATA